>JAVLUX010000025.1:38020000-38700000 GCA_032164185.1 Moxostoma hubbsi | reverse complement strand
TGGAGTCGCTGCCAAACGCAGCAGTTTGTATTGAGCCTCAAGAGAGGCAGCCAGGGATATGCAATAGCATGGGCATAATTGCTAATTAATCCTTCACGTTCTGCAAATGTTTTGTGCCAGGATGTCTATGGGGGGGGTTCTTGTCCTAAAACCCATTTAAATGAGACCAGCATATTTACTGTCCAGGAAGGGAGGAGGTCAGATCTGCCCAGGAGTCACAGAGCTGAGATACTTTCAAACGTAGAGCAGAATGTTGTGAATCTATAAATATAACCTACATCTGTGTTTTTTGCTATATATGAAGTTTCTGTAATACCTCTAGCAATCACACTTCCTGGTTCTTTTCTGCAGCAGCTTTCAATGGTGGATATGAGCACTGCAGTTTTAATAGTCGGTTAAGTATTATTGTAATATTGTTATTAATGTAATGATGTTAATAAAAGCTAATATAAAGGGATATCCATAGTAGTGTAGTCTACAAAACAAGGCCTGTATGATTTTGACGGGCATGTAACAGGTTGATGAATATGCATTGCTTAAATAGAACCACATACGGTAAATAATATTTGACTTATTCAGTATATAAATTATCCAAACTAAAGTTACTGCATTCAAAATAAATACACATTTTAGAATTTTAACATTATTTTTATTTGATTATCCTTTTAGAAACTGTATGCATTGCAGTGCAAATATACCAATTGCAAATACAAGGGTCTTATTGGGTCATATCTAAATGGGTCTTATTAGAGCAGCCGCAATAACAATGAATGTGATCCTCGAAATATCATAATTCATAATTAATTTCAAATCCTCAGTTCCGCTATTGAACATCGGTGTGTTAACAGTAGCTTCAGCAGAGGCAGTGCCTCCTCAAAAATTCAGGTGACTATAAAAAAATATAGACAAACAGATAGAAGACACATGACATATTCTTAGTTGCTTTTTATATTTTAAATATTTTTCTAAAGCAATTAAAAAATTATATAATGCATTAATTTTATGAGTTTTTGACTTGATTTAGTAAATAGTCTGTTAATATGAACATACAAAAAATATAAGTATTATATTTTTATTAGCAGTGTAAGATAAAAGGTATTTCATATGCCTTCCCATACAGAAATCTAATATATGACAATGAACATACTGTATATATAAAATGTCTAGGTTACTGAAACGAGGGAATGAGACGTTAATTACATCGAATGACTTATAGGGGTCACTGCTGAGTCCCCAATCTCTCTGAATAGTTTTCATTTTTGCCAATTTTAATTGGCAGATGTCTTTCGAGGTCCTGCCTCCATGCTCATCGAGTATATACAGTAAAAGGC
This sequence comes from Moxostoma hubbsi, assembly GCA_032164185.1. Lineage (NCBI taxonomy): Eukaryota > Metazoa > Chordata > Actinopteri > Cypriniformes > Catostomidae > Moxostoma > Moxostoma hubbsi. Next base: position 38,698,669 of record JAVLUX010000025.1, on the reverse strand, counting down.
CAGGAGAAAGATGGGCTCTTTAGGACCTTCTTCGACTGAAACAGCGAGAGGATCTCAAGAAACCTTTCAGCGGTAGGCTATACATTATTGTGGCAGGAGTAGGTAATGTCTTGTTCCTTCCTTTCAGGGAACTGGGTTATGTTTCAGTAACCTAGATGTTCCCTTTCAAGTCAGTCAATCAACGTTACTTACATCGAATGACGACTGGGGGTCCCCAAAAAATAATGCCATACTACTCAAATGGCTGCTCTTGCTCTCCATCATTTGGTAGCAAGCTCACAGACAGCTGGTTTCCCCACCGAGTTGGGGAACAGTCAGAGACAGCGACTGACACCTAGTGACACTGACATAAATGAGCTTAGCCAATCTTTTCCATAGAACTCATGTCAGATGAGGTGATGAACTGTTGAAGGGAGAACTGAATAACAGTCTCACAATCCTGGCTATAGAAAAAAAAAGCAGACTTCTGGGGCACCTTAAAACAAGCTAAGGAAGAGTTGAATTTTCCAAATGGAATCTATGAAAAATTATTTATATATATATATGAGACAATGCTATTATTTACACTCAGTCATAAGCAACCCTTCCCATTTGTATCTAACTGCTTCAGGGAGTATACAAAAATGGGTCTTGTGCCATAAGTGCAGTAACTGTACTGTCTAACAAGTGAGAAGAGTTTTCACCCAACGGATGAAACACTATTTGGTTCAGAATGAAACTAATAAAACATAAAAGTTGTAAGCAACAACCTTCCTGTTCCCAAGGCAGCTGCTTCAGTGCTACTCATTGTGATGGGAACTAAACTTAACTACACAGTGATTACCTGTGAAGATATGGAGGAAACGTCTAGATTATAAAATCTAGTAAATGCCCCGGCTGTGGATGTGAGATTGTGCCCCGCACTTGACAGAGTAGATCTCTCCTCAGTGGAATTTGCCATGTTGGAGCTTCCAGCAGTTTGGCTATCTCTGCAAACCATGGCTGGTTGGGCCATTTCAACTAGTTGCACTGCTCCCCGATCCATCCTGATCTTGCACAACACTTGGTGCATCAGGCCGACTGGGGGAAACACATATTTGCGTTTCTTTGCTGGCCATTTGTGTGCTAAGGCATCCATTCCCAGTGGAGCCTGGCTCAGCAGTACCACAACTGGCAGTGTGTGGTCTCATGGGAAGTGAACAGATCCACTATCACTTTCCCAAATGTTTCCAAAATTCTCAGGACCAGCTGAGGATAGTCTCCACTCTTCAGGGTGAATGCTCTGACACGAGAGCAGATCGGCCCCGTAATTCAAACAGTGGGGACTGTGAACCGCCCTGATAGATTTGAGATGTCTTCTGAGATGAAGAAGATGGGATGTCTTCTGAGATGAAGAAGATGGCGTGTCAGATACAGCATTGGACAAGACCACGTTCCCCCTTGGAGATTTATATAAGCCACCACTGATGTGTTGTCTGTACGGACCAACACATGTCAACACTGGAGTTCTGGATGAAAAGCTATCAGAGACAGAAATACTGCCCACAATTCCAGGTAATTTATGTGCCATGCCTGCTTCTCATCTTCCCAGATGCCAAACACTGGGCCCCCATCACACAGCGCTCCCCAGGCTGTTATATGCATCTGTAATACCACCTTGCATCTGGTTATTTGCCTAGTGTTACACCCGTTTGATAGAACGCAGCTTTTTTCCACTGCGACAGCATGGCCAAACAGCAATGTGTCAACAGCAGGCATAATTTGCCGTGGAGACATGACCCCATGGCACTTCGACTTCACCCTTCACTGAAAGGTCTCATGTGCAGACCCATCGATGTGGTTGCTTTGGCAGCATACGCCTATGTATGTGCCATCCTCCATCTTGCAAAATTCTCTGAGTTGGTTTGAGTGTACTTTTTCCAATTGACTCTCATACCCAGCTGCTGCAAATGTGCGAGCAAGATGTCTCTGTGCTTGCAACCTTGTGCCTCTGACTGTGCTACAATTAGCCAGTCATCCAATTCAGGATGTGTATTAATTGCATTCTGATCAGGGCCAGTGCTGCATCTGACCTTTTTGTGAATATGCAGGGAACTAAGGCTAATCTGAACAGTAGGACCTTGAACTGGTATGAGATCCCCTCGAAGGGAAATCTCAAGAACGGCCTGTGTCAAGGGGAAATTTTAATGTGAAAGTATGCATCTTTCAAGTCTATTGCTACAAACCAGTCGTTTCTGCAAAATGTGTGTGATAATCTGTATTTGCATAATTATCCTGAACAGAAAACTCACTAGGGTCCGATTCAGGGCATGCAAATCTAAGATCGGTCTTAGGCTGCCATCTTTCGTTGGGACAAGACATTGGTTGCTGTACAAGCGCTTCTGGGCTTTGTTCGGTAATACTACCTCTATTGCATGTTTTGCAATGAGGTTTCTCACTTCTGAGCGCAGTACCGGCGTGCCTCGAACTGACAAGGTGGAGGACAGAATGCCGTTGAAGCTTGGTGGCCATCTCCTGAACTGGATTGTATAACCAATCTTAACGGTTCTGGCAACCCACTTGAAAATGCACTGTTGGGCGTGCCAGGCTTCTACGTGGAGCGTGAGAGGGTACACATTTTTGGTTTTTACCTGAGAGGACGTGAAAAATCTGTTTGAAGCAAAAATGAGGAAAAAGCCGTTTTTATGCTTTCGTAAATGTAAATGCATTCGTTGCCACAGTTTTGATATGCATATTCTTTATTTTTATGCTGATAACTCTGGGGAGAAGAGACAGGACCTGTGCATTAAAAGGACATGTGTACCAGAAATGTTTACTCTTTTAGTTTTTGCTGCTCTGGGGAAAGACACTCACAAAACAATAATACTTGCAAAAAAAAAATGTCTTTGCTGAGCACCCAGGGAACAAAGATATTCTGTTGGTCCGCTTGATAATACAGAAGAGTGTAATAATGCAGAGTCTATTATAAGTAGTACATTTTAGGTTGTAAACAGGGAAACCTGTTTGAAACAGTAATTATTTTTGGTAATACTAGTGGTGCACAAATTACTCACATTAGCTTGTTTTGATCCCAGAAAATTCCTTAAAGTCTCCCCAACTGTTAGGCACACAAGTTGAGGAAGTTCAACCTGCCATAGATGCTGCTGACACAGTTCTGCTCAGCAGTCAATGAGTCCTTTGCACTTCAATAAATGTCTGGTTTGGTTCAGCTACAAAATCTGATTCTGATTCTGAAGATCAGTGTTGGGGTCAGGATTTATGGACATGGGGACAACATTATTAAATAATTTATATAAAATATATATATTTTTTAAATTATGTTGTTTCTAGAGTAGCAACAGTATTGTTTACAACAGGTAAGTCACTATATAATCTCACTGGAAACAAATCTAAAATGTCAATAGAATAATTGTATCCAATGGCTGTGAAGAACGCAGGGAAGGCTGTCATCAAGGGGTGTTTGATGTCAATCAAACTGTGTAAATTTGGGTCAAGTGCAGGTGGACCTGTCACCGTCTTTGCTATCCACATTGCGCCGGGGAAAATTGCGATGTTTATTTTTTCATTTAGATAGATGTCATGTAAAAAATGTAGTCTTCTCAGCATTGGTAACATGTACCACATTTTCCCACACAAACATAGCCTACTCTTTGTCCACATTTGGTTTGTTGGGATCTGGTCACCCTAGTGCAGATATGAGCAACATACGGCTCGCGGGCCAGATCAGGCCCTCCACATGGTTTAATGTGTCCTGCGGCTCATTTATCGCAAGAGCGTTTTTCTTTTTCTATGGATATTTCAGTTAAGGGACCTAACTCATCTCCACAAGTGTTTAACATGCTCAGGGTTGCCAGATAAGAGAGGCAACACCCCCAGTTTGAGATTTAAACTTGCGCAAATTGGAAATATTCAGCCTGAATCTGGCAACCATGCACACGAGTGTGCTTTTCTATCTCGCTTTGCTTTTTGGACAAACTTAGATATGTAGTGCAATATTCTGCTCAAGAAAAGTGTTATACGGATATTATGTCCGTTCTTGAGGCTGCTTGTGATGTTTGGTGCTACTTTGCAGGTAAACCTTCTCAGTGATTAAATTAAATATAAAGGTAGATCTCGGCATCACTGACATACGAGGAAAAGCAAGCCAGAGATAAATATGTGTATGTATTTTTTATTTGTGCAATTACCCCGCCCTCGGTTAACACTTATGTCAGCGGTTTTGTGCAGTTCTTCATTGGAGCCTTTCTTATTTTGTGCTATTTGTTCTTTTGTGCAATAAGATGTTATAGTTATTTAGCCTTTTTATTTAGTGAATATCCATTAGTTGCCATGTTGAAGTGCTGCACTTAGGATTCTTATTTCATTCTGAATGCATCCGTTCAGGGCACGTGAACATAACAACATGGAAAAGTCAAATGGCCTTTCAAACAACTGTTTGACTTGTTGATAATGATAATTGGTGTTTTGCACATCCCTAGTTTTTACAGCAGTAACCATATTTTAACCATGATATTCTTAGTGATATAGAGAAAATACAGGAAAGCCAAAACTATGGTAATAAAAATCATAATCATTATCCAAAAAAAAACATGTATAGTTTTATATCACCATGGTTCATTTTGGGGTACATATGCCTTAGTTTATAAAACCATGGTTCACACCACAACAAAAACGGTTTCATGGTTACTACAGGTTTACTATAGTGAAATCAGAATTTTTGGAAGGGCAGGGTTTTGGGAGAAACCATGCTTGTACCTATGCTTGTACCTTGACTTTTATGAACACATTTTTGTTTTTTCTGTATTGTAACTATGGTTTTACTATGAATATAATGGTTAAAATATGGTTAATGTAGTAAAACACGGGGAATCTTGTAGTTATGGTTTTACTGCAAATACAATAGTTTAACTATCAATGTTAAATTATTGATTTAACATTGATAGCCCTCTAAGGGTCTCCCTAGAAATGAGAGAAACATTAATTATAAATATAATGATATTTCAGTCAATACCAAAAAGATTTGATACATTTCTTTTAAACTTTTTATTTATTTTTCTTATAAACATTGATCCAATATTAGTATGTTAGGCCTATATATTGTTGTGCTTATTGTGTCTTTAGTGTTGCAACATGCAAATGTCAAACTTCATTGTAAATTTAATTTGTAAAGTAAGAGGCCACACCATTTTTCCAAATGCCAATTACTAAAATAGTAATTAATTAATTTTTCATTAAGCCGATGTTTTTTTTCTGTACAGGTCACTAATTGCAGTGATCATTCTTCTGCAGTAATTTGCTCAAGGATAAAAGGATTAACTGTAGGGTAATCAATTAACTATATTTAAGAAAGCTAAAATCTTTCTGGGCCCAAAATAGGAATATATTTGTATAAATATATTCTTTTAGTTTGACAAAATTGATCATGTTTAAGCCATGGTCATTTTAACCCTGAATTAACATAATTAAGTTTAGCTTGTTCTGTGTTTTGCACAGTTTATTTTTTATTTCACTTTAACGCTGTAATTCATAATCATTATTTAAAGATCCAAATGGCAAAATCATAATTCGGATAATCTAGAAGAACATACAGTACATAAGGTTAAGGACTCAAAATTGAAGTGCATACACACAGTCTCTTCATATTCTGGTGACAGAGCCCTCTGGGTTTGGGCTAGTGGGGTAATAGTCTGATTTGTAACAGGGCTTGTAATTAATCCTCGGTAGTCAAGTTTCAAGTCTATATGTACGAGTATGTTTATTAATCTGTGGAAATGTCATAATGTAAATCTGCTGGTGGTCTTTTTGAACCACAAAATTGCCTCTTTATTACTCTGATAACTCATTAACATTTTAACTGTTGTTCTCACGCTGAATTTGGACATAGAATATAAATATTGAAATGAGGCTACAACTGTTTAGTTTATGATTGGCTGTTTCTTAAGAATCGATTTGATGTTGCATTCTAGCACCCCATTGACTTCAGTTTGGCTTAAACAATTATATGCAAATAATAATTATTACTTAAATGCCATGTAAACTCTTTAGTGCATAATCAAATCAGTCCAATTTTTGTGAAGTCGGACTAACAGACCTAGGTATTGCCTTTGTAGCTATGCTTCGTCCAGCATGTATAGATGTAAATCAGACCACAATTGGCCTTGCTTTTTGCTTGTGACATTGAAAGAGGTATCACACGGCTTGCATTTAACACTTCCTTAGCTTACATCATTACTTCAGAGTTTAAGCTTTGTGTAAAAAGTCTACATGAGAGCACATAAGTCCTAGTATGAATAATTTACATGTTTTGGTGACATTAGTCTTTCGTAGGGAGAATTTTGACTCTCAGCATAAAGTCTCAACCCAAGTTTTTCTGATCAAGAACTGGCCACCAGGCAGCAAGAGACTTCATTTGTTAATTTGTTGTTTAGAGCTGGGTGGGTTTATCTGAAAAAAAAAGGTTAAAAAAAAACTAACTCTAAAAAAACTTACTCTAACCTTCAGAATGCAAACATAACTTTGCACCTTTGGTCTATTCTAAAAACATAAAGTCTACCAGCTCTCTGCATTCTTCCACAGATAGAAAAAGGTTATTTGAAGCATCTCAGCAATAAATACTAATTGGTTTCACTTTGGGTAAACACATTTGCCTGCCAAAGCAGATTGCATTAAGTGATTGACTAAATGTCAGCCTGGGACTCTTTGAGGTCTCGGTCACATACGGCGTTTAGAGGGTTGGACTTACGTCTTTCATTAAAGGTGGAGTAAGTAATTTTAATCAAATACACTTTTTGTCGAATTCTGCGAATATCTCTTCATCGTCCGCTAGGTCCACACCATTCTGTGTGTGTGCTGAAAAAACCCAGTGTTTGTACTCAGCCCTGGCTCTGTGAATGGGAAATAAATAAAGTGGATCAGACTGGTCCACACAACACTATTGCACATACATGAATTTGTGGGGGTGGAGCTTCTGAAGGACAACGTGTGTTTGTTTGTCTCTTTAGTTCAAATATCACCAGTCTTTCTCGGGAATCACTTACTCTACCTTTAAGAGCTCTCCTGTGATGAACAAATGTAACTTTGATAGCCACACACTATTTAGTGCTGGATTAATTCCTGATGCTGAGCCAGATACTGCAGCTCCAGATGCTCAGCATGATAGAACAGATATCAGTCGATGATACAGAGCACAACTGGCTTTTGTCTTAAATGATGGGATGTAGAGAAAAAAATTATAGTGATGGTGTAAAATAGAAATGGATACAGATACAGATAGAGGTGGTGGTGGCGTAGTGGCTAGAGCACAGGGCTGCTAATCAGAAGGTCGCTGGTTCGAACCCCACAGCCACCACCATTGTGCTCTTGAGCAAGGCACTTAACTCCAGGTTGCTCCGGGGGGATTGTCCCTGTAATAAGGGCTCTGTAAGTCGCTTCGGATAAAAGCATCTGCCAAATGCATAAATGTAAATGTGTAAAAGGTGTTACTGTCATGTATTTTCTTGTAATTCCCATTTTGCCCACTAGATGTCCCTAGTTCCCTGTTTTTGTTTCCCTTTGTGCCCTGTTTTCCTGCCATTTTTATGTGATTGTTTTCACCTGTGTCTTGTTTGGTACTAGTCCATCATCACCAAGAGAAGGTAACTTTTCATCTCATCCAGTCCCCGGAATTCCCACTCATTCTTGGTCACCCCTGGCTGCAACTTCATAATCCACAGGTTGATTGGACAACCGGATCCCTTATTCAATGTGGCCCAACTTGTCAAACCACCCGTTTACACTCTGACTCTCCTGTCTCACCTCCCGAGTTCCCAGTGTGTACCATCACCTTAAGCTGGTATTTGGTAAGCATAGAGCCACAACACTGCCACCTCACCGCCCTTATGACTGCACCATTAACTTGTTCCCTGGTACCTGTCCCCCAAGAGGCAAGATTTTCTCACTGTCGGATCCCGAGCACGCAGCTATGGATGAGTAAATTAAGGAGACACTTGCTGCTGGTTTCCCAGTCCACTTCACCTGCAGGAGCCGTTTTTTTTCTTTGTGGGGAAGAATGACGGGGGTCTCCGGCCTTGCATTGACTACCGTGGATTTAAATAGCATCACCATCAGAAACTGGTACGCCTTACCACTGCTGGGAACAGCGTTCGAGTTATTGCAGGAGCATTCATCTTCACCAAGCTCGATTTGCGTATCGCTTACCATCTTGTGCGCATCCGGCAAGGCGACGAGTTCAACACACCCACTGGTCACTATGAATATAAAGTGATGCCCTTCGGCTTGACCAATGCTCCAGCGGTGTTCCAGGCTTTGATTAATGATATTCTCCGGGATATGCTCAACATCTTCGTGTTAGTGGATGATATCCAGATTTCTCGAGTTCCTTGCAAGAAAATATTGAGCATGTTAGACTAGTGCTCAAACACCTCCTGGAGAATCATTTGAACATCAAGCCAGAAAAATGTGAGTTCCATGCCACTAAGGTACAATTCTTAGGATTCATAGTTGAACCCGGCCACATGCTCATGTTTCCCAGCAAGGTCAAAGCTGTGTCAGAGTGGCCCACTCCCGCCGCAGTCAAGGAAGTCCAGTGGTTTCTCGGCTTCACAAATTTTTTAGCAACACCCGTTTCCATTGGACTCTAGAAGCTGAGACCGCCTTTGCGGTCAAGCGTCTGTTTACCTCAGCACCCATTCTCTCTCTGCCTGACCCTGAAGTTCCATTCATCGTAGAAGTGGGTGCCTCAGATGTAGGAGTGGGAGTTGTGCTTTCTCAAAGAGGGAAGGATGAGCGGCTTCATCCATGTGCTTTTTTTCTCCCATCACCTTACATCAGCCAAAACGAATTATGATGCGGGGGGCTGGGAACTCTTGGCACTAAAACTAGCACTGGAGGAGTGGAGACATTGGCTCGAGGGTGCTACTCATCCTTTTCACGTTCTTACGGACCACAAGAACCTTGAGTATATACAACAAGCAAAGCATCTGAATCCCTGTCAGGTCAGGTGGTCACTTTTTTTTAACCGCTTTGAATTTACACTTACATACCGCCCAGGGTCCAAGAATCTCAAGCCGGATGCCCTGTCTCGAGTCTATGCCCCTTCTGTCCGAGAAGATTCTGTAAGGTCCATCATCCCCGGTAACAGGATTGTGGCCCCGGTGTGGTGGAAGATCATGGATGTGGTCAGACAGGCTCAAGTACAAGAACCTGATCCGGGCAATAGCCCTCCTGGCTGTCTGTTCGTTCCCCACTCTGTCCACTCTCAAGTTCTCCAGTGGGCTCATGCATCACCTTTCACCTGTCACAGAGTTTCTCCAAAGGTGGTTCTGGTGGCCTATGATTAAGGAAGACACAGAGACGTTTGTTAAGTCCTGCACCATGTGCAACCAGAGCAAGGCTTTTCACCGTGCCCCTCAGGATCTTCTGGTTCCTCTTCCTATCCCTCGACTCCCCTGGTCTCATCTCTACATGGACTTCATCACAGGCCTCCCGTCATCCCACGTTAATACCACCATTTTTGTCATTATAGACAGATTTTCCAAAGGTTCCAGATTCATTCCACTTCCTAAACTACCCTCCGCTAAGCAGACAGCTGAATTGGTAATTGAACATGTTTTTCGAGTCTTTGGTTTTCCCCAGGACATTGCCTCTGATCGAGGACCCCAGTTCTCATCCCTGTTCTGGAAAGCCTTCTGTCGGCTGGTGGGATCAATGGCGAGCCTGTCCTCAGGATACCATCCGGAGTCCAACGGACAGATGGAGAGCGTTAACCAGGAGCTGGAAGAAACCCTGAGGTGCATGGCTGCCAGCAATCCGTCCTCCTGGTCGTCATTCATTGTGTGGGCAAAGTATGCCCACAACACCCTGAAATCCTCTGCTACAGGCATGTCACCCAATTTTGATTCGCACCAAATACGCAAGAAGTTGGAGTCCCTTGGGCCCTGAAGTTCGTCAGGTGGTGTCGGTTGAACTGGAGGAAAGCCCAGTCCAAACTACTCCGTGCCTCGCAACTCTATCAGCGACAGGCCAACCGCTATCGCAGACCTGCCCCTTCCCTTCGCCCAGGTCAGAGAGTATGGCTCTCCACGAGGAACCTGCCATTATGGGTGGAATCCCGTAAGCTCTCCCAATGGTTCATTGGACCATTCTGCATTGCCAGGAAAGTCAATCCTGTTACTTACCTGTTGTACCTACCTAGGTCATTAAGAATTAATCCCACATTTCATGTGTCTCTCCTAAAACCTGTTTTGTCTTCTCCTTTTGCTCCCCCAGACAGACCTCCTCAGCCACCCCATATTATCAATGTACAGCCGGCCTACACAGTCCATTGGATACTGTATTCCCATCGGGTACAACGGTTCTTGCAGTATCTGGTGGACTGGGAGGGCTACGGTCCTGAGGAGTGCTCCTGGGTTCCTGCCAGAGACATCCTCTTCCCTGAGTTGATTCGAGAGTTCCGCGCTCGCAGAACGTGTTGTCCTGTAGGAAACATCAGGAGCCGGGGGGGGGGGGGGGGGGGGTCCTGTCATGTAACTATGAGGTGTGAGTTCTAAGATGTTTCCCTTTCAGGACTTAATGTGTTTTGTAGATGTTTCCTTTTCTTCGTTGGATTCAGACGATTTGTATTCTAAGTTTTTTCCCTTGTGCCAAGTTGATTCTTTTGGAATCAGCAGTAGGCAGGGTCCACCCAGCTCAGTGGATAGTCAGTACCACTCCCTCACCAGAGAGCCGGGTTCGCGACTGGCTTGTGACAGTTACTTTAACTTTTAGCACTCTGTCTCATAAAAAAAACACTATTAATAGTTTATAAAATTGTCTTCTAAAGATCTCGAGAGTCATGAACTGCTCTTTTTTTTAAATAGTCTTATTATCTTCCCTGAGGTCCACTGATAATGTTAGTAAAGATGTTTTGGCATTAAAATAATTTAGTAATATATGATAATTTTCCACCCTGTTTTTGACCCTCTATCGGAAATGCTCGGTTTTGGCCGAAGTGCCTTTATAAACGTTATGTTTGTCTAATATTGCGCAGCCCCTCGAATAGAGCCAGAAAATGTAAAAGCACCAAAATTTGGAAATACTGTGTGTGTGTGTGTGTGTGTGTGTGTGTGTGTGTGTGTGTGTGTATATGTGTATATATATATATATATATATATATATATATATATATATATATATATATATATATATATATATATATACTGTTCTTGTTGTGAAGCTTCTGAAATAATAATGACTAGACTGCAGTATTAGCTACTTTTTAGAAGTTAGCCTACTGTATTCTGAATACTTCATGCTTTAGAGACTTATACATTTTCTGTGAAAGTATATTAAATTGTGTGTAGTGTGATTCTTATGGAAACAGCGTATTCACAAGGCAGGTTACATGTTTTAGTTTAAGTTCACTTGTTCATTCACTTCACTTTCTGTGAAAAAAACCGTAAACTGTATGTTGTGGATATAGTGATTAATGTACATGTACAAATAGGATATGTTTGAGTGAGGTAATTAACCTGTTTCATTTTGCTAGCGCATTGAACTCCTGCAGCTCAAGCAGAGAAATCCTGTCATATCATAATCCTGGCAGCCAGTGGACTTTCTGGTGCCCGCCTAGGTTAAGATGGTGCCCCCCTTGGGAGTTTGTGCCCTACGCAGACTGCATGGTCTGCTTATAGGGAGCAGTGGTACTGTGTCCCTGAAATAAAAACGTTCATTAATAAATGTTTTCGTCAATGATTTCGATGACTATCACTCAGTCATGATGACATATGAAATATTCATGAATGAATCTGTTTACTTGTGGTTTTTGCAATCGCGTATAAGTGTTTTTAACTGTACCATCCTTCAATAACAGTTCCTTTGTGAAGCTTGAATCGTATTATTAACAGTATGATGTGAGCCAAACATACAATCCAATCTCAAATATGATGAAGACACATCTACATCCAGTTTCCAGTATCATTCCATCATGTTTTCATACACCAACTAAAAATAGCTCAGATGGGCAAAAGAATGCATCCATGAAACTATGAAGAGGAGAAGCTCTCTGTCATTCTGTGTAAGTCACTTAGGATTGAATGTCCCATGATAGGCCATCTCTCTCCTCTTCACATGTGTGACTGACTGAGCACCAGTGGGTGGGGCAAAGGGTGCAATTGCATTTTCAGATGTATTTGGTCCTTTTAATGTCAAATGTTCCACAAATTCCAAACGAGCAGTTTTTGCAGCTTGGTTTAAATACATTTCCATTAAGGTGGAAGTTTTCAGTTCTTATGATTTTATAGTACAATGACCTCTTATATGTCAAAAGGTCATTAGGTTACTGTTGTAAGAGACGTTGTGTTGAATGAAGCCACACTAGGGGACTTTCTTGAAGGCCTTGGTTACCTCTGAACTTGAGAAATGTCCCTCCCCCAGATATATGGGTATAAAGTGAGGGAATCATGCATCTGTTCATTCAGGTTTTGGACTGAGAAGCCGAGAATATGGTTTGGCCATTGCAGTGGCTCGGTTTAGCGTCGTGGCCGGGGGGACAAAATGTCTCTTTGCCTCTATCAGGGAACAGAGGTTACAACATTAACCAAGATGTTCCCCGTCTGATGCTCAATTTGACGTTGTGTCAAGTGAAGCAACACTAGGGGTCCCTATTCATTCACGTCATGCGCTGACCCATGTACATGCACTGCTGATGCAGGTGTGGGCAGGCAGTTGCGTGCCAAAGTAACAAGCTGCGTCATACTGCACATACCCTTCCCCAATGCCCCACAAAAATCGGCATAAACTTTTTTGGTTCCTGGCATCCGGGGGGGGGGGGGCGGCACTAGGGGACTTTCTTGAAGGCCTTGGTTACCTCTGAACTTGAGAAAAGGTCAATGAGAAGTTACATTCCAAGAATGGGAGCAGTCCGCTCCAGCCTTGCCTTTTCTCTCTCTATGTATCTTGCATAGAGTTAAAGTGGCTGGGGCCATCTTAATGCTATCACACACATCAGGGAAGGCATTCTTTTCCAACTCCTATTCTTTCAGGGGGAAAGACCCTGTGGAGACCACCACCTTCCCAGGCTGGGGAGAGATAAAGAGTGGTGAAATACGTCACATGGGTTTTTAGGCCACACATGGAAATGGCACAGTAGTAGATCCTACCTGCTGCAAGGAAGGAGTTACTACAAACACAGCAACCGTGGGGCAGCAGGGTCCGCCCAAGGGAGATGCGGGTCTACCAGTAGGGGGACCGTACTACTGAAAATACACACAGGGGATTAATCCACAAGGGCCCATCCTGTGGAGCAACTATTCCAGTACAGAGTAATTTTAGTACCCATAGTGGGTCTGGTAGGGGAATTCCTCTGAATTCGTGGACCAGAGGGCTAGGGAGGAAGAACATCCAAGGAGCGCGAATCTGGTGGACTCTCTTGGGGGAAAAGAGCGCACGTGATCACCTCAGTGGAGGGGAAAGGTGCTAAATCTCGTAAAGGTATTGGGTGTTGCCCAGCTCGCTGCTCTGAAGATGTCTGCTAGGGAGGTGCCGTTGACCAGGATGCCACACTTCTTGTCGAGTGTGCTTGAACCCACAAGGGGGCGGGCACGGTGTGATAGGCCAAAGTGATGGCGTCAACAACCCAGTGTGAAATCCTCTGCTCTGGAGACAGCGTTCTTTTACCGCTGTCCACGAAAGCAAACAAAGAGCTGCTCAGAACATCTAAAGCTCTGCGTGCAGTCCACATAGGTACGCAAAGCATGCATCGGACACAGCAATGAAAAGGCTGGGTCTGCCTCCTCCCGGGGCAGCGCTTGCAGGTTCACTACCTGGTCCCTGAAGGCGGTCGTAGGAACCATGGAAGCAAGTGTCGCTGACAGAGAACGCTTGCAGGTCCCCAACATTCTTGATGGAAGTGAGCGCGATCAGGAGGGCGGGCTTCAAGGAGAGGGCTTTGAGCTCGGCTGATTCTAGTGGCTCGAAGGGGGGTCTTTGAAGGGCTGAAAGGTCCACGGAGAGATCCCATGAGGGGAACAGGCATGGCCTGGGAGGGTTCAGCCTCCGGGCGCCTCTAAGGAACCTGATAATCAGATTGTGCTTCCCTAGGGATTTACTGTCCACAGCTTCGTGGTGAGCCAATATTCGGCTACATAAACCTTCAAGATAGAGGGGGACAGCCTCCACTCCAGCCTCTCCTGCAAAAACGAGAGCACTGACCCGACTGAACATCTCTGCGGGTCTTCAGATCGGGAAGAACACCAATAAGCGCCACTTCAGGGTGTAAAGTTGCCTGGTAGCTCTGGCTTGTTTGATCATGTCTATGACAACAGGTGGTATGCCACTTAGATCTTAAGCATTCGGTCCAGGGGCCAGACTAGAGGTCTGGGCGTGTATGCCAGAGGGTGCCCCGTCCCTGAGAAAGAAGCGTGAGGAGCGTGAGATCCGAGAACCAAGTCTGTGTGGGCCAGTAGGGGGCGACCAGAGTGACTTGTTCCTCATCCTCCCTGACCTTGCACAGCACCCGTGCAAGTAGGCTCACTCGGGAAAATGCGTTTTGTGCAGCCTCCAGGGCCAGCTGTGTACCAGGACATCTGTCCCGAGGAAAGCCTCTATTAGGGAGTACCAGAGCGGGCAGTGGGAGGTCTCTTTGGAAGTGAACAGGTCTACCTGTGCTTTTCCAAACTGCTCCCAAATCTGCTGGACCGCCTGGGGGTGGAGACTACACTCTCGACTGAGAACCTTGTCGCGACAGCACGTCTGCTGCCGTATCGAGGTTGCCCGGGATGTGAGTGGTGACCTGAGTTGCTGCTGGCTCCAAAGGAGGAGATGGCGGGCGAGTTGTGACATAACGAGAGCGCATGCCGCCTTGGCGATTTATGTACGCTATCGTAACGGTGCTGTCTGAGCGAATCAAGATGTGCTTGTCACGTATTAGCGGGAGAAACCTCCACAGGGCAAGGATTACAGCCAGCAACTCTAGGCAATTGATGTGCCAACCCAGCTGAGGCTCTGTCCAGAAGCCGGCGGCTGCATGCCCATTGCACAAGGTGCCCCAACCCTGTTTGGAGGTGTCTGCGGTGACCAGAATGCGTCGGGACACCTGCTGTAGGGGGACTCCTGTCTGTCCAGGGGTTGAAAGTCTGGTGGGAGGCGGGGGTGATGAACACAAGGTATGTGGCGCGGCGCCATGTCATCTCGGGACTCGAGTCTGAACCCAGTGCTGAAGCATTCTCATATGCATTAACCCCAGTGGTTGATCAACCCCAACTGCTGCGGAGGATGCCATATGCCCCAGGAGCCTCTGGAATTGTTTTAGAGGAACAGCTGTGCCTGGCTTGAATAAGGTGAGGCATTTCAGCACTGTCTGCATGTGCTCGTTGGTGAGGCACGCTGTCATTGAGGCTGAGTCTAACTCCATGCCGAGAAAAGAGATGCTCTGAACCATGGCGAGCTTGCTCTTTTCCTAGTTCACTTGAAGGCCTAGACGGCTGAGGTGCCTGAGCACTTGGTCCCTGTGGGCAGACAGTGACTCTCGAGAGTGGACTAGGATGAGCCAGTTGTCGAGGTAATTCACTATGCAGATTCCCACTTCCCTTAGCGGGGCAAAGGCTGCCTCTACGACCTTCGTGAAGATGCGAGGGGACAGGGATACGCTGAAGAGGAGGACCTTGTACTGATACGTGTGACTGTGAGTGGCGCCTAGACCCGAGGGCCTAATCATCTAGCCTTGAATGCTGCGGGGAGGATAGAGGATTCCTGTCCAACCCCACGCTGATGGCAGCCCGGGCAAGCATATCAGCCATCTGGGTGTCAGCCTCAGACTGGGTGTGCCGACCCGAAGGTGGCAGCCGAGTCTTCCGCATCAGACATCGGAACGCTATCCGATGCAGCGGTGAATTCATCATCCAGCTTAGGAGGCTCGAGGGAGTAAACGGACTGGTTTAGGAGGCCAAGATGGCGTCCTTCTAGTTAGACGTGCTTTTTCTACGTCTTCGGTAAATTTGGAATTTGCAGCTGGATATTATGCCTTAGCTCTTAAATTTTCCATTATGTATGAAGGTATTGTAATGTAATAACCTTGCATCTTAATGAGATTGGAAAAAATCTGACTTTTTGAATGGGCAAAAGGAGAAGAAGGAAACATCACTCCCCTCATAAAGCTGGCGCTAACGAGAAGGAACCTGTGTGCGAGTCCGTGATGGAGCCCCGTTGCCTGGCTGATTTTCCTTGTCTGCCTGAAACACCCCAAAAAAAACCGATTCGCCGGCTAAAAAAGGAAATAAATTTGGTGCGAAGTCTGAGTCTGAGAATTCTTCGGAAGTGCTTGAAGCTATTCATGCGCTTAGCCTGAAACTCGATCAAACACATTTGAAGATTTCGGCGATTGAGAAAAACACAGCGATTACTTCGGCCAAGGTGGACAGTTTAGCTACTCCTGTGCAACAGCTCATCGTTGAGGTTAACACTCACAACGAAAGATTATCCGTGATGGAGAAAGAGATGCATGCTCTAAAAGCTGAAAACGTGTCTCGAGTCTCAACGTTACACTCGACGATGGTCCCTCAAATTGCATGGATTGAAAGAGGCTGATGGTGAAGATGTCCGACAGATAACTATTAATGCTCTTGCCAATGTTGCTCCTGATATTCACGACCAGCTGGATCGGGTGATAGATGTAGTCCATCGTTTTGGTCATAAATATAATTCGTCAGATATGTCTCACAAGCGGCCCATTGTCATTTTATTCTTGATGCGCCGTTACCGGGACGTGATCTGGAGGGCTGGGAAAAACTCCAGATTCTTACTGGGCAACGGGCTTCGCATCTCCGAATTTATGTCACCTGAAGACAAAGCAGCTAGAGAGAAAGTGTGGCCGATGGTGAAGAAGGCACGAGAGGAAGGTAAAAGAGCAGTATTTCGTGGTCCATATGCGTACATCGAGGGGAAAAGAATTGACACTAATGACTGAATAAAATTGAAACACCACAAGAGGTAGCCTATCTTCAAACTTTTCATATGCCTGGCTATTTTTTTATTTCCTTCTCATGGAATGTTTATTGCCAGCTGCATTTCTGGGTTTTTTCAAACTTAGTCAATTTCAGGTTCAAGACATTAGGTCTTGAAGCTTGGTAAGTTGTGAATTAAACTCTCTTTTGTTTTGTTTTTGTTCAGAATCTAGTTTTTTTTATTTTATTTTAATTTTTATATGGACTTTAAGTTTAATTCTTTAAGCTTAGCATCTTTGAATGTAAGGGGCGTTCGAGATATTACGAAGCGAAAGGCTTTATTTCTTTTCTTTAAACGGACTGATGCTGACATTATTTTCTGTCAAGAGACTCATTCTACGGACCTGGATTAAAAATTGTGGAAAGCTGAGTGGGGTAATTCCATTTTTTTCAGTCACGGAACCTCACATTCAGCAGGAGTTATGGTTTTGATGAACAGATTTAAAGGAGATGTTCTTAACTCTGTCACGTGTGAAAATGGAAGATGGGTTATTTTGACTGTGAAATTGGACAACTCTACATTTATACTGTGCAATATATATGGTCATAATTCCAGAGCATTGAATAAGTCCTTATTTGCAAAGGTTTCTGATACTATTCAGTGTAAATTTGATACATTCCAAGCTTCATATGTTTATTTTCAGGCGATTTTAATGAATGCTTGGATAATTTGAATGATAGACATCCTCCTCGTTCTTCTCTAAGTGACGCACATTCTAACCTAACATCTCTGTGCACCGACTTGTCACTTACCGATACTTGCCGTTTCTACAACCCTGGGAGATTAGAATATACATGGTCTAACAAAAACAAGTCTTTGCAATCTAGAATTGACTTCTGCTTTACAATATGTTAAGGAAATTGTTCATATTTATGCCCCTTTAACTGATCATAAGCTTATTTCTTTAACGCTCACAGGTACCAAAGGGAAGTCTAGTCTCAGAGGATACTGGAAATTTAATAATAATCTTCTTAATGATGACTATTTTAATAACAGTTTTAAAGAAATTGCCATTGATATCTTTGGAGGGGTAAGAGAAGAACGTTTTAAAAATAAATGGGAATTTTTCAAATATAATGACAGAAAGATGGCTGTTAAACGTAGTAAAAAGTAAAAAAAAAAATAGTAGATAAAAAGAGTTAAATTTACTGGATAAATTAGGAATATTGGAACAGACGCAAAATCTTACTAAGGAGGAAGAAGCTGAATTAGTTATAATCCAAACCCAACTTGACCAAATGTATTTAGACTTAGCTAAAGGTGCTTTTAATCGCTCTAGAGCAAAATGGCTTGAAGAGGGTGAAAAAAATACAAGTTATTTTTTTGCTCTTGAAAAAAGAAATTTTAAAAGAAATGCTTTAACAGCGTTAAATATCAATGGTAGTCATTGTCTAGATCCCAAAAAAATCTCTGACTTTGTTTTTTCATTTTATAAAGAATTATATAATTCTAAATTTGATCTATACAAATGTGAAGAATTCATTCAAACAGTTCATCAAAATATTCCTATTATTGATATAGAATTTCATGACTTATGTGAATCTGATATAACAACTTCTGAGATTAAAGATGCCCTTTTTGGAATGAAAAAGGGAAAGCACCAGGTATAGATGGGTTAACTGTAGAATTTTATTTACATTTTTGGGATCTGATTGAAGCTCCTCTTTATAAAATGTATAATGAATGTATTAGTAATGGAGAAATGTCAACTACTATGAAACAAGGTATAATTTCCTTAATAGCTAAACCAGATAAAGATCCTCATTTAATAGAAAATTGGAGACCAGTTTCTCTTGTAACAATTGATTATAAACTAATTACTTTAGTGTTTGCTAATAGACTAAGGGAAGGTTTAAATAAAATTATTAGTGAACCTCAATCAGGCTTTCTAAAAGGTCGACATATAACTAACAATATTAGACTGGTGCTTGACCTGCAGATTATGCTGAAAATGTTGATGAAGGTGCTGTAATTTTATTTTTGGACATTTATAAAGCGTTCGATACAATTGAACACAAATTCTTATTCAAAACTATGATGCTTTTAGGATTTGGAAATATATTTTTGAATGCATTTAAAATGTTTTACAACGATATTAATAGTTCTGTAATAGTTAAATCTTTTAGAGGTGGAAGTATTAACATTAACCGTGGTGTACGTCAAGGTTGCCCAATTTCCCCCTTTTTATTTTTGTTGGTAGTTGAATTATTATCCATTGGTATTGTTCATAATCAACAAATTCAAGGTCATACAATTTTTGGTATATAAATTAAAATATCGCAATTAACAGATGACACAACTTTATTTTTAAAGAATATATCATGTATTCCTAATGCTATCTCCTTCATCAATACTTTCTCTAATGCGTCTGGTTTAACTCTAAATTTATCCAAATGTGAAATCCTTCCATTACACAGTTTAAATGATAAAGTTGTTGCTGACATTCCAGTGAAACCCTCTGTTAAATACCTAGGAATTATGGTAACAAAGGATGTCCTAGAAAGACAAAGTTTAAACTTCTCCTCTAGATTAAAAAAGACCAAAGAGTTATTAAACTGTTGGTTACAACGCGATCTTTCAGTTTATGGTCGTGTCCTATTATCTAAAGCAGAAGGGTTATCTCGTTTCGTCTATCCCTCCTTATCTATGTATGTTAAAGACTCTTATTGTAAAGATATCAATAATTTGTTTTACTCTTTTGCTTGGAAAAACAAATCTCAAAGACTTAAGAAAAGGGTTCTTACTAATAAGAAAGCGGAAGGGGGACTGGAGGTGTTTTCTTTGAAGATGTTAATAGAGCTTTTAAAGTCAATTGGCTTAAAAGATGTTTGATCAATGGTAACTCCCTCTGGAACCATATCCCACATAATATCTTTAACCAAATAGGTGGTCTAGTATTTCTGTTAACTTGTGACTTTAATATTTCTAAACTCCCTCTGAAATTATCTAAATTCCAAGTTCTTTTAGCCTGGAAAATTTGCTATTCACACAATTCCAATATTTTGGTTGCCAGTAAATCCTTATTTTTAAAGAATTGGTTTAACAGGGATATTAATCATCTTATGAATATGTTTGATAATTATGGAAATCTTTTAACATACAAACAATTTATGCAAATCCATAGTTTTCCTGTGCATTTTAAGGAATTTAATTCTGTCATTAAAGCTATTTCCCAACTATGATTCATCTTATCAAAAGTCATATTCAATTGAATTGATTGATAAAAAAATGCAATAATAAACATATTTGTACAATATTTCAAATACAAAATAAAATAGCACCTAGAGGACATTTTTTTTGGAACTCTATTATTGATAATATTAATTGGAAGACTGCTTGGTTAATCCCCTTTAAATATTGCATTAATAATAAAACCAAAAAAATACATTTTAAAATTTTGCATGCCATTTACCCTGTTAAATAATTAATTGCCAAATACTCTGATATTGACGATTTATGTTCTTTTTGCAAAAGTGGGAAAGAGGTGTTGACGCATTTGTTTTTTGAATGCAAAATTATCCAAAATTTCTGGAAGAAATTGGCAGAATTTATCTTTAATTTGGTTAAAATTAAATACTATTTTACTTTAAAGGATATTATTGTGTATTATGAAAACAATGTTAACAAAGGTCTTGAATACATTGTTAATATTTAAGATGCTTAAATACCAATATTTAAGATGTTTAAATTAGAATTTGATTGCTTCATATCTTTACACACGTAAAAGTCATTAACGTGTTTAAAATATTTTGATTTTATTTTTGGATCCCCTTCTACCAATTAATGTCTCTCCTTGCTTTGTAATATTGTATGCTATGTTGGTTACTTGTTCTATCTGCAATTAAAAAAAAAAAAAAAAAAAGTAAACGGACTGGCCGTGAGGCGAGCCGCTCTCATCTCAAGCTCGGACGGAAGGCAACGAGCGTGCCGGGGGGGTGGGTGGTTCGTGGGGATCTTCTCTGTGAAACCGAGCCCGTTGCCATCCCCAAATCACCTCCATTGCCAGCCTGGTCATCCTCAATCCTGTGGGAAGGAGTAGTGACGCGGGGGGCAGCTGGAGTGGCGTTCCTCTTTAAGAAGGAAAGTCGCGATCGCAACATTGCCATGGTTAAGTTCTCGCAGTGAGAACATGAACCATCCACAAACGCCGCCTGAGGGTGATCGCGGCCCAGACACACGAGGCAGTGTCTATGACCATCAGGAGTGGAGAGAAATCGACAGCATCCAGGAACTACACAGGGGTGGAAGGGCATCTCTCCAAGGATGCGTCCTGAAAAGGACGTTCAACACCAGCTGTTTATTGCTCTTTTGGAGAAAATAAATTATTTTATGAATACTCTTTTAGCAGCGCTGTCGAAGTGCCCAGGAGCAAAACTGCACTGTCGTGTAGAGAATGAGAAATCCGCTGATATGCTCCGTAGATACAACAGCATACGCTCTGCAGAGGTGAGTGGAACAGTAAGTGATCACACAACCACTCGGCTCCAAAGAAGAAATTTAATGAAGAGATGCATGATTCCCTTCCTTTATACCCATATGTCTGGGTGAGGGACATGCAAATTGGCCTTTTCTCTAGTTCAGAGGTAACAAAGCCTTCAAGAAAGTCCCCTATTGTTGCTTCACTCGACATAATGTTGAAGTGAGCGACAGACGGGGAACTATTTTTCATTATTTTTGAAGACATCCTCACTATGCAACATTTTTCACAAGTGCATAAAACTTTTGCAGTTCTGTATGTATATATATATATATATATATATATATATATATATATATATATATATATGCTTTTTTTAATAACACCTGAGTCAATGTCTCCATTTGGCAGAGGTGGGGGACTCAAGTCTTAAATTTAAGGAGTTGTGACTTGCTTGACTAAATGAAGAAAATGATTTGACTTGGCTTAGACTTGAGAAACAGCAACTCGAGACTTGACTTAACTTGAACTGCATGACTCGACAATGACTTAAGTGTTTTTTGTAATTATTATTTTCAAAAACGTATAAACAGTAATGAATCAATCGATTAATTCATATGAAAAAAATTTAAACCACTGATCTGCATCTGTGCAGTTCACAATGCGCCAAAATGACAGATGATTGTCAAGTTCCCAAAATAATGTCCTTTGGATATAAAGATTTCGAATTTAACCGTGTGAATAAAAAACATACGAAAATATGCAACTCAAAAATATCAGATAAACAACCGCAACCTCAAATTTCATCAGACGTTTAAAAAAACCACAAGGAAAGGTAAGTAAATAATTTCATTTTCATTTCATTACCTAGAAAGATTAATATGAAAAAATACTGTTTGAAATGTTTGAGGGTTGTCAGTAAATTAAAATGATTCACGATTAATCTCATGTTTTGTAGCATGACAAGTTTGAAATGACCTGGCATTGCCTCTAAATGTATGTGTGCCTTTTCTAAACCTTCTCAACAGTCAACAATATACCATAACCATTTGTTGGTAATATAAAAACATAACAGGGAGATTTGCAGTCACAACACTTTATTTAAAATATGACAAGTAGTATAAAATATACAGAATGACTCGTGATGAAATCCAAGTGCTCTCATAGTGATTATGACTTCTGAAGACTTTAGCTAAAGCCCTTGAATTCAATAACTTTATGACTATTTTATATAAATGTATCTCTGAAGGGAACTGACTGTCTTCAGAAACGTTTCAATGGCATTTTCTTTTCATCTAACCTCCGTATAATGCCTAATAAAGTATTGTTTATAAGCACAGGGCTGCTTTGTGTACAGGCGTTACCAGGGTAACAGTTATATTTCTGCTGCATAAGCACCACCTACTGTTCAGCCTATCTGCTGTTTTTGTTAGATCAATGTGAAAATCTGACCGCAATTTTACAAAGCATACGCGCGGTGTTATACATTTAAACATGTTAATTTAAAAAATGTAAACATTTTGGATAATAAGGTATCTACAGTAGAAGTATTCACAGTGAATATATATATATATACTTTATATTGTATAACACATTACTGTACAATTCATATAAAACATGAATGTAAAGATATGTATATAAGTTCATCTTTTCAGGGCAAAAATAAATATTTATTTCAGAAATGAACCTCTATTTATTTTAGTGCTGTGGCTTGACTTGACTTGACTTGAAACTCATCAGGACTCGACTTGAGGTGCTTGAGGTGAGTCACTGACTTGTCATGTGTTGCTTGTTTTGTCTGCACTGCACTTGAGACTTGAACATGTGTGACTTTCTCCCACCTCTGCCATTTGGAATGCTTGAGAAAACCATGAGCTTATGTTTTCAATGCTAGTATTTAAGACCACAAAACATGATTACTTTACACAAGGAACTGATTTCTTTTTCTTTCTTTTTCTTTTTTTTCAGCCATATGATTGCAGGTATTTAACAAACAATTTATGCTATACAGCTGGACGACACTTCAGTAAGAGTGTTTGATTGTTTACTCTCTCAAAAAGACCAAAAAGCTGAAAGTATGAGAGTGAATCTGTGACGTCTGTGACATGTGCTTGAATCTGAAGTGTATAAAAGCTTTTAGTAAACTCAAGCTGTGCTCATGCCTTTATGCCCTTACTAAAAGAAGCGCTCTAAGTGCTTTACAAAGCTGCATATTGAGAAAAACTATCACCCACAATGAAGGCCATTGTCATGACACTTTTTCAAAATCAGTGTTGAATGAGAGGTTGTGCTTAAGACACTGGATTTTTACTCTGGATTTTTTCCAAAATCAAGGTCACCCGGGCCAAGAGGGTTAATTGAAATTGACCCATGGGGAAGTCAAGGTTTACTGTCTCAGAAATTATTCAATAAGCCGTGTATGTCAGCATCTGCTGGAAATAAAGCCTCAGACCTGAGAGCATTACCTTCATGACCAAATGTAATTGCTTGAAAGCAGCTCTGGCTCTGAGACAGGCTAGCAGTTTTCCTGAGTGCTATTGTTCATCATTTGGTGGGCTGATTTGTTTCCAAGCTCATTTAAGTGTGTAGGATCAATAATTGCATTCATAGTGTATGATATACTGTACATATTTAAGACACTGAACTTGTTAGTTAAACTATATAAGGCAATCATACAGTATTATGCTAATACATTGAGAAGTTGTTATGCTTTTTCTTAATAACTCTTGGATAGGTCAAAGAAGGAAAATATAACTGTCATTTACAGATTTAATCTTTTACAGATTTAGGCCAGTAGTATGAGAATCAGACTGGCAGAAGTCTTTGGATTAATGGACCATAGATGACCTCTAAAATATACCTATTTAATATGGTTTGAAACTTTTCACAGTGGTCATATACAATTATTTGAGTAATAAAGCATTTAAACTAGTGCTGTTAGTTGATTAAAATGTTTATATGTTTATACTACTTTTTTTCATTGATCATTAATCAAAGATTTTTAAAAGTGCTGAAATTGTACTCTGTATGGACTTGTTTATCTTTCAAAATGCATTGAGTTCCTTCTTAGGTAATAAAACTAAACATAGACTTCCACAGTATGAATATGCACGAAATTAGCACCAATTCAAGTAACATTATACGTTTCCCAAAGTATAATTGACTAATTGAAAGAACTAGATCCTGCACATTGCATGCCTTTAACCTTCAACCTCCACAATTTTATCTGCTGGCCGGCTATGGCTATCCACTTGGCTAAAACAATCATGAAACGCATTTATAGTATTCGTATCAGGGCGTCAATGCACCACTTTATACACCAATATTGTGTAATGAGGAAGTTGAGGTAGTTATGATTGGATCCATATCCTTTTTCATTATAAAGTTGATGTGCGACAGCGTAAAGTGGTAAAGAACAATCCTGTAATCTAAAGAACATGCAGAGGTCAGTGTACAGTAAATCAGACCAACAGTAGTCCACACAAAGGTAGATACAGAGTAACAGAAGAGAGAATAATCCTAATCGGCGAACAAGCAAAAGGCTAATACACAGGGAAGCAGGTAGAATACTAGAATTCTCAGATTAGATAAACACGGCAAAACAATACTTCGCACAGTCTCAGCACTGTGTGCTTGCCGCTTATTTAGCAAGCAGTGATTGCTAACTAGATTCAGGTGAACAAACAGTCAGTACTCAGGCAAGGGAGCCCCTGGGAGTCAGTCAGCCTGGTTGGTGAAACATATTGAATATTAAATGCTACTATACATTAGTAGTATATTTCTTTCACAGATTCTTCATGTGTTTAGTTAATTGAGCTTTTAAATTGTGCATTCATTTTTGGCAGAAAGCCGAGTGAAGCAATTTGAGTTTGCATGTTTTGACAACAACTTCTCACCACCGGATAAGCTATATGACTTAAAGGTGCTTTATGTGATTATAGCCATTCTGGAAATTCCTCCAGTCTAGTCTATGATTAAGCCATGCCCCCTCTTTCAAAAACCCACACTCCAAAGACATGAATGCACGGTTCAAACCTTACAGTTCAAGCAAAGGCTATTAAGATTATGGGGAAAAGAGAATACCATTCCCTTGAGTTATTATATGAATAGTCTGTTTTAAGTGAAGCATATAAGGTATAATCTGATCCATCACACATATTATACCCAGAGAATGAGTTGTTGCCCTCTGGTAGATGGTACAGGTTGCCAGTGTGTAGGTATAATAATTTTAGGAAGTCTTTTATACCTACTTCAATTAAAATGTAAAAACAAACAAGTGAATGTTATACACATATACTTATGAGGTATAACAGTTATGAATGAGCAAGTGCTCATAGTTTATTGATGGGCCTATATAATGTTTTATCTTGTTTTTATCTTTAATGATTTTATTGTTTTGCTGTGATTTGTAATACATTTGAGTTATTTATATTATGAGATGGTTTAGGTCCTATTATTGTTTCTTATTTATTATTGGATGGAAACGACAAGTGTGTATGTGTATGCACCATAAGTCCAAAACAAAATACCCTTCAGGGACGTTTTGGGGTCTCCCCTAATTCTATGCCAGTGCTTTTATGGTATCGCATACGTTCACAAAATCAGTGTAGGGCTGTGTGAGTCCTTGCTTTTACATCAAAAACACATTTTTCTGGCCGCAGTGCTGTATTACACAAACATACCGCAAGGTATATCTGCCCAAGACAAACTCTTAGAGGTCATGTACTGTTTAGTATTTTGCCTGTAGTTGTTGTAAATTGCTTTTAAGTAGGTGTCATATAGTCCTGTCATTGGATCAAGAAACACAATCCAACTGGGTTTCAATGTAAGTTTAACCTCCTCTTTACTGCATGAACAAGCATTATATTTAATCAGGACACACCCTTCCAGAATCACATTGTTCCTATATCATTCACAGAATTATTAAAAAGAGAAACAGACCTAATAGAGATTAATTGGGATGTGCAATTAAAATGATGAAGCACTTTTTTCTTGGGCCACCGTCCAAATATGGTTTGCCCATTCTAAAGATTCATGCAGGCCATACAGCAGAACTCACAATGTAAATCTAACTTTCTATCAATGCTGACCTGGCCAGAGGTGGCTGTCACCATGAAGATGTGGCATAAAGGCCATGTCGTCACTTCCCATGAGACTCAATATTTCTGTGTACCAAAGACAACAAGGAATTTGCATGAAGAGGAAGATGCTGTTCACAGTAACCAATCATTTCATTTCAGCTCAAAATTATTTGTGAAACGGTCTCGTCAAAACACTCACAAAGCTCTTGGAGGTACACTGTGGTCCTAATAAAGTGCCATACTTGATCTTCTTCTGTTGTAGCCCTTCTGCCTCAAGGTTCGACGTGTTGTGCATTCTGAGATGATATTCTGCTCACTACAATTGTACACAGTAGTTATCTGAGTTACTGTAGACTTTCAGTCAGCTCGAACAAATCTGGTCATTCTCTGTTCAACTCTCTCATCAAAAAAACATTTCCGGCTGATTAGATAATCACATGAATATGTAGGTGTACAGGTGTTCATAATAAATGTTTTACTGAGTGTATCAAGATATCCATCTTGATGATATTAAGGTTAATGCTCTATTAAGTTTTAAATCAGTAAACCTCTGTGGCATGGGGGGTGTGGTTATGTGTCTGTCTGTGAGAGAGGGAAAGCAGTAAGGCTTGTCAAACAGGGCTTTCAATATATGAAGTCTCTGGCTTTTGCTGCTGGTCCTTCAGACACCACTGCTCTGAGCCACTCTCTCCCATTCTGACGCTCTGGCGAGCCTTATCTTGTCTCCCTCTGCCATCACTATAATGAGAGACAGGTGTTAGAGTAATTACATCCCAGGTGATGAGCCTTACCACTTTCCCTCTCCCGCAGACAGACACATGACCACACCCCCCATGCCACAATCTCCCTACCCTAAACCTAAACCTAAACCAAAAGTGTCATTAAAGCAAATGTGATATGAAAAAGGCAATTGCTAAAGCAACCATATCATTTTGTGGTCCGCAACTTGGTCATGCCTAAAATATGTTAAAATGTATTGCCTTACAAGTTATATTTTAAAGTTATGGTGTTTTGATGTGATAAGATAACGTTGTGTGAGGAACAGGGCAAAAAGTACATGTTTATGAATGTATAATCTGCAGTTTTACACTGGATTTGTGTGAAAAGTGAATAAAAGCCATTTAATTTTTTTTTTAGAAATTTCTTTTACAATATCTAATACATTTTTATATTTTCAACCACTAGTATAATGTGTTGCGCAATTAGGATATTCTTTTAGCCAAGAATTGCCCACTTTTACAGTCTGACTGTAAAGTGACCAATTACAGTTCAATTTGTTTTACATGTCATTTAGGGGTGGGTTTATCTGAAATATTTCATACATCAAAAAAAATAATAAAAATGGTAAAAAATACCATTTTTTCCATTGGCAGATTTTTTACAATTTATAATCTTTTAATGACAGACCTATCATAATCTCATAAACCTGCATGATTTCCAGACTGACCTCACAATGAGTTCGGAAACAGTAGTTTGACTTTTTTCAAGTGCCCCAGTGGCTGAAGCTGGAAGTGTTTGTGATCTTATGGGGATGTGTGAGTAAGAGTTGCGTTAAAAGTAAATTCTCTGTTATTTACTGATTTACTGAACACTGAAGGATAATTCCAAGTGCTGTCTGTCATTTTGACACATAAAAACAAAACAAGAAAACCATTTTAACCTACTGCATGAGTTTTGACCAAAAACTACAAAATGGTATGAAAACTAATATGCTAAAAAATAAAATAAACAAATAGGTAAATAATTTGCATATGATGAAAAGATGGCAAAGTATGACTATTATCTTATGAAAGCTAATTTGTGGTTTCTTTGTTAATTAATAAGGTGAAAACCTTAGTCATATTTACACAGATAACTTTTTGCAAGACATATGATACACAGGTTATGCGATCTAAAGAACATTAAAAAATCATAAACTGATAGTATACACTAATGCCAAGGTCTCTGGAAAGAGGTTTAATAGTTGTATTTATGTTCTCCTTGATCAATCGATGAGTTTGGTGATGGCAACTTCATCCACTGGGGCTCAGGGCCATATTACAATGGGGCAGGAGCTGGATTCTGTTTCAACAGCCTTGGACATGAAGGAGCTGAGGAATGCTGATCTCCTGGAAGCACAGAGAGGGTGAACGTGCAGATTTACAGCCCTTATGTCTGTGCAAGATTCATCATCTGGAACACGCAGATGCATGAAACTTGAAGAGAAGGTTTGCTTGCCAGAGCTAATCCTTGCTGATGTACTTATCTCTCTGGTATAGGGATTCCGAACTTACCATTGCAATAGTCTCTTGTAGTGAGACTTGGTACTTGGTCGCTATTCTACTGTCTCTTGGATGGAGACTAAGATTGTTGGATGATCTGTTATCCTCTCTCTCATGGTGTTAGACTTAGCACGTTGGTTGGTTTTTATTCTGTAATATCTCCTAACAATCAGGCCAGAGATTCAAAAAGTTCATTATTATTCTGTTATTGCTCCCGAACTCAAACAGCCAGGACTCAGAACGTTGATCGTTATTCTGTTATTCAGAAGAAAGATGTGGCTGTTGTAAGGATGCTTTATACATTCCTGATGAGGAGGAGATTTAATTTGAGTGATTCTTGTTTCAGTGATTGGCTGCTGAGATTAGAGTGGGTATACACAGTGTGGCTCACCCTCCCTTCTCTGTGAGGACAATTAGCATATTTTAAAGTACATAGTTAGAACAATGTCTTTAAAGTCTCATCTATGCATTTTTCATTTTCCAAACCTCTTCGAAAATACTCTTGGCATTTTCTGAAGATATAAATTACAAACATGATAATAAAAGATTAAATATTAGGCATGCATTCATCTATACCACCATAGTTCAGTTCAGTATTTCGCAGTTAATGTAATCCTGTATAAAGTATATTGTAAACATGTGGCTCGCTCTCTGGGGCAAAGGGCTCTAGACTCAATACTTGATCCTAGCTTGAACATCCCCCAAAGAAGCTTATAAAAAGGACAGCTAGTCTTTGTATTTGGAGCTTGGATTTAGGATATGTGATTTATACTGGGGGCAAAATTTTTCTTTTATTCACCAAAGTGACATTCAGCTGATCACAATGTATGGTCAGGACATTAATAACGTGGAACAATTACTATTACAATTTTATTTTTTAAACTATTTCAAAGAGTTCTCATCAAAAATATCCGCCACGTGCAGCAATGATAGCTTTGTAGATCCTTGGCATTCTAGCTGTCAGTTTTTTCCAGATACTGTAGCACTTACCATAGATGTAGCTGTCTTGTTGGGCAATACTCATGCACCTTACTGTCTAGCTGATCCCACAAAAGATCAATGGGATTAAGATCCATAACTTTCTTATCCAATTATCTGTTGTATAGTGTCTGTTTCTTTTTTGTCGTGACAGCGCGTCCGCTACCACATTGAGGTTGCAGGGGATGTGAGTGGCACGCAGCGACTTGAGTCCAAAGGCTGGCTCCAAAGGAGGAGACGACATGCCGCCTTGGCAATTTATGTATGCTTCCACGGTGGTGCTGTCTGACCTAATCAGGACATGTTTGTCTCGAACTAACGGGAGAAACTTCCGCAGGGCAAAGAAAACTGTCAGCAACTCCAGGCAGTTGATGTGCCAGCGCAGCGGGGCCCCTTTCCAACGGCCCGCCACTGCGTGCCCGTTGCACATGGTGCCCCCACCCAATCTGGAGGCGACGGTCGTGACCAATACACATTGGGACACCTGCTGCAAGGGTACTCCTGCCCGTAAAAAGCAGAGGTCTGTCCAGGGTTTGAATGTTTGGCGGCAGGCAGGGGTGACCATCACATGGTGTGTGCCGCAGCGCCATGCCCATCTCGGAACTCGAGTCTGAAGCCAGTGATGAAGTGTTCTCATATGCATCAACCCCAGTGGCGCGACCGCCGCGGAGGATGCCATATGCCCCAGGAGCCTCTGAAAAAGTTTTAAGGGGACCGCTGTGCCCGGCCTGAAGGTGGCGAGGCATTCCAGCACCGTGCATGCTCGTTGGTGAGACGTGATGACATTGAGACTGAGTCTAACTCCATGCAGAGAAAAGAGATGCTCTGAACTGGGGTGAGCTTGCTCTTTTCCCAGTTTACCTGAAGCCCCAAACGGCTGAGGTGCCTGAGCAACTGGTCTCTGTGAGCGCATAGTAACTCTCGGGAGTGTGCCAAGATAAGCCAGTCACCAAGGTAATTGAGTATGCGAATGCCGGCTTCTCGAAGCGGGGCAAGGGCTGCCTCTGTGACTTTCGTGAAGAGGCGAGGGGACAGAGACATGCCGAAGGGGAGGACTTTGTACTGATATGACTGGTCGTCGAACGCAAACCGTAGGAAGGGTTGGTGTCGAGGCAGAATTGAGACGTGGAAGTATGCGTCCTTCAGGTCTACCGCTGCGAACCAATCTAGATGCTGGACGCAAGTTAAGATGTGTTTTTGCGTGATCATTTTGAATGGGAGTTTTTGCAAAGCTTGGTTGAAAAGATCCAAGATTGTTCGTAAGCCGCCGCCTTTCTTGGGTACGATGAAGTAAGGTTGGAGGGACAGGCTCTATCGCGTCTTTGAGGAAGAGAGTAGCGATTTCCGCACGCAGGGATTTGGCATGCTCGCCGTGTACTGCGGAAAAGCGGATGCCCGCGAAGGGACGGTCCGGGCCAGCCAGCGAGGCGGGTTGGGAAGTGAAAGCCATGCATCCAAAGTCCATGCTAGCGGCACCAAGGGGACGATTATTTTAGACGTACCCGGCGGGGCAGAGCAGCGGGCAGAGCAGGTAATACGGCGTTGGGAGGTGAAGACGCGCCCCGAGGCTCTGGTGCTGAGAAAAGACTCAAAGCACTTACCTTGCTCTGCACACCCAGCAGGGGGCGGGTTAGTGACTGAGGAAGAGGTCCAGTGGAGGCGTCCTCTAGACTCGTCAGGACTGGCCGGCCAGGGAACAGTCATAGGGCTGAAGGCGGAGGGTCCGCATCCAGCATGCTGGGACTGTTGAGATCTGGCGGCAGAGTGCCGTGAGAACGGCATTTGCGGGCCAGGTGACCCAGAGACAAAGGAAATAGCTGTTTTACTGAGAATGTGGGTGGCAAATTAAATAAATTCAACAAAGGATTCTCCTTACCAGCTCCGGAGCTAATGTGTTGGTCCCTGGGTCAAACGTCTCAGGAGCGCCTGGGAGACTTGCGGGTCCTCAAGGTGGTCAGTGAGATGGAGGTGTCTGCTTCCTGCGGTGCGCTCGACGCTGGGGCTGAGAGCTGGGCCCGGGTTTAGGCGGAGTAGGGTGTTTCTTAGCCGCAGGAGGATGCCCTTGGTGGGCAGACAGGGCATGGCCCATGGCAGCAGGCTTGTGGCAGGGCAGGATGTGCGAGATGGCATACGACTGCTTATTCACCGTGGAGAACTGCCGGACGGAATCCTCGACGGTGTCGCCGAAGAGGCCGAACTGGGAGACAGGGGCGTTGAGAAAGCGAACCTTGTCGGTCTTGGACACAACGTCGAAGTGAGTGACAGACGGGGAACTGTCCCTATCGAGTCCTATGCAAAGCATGCTGTTAAATACAAATTCCCAGCCCAGTTTCATCAATACTACATTAACACCACAAAAAGTGTTAATGTATTCCCAGCTCAAATGGATTATGTAAACTTCCATTTTACAAATTTAAACTGATAGAAGGCAATACAATCTAATTGTGACAAAATCTTCTAGAATTATGTTTCTTTAGTTTATTTTAATTAAAGGGATAGTTTACCCAAAAATTTTAATTCTCATCATTTACTCACTCTCACGCCATCCTTGATTTGTGGAAGAATTTTTGGAAGAATATCTCAGCTCTGTTTGTCCTTTCAGTGCAAGTGAACGGTGGCCAGAAATCTGAAGTAGCAAAAAAATAGATAAAGCAGCATAAAAGTAATCCACCATCAAAGCAAGTAATATTTCAGTTTAAAATTTTTAATTGTATAACATATCAACATGAAAATAGCAGGTTAAAATGGCTTTCCATGTCAAAAAGGTTGCCGAACCCTATTATAACACTGTATTCATTATTTTTCAAGAACAACGCTAGCAGAGAATGATATAATCTCTGAATGCTTTTTTGAAAGAGAGCTTGTACAATTGGAGAAAGTGGATGTAAGAGGAAGGTTTTTCTTAATGAATTCTGTTTCATCTTTCGCTAACACTGAGCAGCAGAGCTAAAGAAATGCTCACTCTCAACACTGCTCAACGGAGCTGAGAGAAACTTCACAAAGCATTACATAATGTAATAAGTTGAATGTAATAAATATTCATAATGTAATAATTTTCTTAAAATGGAATCAAATTGTGAGTGTACTACTGTTTTTCACATAATGCAATAGGTTATTATATTATGAGAAGTGTATTACATTATGAACTCACTGTAGCAGCTCATGACATTCTGTAGTGCAGCTTTAAATCATTTAAAGTGCGGTCTGTTCATACCTGGGCTTAAACTATTCCAGTAGCACTAAGACCAGCCTGGTCTTCTCCTGCTTGTAGCACAGGGTGATGGACTTTAGCCTTAAGTAATTTCTTCCAAACAGTGCTACATCTGAGAGAAAAGGCAGCAAATCCAATCAGTTACTGATGTAACTGTTGGATTTGCTATCCATGTATCTGAACATTGCATTTTAAGCATGCAGTATATACAGTGTGTTTTTTAATTGGCAGTTTTAGGTTTTGTTATCTCAAACTATTTGTCATTTATCTGCACTGTATGTAAACCTTATCAATTGGATAAAGTAATTGATATCCTCTTCAAACTGAAGGCTCTTAGACACATGTATAAATACACAATTAAATATATTATATTTATGGTTATTATTATAATTATTAATAGTAATATACAATATAAATGTACAGTATATTTACATTATATAGCTTGCGCCACAGAGTTGCATGAACATTTTGTGAAGAACATGTTAGTGGTGTCTGCACATGCAAAACTCAATACCACTATGCTAGGGTGTTGATTGTGGTCACCAGGGCATTGCTATGTGGTTTCTAGGGTGTTGCTAGATGATTGCTCGAGTGTTCTGGGTGATTTTCTGCATTATGGTATATGCTAGGGAATGTCTTATGTGTTAAGAGTGTTTTTTAGTGTGCTGCTGTGTGGTTGCTAGGTTGTTATGGTTGGTTGCTATGATATTGATAGGTGGTTGTTAGGCAGTTACTAGGGTGGTTCTTATGTGTTTGTGTTATGAGTCTTGTGCACCTCCCCAGTGGCCTGATGCCTGTTTTTAACTGTTCATCGCCATAGCAATTTACACTACATGGCTTACCTGCTCCATAGCAGGTTTTATTATGTGTTGTTGATTGCAACCTGATTCTGAACCAATCAGCTGTTAGTAAAGTGACACCTCGTATGCTTTAAAGTCACCCCCCTGTATCTATCACTCCAAATTAAATCGCGCTTCACTGGGAAATTTAGATATTTAATAAATTTAGATTTATATATTGTATACAGTTGAAGTCAGAAGTTTACATACACAGCCATTTTGTCACAACTTTAGAGATATGCTAGGGGTCATTGTCCATTTGTAAGACCCATTTGCGGCCAAGCTTTAACTTCCTGGCTAATGTCTTGAGATGTTGCTTCAATATATCCACCTAATTTTCCTTACTCATGATGTCATCTATTTTGTGAAGTGCACCAGTCCCTCGTGCATCAAAGCACCCCCACAACATGATACTGTCACCCCCATGCTCCACTGTTGGGATGGTAGTCTTCGGCTTGTAAGCCTCACCCTTTTTCCTCCAAACATAATGATGGTCATTATGGCCAAACAGTTACATTTTTGTTTCATCAGACCAGAGGACATTTCTCCAAATATTATTATCTTTGTCCCCATGTGCACTTGAAAACTAGTCAAATTTTATTTTGGTGGTTTTGGAGGTCCACAATTTTGTTTCTGAAGTCTTGGCTGATTTCTTTTGATTTTCCCATGATGTCAAGCAAAGAGGCTCTGAGTTTGAAGATATGCCTTAAAATAAATCCACATGTACACCTCCAATTGACTCCAATTATGCTATTAGCCTAACAGAAGCTAATTGCCTAAAGGCATGATATAATTTGTTTAGAAATTTTCCAAGCTGTTAAAAGGCACAGTTATCTTAGTGTATGTAAACTTCTGACCCACTGAAATTGTGATATAGTCAATTAAAAGTGAAACAATTTGTGTATAAACAATGTTTTGAAAAATTACTTGTGTCATACAAAAGTAGATGTCCTAAATGACTTGTGTGAAATCTGTGGAGTGGTTAAAAATATCAGTTTTAATGACTTCAACCTAAGTGGATGTAATCTTCTGACTTCAACTGTATATACAGTATAACAAAGGAATTAGAACACTACTGAGCATGTCTGCCCCTGAAGCATTTCCTGTAGTGGCAACACAGAACTGTCAAAATAAAATTACTAGCACATTGTAAAGGATTTAGACGGTCAAGGAGGAGGCGAGAACCGGCTTGACAATATAAATAATAGTTTAATGTGAAACTTAAACAAAAGACACAAACACACACATAACGGACATGTCCGTAAACAATCTCACTCTCCCACACCACCATCCGCAATTGGCCTTTATCCCTCTCGGAGGCTTAATTAGCCTGATAAGGGGCCGGGTGTGTATAATAACGACCCGGCCCCGCCCCTGTCACACACATCCTTTTAGACTCTAGCTAAAACAGATCAAACAAGATATTTGCAAAAACTGAAAATAAACAATGAGGTGTTATTATCAGATCATTTAAATAAGACTCTGAGTCTACACATTTTCTGAAAGAACATCAAACGTTTACCTGAAGTGAGTTATCCAGACGTGTTGTTGATACTGAGCGTGTCTATGTAAGAGAGGTGCTGAAAGTGTAGAAAAGTTTAGATGCTTCACAATTTTTTCCTCAGCAGGGAGATCAGGAATATTGAATCGCTCCTGTTATAATCAATGAAGCCTTTCGATAAAGCTGCCAACTTGACCTGTGGACAAAGATGTCTTTTTTAAAAATACTTTTCTTGTCTCTTGCTTCTGGGTAAAAGAGTCTTCTAAACAACTAAATGTAAAGTACATTTGCTTTTATAGAGATCTAAATACTTCAATTTCTTTTTGTTCCATCCAGTTCAGTTAGGATCATCCAGCCACCAACCAATATGGTCCACACTTTATTAATGGAATTTTATGACACCGTGTAATCTTTCGTAACATTAATTGTGTTAAAGTCACTATGAATGAAGTGCCTCCCGCTGTTGTTTTGAATGAGGGTGTGTTCCATTCAGAAGTGATCATCCCTATGCCCTATTCCCTTTGAAGACTTTACCATCCACTGTGACACCTTTGAAAGGTTAAAAGGTGTGGGCTTCAAAAATAAGGGTCATTCAGAACTCTTTTTAATTCATTTTTATTGGAAATTCAACTTGAAGTGATCTTACAGCATGGCTGTCATGCTGGTTCTCTCTTCAAAGTGCCCAAAGTTAAGTGTGGGGGTGAGGGGATTTATCCCATTTGGAACGCAGTCTGAGTTAGCATCTTGCAGGAAATGTTCAAGAAACAAAAAGAAGTCACTACCTTAAATCATCTTGAAATGGTCTATATATGAAGATATAAGTAGTTTATTTAATAGATTGGGAAGCCAAATCGTATGAGCGGCACATTAACAATATTATTAATAATATTAATAATACGTCATTGCATTTATTTTTTTTATTATTTTTTTTTTTTTTACATATTGTACCTGTATGAAGTGCGTAATGCTGAAAACATTGTAAGGTTATTCTGATACATTAAAGGCGCATTTATTGTGAGGAGACTTTCCACCTTAATTATACAGGTAAAATTATATTGTAGAATATCACTCAAAGTGACATGTTTTGCACTTCATTAAAATTATATTATACTTTTAATTTAAATGAACATAAAAATTTTTAATTTCTTACTGTCCAAACGGCGAGTTTATTCCTGAAACTCTGGTATTTTTCTCTCTCAATGTACCATCATCGTCTTCAGTGGCAAAATATTTGTATGAATGAACAGAGACAGAGCTATATGGTGGTATAACATAGTTGTGAGTATGCTGGACACTTATTCTTGGGAGAACGCATCCAGATTTGTAGGAGAGTGAAGTAAGTCAGCATGCAAGTGGAAAGATTCTTACTAGTGCAACCGGTAAATGGATGCACTCTCACATGATATGCATGTGCTCTCGATACTTAAGAGTATTATAATTCCATAGAGCTGTGGTATATTAAGCTAGACTATGGTCTATTAAGATATTAACTATTATTTAATAGCTTAATTTTATTGTATTTATTGATCTTTTGATTTGTCTTTTTTATTTTTATTTCTCTGGTGCCCCCTAGTTTGAAAACAGTCTCTACGATCAACTTAAGAGTGTGATGCTTTTGGGGAAAGCATCCCAGGTCAGTTCAGAGCATGGTGGTAATTATGTTTACTAAGTTTGAAGCAAAGATCGCAGGCGGCCTGGTGGTCAGTATTGTTTACATTTAATGCATGTTAATACAGTATAATTCTTATTTAATCATGACAAACTATACATCATTAGAAAGGTGCACTCCAGCTACAATATTTTACCATAGTTTTACTATTGAAATATTACAGCGAGATACATTTCTTAATTTATGTCAGCATACATTACAAAACATCAAAATGACAGTAAAATTTACGTAAATACCCATGCGATACTGTAAACTCCCATTGATTTATGTCTTGTGATCTACATCCAATACAATATTTAGTCCAAAAGTATGCACATTTAGAGAAATACTGATGGATATAATTTGTTTACTTAACATTTCTTCAGAAATAACTGTTATTGTGCCCATTTTACACAAACTTATGCATTCAGCCCATTAGCCCATCTCACTTATGCTGCTGTCAGTCTGAAAATCTCTTCACCTGTTAAGGTCAAAATTGTGGGACAGATAGATGTTATAAATTCAGAAAAAAAAGAAACGTCCCTTTTTCAGGACACTGTATTTTAAAGATAATTTTGTAAAAATCCAAATAACATTACAGATCTTTATTGTAAAGGGTTTAAACAGTGTTTTCCATGATTGTTCAATGAACCATAAACAATTAATGAACATATACCTGTGGAACATTTACAGATGGTAGGCAATTAAGGTCACAGTTATAAAAGCTTAGGACACTAGAGAGACCTTTCTACTGATTCTGAAAAACACCAAAAGAAAGATGCCCAGGGTCCCTGCTCATCTGCGTGAACGTGCCTTAGGCATGCTGCATGGAGGCATGAGGACTGCAGATGTGGCCAGGGCAATACATTGCAATGTCCGTACTGTTAGACGCCGAAGACAGCACTGCAGGGAGACAGGAAGCTAATCATCCTCGCAGTGGCAGACCATGTGTAACAACACATGTACAGGATCGGTACATCCGAATATCACACATGGAGGACAGTTACAGGATGGCAATAACAACTGCCCGTGTTACACCAGGAATGCACAATCCCTCCATCAGTGCTCAGTGCTCAGACTGTCCACAATAGGCTGAGAG
Source organism: Moxostoma hubbsi (assembly GCA_032164185.1). Classification (NCBI taxonomy): domain Eukaryota; kingdom Metazoa; phylum Chordata; class Actinopteri; order Cypriniformes; family Catostomidae; genus Moxostoma; species Moxostoma hubbsi. The sequence continues at coordinate 38,660,678 of JAVLUX010000025.1, read as the reverse complement.
AAGCTGGACTGAGGGCTTGTAGGCCTGTTGTAAGGCAGATCCTTACCAGATATCACTGGCAACAACATTGCCTATGGACACAAACCCACCTTTACTGGACCAGACAGGACTGGCCAAAAGTGCCACTGACGAGTTGGTTTTGTCTCCCCAGGGGTGATGGTCGCACTTGCGTTTATCGCCGAAGGAATGAGCGTTACACTGAGGCCTGTACTCTGGAGTGGGATCAGTTTAGAGGTAGAGGGTCTGTCATGGTTTGGGGAGGTGTGTCACAGCATCATCGGACTGAGCTTGTTGTCATTGCAGGCAATCTCAACGTTGTGTGTTACAGGGAAGCCATCCTCCTCATGTGGTCCCCTTCCTGCAGGCTCATCCTGACATGACCCTCCAGCCTGACAATGCCAACAGCCATACTGCTCATTTCCTGCAAGACAGGAATGTCAGTGTTCTGTTCATGGCCAGTGAAGAGCCCGGACCTGTTGGATCAGAGGGTGAGGGCTAGGGCCATTCCCCCCAGAAATGTCCGGGAACTTGCAAGTGCCTTGGTGGAAGAGTGGGGTAACATCTCACAGCAAGAACTGGCAAATCTGTGCAGTCCATGAGGAGGAGATGCACTGCAGCACTTAATGCAGCTGGTGGCCACACCAGATACTTACTTTTGATTTTGCCCAGCTGAAACTTGTTCAGTTTATGTCTTAGTTGTTGAATCTTTTTATGTTCATACAAATATTTACATGTTAAATTTGCTGAAAATATAAGCAGTTGAAAATGAGAGGACATTTCTTTTTTTGCTGATTTTTTTTTTAGTAAGTTAATCAGGTCTGAAAAATCACAAAAAATTATGTAAGCAAATGCTGAAATGTACTTAATTAAATCAATAAAACTAATAATAATATCCGGATATGTTAAATAAAACATTATGAATAATACAATACCACTTTTGGTCTATGAATCATATCTCTGACTAATGGTCATTTTGAAATGTTTATTTTTGCCTTGTTTTATTTCAGTTGTATTTTTTTTATATAAGATTCTTTTTCCAAATCTGGAGGAATGCTGTCGTGTGCTCTTCTGTGTTATTGCATTTATATCATTTTTGTAGGCTGTCAATTTAATAGCCAAATTATTTTGAAATATGTTCATAAAAAAACAAAAAAAAATAAGTGATCCCGTAATGTGTTTGTCACAATTCATGATATGGAGTGTAGAGATCAGGCAATTGTGCAATTATTGAAACATCTCATTATTCTAATTGAATTAATTAATTGAATTTTAATATTTGACATAGAAGGGAGACACGGAGTCATTTTGGTTTGGAAAAAAAATTGTCCTTACAAAGGAAATAATACCCCTAGAAATTAATTCCAATGGGAAAATATTGCCCTTTAATAGAAAAGTTAATTTCTGACCCTGTTATAACAGTAATATTTAGAATTTTACATTGGCTCAATAATTACTCAAAACAATCCTATACTTTACGAGACCATGCCAGAAAAATCTGAATGACTTAGATCTGAATGTGAGAGATTTGTATTTGTAGTTCTGACTTTCTTCTTAATCTGAAAATGTGAGTTGTAAATTTAATGTACAGCCAGTTTCACCCTTTATAAAAGAAAAAAAAGTCATATATGTTTTAAACAGCATTATTTTGTGACAATTAAAACTTAATCATTTTCATCTTTAGGTGAATTATTCCTTTAATGCAGGTTCACAAAGTGCTGTAGTTAAAGACCTAAATTAGCAATAGACCTAAATTAATGTTGAACAATTTTAAAGTTTTTCCACAATAATCTTTCACGATGATCTTTAAATCAACATTTGGCACAGTCTTCATGAGAGTTTTTATAGTTTGGGAGCTGGGGTCCCATGATACACAGCTCATTATAGACGGAGACTGGTTGGTCACACAATTTTACTGACAGTTATCTGCAATTACTGCAACTTGCAGGACAGTTGTGGAAATGTAACAAACACTATTAATAACCCATCTGTGCTTTCTCTGTCCAAACAGAGTTTGTTTATAGCCTCTAGACTTGCTGTTTAAGCCACTGGGGACTAACCAAACACAATGACACCATTACTGATGTTAAGTGTTTAGAGATTAAGAAACTCCATTAGTCCAGAATTTGGATAAAAGTGACATGGCTGTCTAATTGCAGGACTTCTGAGACAGGACACTACTGGCCATTTGTGGCACTAAGGCCCTTTCCCACTGCAGGAACAAAAGGCTGTTGTCAGTACTTTAACCCAGAACTAGTCATTTACGCACATGAGTCACTATAGTTCCTGTTAGCTGTTCAGAGGGACTTTTTAGCTCTTTAGCTACTCTGTGGTTGGTACACCTACCCTAGAAGAGGGACTGTAGGAGGTTCTGCAACCTGTGATTGGTCAAACGCATATGATGCACAAAGCAATGAGATAGGCAGCTGCCATGAGTAAACAATCTTGTAGCTGCTAGCCTGCTTTATAGAGGACTGCACTAATTTTCCAATTCTCTTAAAATAAATAACACAAAACCAACAAGGTATCTAAAGTGTATCGCCTGTTTTTCATATTTGTATGCAATGGGTTAGCAGAGTTGTTGTGTGCCTTAAACGGGAGACATGCTTTGAGTTTTAATCACATCTGTCCTGTGACTATACAGATTTGTGATTTATTACACTTCAGATTTGCTACATTGTTTTTTCCTGAGATAATGACATAATAATAAGATGTTTATCAAAAGTGGCTTACTGAAATCTATTATAAACTTAACTGTCATGAAATCTAATTTAAATGATCAAATCGACAAGTTCTGTACAGTATTTCATGTTGAGTCATAAAATCCTTATTGTAAAAGATTGTGTTGATAAATAGGTCTATAATGCATTTTCAGCATGTTATTCAGCATGTGCTGCACCTCATATCTCCTCTCATATGCGTCTGCAGGGACGCAGCACCACATGCACGGCTCAGGCACCCAGTGTAAAGACTCTAAACTGAAGACACAAGCTACTTCCCAAAACTGGAAAATGCTGCCTTCAGAGGCTGTATGAAGGTGTAGGATAAAAATAAGGTGCTTTTCAAACTGTTTTGAGAACAGTTACCTGAAGATTACTATTCATTTGAAAACACTTTCATTTAAGCCTTTAACTTATTAGGAGGAAAGGCAGCTCTAAAGGGGTTCAGTGGAAAGGAGGAGGCAAGAACCGGCTTGACAATATAAATAATATTTTAATGGTAAGCTGAACCAAAATGACACACACATAAACATACGACGGTCAGCTGCCTGTAAACTTTCTCTCTCTGTCGCACCACCATCTGCAGTTGGCCTTTATCCCTCTCAGAGGCTTAATTAGCCTGATAAGGGACTGGGTGTGCAGCATCATGACCCGGCCCCGCCCTCTGTCCTGTCACAGCAGCTAACTACATTTTCAGATGTAGCCAGTTTGTGTAAAACAGCCCTAACAAAAGTGTAACTCTGATCCTGGCGTCCTCCATCAGTGTTGTTGATTTTGTTGTTGCTCTTTGGTCACGTGTGCGGACAACATTAGAAGAAAATGGTCGACACTAAATTACTTTTGTATGTGCGAATGTAAGAAGGAAAAGTCTCCACAAGTATGCCTATTCCTCTTAAGAGTTCTCATTTAGAAAGTTAGAAAGTTAGAAAGTACAGGGACTGTATGTGGGAAAGGGGCTTTAGACTCAAAAATAGCTGCACGTTTTAGCTGTGATCTTTGAAGTTTCCGCTGCATGAGTGTGCACTTTCACACTTTCCATTAGCATCAAATGCGATGGAAGGAGCAGTACTAAACCCAAAGATCTTTGAGAGGTGAAAGAGTTCATAACAGAGACACTGCATCAAAATAAGCTTTGTTAAACTTTAGTGCAATTTAAATGTGGTGCATTAGGTTTACTGTCTTTTAGCAGCATGAAAGAGCTTTAAAAGCACTCTGACAATTAGCACTTTAGGATTGGGGTTTTCAAAGCAACATGAGGCAATTAACAAAGTTCAAATAGTCTGTCCTGTCACAAAAACTTTTGGATTAAAATTATTGAATTGATACAGCCATTCAGAAAGCGCTTTCCAGGAAAATGTATGGAGAAGAGTACTCTGGTGTAAAAGCACAACAGCTGAACCCTGAGCAGTGGACGACAATGATGTGGTCTCCTGAAATCCAGAAACCAGTGAATCTTAATGGAATGTCTAGATTGCTGAGTTGAATTTTACCTCCTTCAAACTTCATGGAAGATTTTCTTAAAGGAATAGGTAGCCATTTGTTTTTAATTCTGTCATAATTTAATTACACTCATTTTGTTTCAAACTTGTAAGACTTTCTTATATGGAACAGGACAGGAGATGTATAGCAAAATGTTTCAAAATGCCCTCTCTTCCATACAGTAAAAACAAACGGTCAATTCAGACTAGAGCATTCAAGTCTGAACCTGTGTGCCTTAGGCCTATTTCAAGTAATCTATAGCCATACAATAGCTTTTTATAAGTCATTATTCTCTGAAAAACTTCCCTTCTACTGTAGTTCTCAAATCTCATTTGCATGTATGTGCATTCTTATCTAAAAAAATTCTCTCTCAGCAATTGCTGTTAATTATACAGGGCAGCTTCTAATTTACCATATTTAAATAATAAATAATATAATAAATACATAATACAAAAAAATGCACATGCTTTAATTCACAAACTTTTTGGCTTAAATTCTGCCTGTGGCAAGGGCTGACTTTTTAATTTATAAACTACTTGATATCCCTGTTTTGTTTTTAATTGGTGGATTATGTATAGTATGTTATTTGAATCCATCATTGCCCTTTGCACTTGTCCAATAAGATATTTAATCTCAATTTTAAATTAGGTCAGTTACAAATTTATGCTGTAAAAATAAATGATACGCACAGGCACAAAAGCTTACTTGCTCACAAATTGTACTAGTTAGTCTGTACAATAATTTATGTGATGGGAGCACTGGGGTGCTTTTGATTAATGACTTATTACAATATTTCTGCTCAACCATTCATCTTCTCTGCAGCGTCAAGATATTCATGCTGAAGACCTACAAATTATGATTATTTTTTTAGGTCCCAAGCACTTAAAGTGCGGAGGCCCTTTTGTTCTAAAGATTATTATATTTTTCTTCTATGTATTATTATTATTATTATTATTATTATTATTATTATTATTATCAAAGTTCCCCATCTGTCGCTCACTTCGATGTTGTGTCGAAGAAGCGACACTAGGGGTCTCTCTTGAGCACCAAATATGCCTCTGATCTATGAAAAAAGGCCAATGAGAGTTGGCGAACAGTATTTGTATACCCCGCCCGCGGACATACGGGTATAAAGGCGAGGGAAATACGCTCGTTCATTCAGTAATTTTTTCGGAGCCGATGGTCGTGTATGCAGCCAGCTGCGAGTGACACACCAGATATCCTGCTTCTATCCTCTGATGCTCTGCTTTGCTGTTGGATCTATGGCACACTTCAGCGGCTTTTCTCTTCTCTGCACGGCGTGCAGTTTGCCCCTGGGTGGTTCGACAGCGCAGAGTTAAAAGAGTTTTTCTATAAAGAGCAATTTTATCTGTAAAGAGTTTAATTCTCTGAAAGAGCAATACACAGTGGCGTTGAATGTCCTTTTCAGGACGCGTCTTTTTAAAGATGCCATTCAACCCCTGTGTAGTTCCTTGATGCGGTACAGTGCTCTCCGCTTCAGACAGCCACAGGTGCTGTCTTTTGTGTCTGGGCGCCGATCACACCAAGGCAGCGTTTGTGGATGGTTCATGCAAACCATGGCAATTTTGCAGTCGCGCCCCCCCGTGTCGCTCCTTCTTCCCATGGGATTGAGGACGATGCGGCTGGCGATTTGGGGAGGGCAGCGGGTGCAGCTCCGCCGGGTACGCCCCCTCGGACCACCCGCCCCCCAACATGCTCGTTGACCCCCGTCTATGCTCGAGGTAATGGCGACTCGCCTCCGTGCAGGTCTGCCTATCCTCTGGAGCTCGAGGTGGATGAGCTCGCCGCTCCATCAGAGAGCGCGGCGTCTGACGCTGACACCTCCCCTGGGCTGCCGCCTTCAGGCCAGCACGCCCAGGCTGAGGCTGATGCACAGATGTCCGACATGCTTGCCTGGGCCGCCGTCAGTGTGGGGTTGGATTGGAACCCTCCATCCTCCCCACACCCGTCACGGTTGGATGACTGGTTCCTGGGGTCTGGGCGCCACTCACAGCCACGCCCCCTCCCCCGGTCCCGTTTTTCCCGGAAGTGCGTGACGAGCTGACGTCTTCATGGAGAGCCCTGCTTTCCATTCGTCAAAATCCCTGCTCGTCCGCTCTCGCTACCTTCGATGGCAGAGCGGACCACGGGTATACGGCGATTCCTCAGGTGGATAGGGCCGTTGCGCTCCATCTATGTCCCGGTAACCCCTCCACCTGGCGCGGGCGCCCTATACTCCCTTCCAAGGCCTGTAGGACAACATCCTCGTTAAACACCAAAGCCTACAGCACCGCGGGACAGGCCGCTCCCGCCTTGCACGCCATGGCCATCCTGCAAGTCCACCAGGCCAAGGCACTCAGGGATCTGCACGAGGGTAGCCCTGACCCCGATGTGCTGCAGGAACTGCGCTCAGTGACTGACCTCGCCCTCAGAGCCACGAAGGTCACCGCGAAGGCACTCGGGTAGGCGATGGCCACCCTTGTGGTCCAGGAACGTCATCTATGGCTCAACCTGGTCGAGATGCATGAGGCCGACAAAGTTTGCTTCCTCGACACCCATGTCTCCCAGTTTGGCCTCTTTGGCGACACCGTCGAGGACTTCGCCCAGCAGTTCTCTGCAGTGAAAAAGCAGACGGAGGCCATCTCACATATCCTGCCTCGCCGCAAACCTGCCACCACGGCCACTGCCCCGTCTGCTCGCCGAGGGCGTCCCCCTGTGGCCAAGAAATCTGCTCCGCCTCAACCGTGGCCCAGCTCTCAGCCCCAGCATTGAGCACATCACAGGAAGCAGACGCCCCCCGTCTCTCGGACCCCCTCGAGGACCCGTAAGGCTCCCAGGCGCTCCTGAGACGGATGACCCAGCGACAGAGATGTTAGCTCCGGAGGTGGTAAGACCGCTCCGTCCCCCGGTGGAGGGCCGGGAGGAGAATCTTTTGTTTTTAAACAATTTTCATTTGCCGCCCCCCTTAGATGTGGTTGCGGTACCCACATTCTCAATAAAAGAGCTATTTCCTATGTCACTGGGTCACCTGGCCCACAAATGCCGTTCTCACGGCACTCTGCCACCAGATCTCAACAGTCCCGACTTCCTGGACATGGACCACCCGTCTACAGCCCCACGACTGTTCCCCAGCCGGCCGGTTCCGACGAGTCTAGAGGACACCTACCCTGGACCTCCTCCGCAGTCACTAACCTACCCCCCTGCCGGGTATGCAGAGCAAGGTAAGTGCTTTGAGTCTTTTCTCAGCACCCCAGCCTCGGGTCGCCCTGTCGCCGCCCGACGCTGCCCTACCTGCTCCGCCCCGCTGCGAAGCTCTGCCGGGTATGTCAAAATTAATCGTCCCTTTGGTGCCAGTAGCGCAGAGGTTGGACACGTGGCTTTCACTTCCCAACCCATCTTGCTGGCTGGCCCGGACCATTCAACTCGGTTACGCAATTCAGTTTGCCAGGCCCCCGCCCCCCTTCATGGGCATCCGCTTTTCCGCAGTATAAGGCGAACATGCCCAGTGCCTGCACGCGGAAATCACTACTCTTTTGCTCAAAGACGCAATAGAGCCTGTCCCTCCAACCGAGATGAAGAAGGGTTTCTACAGCCCTTACTTCATCGTACCCAAGAAAGGCTGCGGCTTACGACCAATCTTGGACCTGCAAGTTCTCAACCAAGCATTGCACAAACTCCCGTTCAAAATGCTCACGCAGAGACACATCTTAACCTGCGTCCGGCTTCTAGATTGGCTTGCAGCGGTAGACCTGAAGGACGCGTAGGCTGAAGGCTTCTTCAACACGACTTCGAAGTGAGCGACAGACGGGGAACATCTCGGTTATGTATGTAACCTCCATTCCCTGATGGAGGGAACGAGATGTCGTGTCTTCCCAGCCACGTCGCTGAGCCGAGCCACTGAGGTGGCCAGAACACTCCCGGCTCCTCAGAAAAATCCTGAATGAACGAGCGTATTTCCCTCGCCTTTATACCCGTATGTCCGGGGGCTGGGTATGCAAATACTGTTCGCCAACTCTCATTGGCCTTTTTTCATAGGTCAGAGGCATATTCGGCGCTCAAGAGAGACCCCTAGTGTCGCTTCTTCGACACGTCGTCTCGTTTCCTTCATCAGGGAACGGAGGTTACATACGTAACCGAGACGTTTTCAGTACTTTTTTGGGGGGGGAATTTTTTGGAGTTATCGGCCATTAGGGCTGAGCAAAGATACAGGGCCAGAGGGAACATGTAAGATGTAAAATTGTAAAGGAATATTAAATACTTTTAGGAATGTTAAATACTGTTTCCATGGCAATGCTATAATTGTTATTATGCCTTTCTTGCTATATTTGGGTGATTTTGAGAGATTTGGCATGCTTAAAATTTCATGAAATTTTGCACAACATCAGAGTCATAGGCCTTTATGACTGGGCAAAAGTTCACACATGGGTGTGTAAAGGGGCTCTGTAACGCCAATTTTAGTAGATTATTGGACAGCAGTATCCTAATATGTCATTTGAGGATGTTTAAGAAATCTTGTTTTTCAGATGTGTCTAAAAGTTATTTTTAATAGAGGATTGTCTCTATTTAGTGTTGATGAATTCATAGTAATGGTGGTGGGGTGGGGGGGGTGGTGGTGGCGTAGTGGGCTAAAGCAGGGGTTCCCAATCTTTTCCATGACAAGGCCCCCCAAATACCACTAGGTTCTGGCCAAGGCACCCCTTTTCCATGATGTGTTATTAAACCCATCGACAATACTACGGCAAATGTAGAAATAAATAAATAAAACATCTAGGTGAACATCCATTAACCTTTATTGGTGTTGTAATAATAACATTTATATGTCAGATCTTCATATATGGTAAAGTAATTTCAACATCTTCAAATCTGGTACCGTAATTTCAACATTCAACATTGTATGTGTGTGTGTCAGTGAATGGAAAAAGAGAGAGATCTTAACGAGAGGGTGTGTGTGTGTGTGTGTGTGAGAGAGAGAGAGAGAGAGAGAGAGAGAGAGAGAGAGAGAAAAGAAGAAGAGAGAGCATATCAACGGGAAGGCTGGGCCTGGTGGCAACATTCAACAACATTGGGAGTGTGTGCGTGCGTGCGTGTGTATCAGAGAAAGAGAGCGTATTAATGGGATGGGTGGGCCTGGTGGCAACATGCAACAACATTGTGTGTGTGTGTGTGTGTGTGTGTGTGTGTGTGTGTGTGTGTGTGTGTGTGTGCGCGCGCGCGCGTGTGTGTGTGTGTGTGTGAGAGAAAGAGAGCATATTAATGGGATGGGTGGGCCTGGTGGCTCCTACACAGTTTGTCAAGCCTGGGCTTTATGTCTGTCAGTGCAACACGCATGTCACTCTCCACATTTAGACGTGCTCTGTGTTTTGTTTTAAGTACTTTTAAAGTTGAAAAGCCAGACTCACACAAATAAGTGGTTGCAAAAGGAAGAAGGCATTTCAGAGCACTCTCAGCTAGGATGGGAAAGTCATTTCTTACATACATCCAGTAGTTAGAGAGGGAAAGAGCCTCAAATTTCATTTTTAAATCCCATGAAGTAGTCATCTCAATCAGCTCCTCCTGTGATTTTAAGTCCAGACAAGAGCCTACATCAGGGGCAAATGGGTTCCTTACCCAGTTTAGATGGGTGCTGTCAAGGTCAGGGAAATAGTCTCTGAAATATCCCTGGAGGTGCTCCAGGTGGGATTGTATCAGTGGAGAAATGGTGTCCAACTCACCACCAGATGACAGCAGCTCTTGGTGTAATAGTGGAAACATTTCTGTAATTCCCTCCTTGAGCTTGTTTGACCACAGCGTAATCTTCAGGGAAAAAGCACGCACTTTGTCTTGCATATGCACTATGTATGTGTCACGCCCTTGCATGCTTTGGTTAAGCACATTCAGATGACAAAAAATGTCAGCCATATATGCAAGTTTGAGAATCCAGGCTGCATTTGTAAAACGGTCAGCCAGCTGATGTTTCTCAGACACGAGAAACTCTGCAACCTCCCTCCGCAACTCATACACACGGTTCAAAACTGCCCCCCGTGAAAGCCAGCGTACGTTTGAGTGAAGCAGCAATCCATCAAAACGGGCTCCCATTTCTTTACACAGAAGAGCAAACAGTCTGTGTTTCAAGGGGCGGGCTTTAATGAAGTTTACTACCTGTATTATGTCCTGTAGTACCTGATTAAGCTCATCATCCAACCGTTTAGCCACCAGTGCTTCTCGATGGAGCATACAGTGTGTGAATGCCGCATTCGGGGCCTTCTGTTTGATGAGAACCGTCACCCCACTGTTTTTCCCAGTCATAGCCGCAGCCCCGTCAGAACACACACCCACGCAACGAGACCAATCAAGTCCATTTGAATTAATATATTCGTCCAGCACTTGAAAAATCTCTTTCCCAGTGGTTCTACTTTCAAGTGCTTTACAAAATAAAATTTCCTCAACGAACATTTCTTGGGAAATGAATCTGATGTACACAAGCAACTCGGCAGCGTTAGCCACATCCGTACTCTCATCTAGCTGCAGTGCAAAATATTCGCTAGCTCTCACCTGGTCCAACAGTTGAGCAGACACATCCTCAGCCATGTCTCCAATACGTCTGCTCACAGTGTTATCAGAGGGTGGTACAGCGTCAATTTTCTTGGCAGCATCCTCACCCAGTAGCTCTTTAACGATGTCTTTGGTAGCAGGTAGTATCAAATCCTCCCCAATTGTGTGTGACTTTTTAGCCCGCGCAATGTGCAAGGAAGCCAAAAACGATGCCTTCAATGCTCTCTCAGGGACAGTAGCTTGCCGCACGAATGTTGCTGACTGCCTGGTCAAATGTTCTTCCTTTCTTTTAAAAAAGTTGCTTGGTTTTTCGGCCTCTGCTGGATGCTTCTGGTTCAGGTGATGTTGAAGTTTCGATGGTTTTAAGCATTCGTTGGAGAGGATCTCGAAGCAGAGAACGCATTTGGGGCACTCATGTCCATTCTTCTGCGTGACGCATGTAAATCCATACTTTATGTATGCTGCCTCATACCTACGAGTCTTACTCGGCCAGGAGTTCGTTTCCTTTTTTTTTTTATTTGAGGTTTCGATAGCTGGCTCGTCAGGTTTTTTCCTTTTTAAAAATCTATCCATTTTGATAGAGCTAGCCAGCTAACTAAATAAATAGCTGAATAGCTGAGCACTGGCGGTTGTTACCAAGGCTACACTGACAGATTACGTGTACCAGCCAATCAGAAAGATTAGCATTAAAAGTTTAATGTTCAGATATGCGACAAATTATTATAATGCTATTTCATAACAATAATCATAATAATATAAACATTTTTATATATTTTTTAATATTTTTAAAATATTTATAAAATTTATAATTATAATTTTTTTTTGCTTTTTTTTTTTTTCTTCTTCCAACTTGCTGCGGCCCCCCTGCCGTCCCCTGGCGGCCCCCCAGGGGGCTGCGGCCCCCACTTTGAAAATCACTGGGCTAAAGCACATAACTGTTAATCAGAAGGTCATTGGTTTGATCCCCACAGCCACCACCATTGTGTCCTTGAGCAAGGCACTTAACTCCAGGTTGCTCCGGGGGGATTGTCCCTGTAATAAGTGCTCTGTAAGTTGCTTTGGATAAAAGCGTCTGCCAAATGCATAAATGTAAATTATGGTGATTGTTGTTCACTTTGGTTAGACACTTGAACTTTGAATAATCGTAAAATGATTTTCTTTCAACCAGTGCAGTATTGTTCAAGAGAACAGTTGTGATGCACTATGGAGAGAATACTTTTTAATGAGTTCAAGTACCTCATTGAGACATCATTCAAAGTGTGAAGAATAGAAGTCATAGCTTAATTTGAAATTTGCATTTACAACGGGAACATAATTTGTAAATAATGAATATTGATAAATGCAATTATTATGTTTCAACAAAGCGAGCATATACTTCCTCTCAGGGATAAAATTCTTGAGTTGTCAATGATACACACAGACATCAAGACTCGGCATATAAAATGCAACAAGGGTGACAATCAACAAACTCATTTTCAGATTCATGTCGCAATGCATTGTGGGTGTTCATATAGTACAGAGCTTAACATTTTCACCCAGCGTGCATTGCAGCATGAGCCTGAAAATGAGTTTGTTGATTATCACCGTTGTTGTGTTCTATATGTGAAATGTTGTTGTCTGTGTGTCTTATTGTCAGCTCAAATGATTATATACTCTAAAGACAGTAACTGTTCAACTTGTCACAACAGTATCACATTGACCCATCTTTATTACCATACTCAATCTGAATTTTACAATTATTTTCCCAAATCATATTAGAAGGTCAAATAATATTATGCTATTATATCTTACTAAGAGATCCTTGAACTTCACCAAATATGTTTTTTCTCCATAATAATGCATTATTGTTGTTCACTTGAACAATATTTCACTGGCTGAAAACTATTTGATGTATGATCAAACAAAGTTCAAGAGTCTAACCAAAGTGAACAACAATCACCATAATGATTACTTTATTTTGTGATGATGTCATTTTTTTTTTCATTTAGAGGCAATCCTCTATTAAAAATAACTTTTGTACACATCTGAAAAACAAAATAACCTGCATTTCTTCAACATCCTCACATGAAATATTAAGATACTGTTGTCCAATAATCTATTTTATATGCAGTTGATGTACATCTCAGTAAGACAGATTCAATTGTTGTGTGTCTGCTGGTTTGTTCTCTTGTTTTTCTGTTCTTGTTGTCTCACTCTTTTCTTCAGTAGATTCTGCTTGTTAACAGCAGGTGTCATCACTAATGATCAATCATCACTCAGAGAGTGTATCTACTTGATCTCATGAACTGCTGTTTGACCAATTCAACATTCAACACAACACAGAGTAGATTCAACACTGCTCAGTGTTAGTTTTAACACTCTTGTAGAGTGGACTCGTGGAGACACCAAAGAGTGTTCATTTAACATGTGATTATGCTGTGCTGACAAATTAAATAACTGATTTATTTTCTGTTTATTAGTATAGGAGTTTAACAGTAAGGTGCTACAGTAAGTTACTGTCCTAAGTAGTCTTGCATAGTCAGACCTTTGACTAAATGGCAAACGTCTGGTTTGCAGCTTAAACTGGCCAAGAAGTACCCACTTGGACAGGAATAACTGTCTAACTGACACTTAAAGTGATTAAACGTAGTTGATTCTGTCATTACTAGCTGTTTAGGGGTGGGGTTTTCTTGAGATATATTATACCATAATAAAAGACTGGTGTGGAAAAATAAATAGTGCAGCAGTCTCCATGAGTGATTGCTCAGAAAACAAACGGAAAATAATAAAATAGTCCAGCACAGAACACCCCAATACAAATCAGAATATATAGTTATTCTCATACATATTCACTTTCTTGCTAATACATGCCTCAAACTAAACTCTGAAGATCTTTAAAATATTTGATGTCTCTAACCTGGCAAACTTTGGTAAATCCAGTGATAATTTTTCCTCATACGCGCTCATAATATTAACCAACAGCCCTGAGAATATGACTCTGTTTCCAGGCAGAATGATAAAAACGTCCTTTGTGCTTCTCTCGGAAGTTTCACCAAACCAGCAAGTCAGATTGGGACTGAATAACTTGAGAAAGACTTTATTAGTAATGTCCCAGTTACTTATGTAACCTTGGTTCCCTGAACAAAAGGGAATGAGACGCTGCGTCAGAAGCTGACGCTAAGCAAGCTCTTCCCAGGGTACGTTGATTTTGAAGCCCTATGCCATCATGCCAATTTGATTGGCTGGTAATGGTGCTCCACCTATGCTGACATCATCATGGGCATATAAACTGGAGCCCAGCGACACACTATCAACATTTTTATTTTTATAATGCTTTTCACATAACACATTTCAAAGCAGCTTTACAGAAAATAACCTGTAATATCTGTGGTTCAAACCATTATTGTACATTTTTGTAAATGATTAGTGTAAAAAGGGTTCGCTTCGCCGAAGGAAGGAGGACACGGAAACGTGGATGAACTCAAGGTAAGGCTTTTAATTCCAAATAATAATGTGGGGTGAACATAAACTTCTAGCATATAAATGTTTCTCTCTAAGCTGCCAACACTGGACTGGCGTTGCTCTCTCTCTCTCTCGAACTGGAGGCATTAAGGCTCTTTTATGCCGGTCTCCCCATACTCACTGAAATTAGAGACAGGTGTTAGACATAATTTAGCTCAGGTGCAAGCGCCCTTACCGCTTTTCCCTCTCTGGACGGGCGCTTGACCACGCCTCCGCTGCCACAATTATTTCGTAAAAACGTATTGTAAAAATGTCCAACTAAAGAAAAGGAGAGTGAATCTCTCATCCCATTACAGCCAACACTCAGTTGCTGTGGCAGAGTCTCATTCCCTCCTGTCAGGGAACCAAGGTTACGTGAGGTACCGAGACGTTCACTTTCAAAGGCTAATTTTGACACTGTTTTAGAAGCTCACGCTATGGATGGCATATACCAGAATGCCATAGCACTTACGTGCAGTCCCTACTTGCAATTACTGGGTACTCAAAAGCATTTTGCTTTTGGAAAAACGGGTGGAACCTTGGCTACATCAAATACCTCCCAAATCCTCTGAACTCTCCAATCCTCCTTCCTGATGCAGGTAAATCTGCTCCACTGTTCAGGTGGCCGCAGACGTGTGTTGCACATATAGATAGGAGACATAATTCGCTCAAGAGGAGAATTTGTTTTGCCAGGTTCAACATTGGGCTTAACCCTTGGTGATTTATGTAAGTCACGATTGCATATCTGATTGAAAGGCTTTCAAAGCCAAGAGGAATGCTAGCAATTCCAGACAATTTATGTGCCACCCATTTTGTGTACCTGCCCAGGTGCAAAACGGTAGATGTCTCACAGGCGTCCCCAGCTTAGGTTGAATGCATCTGCCCATGTCACACCTTTCCGATTTTGTCCTCCTCCATGGTGTTGCATGATGAGGGACCCCCAGCCTGAGCCAGCACCAGAGAGGTCTCATACGTAGCAAGACTAGCGGGGTTTGCTAAAATGTTCATAATGCTTTTCCATACAATGAAAGTGAATGAGGATGTTGATGGACCCTGTCAACATAAAAACACAATAAATAAAATATGGTCTCTCAAGACGTGCTAGGTTTGATGCAAATTATGCCAAATTTTGTTAGCAACAATTTGCTGTGTAAAGCCTACTGAAGACAAGTACTGTTGGCAGCATAGTTAAATTTGTTCTATTGTTTCATTTACCAGCTTTTTTAAAAAAAAAAATTTAAGACATTATTTCACTAAGTCTACCAAGACTTGGGTTATGTTTAAAAATGCACCACACTAGCAGTTTGCAAGACATTATGCTGAACTAAGGATTCATAAAATATTCATGCAGCCTTAACTTAATGTCATAGGACCAAAAAGTGATTTTAAATATTAAAAAGCAGCTGATTTCCCTGGCCTCTAGATTTAAAGTTCCTCTTATATGACAATGTTGCTAAGAACATGTGACACATCCAACCACAAAAGCTGTCATGGCTTTATTCTGTATGTCTTGGAAAGAGTTTAGATGTCATTGGAGAGCCGTATGATTACAGTGTAACAGATGCTATGAATTCTTGTTAAAATGGCACGCTCAATCAGTTGAACCCTCACCCCTTTTCACACACACTCCAAAATAAAATGACTCTGATATTGGTAGTTCTATTTATACTTGCCATTAGGAAACAATATTAGCTTGCCAGGCTGCTCCACAGGTATTGTATTGCCCTTAAAATGTCAGATGTGTGTTTTGTCATCATATTTCAATCGCAAATCAGTGAACTTGAACAATGAAGGGCAACTTCATCAATGAGTTTAACACACTCGCTCACCACCAGCTATTTACCTAAATCACTGCATACGGGAAGTGTCATCTACAACCACGAGTCAGTGTGGGTGAATCACATGTAAACATATCCAGGTCACATTTCACCTAAAGAAATTAAATAAAATAAATTAATTAATATTTAGCAAAAATAAAATGACACCCCCAACCCCTTAATTCTCATTTCTTAATTTTATTTATTTTTTTATTGCCATTAATCTCATTGATGAATCTCATTAAATTTGCATTGCTTTAGCTACACTTTTAAAAAATCTCTGTAAAATTACTTTGAAATTACTGCAAATATGGATGCCAGTAATGTATTGTAAAAAAACAAAGGACTGTAAATAATTTATTACAGTACAATTGTACTGTACAGGTTATTATTGTAAAAATACTGTAAAACTTACAGCAATTTGTTAAAGTGTACATTACTTTTACTGTTACAATTGTATTACTCTATTTGTATTTTTTTATTTTAATCAGCATAATTAATATACATTTCAAAAGCAACATTTAAATGTCACATGTGAGAAAACTGTCGCCTCATTGGTCAGAATGTCTCTGCGCTGTTCCAGGAATTAGCTCATACATCAATATAGTGGTTAAATCAATAAGCCTGTAAAAGTAGTTAAGCAATAACGGTTATGCAAAACACTACCAGATTGTACAGAAATTGCATTCCTATCAGAGATTCACTAAAAAAAATATGATTCATCACTTGGTTGGATATTATATAGAGATGTAAAATATCCCTGATTGTTGTTTTTATCTGCCGTTAATTACTTTTGTGTTATTTTTGCTGAAAAATGCCTATTATGATGATAACAAAGCACTTTCTCTCTCACGAGAATGCATGCACAAACAAAAAAAAAAAAACACATACATACACACAGCAGAGAGATTGAACTACATAAAGATGGATACAACTTAAAGAGATGCATAAGTTCTATTTTCATGCCTCCTAAATGGTTTTCTTTCGTGTTTTTTATCTGTTAAAAAGTTTCTAAAGCCATCCTACTGGGGTCTGTTCTTCTGCTATCCAACAGAGAGAAGAGATCGTACAAAAATTACCTCAGAACTTACTAAAAACACCTTTATTATATGTTCAATTAGATCTAATATAGTCGGCAAAAAGGTTTCAGTTATCTTATGGAAGGCTAAATCCTCATTTTGATGATAAATTACAGTAATGTACTGACCTACAGATTTCTCTTCCAATGATCCATCAGGTATGTTCATGGTTATCATTGGGAAATTGGTTGGTCTGTTGGGTCAGATTGCATTCTCACAACAAGCAAACCGCACCAGAGTTTGTTTGGAATTGGTCCAAGACTAACTCGACGATCCGAACCAAGGGAGAAAATGCATCGGGTTCTGAAATGAATGCTCCAAATGAGCCATGAAAATAAGTCTCAAGAGGTCTGATATTGGTCTGTCTTCACATGTCTGGTATTGGTCTGGTCGTGACAAATCTGATATGAACACCATTCAGCAAGTGAACAAGACCACACACCATAATTCCAGACTTATTGTCATACATCCACAGGCATCCACACCAAGCATGTTATAAGGAAA
The DNA here is from genome assembly GCA_032164185.1 of Moxostoma hubbsi. Lineage (NCBI taxonomy): Eukaryota > Metazoa > Chordata > Actinopteri > Cypriniformes > Catostomidae > Moxostoma > Moxostoma hubbsi. The sequence continues at coordinate 38,643,071 of JAVLUX010000025.1, read as the reverse complement.
GCAAGCAGTACTGTAAAAGAATAACATCCACCCCCTTTTCAGCCTGTTTTCTCTAATAGCATCAAGGATTTGGCTTAGAAACATCTGTTTAAGAAACAAAAGGAACAGCTTTCTTCCACAGGCTACAGCACTGCCCGCCTGTCACACTAGACACTGTCGTGAGATAAAGATTCATCTTGTGTTATAGATACTGCCTTGTTTTTCTGGGTACATTTCAGTGTAGAGGGGCTAATTGCTTAAATAGTTAATGTTAATTAAAACAAAAATAGATTGTTCACATAGACTGAAATTACCTACAAAACAAAGTTAAAAGGATAGTTTACCCCAAAATGAAAATTCCCTCATCATTTACTCAGCCTCATGCCATCCTGCATGTGTATGAATTTATTTCTTTGCTGAGCACAAACAAAGATTTAATATTATGATTAGGGGCAAAGCACTGAAGGTGCTGTGGCACCTATTGTTTTCATTATTATTATTATTCCTCCTCAATGGGAGTCTATGGCAGCCCATAGAACAGTACATAGGAAAATGATGAAATTTGGCACACTGATAGGGGTGGTTATGAATAGGACTAATTTGGGGTCTCTAGGACATACTCTATAGTGCCACCACCATGTCAAATATTCACTTTTCTTCTGAATCTTGGGAGCACTTTGTCCTATTAAACCAAATTTTGTATGCTTCATCAGCACCATCATCTGAGCGCACATGCTGTGTTTCGTGAAAGTGCCACCTATGGGTCAAAAGATGTGAAAAATGGCCCATAACTTTTTTGCCCGTAACTTTTGAACCATACAGTATGACCTAAAATTATGAGGTTGGTGTTTATGGATTCTGTGGGTCATGAGGATACATCAACCATACTGTCTCTCCAGCATATTTAAATGCATTAAAATTATATATCTTTTAAATACATTATCTGATTTAAAGAAAATGTGTATGCGTCATCAACATCATGTCCTGATGATACTTAAACAGTTTGGAGAAAGCATCATCTATAGTTAAAAGATAACCTACAATTGCATGCTGACTCTCACATCAGGAAATCTCAACTGTGTTAAAGCACTTTTTTATTTTTCAAATGGTTGTGGGTTTGAATCCCTGCATCAGCAAGTCATGATATATACATCAATCAGCCACAACATTAAAACCATTTGCCTAATGCTGTGTAGGTTCCTCTCGTGCCGCCAACCCGCATCTCAGAATAGCATTCTGAGATTATATTCTTCTCACCACAATTGTACAGAGCGGTTATCTGAGTTACTGTAGACTTTGTCAGTTTGAACCAATCTGGTCATTCTCTGTTGACCTCTCTCATCAACAAGACATTTTCATCTACAGAACTGCCGCTCACTGAATGTTTTTTGTTTTTGACACCATTCAGAGTAAATCCTAGAGACCGTTGTGCGTGAAAATCCCAGAAATACTCAAACCAGCCCATCTGGCACCAACAATCATGCACTCATAACCACTCTGTACAAATACTATTCTGAGATGCGGGTTGGTGCTGTTTTTGTGGCACGAGGGGGGCCTACACAATATTAGTTAAGTGGTTTTAATGTTGTGGCTGATTGGTGATTTTTGTATTGGGCTTACTGAATGGTTGCTGGGCTTTTCCACAATCAAATTCTGAATGTGACCTCTCATTAAATGTTACATGATTACAAAGATGATCATGGTGAGTGTTTGGCTGTAAAGTAATTCTTAGCGTAATATGTCCTTTTGTTGTCTGTTAGCCCAGCAGCTGAGTGAACCAGTGATTAGAGCCATGAAATATAAAATGGAAGGTTCCCAGTTCGATTCTATTCCGGGGCAAGATGCAATTTGGTGTTACTTTGGAGCGCATGTCATATGTGTTCTTTGGTTTGTGCAGTGATTGCCATGCTGGTGCTTGGACTCATAATGGCAGCTTGCAGCTATATTTGAGCTTGAAATCATGATTGCCAAAGAGACTGAGGTAAAGTAATATTTTGGTCTGTTCTCACCCAAAACCAACTGGACTGCTTCATTGATTAAAACACTGGAGTCTTATGGATTAATTTTATGCTGACTTCATCTTTTTTTTTGGAGCTTTTGGAGTCCTGGTCACCATTCACTTGCATTGTTTGGACCTACAGAGCTAAAAATCTCAAAAAATAATTCTATGAGTTCTGCAGAAGTACAGTCATACACGTCTGGTATGACATACAGTTAATGGTAAAGAAATGATGAGAATTTTCATTTTGGGGTGAACCCTATAAGCAGTTCAGACTGTAATAATAGCAGAAGTTTAATACTTAATGTTAGTAGTTTAGAACAAACCATAACCAGAAAGTTCAAGGAATATCAATCAGCAAACACTGAAATAAACCTTAAAGCTGTTTGATTTTTTTTGGATCAACACAAAAACTTAAGACGTCCACTGTCTATATGTATTATGCTCTTTAGTGTTATATAAAAAGATGCAAAGCAACATGTTTGTACAAGAACTTCTATCTAGAAGAAAGGAAAAAATTCACAGAAATATGATTGAAACCTGTTTTCCATCTGTTCACATTTAAGATGTCACCTTCTCATGGGTGTGAATTGTGTAATTAGTGCCTCCTCCTGTACAGTCCTGTATACTGTTCAAAATTAGAAGATACTGCCCTATATTGTATAATCATGGATTTCTTCTTAAATCACAAAGTTATATAATAGTAAAATATACTGTATATATCAATATGTACCCAGTTCGCTAAGGTTACTGTTACCTATATTTTGCCTCTACTTGTATATTTTTAAAATAGCCACATTTTGAATTTCTATTTTACACCAGTAATGCTGTCAACATTGTAATGTGGGAGGCTGGCTATGATATTGTGGCTTAACTGGTTTGCATACATATAATTTACATCATAACGTTGGATTGACCTCAAAATTGAGTCTGTAGTAGAGAATTTTCTCTTTTCTGAGACATCAAAACTGTAAAGCACGTGAATGTGTGACGTTTGCAGCAAACAGCCAATCGTGTGAAACATTGAGAGTGAGACCAAAAATTATAGTCTATACCAGTATGCATTTTTTAAGTAAGTACATGGTTAAATATCAGCTAACAAGTTCAGTTGTTGTGAGCTATAAAGTATATTTGGCTGTTATCGCAATAGCAAGATTGTAAGTGTGATATTGCAACCCGTTCTCACTCCCGAGGTGTCAAATACTGCCTCTTCTGCAAGAGTCAATCTACAGCACCAAAAGCACCCTCTAGCGTCTGTTTCCCAAAGCATGCGGCAGGTACTGTAAGCCCAGGGCAGTCTCATTGATGATTTACAGTTAAAAAGAACTTAAATATTTATCTTTTTCTCAGCAAAAACTATCGTTTCGCTTTAGAAGGTATTAATTTAACCAGTGGAGTCAGACAGTTGACGTTTATGCTGACTGTCTGTTCTTTTTGGAGCTTCAAAGGCTGGACCGCCATCCACTTGCATTTTACAGACCTACTGAGCTAAGATATTTTTCTTCGTATGTGTTCTGCTGAAGAAAGAAAGTCATACACACCTGGGATAAAATGAGAGTAAGTAATGATAAGAGAATTTACATTTTTGGGTGAACTATCCCTTTAAATTTGGATTGGTTCTTTATACAAAGCGCTAAGAAGACACTCATAATGAAACAGATCACATCAGCAGAGCAGAATGTGTGCTGAAAACAATGGATTAATCATTAAACACTGAAATCTAATACATTTTGTTGATTAAACATGAACAACTGTGAATAAATTTTTCTGAGTTAAAATTAAATTCAAAATTAAAATTAAATCACACCACAAAATATCATGACACAATGAAAAATTGTACCCAACATATAATTTCATGATGATAAAATTTGGAATTTGTTTGCATCAGTCTATTGACCAAAGTTTACTCATTGAAAGCAATGCATTTGTCAGCCACGTCAGGAAACTGACGCTAGGTTGAGGCATGTGTAGATTGACATGCTGGGCACTTGCACAAGCAGCAGTATTTGACGCCTTGGGAGTGAGAGTGGTTTGGATATTGCTGTTATACAAGAGTTCTATAAATAGGAAGTTAATATCCAGTGACCAACATTTTAAACACAATATGTTTAGTATTAACCCTCAAGCATTTGAACGTCTCAGTGTTGGTTCTGTTATGAGCAAATGTGAGCTACATCAAAAACATCCACACAGCACTGAGAAGGTCATCACTCCAAACTTTCTTCATCAAAAGTAGAAAAATCTAGCATACCAAAAATCATTTTGAAGGAGCTACAGACTTCAAAAGTTGATATCAGAGTGAAGGTGTTGCAGTCAACTATATTAAGAACCTTGTGTGATACTGACCTGAATGGGAGGGTGGCACAAAAGAAGCCATTACTCAAAGGCCTTGTCCACACTAATACATTTTAGTTTGAAAACGCATATTGTTCTCTCCGTTTTGACCTTCCGTCCACACTGATACAGCATTCTTTTCTCAGCCAAAACTGAGCTTTTTGAAAACGCCGTTTTCACGTTGTAGTGTGGACTGTGAAAACTTATATATCTGAAAATGATGATGTATTTGTTGTCATGTGACAATGTCATGTGATTTATCCAACCAAAACAATCAAGATGGCGGCCCGTGTTATAGCTGCACTGTTGTACATGATACTCACTTTGATAACATTGTTAAAAAATAAATGTTACTTTGTACAACCATCACATTGTGTTCCTTCAAAGGCGAAGGGAAGTTTACTTGGAATTGGTGTCCGGCGACAGAACACGAGGACAACTGCGTTTCAGACGGTACACGCAATGGTGATTTTCCACATAAGTAGTAACTTGATTTAAGCGTTTCCATACATTTCAGTGTGGACAAGCAACTTTTGGAAAACGCTTGAAGACATGAGTGTCGACCATTTTCAAATGAATCGACATAGCCAAAGTTTAGCCTTTAGTGTCAAGTGTCAAGTCAAGTGGTTTTTATTGTAAATATAGCACCATTTTGGGTCCGGAGTGGCCGCTGCGTGCTACTGTACCGCCATCTTGGATCAGAAAAACTTTAGCATGTCTAGAGCCTACCAGAAGCATAATAATGACTGAACTGTGACGTGGGAAGAGATTATGAGGTTAGAAGATACACAGCAAAATCCCCATTGTTAAATGAACACTCTTTGGTGTCTCCACGAGTCCACTCTACAAGAGTGTTAAAACTAACACTGAGCAGTGTTGAATCTACTCTGTGTTATGTTGAATCTCTGAGTGATGATTGATCATTAGTGATGACACCTGCTGTTAACAAGCAGAATCTATTGAAGAAAAGAGTGAGAGACAACAAGAACAGAAAAACAAGAGAACAAACCAGCAGACACACAACAGTTGAATCTGTCTTACTGAGATTTTCATCAGCTGCAAATAAAATAGATTACTGGACAACAGTATCTTAATATTTCATCTGAGGATGTTTAAGAAATGCAGGTTATTTTGTTTTTCAGATGTGTACAAAAGTCATTTTTAATAGAGGATTGTCTCTATTTTGTGATGATGTCATTTTGTTTAATATGAAGTCATCATTATGGTGATTGTTGTTCACTTTGGTTAGACACTTGAACTTTGAATAATCATAAAATTATTTTCTTTCAACCAGTGCAGTATTGTTCAAGAGAACAGTTGTGATGCACTATGGAGAGAATACTTTTTAATGAGTTCAAGTACCTCATTGAGACATCATTCAAAGTGTGAAGAATAGAAGTCATAGCTTAATTTGAAATTTGCATTTACAACGGGAACATAATTTGTAAATAATGAATATTGATAAATGCAATTATTATGTTTCAACAAAGCGAGCATATACTTCCTCTCAGGGATAAAATTCTTGAGTTGTCAATGATACACACAGACATCAAGACTCGGCATATAAAATGCAACAAGGGTGACAATCAACAAACTCATTTTCAGATTCATGTCGCAATGCATTGTGGGTGATCACATAGTGCAGAATTCAACAGTGGCACCCAGCATGCATTGCAGCATGAGCCTGAAAATGAGTTTGTTGATTATCACCGTTGTTGTGTTTTATATGTGAAATGTTGTTGTCTGTGTGTCTTATGTCAGCTCAAATGATTATATACTCTAAAGACAGTAACTGTTCAACTTGTCACAACAGTATCACATTGACCCATCTTTATTACCATACTCAATCTGAATTTTACAATTATTTTCCCAAATCATATTAGAAGGTCAAATAATATTATGCTATTATATCTTACTAAGAGATCCTTGAACTTCACCAAATATGTTTTTTCTCAATAATAATTCATTATTGTTGTTCACTTGAACAATATTTCACTGGCTGAAAACTATTTGATGTATGATCAATCAAAGTTCAAGAGTCTAACCAAAGTGAACAACAATCACCATAATGATTACTTTATTTTGTGATGATGTCATTTTTTTTCATTTAGAGGAAATCCACTATTAAAAATGACTTTTGTACACATCTGAAAAACAAGATAACCTGCATTTCCTAAACATCCTCACATGCCATATTAAGATACTGTTGTCCAATAATCTATTTTATATGCAGTTGATGTACATCTCAGTAAGACAGATTCAATTGTTGTGTGTCTGCTGGTTTGTTCTCTTGTTTTTCTGTTCTTGTTGTCTCACTCTTTTCTTCAGTAGATTCTGCTTGTTAACAGCAGGTGTCATCACTAATGATCAATCATCACTCAGAGAGTGTATCTACTTGATCTCATGAACTGCTGTTTGACCAATTCAACATTCAACACAACAGAGTAGATTCAACACTGCTCAGTGTTAGTTTTAACACTCTTGTAGAGTGGACTCGTGGAGACACCAAAGAGTGTTCATTTAACAATGGGGATTTTGCTGTGTACCGTCATGTTGTTCCAAACCATCGTGACCTTCAGTGTTCTGTGGAACACAAAAGATGTTAGACAGAATGTTAGGGACTGACAGTCTCAGTCGCAATCACTTTCAAAATATGGAGAAAAAAACACATTCACTGAAAGCAAATGGTGACCCGGGCTAACATTCTGTCTAAAATGTATTTATTGTGTTGCATGGAATAAAGTCATGCAGGTTTAGAACAACATCATGGTGAATGATTTCCATTAATAATAATAATATTAAAAATAATAATAATTCTGTAATACAACAATGTGTATTATTTAATGGAATATAGGGGAATTAACATCCATTATGTCATTTGTGAATATAACGAGTTACTCACTACTTGAGTACTCTTCAATTGGATACTTTCTTACTCAAGAAATTATTTATGTTAGTACTTTTACTTCTACTTGAGTAATTATTTTTTTAAGTTATTGTACTTGAGTTCAGTTTTTGACTAGTCTGCATTTAAATTATTATGGGTTACCTTAAGCGATTATTATTTTATTAGTGATAGGACTATGAAACTTTTTAAACAATGGGTCTTATCACAAATATTTGAAATTCCAAAGCTTAATTTCTTAAGTTTCCACATACAGTTCATTGTCTGTATCTGCTGAACAAACACAAGCTCCCCATTAATGCTCTTCACGTCAACATTTTATTATATTTATATAGCATTCCATTTTATTTTAAGTTATAGACCCAATTCGGTGATTTCGCTCCATTCAATTTATTCAGTATGTGTTTGTGGTCGGGCTACAACATTAATTAGCAGGTAAGTTGGTATTTGTATTACTTTTGGGATAAAACCTGATGGTTTAACATTTTTTCTAGCAGATACCAATATATTTAGATGACTGAAGCTTCAAGGATCAGGCATATGCATTGCTGGTCTGATACAGGCTCCAACAGAAGCTTTGGCATCAATCATCACATCATTTTTCAAATTTACATATTTGCCTTTTCGATCTGCATATTGCAGCATTTGCCAATCCTTTTACCTTTCAGTTGTCTGAGATTTCAAATAGTAAGTTAACATTTAGGCTTTTTCCATTCCTAACTTTCATTAATAATTGATGTAATGCTTCTTCGCAGCTTTGCAACTGCTAGTCTCCTCCTCTTCCAACATATTAATACTAACCAGCGCTCACTGCTCTATTCTCTCCTCAGGCAGTGTGTCTAGACTAGTAACACTGCAGCCATAGTGTTCCTGCTAGTGGCAATCCATCTCCTAAGAGCGTCCCACAACAACGCAAATGTGGTTTATAAATAAAGCAATGAATTTAACGTCACATGGAAAAGCATTGTTATTTTTGCAGAGGTATTGAACAACAATGCTCACCCTAGTTGGAGGACTCCTAACCAATTGTTATATATCTTTCAGCAAAGAGTATTTCACAAAAACCTTGCCATTATTGTAGGGCTCAAAAGCAACGTTGTTATCCTTTGGCAAGGTTATTGCACCTATAACATTCACCTATATCTTAGGGCTCAAATGCATAAATTTTTATCTTTCGGGAAAGGGTATTGCACAACAACGTCACCATTATCGTAGAGCCCAAATGCAATGTTGTTCATCCTTTGGCAAATATATAGAACAACAGCCACCCTTGTTGCAAGGCTCATAATCAAACGTTATTTATCTTTTGGTAAAGGGTATCGCACAACAACATCCCCCTTATCATAGGGCTCAAACACAACATTATTGTGCTTTGGCAAGTATACTGCACAAATAACGTTTGCCCTTATCGAAAAGCTCAAACGTATATGTTGTTCATGCTTTGACAAAGACATTGCAAAAACAATGCTCCCCACCGTAGGGCTTATAATCAAATGTTAATAATCTTTTGGCAAAAGATATTGCAAAAATTGCCCTTATCTTAGGGCTCAAATGCAACATTGTTCATCCTTTGGCAAAGATATTGCACACACACAGCCACACTTTTCGAGAGGTTTAAATGCAAACATTGTTTTTCCTTCAGAAATGTAAGCATAAGCATAGTTTTGGCAGGAAGATCTCAGGATTCATTCTATCAGGCATCTCATTTAATCACAAAATGGCCTCCACTTTATAAACCCACTCAGCTATCTCTCATTGTTGGCAGACTTCCATTGTTTTCATCCCCCTCTACCCCATCACCATGGGTTTAGGCCCCGTCCAGGGTGGGGGTAAGCTCCTCTCCCCAGCCATAGCATTTGCGCTTCAAGATAGTATCTGAGTGCTCAACCGTAGGATGGTGCTTACACCAAATTATAAAAGTATCTCTATATTCGTATTAATCCTAATAATCCAGAGTCTTTTCTGATAGAAATAAGCGTCTTGTTAACATAGAGGAATATGCAACTTAAGCTGCAAATTTAACGTGATTTTGACTCTGTTGCTGAAGGCATGTGTATGGCAAGAACTACCTACAAATCATCTGTTCTCATTTTGCTAGATCTGTCCACTACCTTTGATATGATGAATCACCAGATTCCTTTGACCACCCTGTTTGAATTTTGCATCACAGTAACAGAATTCCACTGGCTTGAGTCTTACGTCACAGGCAGATACTTAAAGATATTCTGGAGAAGACAGGTGTCCAAGGCATTTCAACTAACCACTAGAGTGCCTTAGGGTTCAGTGCTTGGCCCTCATCTCTTCTCAAAATACACAACCTCTGTTCACCCAATGATAAAGGCACACAGCTTCTCTTACCATTGCTATGCAGATCTTCTACAGGATAAAATAACTCTCATGCGCCTCTTAGCAACCATTTCCACAAAAATCATACAAACCTTGAACCCCCAGCCAACCCTGTAGCTGCATCAAATTCAAAACCTTGATTTTAGCTTTAAGCATTCCCTCTGGAACAACATACTCCTACAGGTCTAGTCTATATTACCTCTTGTCCTCAGTAAGTGAGTGGGGCCTTCACACTTACTGTCCCTAAGTGATGTAATGAGCTTCCAACCTCCACTTTTGAGACCATCAGAACCTTCAAGGAATAGCTGAAGTCACACCTCTTCCACAAGCACATTTAATAATTCATAACCATAAAGGCACTTACCCTGATCTATACTGTACAAAAAAAACCTCCTTATAAATACTGTTCTGCATATATACTTCTACTTTAGTTTGGTATTATTCAGGGTAAACTTGCATTTCTGTGTTATGATACTGTTTATAATGTCAGCTCCTTAAAGGTGATGTCTGTAAATTTTTATGTCAAAATATGTTTATTGTACACTGAGAACTATAAGTTAGCCATTCGTGGGTTTACCTTTCCCAACAATATAAACACTGAGCCCCCCCAGGCACTATCAAAACATTGATTATTATATTTTGAGCGGCCCACTTAATTCCACCCATCCCTTATAGCTTAACCTATATTGTGAGTTTGGGGCACGGCTACTTGTTCAGCTGGGGAAATATAAACGTCTTGTTTTTATATCACTCTGTCATTTTGTTTGTTTAATCTGTAAAGCATATTGGGTACATTATATATATGCATATTGCATATTGCTGTTTTTAAAACATGCTCTATAAATAAAGATTGAATTTTCTCGATCCATGGCAGACTGGTACACAGGAAAATTTCAGTTTGACTTCATATGTTAAAACTAAAATTTGAAGACTTGCTAATAGCCACAGTGACAGAGAACAGAGTAAAACCAGTGTGAACACTGGTGTCACATGTACAAGGTAAAGAACACACACCAATGATGAGATCACTCTGGTAAATGGGAGCACCAATAATGAGATCACTGTGCAATCACTAATACACCTCAGCCAAAATTCAGTTTCATGCCACTAGAAGCACAGAAATAACAAACTTCACCTTTAATGAATAATCGCTTGTATTTTTTGTAACTTTAAAAGATAATTTAAAATGGTCTGTAAAGTGACAAATGATTTTTGGCAGATTTGTCAGAAAAGTACAGATATTACATTTATTACAGATATTACAGACATTAAGTCATAAGTGCAAAGTCAGTGGGCATGGCCATGAAGTCTAGGCGCAAGTGGGTTTGGAGAAATTACGTGTGCAAAGCACTAATGGGCAGAGTAAAGTGCAATTTAATACTGAGGTTCTTCTCTGGTTATTCCACTGCCTGAGTCCTATTGTATTGTCAATTCCCTGCCAAGCACCAGTGATATAAACAAAGACAGCACATTCATAAGAAGTTGGTAGTGCAAATGGATTGCATGCCATAAAAAAGAAGAATTGAAATTCACCTCTTTTATCCATTAACTGCTTCCTTGCTGAATTTGCTGATTTGAAGGCTCCATAAAGTTTTTGAGAATCTAAGTATTATTAATCATCTACTGACACACATAATGGCTAGAATTAACAGTGATTGTATCGGCACCAATGAAATATAGAACTGTGTAACACGGTTCAAATGAGCAAGGTGGAGGCGGAAACAGGCTGAACAGTCTAAGTAATATTTATTGAAACAAAAAGACACTAAACACAAACACTCACACACACACACAGAAGCTGCGTGTGTGTCTCTCTTGCACAGAGAAAAAAAATTGCTCACAGGTTCCCCAATTGCCGGGTCCTTGACCACTCACACCTTGACCAAGACGACAGTTGCTCCTCCCCGGGCTGACCAGAACTTGTCCTCCAATCCCTGGTGGATGGAATGCCCCTCCGCTCCAGACAGCCAGCAGCGATTCCTCTGTCTCCGGCGGATGGCCGTGGCTGCTACTTTGGGCGGACAGCAGTGGCGAGGACTCCACGACAGCGCATCCCTCCTCCTTCCCGGGCATTGGCACCAATGTAACATGGTTCAAATGGGCAAGGAGGAGGCATGAGCCGGCTGAACAGTCAAAGTAATATTTAATTAAACAAAAAGACACAAAACACAAACACACACACGGCAGCAGCATCTGTCTCTCTCTCTCGCACTGCCACACTTGACTCTGCCTTATCCCTCTCCTCGGCTGGTTAGCCTGATTGGGGGCCAGCCTTGTGGACTCACAGCCTGGCCCCGCCATCCTCCTCATCACAAACTGGATTGCTGATGACTTCATAACAGTGAAGCCACTGCGCTGCCATATTGCTATGCCCCAGCATTCCAATACGCCTGTTGAGTTAATCATAAACATTGTCCTTTAATCACATATTTTATATGTCTATGTCTAACAAACTTCAGTGGTGAACAGATCAGCTGAATGTAAACAAGTTCGCTGAAACTGGGGTAAGATACAAGCAGAAATTGTCAGAGATTGTTATTGTGAACATCAAGAATTACTTGTTTCACGTAAATGCTTTCATTAAAAAGTGCCTGTTTCTCACAGCCAATTGCCTGAGAGCAGCATTCTCTCTCTAACACACACATGCAGCGGGCATGCAGAGAGGGAGTAAGACAAGCAAAGCAAAGATGGTTGAACAAAAAGGATGTGTTGTCACCCTAAAACAGCAGATATTACAGCTTTTTCAACTTACATTACAACTTACATTGTGGAAAGTTTTGCCATGTCCCTTGATGATCGTTGTGTTGCCCACGGGGGCAGGTGAATGCTCTGACATTGTGATCGGCTTATATCTTCTCCCTTGTAACAAAAATAATCAATCACAAGCAAATTAAACATTAATCATGGATGTAATTAGAGGGTGAAATGTGACTGTTGTATTGAAAGATTTTAAATGATGAAATGGCAGTGTTATCAGCTGTCATCCATTGAAGTTCTATGGCAGTTGGGGCACACCAAGATGGCCACTCAAACACTTCCGGTGGCTTCACCTCCTGTTCCCCTTCTGTCACTCACTCGACGTTGTGTTGGTTGTATTGACACAAGGGTTCATTCTTGAGAGCCTTGCATACCTCTGGATTTGAGAAAAGGCCAATGAGAAATTGGCAGACAGAATTTGCATGTCCTGCCCCCGGACATACGAGTATAAAGGGAAGCGGACCTGCGTCTGTCAGTAGGATTTTTTCTTCGGAGCCAAGCGGTTGTGCAGCAGCAACATGAGATTCACTACTGCTCTACTCACCTCTATCATAGCATTGCTATTGGATCTACAGCGCATTTCCAGCGGTTTTCTCCTTCTCTGCACGCTGTGCAGTCCACATCCCTGAGTGCTTCGACAGCGCTTCTGTAAAGAGCGTATACACTCTAAAAGAGAGTATTTTCATTCATAAAAGAGTAATACACAGCAGGCGTTGAATGTCCTTTTCAGTATGCGTCTTTATAAAGATGCCCTTCCGCCTCTGTGTAGTTCCTGGATGCGGTCGATATCTCTCCAAATTTGACGGTCATAGATGCTGCCTTGCGTGTCTGGGCCACAATCACACCGAGGCATTGTTTGTGGATGGTACATGTACTCACTGCGAGAATATGACTATGGCAACGTTGTGATCACGGCTTTCATTCCTTAAAATAAATGCCACTCCAGCAACCCCCTGTGTCGCTCCTTCTTCCCACGGGATTTAGGATGACCCGGTTGGCAATGGAGGTGATTTAAGGATGGCAGCGGGCTCAGTTTCACCAGGTACGTACCCACGAACCACCCGCCCCCCAGTATGATTGCTTGCTTCCGTCCGGGTTTTAGGTGAGGGCGGCTCGACTCATGGCCAGTCCGCGCTCTCCCTCGAGCCCCCTGAGTTGGATGATGATGTCGCCGCTGCATCTGAGAGTGTCCAGGCGTCTGACGCAGAAGACTCTACTGGACTGCCAGCCCGCCCAGTCTGTGGCTGATGCGCAGATGGTCGACATGCTTTCCCGGGCTGCCGTGAGCATCGGGTTGGCCTGTCCCTCCAGCCGAGATGAAGAAGGGTTTCTACAGCCCTTACTTCATCGTACCCAAAAAAGGGTTGCAGCCAATCTTGGACCTGCGAGTTCTCAACCGGGCTTTCACAAACTCCCGTTCAAAATTGTCACACAGAAAAAGATTCTAACCTGCGTTAAGCAAGATTGGTTCACAGCATAGACCTGAAAGACGCGTACTTCCACGTCTACATTTTGCCTCGACATCGACCCTTCCTATGGTTTGCGTTCGACAGCCAGGATTATCAGTACAAGGTCCTCCCCATCGGCCTATCCCTGTCCCCTCGAGAAGTGGGCATACACATGCTCAATTACCTCGACGACTGGCTCATTCTAGCTCATTCTCAAGAGTTGCTATTCGCTCACAGGGAGCATGTGCTCAGGCACCTCAGCTGTCTAGGTCTTCAGGTCAACTGGAAAAAGAGCAAGCTCACTCCAGTTCAGAGCATCTCTTTTCTCAGCATGGAGTTAGACTCAGTCTCAATGACAGCACGCATCACGAAAGAGCGCGCACAGTTGGTGCTAATGTGCCTCGCTCTCTTTGAGCCCGGCACAGCGGTTCCACTAAAACAGTTCCAGAGGCTCCTGGGGCATATGGCATCCTCAGCTGCGGTTGTGCTGCTTGGGTTGATGCATATGAGACGACTTTGACCACATCAGCACTGGCTTGAGACTTGAGTCCCAAGATGGGCATGGCGCCACGGCACGTATCGTGTGTTAATCACCCATTCCTGCTGTCAGACTTTCAACCCTTGGACAGACCTCTGTTTTCTGCAGACAGAAGTCCCCCTACAGCAGTTGTCCAGATGAGTCGTGGTCACCACAGATGGCTCTCAACTGGGTTGGGGCGTCATGTACAATGGGCATGCAGAGGGCCCCTCCTGGAGAGGGCCCCTGCTGCGTTGGCACATCAACTGCCTAGAGTTGCTGGCTGTATTCCTTGCCCTGCGGAGGTTTCTCCCGCTTATTCGGGGAAAGTACGTCTTGATCGCTCAGACTGCACTGCGATGGTAGCGTACATAAGTCGGCAAGGCGGTGTGTGCTCTCGTCATATGTCACAACTCGCCCACCATCTCCTTTGGAGTCAGCAGCGACTCAGGTATATGACAATTTTGGGGTTTTGGGGGGGGTGTCGACAGCTCACGTAACATGGTTTAGTGCATGCCATTTCTAAATGGGACCCCTTGTGTCACTACAATCAACACAATGTCAAGTGAGTGACAGAAGGGGAACGTCATGTTTACTGTTGTAACCTACTTTCCTTGATGGAGGGAATGAGATGTTGTGTCCCCCTTGCCATGACACTAGACCTACCACTGTAAACAGCCGAACCTTACTCTCGGCTCCTCAGAGCAAAAACCTGACTGACAGATGAATGTCTGCTTTCCTTTATACCCGTATGTCCGTGGGCGGAACATGCAAATTCTGTCTGCCAATTTCTCATTGGCCATTTCTCAGATCCAGAGGTATGAAAGGCTCTCAAGTAAGACCGCTTGTGTCGAACGAATGATCAAAAAAATCATACTATATCCAAACATTTTAATCAGTCCAACTTTTTCAAGCGGCCCCTTTTGCATTTAGTGCTTAGTGGGCTAGAGCACATAACTGTTAATCAGAAGGTTGCTGTATCCCCACAGCCACCACCATTGTGTCCTTGAGCGAGGCACTTAACTCCAGGTTGCTCTGGGGGGATTGTCCCTGTAATATATGCACTGTAAGTCGCTTTGGATAAAAGGTAATTGTAAATATATAAACATGACAATAATAATACTAATTGAAATATAAACCTGTAGATAGTTTAACACAAATCTAATAAATGTTTGTTTCTTAAAATGGATATCGTCAGGTACGTTATTGATTTTCCACTATATTTTCAGAGTTTGGACATCATTTTATTACCATATGCTGGTAAAATCTCCAAACTGCAAATGCAGGAACTGACTTTAGACTTTGCACTGATATAAGACCTGCTTTTCAAACATCTTAGCGCAATTTCCTGTGTCTCAGAAAAATAGCAGATTGCACTTTGTGCCACTTCATTACCACACAATACACTAAAAATGTTTGCACATACCTACATATAGAGCAAACACTCCCACCCACACCCACTTGTGCTTTGCGCCGTCACAAAAATTGCACTTAGAATTGGCACTCTCGCAAATATTGGATAAGATGTTGCGCACAGTCTTAGCGAGTAGAGCTTTGCATACTCATTAAAATAGAACCCACAATTATAAATGGCCATCATACTGATGTTGTTACAAAAAGCATCAATAAGGTCCAACACTGAATCTAAATTGTCTGTGATAGATGTTTATTTTTCACAGTATCACTGATTTTTGTGAATTTCTACATGGAGTGCTCTTATTTAATCAGCTCTTTATTTAACTAGGTTAACCCTATTAGCTAAATATTGAAACCAAATCTTAAATTCATAATGTAGCATTGACACAAGTCACCAGTTCTTTAACAGAGTTAAATCACCATTCTTGGAAAGTAATTCTTAGAAAGTTCTCCTTCATGAATGCAATCCTTTACTACTTCAAAGTATTCAGGTCCAATGATAATCCAAAATCTCATGTGACAACTCCATGTTTTTGACCTCATTGCAAGATCCCTACACAGGGTGGGGCCTGTGAATTACCAGGTCCATCAGACAGGGTGAAGGAGAACAGAACAGCTGTACCATGTTCATCTGCTAAAAAGGTGGGCATCATTTGCTACAACTGGGAGTCATTTTGTAACAACTTTCATAAGCTAAACAGTGTAACCAGCTTTGACAGGTATCCCATGGTCATCAAGCTTTTGGGAAAGGACAAGTTTATTTCTGCATGGGACCCCAGCCACTTTCCAATATTTGATGGACATCATACTGTGGCCCTATTAGGCCCAAACCTCAAGCATATGACTAAACATTTTACATTTACATTTACATTTATTCATTTGGCAGACGCTTTTATCCAAAGCGACTTACAAAAGAGGAAAAACATAAGCAAATCATCTTAAGGAGACAGTGGTACGAAAAGTGCCATACTACAAAGTTTCACTATCATCACAGTAGTATACAAAACCGATATAAGTGCAACAAGAATTGTTAATACATTTAGAAAGAATTTTTTTTTTTTTTTTTAGCGACTGGTTAAATACTCTTGGAAAAGATGTGTTTTTAGCTGTTTTTTGAAAATAGAGAGTGAGTCAGCTTAACGGATTGAGTTGGGGAGGTCATTCCACCAACGTGGTATGATAAAACTGAAAGTCCGGAAAAGTGTTTTGGTGCCTCTTTGTTTTGGTACAACAAGGCGCCGCTCATTTGCCGACCGCAGGCTTCTGGTGGGAGTGTAGCTCTGCATAAATGTTTTTAGGTATGCTGGAGCAGACCCAGTGATTGTTCTGTATGCCAGCATCAGGGCCTTGAATTTAATACGTGCATGAACCGGCAGCCAGTGGAGAGAGACAAAGAGTGGTGTAACATGTGCTCTCTTTGGTTCATTAAAGACCAGACGTGCTGCTGCATTCTGGATCATTTGCAGAGGTTTAATAGCACATGCAGGAAGGCCTGCAAAGAGAGCATTACAGTAGTCCAGTCTAGTTATGACAAGTGACTGAACAAGCAGTTGTGTGGCATGTTCAGAGGAAAGGTCTTATCTTCCTGATATTGTAGAGTGTAAATCTACATGATCTTGCAGTCTTTGAGATGTGGTCTGTGAAATTTAGCTTGTTACCCCTAGATTTCTGACCGTTTTGGAAGGCGACACTGTAGTTGCACCCAGCTGCACAGTGATGTTGTGTTCAACATCAGGGTTGGCTGGATAGACAAGGAGTTCAGTCTTGGCTGGGTTGAGTTGCAGGTGGTGTTCCTTCATCCAGGCTGAGATGTCAGCCAGACAGGCAGCGATTCGAGCGGTCACTGTGGTGTCGTTGGGCTGGAAAGACAAGTAAAGCTGCGTGTCATCAGCGTAGCAGTAGTAAGAGAAACCATGTGACTGGATGATGGGTCCTAATGACGTTGTGTATATGGAGAAGAGAAGTGGCCCAAGCACTGATCCCTGAGGTACCCCAGTAAGTAACTGATGTGGCTTGGATACCTCACCTCTCCAGGCTACCTTAAAAGACCTACCTGAGAGATAGGAGTTGAAATAGTCAAGCACAGTTCCGGTGATGCCCAGTTTAGAGAGGGTGGAGAGTAGGATCTGATGGTTGACTGTGTCAAAGGCTGCAGAAAGGTCCAGCAGAATCAGAACTGATGATCTGGATTCAGCTTTCGCCAGTCTCAGCGACTCTGTGACAGACAGCAGGGCAGTCTCAGTGGAGTGACCACTTTTGAAGCCTGACTGATTGTCATCCAGCAGCTTGTTCTGTGAGAGATAGGCAGAGATCTGATTGAAAACTGCCCTTTCAAGTGTTTTTGCCATGAATGGGATTAGAGAGACTGGTCTGTAGTGTTCTATCTGTGTGGGGTTAAGTGCAGGTTTTTTCAGCAGTGGGGTTACTCTAGCCTGCTTAAATGTAGTGGGAAAAGTGCCTTCAAGAAGAGATGCGTTAATTATGTGTGTAAGTGCAGGTAGGATGGACGGAGAGATGGCCTGGAGAAGGTGTGATGGAATGGGGTCAAGAGAACAGGTGGTGGGATGGTTGGAGAGGAGGAGTTTAGAGACCTCATTGTCAGTTAAAGGAGAGAACATAGAGAGAGAAGAGTTGCATACAGGAGTTGGGTGTTTGACAGGGTGTGGTGCTGTGAATGTATTGCTGATGGCTGTAACCTTATTAGTAAAAAATGTGGCGAAGATATCTGCTGTAAGTGATGTGTCAGGTGGTGGAGGGGGAGGGCAGAGAAGTGAGTTAAATGTTCGAAACAAGCTACGAGTGTCTGTGGTGCTGTTGATCTTGGTCTGGTAATATGAAGTTTTAGCAGCTTTAACATTATCCGAATAACTTGCAAGCAGAAGTTGATATTTACCTAGATCGGCTGGATCTTTAGATTTCCGCCATCTTCTCTCGGCCGCCCTGAGATCAGTCCGATGTTCACGAATGACGTCAGACAACCCAAAATTACATATTAATAAGTCCCCTTTCTGCTAGTGAGAGTGGATTGTGAGAAGGTTTACTGCACTCTGTGACCAATATGAGAGTGGGGTGTTGAGATCTTTTGAAAATATGGTTCAACATTTTAAGATTCCCAGATCTCAGTTCTTTAGATATTTACAGCTGCACCACCTGTTCTGTATTATTTTTGGGAGTAGCATATGCTCCCTAAAGATGGAGAGGTGATTACTGCTTTTGGAAAATGTCATGAGGCATCAGTGTATTACTCCCTGCTAATTCAGAATCTGGGGACAGAGCTTTAACTTCTATCGAGAGAGTATGGGAGAAAGATTTAAAATTGGTATTTGAGGAGGGAGTGTGGGCTAGGATTTAAAAAAAGTAAAGTCTACATCTAGAGACACAAGGGTGCGTCTGATGCAATTAAAGATTTTGCAGCGATTCTATTGGACCCACTCTAGATTGTATAGGCTTGGTCTAAAAGACACACCCACCTGCTGGTGATGCCAGTTGGAGGATGGATATATAATCCATGCTTTCTGGTCTTGTCCTAGGATTCAGGAGTTTTGGTTGAGAGTCCAGAATTTTGTTTGCGAGTTACACAAATTCTGTTCTGTACCAGACTCTGTGTGTTGGGTGAAGGGGTGGTTATTGATAGAACTGATAGGTATGTAAATAGGTGGGTCCTCACCAGTGAGATGATCGGGAGACAGATAATTCTGAGGGGATGATATCAGTGTTATCAGTTTATAATGGTGCACCAAATTGGGGAAGATAGCATCATATGAAGAGATGTTGTATAGATGGCTTGGCAGTTCAGATGCATATGACGAAATGGGGCTGGTTTTTGTTCAACAACTGATCTACTACTTTTTTAACAAAACCTTAGCTTTTTTTGCAGAGAGAGAGAGAGAGAGAGAAAAAAAAAAAAAACGTGACTCCTGCACTTGTATTTGTCCAATGACTATAACAACATTATGTTTTCCACCATAACCCCCAATCGGCCTAATTTCTAGTATCATTTTGAGTTTCTTGTAAAAAAAGACCACATTGAGATTTTTCAATTTATTTTTAGATGAAAAGATTTCTGTTGTGTTAATTCCTTATAACTACTGTTTTTCCTTCCCCGCATCACAGAAGCCACAAACTTTCCATGGTCAGGAAAATAAATCCCACATTTTAAAACCTGTCTTTTGTCTCATCTAAAAAAACACTGATTTGTTCAACAGTGCACAGGTCTTTTTTAACTCCTCATAGCATTTCAGACACATCTGGCCATTGCTCGTCATCTTTTGAGTCCTAATCAGTACTCTGAGAAAGTACATCCAACTTATCTCCTTGGCCTTCCTCTGTCTCATTCACATTAATAACCTGAACCATGCTCTCAGTATAATCCTGTTTTTCAGTCAGATCAGCCACATTTACACCAGGATTTACATCATAAATACATCCAGGCTTTTCACTGTTCACAGTATTTACATAATTGTAACTCACCTTCATATCTGTAGTTTCTTTGGCTTGTTCCTCAGTCTTTTTTGATTTATCATCACTCTTCAGATCTCCAGTGTTATTCACCCCACCAGAAGTTGACGGCCGCTGACCATTAATCTCGTATTTATGTGGATATGAGTGGTGTTTATGTCCCAAGTCTCCACAATCAAAACACCTTTAATTCTTGGTAATCAAGTACACCATGTCAGAGTTCTCTGTGATGAAGAAACCTTCAAGGGTTGCTCAAAAGTATACATGTCATTTAAACAAAAGAACGTGTTTAAATGTGCTGTTTTTTTACATCCTAATGGTCATCTGCACAGGCCTCATGATTTTCCCAAATCTAGTGAGTTCTTTTGTAGTTGATTCATTGGATATAAATGGCGGTAAATAACAAACTGTGATTTTTGTTGCTGGAGCAGATAAATGGGTTACGGAAACAAATGCCTCCTTCACCCAAATTCCACTCACAGTCAACTGATTGATAAGAGTTTCATTTTCAAAATGCTACAATTGCTTTGATCAAACATGAAGCCAAGACAATGTTATCAAATCCTACTGGCTCACCAACCACTTAGAGGAAGTCTTCGATTGTCACGCCGGGCTCTTGTACACACCTGCACCGATCACAGAGTGACAGGGGGCACCGGCGTTCAATATGGTAGCAGATGCCATGCCGGCTTCTGAAAACCACGACATGCATGGTGGTATATTCCACTAAAAGTTTTTCTTTACTGTATATTTAACTGACTAATTAGAGGGAAAAAAAATCAGAAGAGCATGTAAAAAAGGGGACACAGAGGTCACTTTCATGCTCTGGTCTTACACATACCCACTCCCAGCATGCACACTCTCAGGCAAGTCTCCATGACAAAAAGGCACTTTTTAAAGAAGCAATTGATGCTAAAGTAACTTAGAATTAACACTTTGATGCACAAAATATATATATGTAAATGATCTACTGGCTGATATAGATATATATAACTTGTTCAGCTTTAAGCAGGAAAACATTCTAAATAGATAAACATTTCCATTTATTGTAAGTTTGCATTGTAAGGCTTTACAGACAGATTTTTAGATATAAAATTGGTAATTAAAAGACTAATGTTTATTCATTGAAATGAGAGGAATGACAAACGGCAATGCTTGTGCATAGCAATATAGTGGTGCAGTGGCTTCAATGTTATGACATCATCAACAATACAGTTCTATATTATAGATCAGTAGTTCATATGCATAATGTAAATTTTAAATGTGCCATTATAATATGTAAAATATGATTTCTATTGTTTAGAACTGCAAAAACAGAAACAATTTGGTGAACAACTAGTATGTACTGTATCTCTCAATTGTCTTAAAAGTTTGGCCTGCCATGTGAAATTATAGTGATCTGTTGACAAAATAAGGTGATTACTTTTGGCCTTTATTTCTGTTAAAATCGTATCTGACAAATATTTTCATATCAGTGCATCTCTAAACTTCATGCATAGCAATTATAAAAGAATTAGGAAAATGCTGTATAAAATAGTTTCAGATGGAGTTTAGCATGTCATACTGCAGGAAAAGTAAACTTTCTTTGAAATGTTATGTCATCTACCCAGATTAATAAGGAGATGTTACCTTTGATTACACAGAAACAATTCAGAAAGCAGAAATGTATTGTGCATTTCATGCATTTTTCCTGGCTATTTTTTTTTCTGGGGAAAAACAGACCTAGATGTAAAATCTTTGACTTTAAAGCTGAAACACAGGCATTCTCTATAGCAAGAGAATAGAACTGTAATAAATGAGGCTGCTGTCCCTTCAG
Source organism: Moxostoma hubbsi (assembly GCA_032164185.1). NCBI lineage: Eukaryota > Metazoa > Chordata > Actinopteri > Cypriniformes > Catostomidae > Moxostoma > Moxostoma hubbsi. The sequence continues at coordinate 38,621,096 of JAVLUX010000025.1, read as the reverse complement.
CCGACCACCCTCCCGAAAACTGACACTTTACCATTTCTTCTATGGTGACTTCCTGTTTATATCATATATAAAGCCATGCCTTGCCATTGTTACCTTGCGAAGTTTTGCCAGTTTTGCTGCCTTCCAAGTGATTATCCATTGTCTATTATCATTGCCTTCTTGTTTTGACCATTGTGCTGGTCTTTTTGGATTACTGATTACTGGATTACTGTTTTGCTCTGTTTGACTGGTTGGACTGTGTACTTGTGCATCAAATACGTTGCCTGCTTAATCATCTACCTCAACCTCCATGTTGAGTTCCTCACAAGAATAGAGTGTCAAGTAGAACGAAAACTCTCCCCACTTAATTTTTATAGTCAAATGCAACACGCAAACCTTTTATAAGTGTTGACAAAATGCCTATGTGTGGAATAAGTGATTACATTGTCAGAAACTAAACACATTTTTCTGTTCAATTGACAACAGCTACAAAGTCATCGAATGCAGTCCTGTACTATCACAATACCTTGCATGTCAGTACTCCAGGGACATATATTCCACCCAGTAATCAAAACCAATTATCAAAACAAGCAAGTATGCCCTCCCCTTAATTATATCATGATCAATGGGAACATTGTTCAAGCCAAATCTATGCCCTTACAGTACTCTGTCTACATATTATTATTGGCCAACAAATGACTTGATCTGACTTGAAATTGTGAAACTGTCAACAGCAAATCATCATCAGTATATCATATATTTGAGAGTAAGTAATATATACTGTTTATACTAATATAATATGTACTCATATTACTTAAATTGCAGCCAGGGTTAGGGTCAGATTTATAACTGAACTAAGGTTTGGTCAGGCAAAATCCTGAAAATCTTTTCTTGTGGTTTAACAAATGTAATAGTCTGATCTTCACTTGCTGTCAGCTTGTTTTAATCCTCTTAAGCAAAACATAGTAATTATTATTCAGTTATATAATATCTGTTCCCAATTCAAAAAGGCACTTGAGGTAAATGAAGCATGTCAGAAGGAAATGTAGCAAATGTTTGTATTGAGGTTTAATTTTTTGCTTCATTATGATGGCTCCAATATACATTTTCTCAAATCAATGTGGTGATTTAGTATTTTGTTGTGTGACTAGCAGAGATTTACACTAAGCCTTTTCAGTCTTGAATAGTGCAACCGATTTTAATGTGTATTGAGATGAGTTTCATCTTTAATTTACCACATTCTGTAATAACTACCACTTTGTTGCAAATAAAATTGTAGAACAATTCGGGTAACTGAAGAGGAAGGAGGGCACGGAGGCGGGGAAGAAATGGTAAGGCTTTAATCAACAGAAATATCAGTCATGTACATAAACTTCTCAACAGATATGTGACTCTCTCTCAGCCAACACTAGACTGGCGTTTTCTCTCCTTGACTGGCGGTGCTGTGGCTCTTTTTATGCCGCTCTCCCCGTGCTCACTGAAATTAGAGACAAGTGTTAGACATAATTTAGCTCAGGTGCAAGCGCCCTTACCGCTTTCCCTCTCCAGACGGGCGCTTGACCACGCCCCCGCTGCCACAAAAATATATTTGCAAGGGAAGTTTCTTTTTTTTTTCTCAAGATATCCGGTCCCTGTTGATGGACAGCAGCACCAGAATGTGATACAGCACTGTTCTTCACTGTAAATATAGTGATAAGTGATGTGTGGGCAATGTTAGAATTGTACCACACATGCTGCTCTGAATTGTGGTGAGAAACAGATCAATATTTAAGTAATATTTTTGCTAGAAATTCTATGCAGAGAAGAATTTGAATCACCAAAAACTCAAGAAGAAGAATGTGAATGTAATCTGTTTCTCATAAATACCTAACACGCTGATGAAGATATTGATTTAACCACTGGAGTCTTATGGATTACTTTTATGCTGACTTATGTGATTTAGAAAAAAATACTTTAAAATGTTGGCACAAATTCACTTGCATTGTATGGATATTTTATTGTCATGTGTGAAACAGATGCAAGTGCTCTTCAAGATGCCCTTTGTTTTTGCAGCTAATTCTTCAATTATTTTGCAATAAATCTTTAAAATACTACAAATATCAAAAGTAAATTATAATATGTATTAATATATCAATTTTCAACTTTTAAAATGACTGCTATGCCCCTGCCCACAGGGACATTATATATAATGCTGAAATATAAACCAAAGCAAGATCATGCTTTATTAATGCCTACTTTTGCTATTTCATAGTTTTAAAGTCCTGCATGGATTCTTAGTTCAGTGTAGATACCATTTTCAGTGTCGAAAGAACTTATGAATGACACTCCCTAAACACAAAGTATGCAGCCTGGCAAGGGCACCAACCCCAGCCGCTCAACTCTCTCTTCGCCGTACGATCGCCTTGTGCCCGCACATCTCAAAGCATTTACACTTAACTTGGATGTTTATATGAAATTAAACAGTTAATCAGCCCAAAGTAGCTGCGATAGTTTCCAATACCACATTAAATGCACAAATACTGCTCATGAGATGCAGGACAAAGTGCACTGATATACAAATTTACACAAGAAAATAAGATTTTCATAAGAACCCATATTTACAGAAGTAGCAATATGCATTGTACTGTTAATGAAATGGCAATGTAATGTAATATTGTGTTGTTCATATGTCATGTTTTAGTGGCCTCTGCTGTCACTGCAGGGAAAAAAAAACATTCATCTGCTTCATGTGGTGTCTCTGTTGTTCATCTGTTCTCTTCATAAATAAATAAATTCATTATCTGCTATATGCTCGTCCTGTTAATTCATGATTAAAATAAAAATGTAAATAAAAATAAATGCTATTAAATGTCTTATCATTAAAATTACAGGTAATAATAGATTATGATGGAATTTGTACGACCCTGTTCATCAAAATGACGGATGATGAGAAGGTTTAATTTTTGATAAAGACATTTACAAGTAAATACACTACTAAGACTGACATGGACTTGAAGTTTTTGAAAAGGTAAAATATTGATGATGGTTAGCCTTCATGGGATAGTGGTGTGCTGTAAAATTGTTTAGTTGTAAAAAGTGTGCCATGGCAGAAAAAAGGTTGGGAAACACTGGCTTGAAGGTGAAGTTGATGCAGTATAAGAGATATGATCAGAGAATTGAGAACATTAATAGCAGAAAGTCTTTAAATGGTCAGTAATTGACATACTGAACAGTACTGATGTTTATTTAGCCATTTATTATATTTGTATTTATTCTTTATTTTCTCAGTGTTCGTTTCTAGAATTTGTTGACAATGTATAATAATAGTGTAAAATAATCTTTGATAAAAATATTTGTTTAAGAAAGCAGCCTTCCTGAGTACATTTTTATAGTCATATTGGTGAAAAACTGTTTTCATTCCAGCTCAAAAATGAACTATATCAGCCACCATATTGGTAATCTGTGAATTTTTCCTCTCTAAAATCAGTATCGGTCTCTAATATCCCATATTGGTCGGGCTCTAGTTTATACAGTAACGGGCACGGTACAGCACTTTAGTGTACAATGACTGATAGTCTATAGAGATATTACTGCACTCCTAAATTCATGTAATATACATCTACATCTCAACCACCTTAACTGGCATGCATTTTGAGTCCGTTAGCACTCTACGTTTTCTACCATATGCAGCAAGCACACGGATGAGAGATGGCTAATCCGTGCAGTTTTGAAGGCCCTGTTTTTGGCAGACCATGAAAAGAATAGAAGGATTGACAGAGGATGTGTAGTCTATGTGGAAAGTCTCACCTTTGAAATGCCTCGGCACAAGACCTCCCTCAAGGCAGGATTTATTGACATATGAATCCGTTGTCACCTACGCTTGAAAACTCTATCAGTCTTGATGTGGGGAAAATCAGTTTTTGACTATCACAACACACCAAAAATACCAATGAGTCATCGACAGTACACCAGCAGGTCTGAGATCTTCTGAAATTCATTTACACAACAATGGCACCACAAAACGGACTGCTGATGCTTAATACCTTTGTTCTGATCAAAGATATCCCATCTGCTACAAATTGCTAATAAAAAATATTTTCCACTTCGGAGCTTATGAGATGCATTAATGTTATCTAAATAATAAGATCACTATTTAAAAATTGATTTAAAAAAAATCAATAATTCAGAATCGATATTTTGATGTGAGGATCGATATTCTTGATACCACATCAGTATCGGAAGTATCGATACTTTAGTGTCAATCCACTCATCCCTATCATACTGTGAATCAGCCATCAGTGATTCCCTCACTGAACCACAAGTCATTTTTTGGTTACGGTAACTGTATCTGTGATGTGCACTTAAGGTTCATTAGACTTAACAACAGTGTAATTACTGATTAATTGTTCATATGAAAATGTGTAATTTAAAATACATACATTTGAGTTTATTAAAAAAAACTAATATATAGTGTTGTATATATTATGTTAACAAAAACAACATACATTTCAAAATAAGAGTAATATATATATATATATATACACATTTATATTTAAAAGTCCCATGTTTCTGCAAAATCTTGTTTTTCTTTTAAAGTTATTATTGGGATTTTCGTAGCACAATAAACTGCATATGGAATGAAATTCAGTTTGAACTCTTACAGCCCATGTGTCCGTGCTGCCATGTACACATAAATGTATACATTTTTAAAACTATCAGCGGTCTGTCTTTTCTTCTGTTTTCTGTCTTGTTTCTGAACAACCAGCTGAATCAAGTCGTTCTAAAATTTGGCAACTGAAAACCATTTCAGTTTAGGAGCCAAAGGCTCCGTTGTAATTTTTTTTTAGTCTGGTGCCCTGTATAGGGTGTATCTCACATAAACTGTCAAAAGCGTGTCCAGGCCAAGAAAGAAATAAGAAATTGTATTTTGCTTAAAATAAAAAAATAGTTCACCCTAAATCAAAATTATGTTATCATGTACTCACCCTGATGTTGTTCCATATGTATGAACACAAAAGCAGAAATTGGGAAGTATGACACCTTCAGTCACCATTCACTTTCATTTTATGGAGAAGAGCTGCATGGAGAATGGTAACTGTCATTCTGCCATCTCCTTTTGTGTTCCAAGGAAAGTAATTTTATATTTATAAAAATCCTTTTTATACGAATATTAAATTGATAGTTCACCCAAAAATGAAAATGTAGGCATTATTTATTCACCCTCTAAATTGAGTTAAAAAAAAAAAGATCTACTCACTGATGGCATACAATGGTAGTGGATAGTGACCACCCCTTAAAGCTTCAAAATGAGGCAAAAGTATAAGAAATTATGCCACACGACTCAGGCCTTGTTATGTAGGCGTACGATAAAGTTTGGTGATAAACAAATAATCATATTCATTATTTAGAGAACATCTTGATCTTGAACATCTTAAGTTCGATTTCCAAGTACTCGAGGTTCAAACAAATAAATCTTGCCATAGAAATGCATCTTGTCATCTTATGTTTTGTTAGTTCGGTTCCCTGGTTTGTGTGCAGCTGTTTTATGTTGCCCGTTAATATCTCTGTGGTGTGTTCAGAGAAATTTCAGAGAGAAACAATTTTTAGATCTTTTTTTTAATCAGTTTTATGTTTCCCAGGTAACTGTTCGATGTGCCCTGCTCCCACTTCCTGTTTTAGTAGGAGATATGTCAAAACACCAAATAGAGCTGCGCTCATCAAGGCACCACATTGCATCTTTCATGGTCCTTAAAATAGGCTTCATTTTCTTTACGCAAAATATTTTTTCTTATATCTTTTGTTTTGATTTCAGGATACATTGTGACCTGGACATGTTTTCTTTTTTTTTTTAAATAAGATTCATCTCGAAAAGTCTTTCCAAATATACTTTAATTTCTTTTGAGGTATTATCCATGCCCTCTTTCATGCCTGTCCACGGGCCAAAACTAAATTAGACTGACACTGACAGATGGCATTAAGAAGAAGTTTGTCAGTTTCACTTTAGATGTGACATCTTCAAGAGTGTTCATGTATTATGGATTACAAAACCAGTGACATTCACTAGGGTTTTCCTTTTGTTCATGAGAATATGAAAACAGTAAACATCAAAATAAAAAAGTTCTGACAAGAAAAGTAGAGAAAATGAATATTATGGGCTCTGTATTTCAGCTACAAGGATGTTTGTGTTTATATGCACTTGTGCATGCACACATTAAAGATGTGTGAAAATGGAAAATATCAACTGAAGTTGAAGAACAAACTTTCAAGAGAGGTTTTCTAGATCTGCCCATATGTGTAGAAAGTTTCTATAACCATACATCACAAAAAAGTGCATATTTTGATTAATTATCCATGCAATACAGATTGACTTTATTTCTAACAGTATTTCTTATCAGCAAAACCATATTCTTGGAGATTACACACTTTCTGAATTTTATTTGTTATTTTGCTGCACATTCTGATTTACTCTCACTTAACACTTTATTAGGAACACAGCTACACCCACTTACTGATGCGATTATCTAATCAGCCAATCGTGTGGCAGCAGTGTAATGTATAAAATCATGCAGATACAGGTCAGGAGCTTCAGTTAATGTTCACATCAACCATCAGAATTTGGGAAAATGTGATCTCAGTGATTTGAAGTGTGGCATGGTTGTTGGTGCCAGATGGGCTGGTTTGAGTATTTCTGGGATTTTCAAACACAACAGTCTCTAGAATTTACACAGAATGGTGCCAAAAACAGAAATACATTCAGTGAGCAGCAGTTCTGCGGATGGGCTACAACAAAAGAAGACCACATCGGGTTCTACTTCTGTCAGCCAAGAACAGAAAGCTGAGGCTGCAGTGGGCACAGGTTCACCAAAACAGCACAGTTAAAGACTGGAAAAAAAAATAGTCTGGTCTGATGAATCTCGTTGGTAGGCCCACTGCAGCCTCAGCTTTCTGTTGTGTGAACTTCTACTGTTGTAGCCCATCCGCCTCAAGGTTCGACATGTTGTGCATTCTGAGATGTTATTCTGCTCACTGTAATTGTTACAGTTTCCGTAGCCTTTCTGTCAGTTCAAACCAGTCTGGCCATTCTCTCTTGACCTCTTTCATCAGCAAGCTGTTTTTGTCAGCAGAGCTGCCGCTCACTGGATTTTGTATTTTTTTTTTGGCACCATTCAGAGTAAATTCTAGAGACTGTTGTGCATGAAAATCCCAGAAATACTCAAACCAACCCATCTGGCACAAAATCATGCAATGGTCAAAATCACTGAGATCACTTTTTTTCTTCTCCATTCTGATGGTTGATGTGAACATTAACGGGTCTCCTGACCCGTATCTGCTTGATTTTATGCACTGCTGCCACACAATTGGCTGATTAGATACTCGCATGAATAAGTAGGTGAACAGGTGTACCTAATAAAGTGATCGGTGAGTGTATATATACAGTGTGTGTGTGTGTGTGTATATATATATATATATATATATATATATATATATATATATATATATATATATATATATGCTGTTTTTTTCTTTTAAAAAAGACAGCAAAAATCTGGGTTACCGTGTGACACTTACAATGGAAATTAATAGGGCCAATCCTAGTTTCAAAATAATAGCCAAAAGATGTAAACAATATGTGCTAACATGTTTTTAGCATGAAAAAATACAACAAAACTACAAATACAAAAAACTACTTTTTTGCTATGATGGCATAATTCTGTAAACCCTGAAACCATTAGAAGACGATATAAACAACTTTACAGCTCAAATAATACACAAGTTTAAACAGAAGAATTTAAGTAAGTGCTTTTTGAAAATTAGAAGCTCAACATCTTTGCCATTAAAATTGTAAATGTAAGTGCCTCACGGTAACCTAAATGTTTGCTTTTTTTTAAGGAGGGACGAGTCGAAAGATTTTGGTGGTTATCCATATTATGCCACACATGCTGTTGATTGAGCTTATCTTGTATTGAAACCAGATTACTCCTTTAATTGTCAAGAAGTATCACAATGCAACTAAATCCTCATGTTTCTAAAAATAGACGTTAACACGTTATTTTGTATTGCCTATATAAAAATTCATGATTTTTTTTTATTAATTTGTGTAATATTATGTGCTTTTCTGTGTTGAGTGAAATTGTTTTCCTACTTTGAAATATAAATTATTTGATATCATGAGAAAAAGGCACCACGGACAGCAGTAAAGGGCAAAAAAAAGTTTAACTACATAAGTTACATTTAAATGTATATACATATATTTACGTTTATCAGGGAAATAAATATGCAGTGCAAATTACAGTTTCTCCAGGGATGCAGTGTGTCAGACGCTGGAAATGTCCCGCCCCTTACTAAAACGGAAAATATGATTGCTTAGCAAATATCCAATGGCGTCTGAAATGAACATTCTGACTGGTGGATCAGCTCGGTCGAACTGCCTGTCTCACAGTGCTCCCCAGTGCATCTCCGAGCACATTTAGAGAGAATCTCTGTTCATTTTTGAAATAATAATAATTAAACACAATTCACTCAACGGTGTTGCTGCATCGTGTTATTACATTGATCATTTTCCGGGTCAAAAGCTTGTTGTTCTGGCGGCCACACGTATAATCAGTTATTTCATGTGTGCATATGCAAAATCCTAAAACAGATAGGAGGGCATACAGCATATATATATGGCCTAGACTACACACCAGAAGCTGTTTCTCTGATTTTCTTTCATTACCTCTACAATGCTGATCCCTCTTGTTTGAACGAGTCTTGTGACGGAACAAGCGCTTGTCTGCTTGTGTCTTTCAGCATTTATGAATGTTAAGATGAGTGGAAGAAGAAATAGTTCCCATCACGCACAAGTATTTGCTAATATAGCCTAATCTATTTTATTTCACTTCGAAGCTTTGATTATTGTTGGTGGTAACCAAATAATAATACCCCTAGTTAAAAAATAATACAATTATTTAGAATCGATATTTTTGTGTGAGGATTGATATTTTTGATACAACATCAGTATCGTAAGTATCGATACTTTTAGGATAGATCTGCCCATCCCTACTCCATATACACTGCACCTAAAGGAAGACACAGAGAGACATGTATCTCTCTCTTCTCTTTCCCTTACAACAGTTGAGAGTTCATTCGCAAATTCGCCACTGATAATTTTCACATGCAAATTAGCTTTGTAGCAAACTTGCTGCAAATTGTCCATAGTTGCCGGAGGTTCACCACTACTGGTGAAGAACTGCATACTTCTGACAAAAATTTGTGGCAAATCGCAAGCTCATTTGCATGTGAAAATAATGAGCGGCAAACTTGTGGCATATTTACGGCAAGTATAGGTTTTTTGTAAGGGATGTCTCGCTTCTTGCCTGCACTGCCTCCGTTCAGCTGATGGCACAGGGGGCCTAACACACAAAATTTGTGTCAGAGATGTCTGTCCAGCTCAGACTCCATTTGTCCGGCCTATCAGCTCCCATCAGCCTGGCTGTAATTGATGTGTGTCAGGAGTGTGCTGAGTGTGCATTTCCCTCACCCTGCAGATGCAGCTAAGGTTAGTGCTACACACGTCATCATAACTGACCACCTGCCACCGCCACCGGCCTCTGCGTGTGTGTGTGTGTGTGTGTTTGTGTGTGTGTGTGTGTGTGCGCGCGTGTTGAAAAGGCGAGAAAGATGAGTGCGAAAGATTTGTTTGTAAATAGTAGAGACAATTTAAGTGCACAAATACATGGTCAAGGGGACATCTGCTTTCATGTAAAATGAGTCTGTGTGATGTTTCTGGGCAATTTTATTAACAGATTAGCTGCTAAATTATCAAATTGGTCAGATGTGATTTGAGAGACAACCTAACATCTATCACATTTTGACAGCTGTTGTCTCAGATATCAGTTGATTCAGTGTTGTTAAAGAATAGTCTAATGGAGCTTTCTGCATCTGTTTGAGCTTTTAATTGAATTTCACTCTTATGCTGAGAACTGAGATGAGGAGGAGTGCTGGGCTGTGACTATGCACGCCTGGTCCCCAATCAGGCTAATCAGCCAGGGAGAAGGTTAAAGACAGCCGATTAAATATTACTTTGACTGTTCAGCCGGTCCCCGCATACTCCATGCTAATTTAACCCCTGTTACATAGGTGCCGAAACCCAGGACAAGACTAATGGACAAGATTAACATTTAAAAGTTAAAATACTGTATTGTGGCATAGTGAAAATCAGCCCTTCCACTTTAAGGATCTGCCCCCAAACCTGAGAAGATAAAATGGCCCCTTGTTAAAGAGCACGAGGTGTGATGTGTCACAGGGTGGGGTGTAGTTGTTTGCAGTGCTGGTGCATGGATAATGTTTTGCCATTGCATACGTGTAATGTGAGTAACAGGAACAACATTTCCATAAAAAAGAAGAGAAAACAAAATCCTAAATAGTCTAAATAGTATTTACAAAACTGAGTTGGGGACCCAGACACAGCCAATGCAGTGGTGTATGAGGGATCTTCTATGAAAATATGCCAATATTTTATAAAGTTTATCAATTGAGTGCAGTTGGATATGAATGTTATAAGATGATCTGTTCATTTTGAATCATAATGAAGGTATATATATATATATATATGTAATTTTTTATTTATTTACATTAAAATTATTTTCATATTTCTTTACATTCAGATATCCAAGTATGGGGGCATAGAAGACCTTGTGACTGGGGAATGATACTGTATGGGGGTTCAGGGGTACCTCCAGAGAGAAACTTTTGAAAATGTAAAAGTCTGAATGGACCATTTTTCTATTTTCATTAAAGTGAGAAAGACTAGACTACAAACTAGTAATTGTTTTGTCTTTCATCCTTGTCAGAGATGATGAAATCTGAATAATTTATTGAATGCCAATTTGGTGAATAAAAGCATTAATTTATTTCCATAAGAGCAAAATCTGTATATTATTCCAAACTTTTGGCTGCCATTATATGACAAAATCAACTGAACTATATACAATTACATCAATAAAAGTAAAGGATTATATCAGGCAAAGAGAAAAAGATTGTGGCATATAGAAAATAAAACCTATTTTAGGGCCAATAAGTTTATTTAATTTTATTAATTTTTTTGTGCTTATGCATATGTTTTTAGTTGTTTTTTTGCATTGTGACATTATTTTCATGACAAATAAGTCTCTTTCTTCTGCAGTGTTTGCACGCACAACTTGCACGCTACTTAAATTACTAAATGTAAATGCAGGTAGACATAGCACAGGAGACTACTGTAACCACTTTGGACATTAAAGATATTTAAGTATAAATATTAAATATACTAAAAGTGACTTTGTCACCATGCGAAAGGTCATCTCTGTTCTATCCAGGGCCGAATTAATGCATGGGATTACCTGGGCTTAAGACCGGAGGCCCGCAGCAGCATATTCACAAAATAGCACGGCCTCTCATACCTCAAGGCCCATTCACACCAAGAACAATAACTATATCAATAATTATAACCATACATTTAAAAATTCATTCTAACTCTAAGAGAATAGCGGAGAACACACCAACTGTAACGGTAATGATACATAGGAACAATTTCTTTGGGATCACTTTCAGAGCGATATTTATTTCCAGCTGATGAACGATTAAAATATTGATAGCCAATCAAAATCTATCCAACTTTAAAGGCTCGAGCCACAATGTGCATTCATCTTCAAAATAACACATGCCAGCACTGGATCGCTACTTATTACACACACAAATAAAATGGAAACTCCTGCTCAAGAACCAGGAGAAAAAAGTCAATACAGTTATCTTTCCAACTAGTACCATTGTGGAATGATGATGTTTGTGTCTCCTGATAAATGCATGTAAATCTAGACAAAGTTGCATGCATCAAACCAAATTACTGTCAATTTAAGTATCATTTTATTATAATAATTATGTGATGCAATTTAATTAGTAGATTTCATATAAATGATAATTGTATTTGTTTTCTATCTTTGATTTTGCTATTATGCATTTATTTATGTTATATTTGGTAGAGTTTTTACATTTAAACATCGCTTTCCTCTTTCTAGTTGCATTATTCTGACAATATAACCATTTAATCCTGCCATGCAGTAGATAAACAAAAGAGTGTGATGCAATAAATTCTTATTTTTTAAATATATTTATAAGTTCATTGAACAAGCTGGCCAAGAATAACACATAACAGATAAGAAATAACAGGAACAATAGTTATGTGCTTAAAGAAATGGCAGACGCAGACGTCACATTCATTAAGACGAGTGAGTGAAGGGTAATAAGAGCATACGCTGACATGCTTCACTTAACCGTGTTACATGCCGTGTTGCAATAGATGTTAGCAAAATTTAACACAAATCTCTCCACAGTAACACGTGAATGACGTGTGATGTCTGCCTAGACGCTTCACTGACACGCATGGTTTAAGTGACGCCTGTGTCACCTCTATGTCTCGTATGCGTCTTGAATTTAATGGAGTAAATAATAGAACCTTTAAAAAGCAAGACGTTGAGTGGCACGTTCAGTGAGAAGAGTGCATGATGCAAAGTTATATTTTTGATCCTAAAGGGACACCATATATAACTGATGAAAGGACGACTAACTGGTGACTTTGTCGGAACGTACTGTGTTTGATAGGTTTTTGTTTACATTTTAAATTAAAATTATTAACATTAGTTAATACATTAGGTATCATGAACTAACAATGATCAGTTTACAGCATTTATTAATGTTGATTTATGTTCATTCATAAATACATTGTTAAATGATAGTCCAAACTGTATTCATAAATATAATTTTGAATGTTTAAAATATGTTAGTGGCCTATACTGTATATAGGAATTAACAGTATCCAAGATTAATAAATTCTGTAATGGTGTTAGTTTTCTTATTTTATGATCATATTGTGAAGTGTTACTCTATTTTCACTATTTAATGTAAAAGTGTATTTAGTATTTTACATGTCATTAATATTAATTTCAGGGGGTCTGTTTCGTGACTGTATTTGTAAAATTGTTTGGTATTTCTATTAAATGACATGCATGATAAAGATTGGTTGGCACAAACCAACAGGAAGCCCATAAAACTGTCAGTTTCTTTGATTCTGTGATGTTATATTCAGCTATTTTTTTAGTCGTTCCAACAATTACTTATTAATTGAATTACAAAACCATCAAAATGATGAGCATATGCAGGAGCTGGATTTAACATTTTACAGCTGTCAAAATATTTGGCAAGTCCATTTAAAAATGGAACATTAAAATAATTAAGCTAAATTCTGTGCCAGTTATTTCTACAATCATAAGCACTCGAATGCAGGACACTTATGATTACATAACTGTCTTGTGGTGGTTTGGGTTGATACACGTATGATTCAGAATATAGTATTTTAAGAGTGCTACATCTTTAGAATAGAACTATGGCATGATCAAGGAATTTGGGACTTTTTGTGAGCATGTACTAAGTCTTAAATGTAAGTGGGTTGGAGAAATTGAATGTAAAGCACTACTGATATTAATGAAGACTGAAAATAAAACTTTTAATATAAAAAAATTTGGTAGACCGATATATCGCTGAGGCCAATAAATCATCCAGTATTCAGAATTGTTGTAATATTGGCATCAGTATATATTTTTCCATTAGGCCAATTCGTTTTTCAAGCTAAGAGCGTGCAGAGAATAACCTGCTTGCATGCAATGGAGCCGTCTGAGACACGTAAATGACCAATCACAGTTCTTTTGTTGATAATTGCCATTGTGTTACTACAATAATAGACCAATGTACAACAACGTCTCATTTAAACTGTCCTGCGCATCAGAGCCACGACAGACGCGCTGGAGCTCATGATATTTAAACTGTTTGTGTTTCATTATTTCTTTCTATCTCTCTTTCTCTCTCAACAGTTCCTTGTTACTTTTAAAAGTCTTGTCTAATAATATAGTCAAAAGACAAAATTCAATAAAACGTCTATCATAAACCATCTGCAAATATGAGAACACCTAGTTAAACAGATGTAATTCATGAACCTTACAAAACGTACACTCGTATGTCTTCTGCTGAAGATTGTATTTGTTCAGCCTGGATCAAAACTCTTTTACACCCTCCCAGTAATGCAATACAATAATCTAGTCTTGAGGTCATGAACGCACAAGTTATTTTTTTGGCATCAGCAACAGAGACCATGTGACGTAATTTAGCAATATTTTAGGTGGAAGAATGCTGTTCTACAAACATTGGTAATTAGATTTTTAAAGGACAGATTGGTATCAAATATTACACCTATGTTCTTCGCTGTTGAAGATGATGTAACAGTACATCCATCGAGAGTCAAATTATATTTTAGCTGCTTATTTTTTTAAGTTTTTGGTTTAATAATTAGTACCTCTATTTTGTCAGAATTGAGTAGAAGGAAATTTCTGGCCATCCATTTTTTATTTCATTGATACACTCTGCTAATTTGGAGAATTGTGAAATCTCATCAGGTTTTGAAGAAATATAAAGTTGGGTATCATCAGCATAGCAGTGGAAACTTATTCCTCGATTCCTGATAATATCTCCCAGGGGAAGCATATACAAGGTGAAAACAAAGAGGCCCTAAAACTGATCCCTGTGCACTCCATACTTTTGTTTGGTTTCATTTACATAGACAAAGTGGTAGCAGTCTGCTAAATATGACCTAAACCATGCTAATGCCTTAACTTCACAAATGCCAACATAATTCTCTTGCATATTCAAGAGAATGTTGTGATGTCAAACCACTCGTTCCCTACATTTGTTCACTCATTCACTCTAGACTCGACATAAACTCGACAATGGTTAACTGTACATAATTGACTCTGGGGAAGACTTATGAGCTATGAGTTTACTTCTTCACTCCTGCAATGTTTTATTTCATGCTGAATGTATTAAATTACTTTTTACAAATCATTATTTCATTAACATAATAGCATATGGAGGCAATACAAACAGAAAATGTACTCTTTATTTATATTTATACAGAATTTTGCCATTAAGCTGAAGATTTCTTTATTTACTAAATAATTCTAAAAAAAATATTAACAAAATAAAAGTAATTTTTTTTAAGAGAGTAAAAATTACCCACTTATAAACCTACTCTAAAAGTATTTTTTTTCCCCAAAAGTTACTCAAGTATATGTAACAGAGTAAATGTAGTGTGTTACTACCCACCTCTGGAAAGGTGTCAGATTATGTAAGGAAAATAGGAATGCTGGTTCATGTTCAACTTAAAATCATTTAAATCTAAAGTCATATTTCAGATTGAAACTCCACTGTTGAGACATTGTTGTTCAAATCACTGGTGATGTATTTATTAGACGTTTCTGAAGAACTGTCATGATCCTGTTCTGTTTGTTGTTGTCCAGTCAAGATAGCGCAGTGGATGGCAGCCTTGGTGTGGAGCGCTCCAAATATTTTGTTGTTTTTGTTTTTGTTTGTCCTATGTTTTGTAGTTTTTTTTTCAATCAGTTTTACCAGGGATGAACTGCTGAACAATCGGCAGCACATACCAGACAATCTTTTCCCGGTTTTGGACTATTCAGTTTTGCTGGACATTTTAGTCAGAGCTGTGTTTAAGCATGCTATGAGACGCATGAGAAGGAAGCGAAACAGTTGCTTGTCAAGCTCCGACAGCGAAGCTTTTGAACAGAGCTGCGGAGTTTTCATCTAGTGAATCTCCGCTCTCTTCCTTACAAAATGGATTAACTGCTTCTCCTCACCCGTACAAACAAGGACTTTTCAAGCTCTGCTGCCTTGTGCTTCACAGAAACCTGGCTGAGTGAAGCCATTCCGAACAGTGCATTACATCTGCCGAGCTTTCAGCTGTTCAGACCTGTGGGCATTGTGGAGTTAACGGGGAAAATAAGAGGCAGTGGAACATACATTTACATCAATGAAAGTTGGTGTACAGATATACTGTAACAACGTTAAAGAAGATATGCTGTCCTAATTTGGAAGTGTTCTTTATCAACTGTAAGTCGTTCTACTCGCCGTGGGAGTTTTTCTCGTTTATTCTGGTGATTGCTTATATTCCTCCACACGTGTGCGTGAATGCAGCGCTGCAACAGCTGGCTGATCAGACCACAGAAATCGAGCAAAAACAGCCGGACTCACTTATGATTATTCTGGGAGATTTTAATAAAGCTAACCTCACTGTGAACTGCCAAAATACAGACAGCACATTACATGCATCGCCAGAGACAGAAATATATTGGAACATGCTACACAACAATAATGCATGCATATCGCTATGTCTGTAGAACAGCTTTGGGACTCTCTGATCACTGTCTGGTTCATCATCTTCTAACCTACACACAGAAACTAAAATCAGATAAACCTATAGTAAAGACTGTAAAGAGCAGGACCAATGAAGCAGAGCAGGAATTGCAAGCCTGTTTTGACTGCACTGATTGGAGTGTTTTTGAGGCTGCAGACACCAATCTGGATGAGCTCACAGATACTGTGACATCATATATCAGTTTCCGTGAGTGTATGTGCACACCTACTTGTCAGGATAGATATGACGGAAGCAAGTGCAGATTAAACTCTTTATTAGAGTAGTAATATATAGGAAGTCCAACACAGAAAAACAGGTAAGTAGCGCAGGGACTCCGATGGTCAGATGAAGATGGTGCAGAAACAGTGGTGCGATGATAAGAGTCCAGTGATGAATAAATATCCAGATAATCCACAGAAACGAGAACCGGAACAGGAGGGGTAGAGACTTGAACACGACTGGAACACAGACACACCGAGGAAACCACATACAACGATCTGACAAGGAAGATGAGAAGGTGAAGAGTATAAATACACATGATCAGATAAGCTGCAGCTGGTGATGGGATAATGAGGAGATGGCTGATGAACGCTGATGAGCGGCCACCCCCATCTAATCAGCGCACACACATACAACCACAGAAACACGAGACAAGAAAAAGACATAGGATTTACCAACCGTGACACTACTAGGACTTATTTAACAAACAACAATGACAATCCATGGTTTACAGCAAAACTCAGGCAGCTTCACCAAGCCAAAGAGGATGCTTACAGAAGTGGGGTAAAATCTTGTACAATCAGGCCAGGAACACATTGAATTAGGAAATCAGAATGGCTAAAAGAAGCTACTCTGATAATCTGCAAAAATAAATTCAGCTAACGACCCTGCATCAGTGTGGAGAGGCCTAAAATACTTTACTAACTTCAAGACACCATCCCCCAACACCAAAGGGAAACAACAACTGGCTGCTGACATGAATGTGTTTTACTGTAGATTTGAAAGGCCCTGTCTCACACCCCATACCCGCTCTGACCTTCACTTCACACAAACACCAATACCTCCTGCAACCCCTCCTGCTATTCAACCAGCACTTAAGATCTGTGAAGAGGAGGTGTGCCATGTCTTCCGTAAACAAAAGTCAAGGAAAGCACAGGGTCCAGACAGTGTTTCACCCTCTTGTCTAAAATCCCGGCATGACCAGCTGGCTCCAATCTTCACACAGATCTTCAATGATCACTGGAGCAATGTGAAGTTCCCTGCTGCTTCAAAAGCACCACCATCAATCTTGTCCCAAAGAAACCCAAAATCACAGGACTTAATGACTACAGAGACACATTGCTCTGACATCTGTGGGCATGAAGTCATTTGAGTTGGTGATCATCCACCATCATCCCAGCTATTCTTCGGACTAAATTACACCAACTCTCTGTTCCCACGTCTATCTGTCAGCTTTCTGAAGGACAGACAGCAGCTAGTGAGACAGGGGAAATCAGCACTGGTGACCCCAGGGATATGTGCTCTCCCCACTACTCTTCTCCCGATATACCAATGACTGCACTGCCAAGGACCCCTCCGTCAAGCTCCTGAAGTTTTCAGAAGACACTTGTCAACGGCCTCATCCAAGATGACAATGAGTCCTTCTACAGAAGGGAGGTTGAACAGCTGACTCACTGGTGCAGCCAAAACAACCTGATGTTGAACACGCTCAAAACTGTGGAGATGATAGTGGACTTTAGGAGGAACAGTCCAATATTGACCCCGCTTAGCATTCTAAACAGCACTGTGGCAGCAGAGGAGTCATTTAGGTTCCTGGGTACTACCATCTCACAGGACCTGAAGTGGGAGACCCACAATGACTCCATTGTGAAAAAGGCACAGCAGAGGTTGTATATCCTTCACCAGCTGAGGATGTTCAACCTGCCACAGGTGCTGCTGATACAGTTCTACTCAGCAGTCATTGAGTCTGTCCTCAGCACTCAATAACTGTCTGGTTTGGTTCACATTTTTGTCCCTTAGGCTATCCATCTCATGAACAGCAAAAACTGATCCATTGAGCAACAATTATGTGCAAAATACAGCTTAGTCTATTTATAGTATATAGTCTATATATTTTCAGTTGAAGTCAGAAGTTTCCATACACTTAGGTTGAAGTCATTAAAACTGATTTTTTTTAACCACTCCACAGATTAAATATTGGGCAAACTATAGTTTTGACAAGTTGTATAGGACATCTACTTTGTGCATGACAAGTAATTTTTCCAACAATTTTTTAAAGACAGATTGTTTCAATTTTAATTGACTATATTAAAATTCAAGTGGGTCAGAAGTTTACATAGACTACGTTAACTCTGCCTTTAAGCAGCTTGGAAAATTCCAGAAAATTATGTCAAGCCTTTAGAAAACTAGCCAGTTATATTCTGATTGGAGTTGTACTGAATTGGAGGTGTACCTGTGGATGTATTTTAAGGCCTACCTTCAAATTCAGTGCCACTTTGCTTTACATCATGGAAAAAATCAAAAGACATTATCTAAAGTGCAAATCAATCCCAGAACAACAGCAAAGGACCTAGTGAAGATGCTGGAGGAAACAGGTAGACAAGTATCTATATCCACAGTAAAACAAGTCCTATATCGACTCAACCAGATAGGCTGCTCAGCAAAGAAGAAGCCAAAACTTCCATAAATAAGTCAGACTACAGTTTGCGCATGGTGACAAAGACCTTACTTTTTGGAGAAATTTCCTCTGGTCTGATGAAACAAAAATTGAACTTTTTGGCCATAATAACCATTGTTATGTTTGGAGGAAAAAGGGTGAGGCTTGCAAACCAAAGTACTCCGTGAACAATGGGGGTAATGCTACCAAACGCTAACTGATTGTATGTAAACCTCTGACCCACTGGGAATGTGCTGAAAGAAATAAAAGCTGAAATAAATAATTCTCACTACTATTATTCTGACATAGTAGTGATCGTAACTGACCTAAGCAGGGAGTTTAATTGTATTTGGCTAACGTGTATGTTAATTTCTGACTTCAGCTGTGTTTGTACTTATATTTTCTATTCATTTTGATTTTTATTGTAGTTTTTTTTTTTTTGTATTGTCTTTGTTGTGTTGTTTGTGCACTGGAAGCTTATGTCACCTAGACAAATTCTTTGTGTGTGTAAGCATACTTGGCAGTAAAGCTCATTCTGATTCTGTCTGCCCTTTGGTCTCTGTCCGTTTTCTGTTTGTTTCTGTTAGCCGTGTGCTTCCCTGTCCCTTCCCCGTCATTACACTTTTCACTCTCCCTAGTTTAGTCATAGTTTTTTTCCATTGCCTTCACCTGTTCCTCATGTGCCTTACCTATTTATTGTGCCCTCTTCCCTCTTGTATTTGTCAGATCATTTTGTGAGTTTTGCTACTAGTCAGTCTGTTCCTGTTCCTGGTTGGTCTTAATTATTATACTTTTTACTAGTTTGTTTTTGTTTTTTCTTTCCCCCGTGAGAGTTTTGTGTTATGAATTCTGTTTTCAGTTCTTTTAATACAATTATTTTTATTTTCACTCATTCCTGCATTTGGGTACTCATTGCTGACCCATTTCGTGTCATCATTTTCAACCTCTGTCCTTCTGACTGACACCCTGATACATTGTGCTTCAAACTAGCCTATGCTATTCTTAAAGGATTAGTTCTCCGAAAAATTAAAATAAATTTATTGTTTACTCACCCCTGTTTTTATAACCCCCTATTACATTGATCTCCTGTGTGCATTCATGAGATAGGTTGCGCACAATCTTTGAGCTCCTTGCGCGAAACAGTAGTTTCTGCACAGACGGAACAGGCCGTTCAAGCGAAAACTCATTTTGTTTTGCTTCAACAGGACCACTAGTGATATTGACAACATAGCTGCACTTAAACCAGAGAACAGAACTCTGGTGAACTATTCCATTAACTAGTTACCAGCCTTAAAAGGAATAATTCATAGAAATTGAAAATGTTGTCTTTATTTACTTTACCGTACATAATGTAGTTCCAAACCAGTACCACTTTTTTTTTTTCAGTGCAGCACAGAGACATTTTTTAAGTCTGTACTAGCCATTTTTTCAATGCAATTACAAAGTATTGTAACTGGAGCTTTCAATCTTTGAAGAGGAAAAGCTAAATATAAGTATCACAAAAGTACTTGAGCATTTTATTCCAAGTATTGTGATGTCATTATTTACAGAAAATCTTGACATTTTCATAGCTCGAATTGATGGACCTCTTTTATGATATGTTTATATTACGAATATAATTAAGCAATATCACATGAGCAAGAGTGCGATATGTCCCTACATCAGCACTGCTGTGATTCGGCCGTAGGTAATTACAGCAGTGCTGATTTATGGCCATATAGCACGATTGTGAGTGTGATATTGCTTATATACAACAGTTTAATGAACAAGTACATTTTTTAAAAATTGTAAAAACTGCAAAAAACTGCATGGAACTACTTTCTTACATGATGGATCAGAATCTGCCGTTGCTGGTTCAAAACAAATGATGCGTCCAAACCTCCATTAGTAATTCAAAAATCTCACTTCAGAAATACTGTAGTATCACAGCTTGTGCTGTTTCTAACTAGTTATTGGATAAACAAGGATGTGTGTGTGTGTGTGTGTGTGTGTGTGTGTGTGTGTGTGTGTGTTTGTGTGTGAGAGAGAGAGAGAGAGAGAGAGAGAGAGAGAGACGGAGCATGTGCAGTTCACCTGTTGCAACACCCAAGTAGAGATGCTGTCAGTTTTCGGAAGATCATCTTTCTCGGTGGAAAAATAGCGTCCAAGTGGGGGTATTTCTCCCTATATCACGGTAGCCAGTGTGCAAGAGTCGATCACTAAATAAATTGCAATGTCCGCCGACATTTTAAACAGCACCCATTGTGTAATTAATCAGTCTGTGTGTCTCTCAGCTGTAAGCGATCACGAAGAGCTGTTGTATGTAAATGGGTAATGTGGATTCACTTCACGTCACCTAACTGGCTCATATTACACATACAAATTATCTTTTCCATATGTAATGTAAAAAAAAAAGACAAACCATAGCTCTTAACAGATCTGCACTGCTATTACACTTTAGTTTATTATGACGAACACAAGCATAGTGATACACACAGTGACGCGTCTGAGTGCTGATGGTGTCAGACCATCAGTGCTTATGGAATGTCTCTGGGAAAAATTGAGAGGCCACTGTTAAATTATCAGTTTCTCTGGATTTACTATTTATAGGGTAGGTATGTGTTTGAGTAAATTTGTTTTATTATTATTCTATAAAGGACTGACAACATTTCTCCCAAATTGCAAATACATTTTTTATTTTTTTTTATTCATTTATTTGCAGAAAATTACAACTGGTCAAAATAAGAAAAAATATGCAGTGTTTTCAGACCTCGAATAATGCAAAGAAAACAAGTTCATATTCATTTTTAAACAATACAATACTAATGTTTTAACTTAGGAAGAGTTCAGAAATCAATATTTGGAGGAATAACCCTGATTTTCTTTCACAACTTTCATGTGTCTAGGCATGCTCTCTACCAGCCTTTCACATTGCTTTTTGGTGACTTTATACCACTCCTGGCACACAAATTCAAGCATCTTGGCTTTGTTTGATGGCTTGTGGCATCCATCATCCTCTTGATCACATTCCAGAGGTTTTCAATGGGGTTCAGGTCTGGAGATTGGGCTGCCCATGACAGGGTCTTGATCCGGTGGTCCTCCATCCACACCTTGATTGACCTGACAGTGTGGCATGGAGCATTGTCCTGCTGGAAAAAACAATCCTCAGAGTTGGGGAACATTGTCAGAGCAGAAAGAAGCAAATTTTCTTCTAGAATAATAGAAATTTTCACCCAGATCGTCACAGATCCTCCACCAAATTTCACAGAGGGTGCGAGATACTGTGGCTTGAAGGCCTATCCTGGTCTCTGTCTAAACATTAGATGGCCAGGTGGAGGATCTGTGATTATCTGGGGTGCTTCAGCAAGGCTGGAATCCGGCAGATACGTCTTTGTGATAGACACATGAATCATGCCACCTTCTCCTTCTGCTTTGACAATGTTCCCCAGCACTGAGGATTAGTTTTTCCAAAAGGACAATGCTCCATGCCACACAACCAGGTCAATCAAGGTGTGGATGGAGGAGCACCAGATCAAGACTATTATCTAATATTTGTTAAAGTGGTGTAAAAGATGCAGAATTGTAATTTTAGGGTGAACTAAACATTTAATATTTTATCAGCGCTGAATATGAATCACTTGCTGGCTTGTCATGTGGAATGTTACTACATCGCGTGCGTGTGTGTGTGTGTGTGTGTGCGTGCGTGTGTGTGTTTGTGTGAGTGTGTGCAGTACAGCGAAGTGTTGCTTGTTAGTGTGATTTCCTAGTACTACAGAGGTAAAAACATCCTTGTATGAAACATCATAATATGTCATTTTAAAGTGTGTGCTGTTTGTGTAAATGTCCTGGTTTTCTGCATGGATCTTTCTGTGCACCCACAGTACTCACTTCGATAGCATGTTTAATTAGCTTTGTTTCATAACATTACTTTCAAATGAATAACAGGATCAAATCCAAGATGTAGGTTGTCTCTAAATATAGTCTGCCTTTGGCATGATGTTACTGAAAGGAGAAAACAAGATTTCCTTTGCATTTGCTGCGTCTCCAACAGACTAAAGCATATGAATAAGTATTTCAATTATTTTAGCGAGCACTACTCACACTATTGTCTGATTTTATTTTTATTTTCATACATTTTTTATTTCATTTTGTAAAAAGAAAATGTTGTTGGAAACCAAAAAGCAAAATGTAGCTTTTTTCTTCATATTATCTTTACAGATAAGGATCTGTAATATAAAACAATAATGGGTAATGGGTTTATTTTAAGGGTCCACAATAATTCACTAGTTAAGCACAAATAACATGGTAATTAATTATTAGCTGTACGTAAACTTATGAAACGTCTTATTTTTATGTTGAAAGTAATGTTATTAATGCTCAATTTCAGAGATCATATACAGTATCAAGTTTATTAAACCACAATAAGCCGGTAATTATGGCTAACTACTATTGGCTTTATGAAGCTGTTTCTAATAAATTACCCAAATCTTCTATTAAAGACAACTTGACCCCCTGTTCTTAAGTTAAAGTTATACCTACTCAAGTAATTGGTTTGTTTTTATAAAGTTTAATGCAAATACTGTAATCACCTAATAAATGCCAAACAAATGAATAACTTGTGTTTGTAAAGGTTTCACTTAAGGACAATGAGTCAGATTGTTTTTATTTTAAGATGTTAGTACTTATTAGGGGTGTGTAGCGAAACAATTATCTGTATCTGTTGATGTGGCAAAATGATCAGTCTCTGTATCTGTGTTCAGATAGAACCAGATGTGGGTGGGGTTTAAATGTTTGTGCACTATAGAAAACACCAGTTTTATGTGTAACTATTACATTTATAGTTTCTGTTAATAAAAACTGCCTTATTTATGCCTATTTACAGAAAATATGTAATAACAATAATACATTTTATTATGATTATTAATATTAAATAAGTCTATTACTTAATTGTATTCTTTTTTTCTACCAGATGAAGCTGAATATGTAGACTATATTAACTGAACATTTCTCCTGTCGTATTCCTGACATTAATATTTGCTGAAACAAAATTTTAGCTTGTTTGTTTTCGTATATGTATAACAACGTGCATGTATAGCAATGCAATTCTTGAGGTGCGAAGTGTCAAACAATTGTGAAATGTCAAGTACACATTTTGCTAGGAGTATTAAATACAAACATTGAAGTCAATGCCTACAAACAGGTGAAAGCCCCATGTCTCTCAGGAAATTAAGATACAGTCAAGGCTGATTTTGTGTGCACATAAGTTAATATAGATGACATCATATTTTTTTTTATATTACATGTGAAGAATTAAATGCTAAGATAAATGCAGTGGTATCATTAGTAAGAGTGAGTCTCTAGTTTTTCCAGAAGTAAATAGTGGAAAAAGAAAGAGCATGTTTTAATTTCTCTGTATCCGGTTTGGAGGAATTTTCTGAATAGATATACACTCTATGGATCAATTACACTTTTTTTGGAATAAAGGATTAACCTGATAGGAAGCAGGAATTCAACATCGTGCTCAGGTTGGTTTATGATTACATGGGAATCCTTACTTTGGAAAATTTGACAAGCTCAGATTTCTGAGATGCATCCAATCAAAGGGAGTTGAGACTGCAGCTATCCGATTTGAAATCACACCATGCTGCTTTTCATGATTTTAGTAATATTGGTACTTAAGTTCACATACATAAGTTCATAAATAGTTCATAATTTTGTTGTAATTTTGGATATTTTTATTAAAAATATTTTTTTATCCTTGATCTTCTTTGATAATCAGTAGAATATTTTATAACTAATTATTTTTCCATTATTCGATGAATTTGTTAGTCATTATTTGTGCCTTTGTGAAAAAAAGGATTTGGCTTCGGGCACATCCCTAGTAATTATAGTTCAATAAACTTAAAATACCACCTAATAAGTGCAAAACAACTTAAACAGGTGAAAATGTCACTTTAGAACAGATGGTCAAGTTGTCTTTAATAAAAGTGTTTAGTAATATATTAGTAACAACAAATCAAAAGCAATACTAACTAGATATAATTACTGTCTTATTATATTTAAATAAACTTTAATACCACCTAATAACTGCAAAACAAACCTATAACTTGAAAATGCTAAACATTTACTTCAGAACAGGGGGTTCATTTGTCTTTCATAGAAGTTTATTAATACACTGTGAATTTAGACTTCATCGTCAGACAGTTCTGATGATTTGGAACCAGTTTTCCTCCCCGGAGACCAAGCATTGTTGCCTATGGTACTCCATGACTCGGGCTTCACTGGGCTTGATTGCTCTAGCTCACAAGTGACCATCGAAATGCATGTGTTTCCCCTTCCGTTCAATTACTTAAAGTGTTGTGCAAAGTCTGGGAAGACAGGGAAACCATGCCGTTGGTTTATGGTGTTGAGTAAGATTACGAGTACTCTCTTTAAAGACTGCACTGCTTCTCACTTTGGATTCCGTCAAATGCATTGGGGACCATCAGGCCTGGAGTTTTTTTTTTTGACTGGGCTTGTCAAAAGCTTATTCTCAAGCCTAAGGATGGTTATCTGCCGAAGATTTTGGCTACTCCTTTCAGTGCCTAAATGGTGACCTCTCCTCCTCCGTTCGCTTTGAAAGGGGCACAAACGCTGCGCATGCTTTGTCCCATGAGGACACTTCATGTACGCTAACGTACAAGTCAAATGAGGCTCACAGATCAACTCTTTGTCTATTTCAGAGGCCACTCAAAAGGTTTGATCACCTACAAGCAAATACTGTCCCACTGGGTTATCGATGCCATTGTATGCTCACGAATAATTTGCAAGGCATACAATGCCCAATAGGTGTTAAAGCTCACCCTACTAGGAGCATGCCCTCCTCCTTGGTGTGGTCTAAAGGTGTGTCCTTAGAGGACATCTTCCTGGTTGCGGGTTGGGCTTCCCCCAGCATCTTTGCCAGGTTTTACAACTTGGATGTCTCCTCCCTCTTTTCCCTGGTTTTTGGCTATTTAGGAGGGCTAATCTGTCAGTATTCATCACCTTGTTGGCTAGTTGATTTTCATTTGGCTATTAGCCTCGGTATGGTGTCTTATGGCTGCCAACATCTAGCCCAGTTTTAATGTCTTGGTACCCTGTTGGCATTGTTAGTACGTTCATATCAGTAGCTTGGTATGACGGTGTACATTGCCAAAGCATCAGCAACTGAACGTTGCAGTTAGGACTGTAACCCTGATTTCCTGAAAGGAGGGAACGAGATGCTGACTGCACTACTTATTCTTATTGTTAAGGGCTTGAGAGATGTGCCATCTTCCCTTCAGTCAAAAATCCTGCTGAAATAGCATTGTGCTCCACCTTAAATTGGACCAGTGTTAATACTGGCCCTTAACACTTTTATATTTTAAACCATGACTTGCACTGCACACAAATAACTAAAATTGGCTTTATATTCATGACGTTAGCCAGAGGGGAACTGGCCCCCACAGTGAGTCTGGTTTCTCCCAAGGTTATTTTTCTCCAATAATCAACTCTTCAGCTTGCTCACTGGGGTTATTAATACAATTATTATTTAATTACTTATTTTTAAACACACTTCATAATCGTATTTAATCAAACTACACCATGATGACTCATAGACATTTTAGATATTACAGTTTAACTTTGTTCATGTATGATTTTCTGTAAAGCTGCTTTGAATTGATGTGTGTTGTGAAAGGCGCTATACAAATAAAAATGGCTTGTCTTATGTGCTATGACGTGTGAATCGGAGAATCAAGTGCTATCTGCCAATAAATTGATATGATTGTAAAGGGTTTCAGAAATTGTCACTCCTGGGTGGAGCTTCTTATATTGTCAGCAACTGATGCAACATCTTGTTTCCTCATTTCAGGGAACTAGGGTTACAGTCATAACCATAATGGTAGCCTTAATTACTGGCTTAAGATTGTTTAGTAAACTTGATGTTTGATAGTATGATGATATGATGGATCTCTAACACACAGCATAAATTATATTACTTTCTACAAAAAAAAAAAACCAAGATGCATAATACATTTTAAATTATTACTCTACATTAAGTTGTGTATGAATTACTGTCTTATTCATATTTAAATAGTGTTTATTAACATTATTGTGGACCCTTAAAATAAAATGTTACCAATAAAAGTGTTTTGTTTTATCATCTGTGTAAATGTAGCTGGATTTGTATATTTTCTGATGAAAATGTGGGTGGTGTTTGCCTGTGAAAATCTCAAAGCTACAATAGTGTGCTGTGGGTGGTTGCCAGGGGGTTCTGTACGGTTGCTAATGGGGGTCTGCATTTCTATGTGGTTGCTAAGGTGTTTCAAATTGTTGCTATTTCCACAAGGTGAAAATCAAGTCTGATTGTTTTGAAAAGTACCCCCTTTGTGGTTGTTGCAAATGTTGCATACCACGTTTTAGCACCACTGAAATAAAGAATGTTTGTGCAATTCAGCACAATCACAGCAAATCAGAACATACATGTCAAATGTACAGTTCTGAAGAGTGGGATTTTGGACATAAAATGCAAACAAAAAAAATAGAAACCTAGCAATTGACAGAGTGTACTATGAATTACTTTGTGTCTCGTCTGGTTAGGGCACAGTGTTACATGACTGATATGGAAGTACACACAATTACTTCTTGTGCAGACAGGTAGATAACTTGAAAACGTTGCATGCATATATACATATATATGCTTTGTGA
The DNA here is from genome assembly GCA_032164185.1 of Moxostoma hubbsi. NCBI lineage: Eukaryota > Metazoa > Chordata > Actinopteri > Cypriniformes > Catostomidae > Moxostoma > Moxostoma hubbsi. The sequence continues at coordinate 38,593,524 of JAVLUX010000025.1, read as the reverse complement.
ATCTAGATTTTCATTTCAGTTCTTTAAACCCAAAAATTTGCATCTCTGCCTTGTCCCAGCTTTAACCCTTCAGTTACTCACACATTTATTTTGTTTTTCACAGCTGACAACATCTTGATTAACACAGTAAATATTTGCAATCACTATCACAACTGTAACGATCAGAAAACAGGAGAGGATCTATGTGCAGCTTTTATTGTAGCCAAAAAAAAGAACACCAGGAATAACAAAATCCACGAGGAATGTGGAGGAATGTGGACGGTCGAGGCTACAGGCGCTGGCTCTGGGACGGTCGAGGCTACAGGCGCTGGCTCTGGGACGGTCGAGGCTACAGGCGCTGGCTCTGGGACGGTCGAGGCTACAGGCGCTGGCTCTGGGACGGTCGAGGCTACAGGCGCTGGCTCTGGGACGGTCGAGGCTACAGGCGCTGGCTCTGGCTTTGGCACTGAGGACGGGGCCGTGGAGGGCGGAGACTGGTGAGCGGAAGCCCTTCCTCTTCGCCTCCTCTTCCTGGCAGACGAGGCTGGCAACGCTGGCGCTGGGACGGACGAGGCTGGCAACGCGTTGACCGCGACAGGTGTGGGCGTTGGCTCGTTGGCCGGGGCAGGCGTGGGCGTTGGCTCGTTGGCCGTGGCAGGCGTGAGCTTGTTGTCTGTGGCAGGCGAGGGCTCGTTGGAGGTACCGACAGGGGCAAACGTCTCCAACACCAGGATGACATACCTCTCCCACGTATAATCACCAGTCTCAGGCAACTCAATCCATCCTTGGGCCAGGAGGCCGAGCTGAAAAATGGACTTGAGGTGCCCATCAGTAAAACTAGTGCATCGGGCAACAGTGCAAAACAGACGCGAGTATTCTGTCAACGGGAGGTTTGCTCAGCTCAGCTGAAGGAAAACAGCCGCTAGATCCATGTTTGGAGTGGTCAGTTATTCTGTAACGATCAGAAAACAGGAGAGGATCTATGTGCAGCTTTTATTGTAGCCAAGAACACCAGGAATAACAAAATCCACAAGGAATGTAGGGCAAAACAAAAACATGAAATAACTGACAACTGGGAAACAAGGGCTTAAATACACAAGGGGAAACAAGGAACACCTGGGAAAACAATCAGGGAAATGGAACCAATGAGGGGAAAACCAATCAAAAAACAGAACTACAAAGGACTACAAAAACCAAACTGGAAACAGGAACTAAATAGGAAACTTCAACATAAAAGCACAAAACAAAAGACAACAGAGAACATGACAACTACAAAGGACTACCAAAACCAAACAGGAAACAGGAACTAAATAGGAAACTTCAACATAAAAGCACAAAAACAAAAGACAACAGAGAACATGACAACAACATAGACCAAGGACAAAATTAAAGCTTTGAATGATACATATTACAGTAACACTTTACATTACTATTTATTTTTTAAGGTTTATAAAGAGTTTCATTGCGTTTATGACCACATGCAGACTTTTAATGCAACTCCAGAGGACTGTTGCATGAAGCTGGTTTCAGTGGCTACACAGGTAAGTTTGAGTTTAGTTTAAGTGAACTCTGGTTTTTGGTCTCAAGAATCTGGGTCTGTTTTCACCAGTGTTCATTACCATATCAATTTACTCTACATGGCTAACCTGCTCTGGATCTAGTTATATTCTGGGTTACAGATCGCAAAAGATAATGAACCAATCATCTGTCAGTAAAGTGACATCTCAGACACAATAAAGTCACTACCCCTGTATCTCCCGCTCCAAATGAATGCACGCTTCACAGGAAATTGTATACAGTATATATACATAGGATACATACAGGATGTGCGCAAAGCTGAATACATTATTCGGAAAGGCATGGATAATGACTTCAAAATGAATAAGATTCTTCCAAATAATATAAAAAAATATTTGTTTGATTGATTATCCAAAAATCACACGGATAAAGTGACATTTTAAACAAACATATAAGAAATGACAAAGAATTTATGAATCTGCAGCCAATATTTGTCAAATGTAAACCATATGAATGAAAATGCACATGTTGTGATTTCAGATCGATGGGCGTGGTCTCGTCTCTGTTAATTGTGCATGTCTGGATCTTATCAAGTGTAACATTAAGATACGTCATCATGTACACTTTCCACTTCTTGAAATGTCTATTTTAATGTATCACATGATTCACACGTGATTCTCATGTATTCATTTATAGCGCTTAAACCTGAGCGCAATGTTAATTTTCACAATCCGTCTCTTAAAGTTGACCACTTTTATATTCACATCAGCGATAAAGGAAATGATCTTGATAAGACTCTATTCTGAAAAAAAGGTTTAAATACTGCATAGAGTGTTCATCTATAAGTATTTAACTAAATAATGGTGTCTTATCGTAAAAATAGATTCACGGGACTTTCACCTGTTTGGCTAAATTGATTTTATTTTCATTTCTTTAATGTTTGAATTTATATTTATTATTCACTGCAAAATGTGTGCTTGACATTTCATATTTTGCTTGACACCTCCTGCGTCCAGAATAATGTTGTTATACATGCACAGACAAATTAAAATTCTGTTTCATGCAGATATTAATATCAGAAATACCAGGAGAAACCAGTTAACAACATATTCTACAGTTAATGTAGCCTACAAATTCAGCTTCATCTGGTAAGAAAAATAAATATTTATTTTTAATAATAGTTGTATAATAATAACAATTATTATTATAATTATTTTTAGGCTATTATTATGAAAAGGCATATACAAGGCATATTAATAGAAAATATATAAATTTAAGAGTAACATTTAAAAATGGGCATTTCATTTAGTTCGATTCACTTCCAGTTTAAGCCCCGCCCGCCCACACCCGGTTCTACAGAGAAAGATAATTTTATCATATGACCAGATACAAATACACATAATGGCTTCACTGCACACCCCTAATATATATATATATATATATATATATATATATATATATATATATATATATGTGCGTGTGTGACTCCTCCAAAGGGTATGATGATTTTCTATAGGCACTGTATATATTAATATATTATAAAATTGTTTATTTGACAGATCTGTGAACCTTGTATCTTTTGAGCAGCACATAAAAAATGTATTATTGAGTTTCATTGCATTTATTTACATACTGTACCTGTATGCAATGTGTGATGCTCAGAACCTTGGAAAATATACTGTTTGCTGAAGTGTTCATAAGGTGCTTCTCACACACTTTAAAGATTAATTTATTGTGTGACAACTTTTTCCACCTGAACAAAATTACTGGTTAAAAAATATTGTATGCTATCACCAGGGTTGGGACGGTTACTTTTGTATTCCACTACAGATTACAGAATACATGCTGTAAAATGTAATTTGTAACGTACTCCATTAGATTACTCAAGGTCAGTAATGTATTCTAAATACTTTGGATTACTTCTTCAGCACTGGTAGATTTTTTCACTTGTTTTGACTATAAAAACTCTGTCAGTACAGTAAGACAAAATACACATGTTAAAAATACATTCTCTGAAAAACCCAAATATCTTATGCAGTGTTGTTTCTAAAACAAAATAAATCAAATTGATCTTGGTTTAAAGGATTTTTAGATATTTTTTCAGGAAAACAATACAAAAATTATTATCAAGAATTATCATTATTACCCTAATATCAAAGATCTTACTAGAAAAAATTAATTATGATCTAACTTGAATTTTTTTGATAATAAATATGATCGTGTCTGGAAACATGTGCATGTAAAATGGCTAGTAATAGCATTTTAGCTTAGCGTAATGCTAACAATTTACACAAGTTTTATTTCTATTTCTTGAAACGTACTTCTCTGTCTGCTCGTATGAATCATAAGAAAGTGTTTCACCGCTGTTCAAATGCACTTTGGATCATTTATATGTATAAATGTTTTCCATCTGAAAGGACTAAATATTAAAAAAAAACAAATGATAATAAAACGCAAAGTAATCTCTTCAGTAATCAAAATACTTTTTGAATGTAACTGTATTCTAAATACCAATGATTTAAATTGTAACTGTAGTGGAATACAGTTACTTATATTTTGTATTTTAAATATGTAATTCTGTTACATGTATTTCGTTACTCCCCAACACTGGCTATCACACAAAGTGATATGGCTTGCATGTCATTATAATATATACATTATATAAAGCTTTTAATTCAATGAGCTTGAAGACCTGAAAGTGTTTTTGCAGAGGACTTTCTTGTTAAGTTGGGACACTACCAGAGTAGCACCATTCTTTTGACATCAACGTGACAAGGAAAGTGACAACACAATTTAGTGAAGACGTTACAATATTGAATACAAACACAAATGAACATTAACAAAATGTCATTATCCCTCCTTTTAATCACATTATACTAATCTATTTTTGCTGCGGTGAATAAATAATAACAAAATAATTAATAAATTAGGGCATTTGATTAAAATAAAAATGGATAAGTGTATTTATTACGTGATCCTGCTGGCCATCGGAGAGCCCCGTTCGATCCCCTAGAGTCAGTCGAGTTAAAGGCCGTCTCATTAAAGACTGCCCTCATGACCACACTCACTTCCATTAAGAGGGTTGGGGACCTGCAAGCATTCTCTGTCAGCAAAACATGCCTGTAGATTGGTCTGGAAGACTCCCACGTGATTCTGAGACCCCAACTGAGCTATGTGCCCAAGGTTCCCACGACCCCTTTTAGGGATCAAGTGGTGAGCCTGCAAGCGCTGCCCTTGGAGGAGGCAGACCCAGCCTTATCATTGCTATGTCCGGTGCGTGCTTTCCGCATATTCTTGGATCGCACCCAGAGCTTTAGACGCCCTGAGAAGCTCTTTGTCTGCTTTGGTGGACAGCGGAAAGGGAATCCTGTCTCCAAACAGAGGCTTGCCCACTGGGTCGTGGACGGCATCGCATTGTCCTACCGGAATCAGGCTGTGCCCACCCCCTTGCGGGTTCGAACACACTCTACAAGGAGTGTGGCATCCTCGTGGGCACTGGCCAATGGCACCTCTCTAGCAGACATTTTCAGAGCAGCGGCTGGGCAACACCCAATACCTTCACGAGATTTTACAATCTCCAGGTTGAGCCGGTTTCATCCTGTGTTCTTTCAGGTATGAACAGGTAGAGTTTGGTAATACAGAAGAGCTGGCCAGGTGTATCGCTTGCGTGTATCGCTCCCCACCCTGAGGCAAAAACGTGCACTTTTACCCCCAGTCGAATTCATGAAGTAGTGGAACCTGGATGTCCTTCCTCCCAGCCCTGTGGCTCGCGAATTCGACTGAGGAGTTTGCAGCCAGACCCACTATGGGTACTAATATGCCCTGTACTGGGATAGGTGCTCCACAGGTGCCGATTACTCCAGTAACCCCCTGTGATGTATTTTCCACAGAACAGTCTCCCTGTCGGCAGACCTGCATCTACCTTGGGCAGAGCTCTCTCTGCCCCTGGTCGCTGTGTTTGTAGAGCTCCTACCCTTCGAGGTAGGACCTACAACCACACCTCTTCCATGTGCATCTGATGAGCCCATGTGTCATATTGCCACATGTTGACCTCTCCTTTTGGGCAGGATGTGGTCTCTGTGGGGTAGGAAATAGAAAAGAATAGGAAAGGAAAAGACACCCCCCCCCCCCCCCCCCCCCCCCCACCAGGGATGCGGGGAACTACATGATGTTATGGGGCATTGGGGGAGGTTACGTGTAGTCAGATGCACCTGCTATTGCACATGCAGCAGCGTGCTTGCACCTGCATCAGCAGTTCACGTAGCATGGTTCAGATGTTGTGGTATTTTTCTATAGGTACCCCTAGTGTCACTACATCGACACAACGTCAAGTGAGTGACAGAAGAGGAACGTCTTGGTTACTGCCGTAACCTCCTTTCCCTGATGGAGGGAACAAGACTTGTGTCCCTCTTGCCACAAAGCTGTACTAGCCGCTGAAATGGCTGGGAACTTGTCTCGGCTCCTCAGCACAAAATTTGAATGAGAGTGGGCATTCCTTCTCCTTTTATACCCGTATGTCCGGGGGAGTGGCATGCAAATTCCACTCCCCAATTCTCATTGGCCTTTTCTCAAAGATTGAGGCGTTTCGGGGGTCTCAAGTGAGACCCCTAGTGTCACTACATCGACACAACATCTCGTTCTTTCCTCAAGGGAACAGAGGTTACAATACAAACCGAGACGTTTTTACCACTCTATTTCTAGTTTTCAGACAGATTGTGTAACTATAAAATGTACATCTTCAAGTGTTTGGAGACATCTTAAAATTAAAAACAAGATCACAGATCATTGATCATAGCATAGCCGAGTGTTTTGTGAAATGCACTTTAACATTTGTGGTAAAAAAACAACAACAACATTGAGATATTTTGAGTTTATTAAACACGGCATGAGTCATTTAGCATACACACTTATTTAAACTGATTCATCATAGGCCATGAAAAAGAAAGACACCTTAGAGAAAGTTAAGGATAATTGCATCACTCAATATGACATATTGGTTGCTCTGTGTGTGTGTGTGTGTGTGTGTGTGTGTGTGTGTGTGTGTGTGTGTGTGTGTGTGTGTGTGTGTATGTGTATGTGTATGTGTGTGTGTGTGTGTGTGTGTATGTGTGTGTGTGTGTGTATGTGTGTGTGCTTCCTCTGAGCCTGCATACTATCTTTATTTTTTAAATTAGCAAGACCCTTAACGTCATTACATTGACTCTCACATCTGGACTTCACAGGACTGTAATACTGTATGTGTGCTGATGTACTGTCTCTACCACAACGGACTCTTAGATAAATCACAGTGAATGGAAGAATTCATAAGCAATCTGGGAGATGATTACTTAGCTAACAGGTAATGAATTTCTGTGCAGGTGCAGGTTGGAGTAGATTTTGGAAGAGTTTTGGCTTCTCCATTTTGGTGTGATCGGAGTTCTCTAATAGACACCAGTAGAGTCGGTTAGTTGTTTGGGAAAATGTTTTTCTTTGCCCCACAATGCCCCTTCTCTCTCTCTCTCTCTCTCTCTCTCTCTCTCTCACACACACACACACACTTGTTAAAGGGGTTACAGAGTAAAGGCTGTCCCTATAAATCACTGTCACAGTACAGTCTTTTCTGTTCTCAAATTGCCTGATCCATTGTCCTTCATAAGGAGAAACATCTGTGGGGTTCACAGATGATTGATTTTTTAATGTTTAAAATACGTTTAAAAGTATCTCATTAGTATTAAAATCAAGTTTTAGGTTTTGAGCTAATTTTCTTTAACACATACTCTGCATCTAAAAAATATATATTGTTTGAATGCACTATTATACAGTGCATGCATTTAATTAGAGTTCAGTTATAATGAGTTTGTCAGCATTCTGGAACAGAAATCTAATTTCAAAAAAATATCTTAGATTTCATAGAAATATATTCTTCTTTCTTACCCTATTCAACAATCCTTTATTGTAACGATCAATAGGTGAAAACACATGTACTGAACCTTACAGAGAATATCAGAAATCAATATCTTCCTTATAAAAGAAAATCAAATCCTCCAGATTTTTATTTACAAGAAAAAAATTAATAATAAATAACAACAAAAAAAAATCAACTAATGTTTTCCCTTTCATAAAATGTGCTGAATTGTGAGGTCAAGTCATTTTTGTCTGTATAGCGCTTCTCTGTAATGTCTTAAATGTCATACTCCTTCTGTCCTTTATAGTCAGTTGTTGGTAAAATAAATAAATAATTCTAATTACACAAAGCACAGATGTGCAAAGAAACATGCAACTCTGCTCCATGGCCTGATGACGGTAGTCTTAAAGAAACAGTAAATATTTAGTGTTCAACATATCAATGCAAATACTTGTAGATTGTACAAATTATGTAAATAAAAACATGCAACAAAAATATATGCAATATAATATTTATAATTTCAAGACATTGAAGGATACACTGAATTTGAAAATTGTTCAAAATTGTATTTGAAAAATGTATATTTTCGAAATGTTCCTAAAAGTGTTACCTAGAAGGTTAGAAGGTCCCTTTATAATTAACAGCTTTAGCTGAGAGTTATTTCATATGTAGGCAAAATGGACATTGTAACCTAAATATACCCATAAGACAGAGAGCCTGTAATTGCATGCATTTGTATGGAAATTTTAATTGAACGAGTATAATATGAGTTTATCAGGAGTTTGTCCATAATTCATGGAAGTATAGACTTTAAACGTATACTTGGCAGTGTGATACTGAAGACATTGTTGACTTTTCTGCAACAAATTGCTTATGCTCTTCATTTGTAAGTCGCTTTGGATAAAAGCATATGCAAAATTATTTTGTAAATATGAAATATCAAATCAGAATCACACATTTTTATTTTTTGATCATTTGAGAAGACATTGGCACATGCAATATCAGCATACTAACATACACATGTTTACAAAACCACTAAGGTTCACAGAATAACGATTAACAATAAATAAGATTAAATATGTTTTTTGTGTTATATACTGTATTTAACACGTTCAATATGTGTATTGTCATTACATGAATTTAAAATAACCCATTTACCTCATTTGACATTACGGTTTCATTTTGTTCTGTGTGGTTTCTAAAGACCGTGACAGCACACAAACACACACATTAATGTTACACTGTAACATTTTCTCAGCCATATATAGCATTCATTTGCAGCAATTGCAACAAAATCTCCTGCTCCAAAATTAGATTTCATAGTCACAGCAGGTGCTGCAGACCCATTAAGTGAATGACTGTAGATGCAAAATCTATTGTTTTGCATTGCAAAAGGATGGCAGCATGGACCATTTTTATTTTGTATTTCATACTTGTTTTGGTTTCATAATCAAATTATTTTCAGTTTTATGAATAAAATGTTGCCACACAAAGAGTTGAAATTACTATTGTTCCATCAAGACTTCACAGATGAATGAAAGTGTCCAGCCTCTGAACACAAGTCTTTAAAATACTCCTGTTGCTCTCATTCTTTGCAGTACAACAGCTGATATAATCAGGCTTGTGTAAATGTGCACTCAGTGTATCTTACATCTGGGAAGCAGTGTTTATCAAAATAAATCATGGGGTGTAATGTTATGATATGAGGAATATGCCTCTCTGCATGCCTTTAATAGAAAACATAATGAGCCATGTCCATGCCTTCCACAAAGCAGGCTATTTAATTTTAATGTTGACCTACATAAAGATTATCACACCTGCTATAAGACAAAAAGTTTTACAGAAATATATGCCTTTTATTGTACAATGTGTGATGATCTTCCACCAAAATGTATTAGGGCAGTTCATTAGCAGGGGATTATTTATTTATTTATTAAGTAAGTTAACTAGTGAGATAGTTAGTTCATATTTTTTATTTTTATTCTATTTTGTAATAGCAGATTGTATCTACTATTTAGCATTTATTTAGTTGTTAGTTAGTTAGAATTGCTATTCTACTCTGTTCTGTTTATTTATTATTTAGTATTAGTTAGTAAGTTAGTCCAGTTACTACCAGCAGCCTAAACTGAAAAAGTGGAAATCTAAATAAATTCAGCTTCATGTGGTAACATATAAAATAACTGTTTAATTTTTTTTAAGTCAAAAATATTATTATTTAACTAATTTTAAGGTTAAGTTCACATGGAAATAGACCCTTAAAGGATCATGAAACACTGAAATATGATTTTCTAGATGCTTTAAGATTTGTACTGTATGCGTTGCCCATTATGTAAGACAATGATGTGTAAGTAATTTGATTTTTTTGGTCCATTCTTCTTAAATTCCCGGTTTCAAATCAACATTGAGAAAATCTTGTGTATATGTGATGTATATGTTTTAGATTTACACTAGTTTCGACATTGGTGGAACATTGTTACTCTATGACCATGCGCTACACGGATGCAATTCGCTGTTGCTCACTATCTCCATGTTTACATCAGCGTCTCCCACTGAACATTACATATGCATCCTCCTGCAAATATTGGGTGGCGGATGCCATGACTAGTCCCCTGGGGCATCATTTTGTTGTAGTGTTCTCTCACTGAGCGCTTCATTAGGAATACAATGGTATTAATAAAGTGCCCCATGTGGACTTCTGCTGTTGTAGCCTATTTGCCTCAAGGTTTGATGTGTTGTGCATTCTGAGATGCTAATTATTGTTATTATTAATAGGCTATTATTATGAAAAGGCATATAAAAGGCATATTTTATTGATAGAAACTGTAACATTTAAGAGGAGAGTCACGGACATGTTGAACAGTGAGCTCTGTGCATTTTGCTAGTTTTGATCATTTTAATGATATAAACGGGAGAGATTTGATACACCCTGATCCATAATTGTTCTAGGAAGACAACATGTCAAAGAATTAAAAATCCTCATGCTCGGAGACATTAATAGACACTTACGCACTCAAGCTGACAATTGTGTGGTTCTCGCGTTGCAGCGAGTTGGCCTGACTCACTGAACATTCACTTGACCATCTGAGGAAACTGGGTGCCTTTTTTGTTCATTTTTGTGCTGGTTCCACCTAGCGACTGGAGTTTGTTTTGTGTAGTTTGTTTTGACACTCCTTCGGGACAGTGTTGTGGATGAATATGCACGTTCTTTGTGTTTATCCTGCCTATTGGCTAGAGTTTGTTTAATACATTTACATGTAATTATGTCTCACAAAATTTTTATAGAAACACCAGACTTGAGCAATCCAATGGCAAAGTTGTCGTGGTGGCTCTTGTAGGTGTACATGGACTGTTTGAGTTTAGAGGGATGGATGCCAGTTTACGCAGTCGTGTGCGGGGTAAATACACACGTTTTTCTTTTTCTGTTTGTTTGGTTCAGTGGGAGGTTTCATTTTTTATTTAAAGTTGGAATGTGGTCTTTATAATCTTGTTTTTGAAACACAATCAATTTTTTCTCATATGTCAAAATGTCAAATGTTAATATGAGTGGATTGTCTATCTCCACGTAGAATGTGAATGGGTTGGGGCACCCCATAAAAAGAAAGTCATGTCATTTCCTAAACATAAGAAATATGATATAGTGTTTCTTCAAGAAATACATCTTTCCCCACAGAAAGCTGAATGATATGGGAAGATACGGGGTGGACATTTTAGTGCTTTTCTTTTGTGCTGACTGAAGTAAGAGCAGGAGAGTCATTACATTGATAAGTAAACATCTACAATTCAAATGTCTCAAACAGTTTAAAGATACATTTGAAAGAGTCAATAGTGTTTTAGCAGAATTTCAGGGGCAAAGTTTTATTTTGGCTAATATTTATGCACCTAACACTGATGATCAGGGCTTTTTTTATAGATCTTTAAGGGATGTTGCTAGTCACTGGCACCCCTCATGATATAATATTGGGAGGAGACTTTAATCTATTGATGGACTCAGTCCTTGATCAATATGAAGCACAAGTGTGTAAGTCCCTTAGAGCAACACTGACGCTTCACAGGATATGTAAATATCTTGGTCTTACAGATAATTGGAGACTTTTGAACACATCTGGTAGAGACTATAAATTTTTTTCATCAGTTCACAAGATTTATTTTAGAATATATATTTTTTTATATCTAAGTGAAATATATTTATTTCATCTGTTATTGATTGCTCAATTGGAAACTTCTTAGTCTCAGACCACGCCCTGGTGTGTTTAGAGGTGTTGCCACATATGGAGAAAAATAAATAATTTAGTTGGCGCTTTAATATATCCCTTTTGCAAAATCATGAATTCCAACAAATGTTAAATGCTGAAATCAATGTTTATATGGAGACCAATTGGTCTTCAGTATCCTCTGTGGGTGTGTCTTGGGAGGCACTTAAGTCAGTTCTTAGTTGTTGGATCATTCACCAAAAAAATCCAAAGCACGAGAACTTGTGAAATTGGAAGGGAATATTAAAGCTGAGGCAGAACTGAAGCACTGAATGTTGTCTGATGGCCTCAGAGAATTAACCCGATTGAAATACAGATATAATACTATTTTGTTACAGAAGGTGGACTTTTGGTAATTCAGAGTAAGACAGTCATACTTTGAGTTGAGGGATAAAGCAGGGAAGCTTTTGGCTATATATATATATATATATATATATATATATATATATATATATATATATATATATATATATATTGGGATTGTCTTTAAGACCAAGCCTATACAATATATATATATATATATATATATATATACTATTGTATAGGCTTGGTCTTAAAGACAATCCCACCAACTTGCGATGCCAATCAGAAGACGGGGACACAACCCATGTTTTTGGGGAAGTGTTAAGATTCAAACATTTTGGTTGAGGGTTCAGAGCTTTTTGTGTGAAGTATTGGACACTCAATTTTAATTTTTCCCCAGACTCTGCATCTTAGGCAATGGGGCCGTCATTAATATTGGGGATCGTCATTTAAAAAGTTGGCAGACAAATATAGTTGGCAGACAAATCCTATAGGGGTGGATGTCAGCTGGGGCATATATATATATATATATATATATATATATATTTTTTTATTTTTTTATTTTTTTTTTCACGATTAACAATTTTAGAAAATATACATTCAGCAATAGCCAGCACACTGAGCTGTTGTTGAGCAGCGAGGGTTTGAGATTGATGTGGTTTGATGTGGTTCCTAATCAGTAGATGTTTGAGACTGATGCAATTATCCATGTAAAACATAGTGGATAAAACGAATGCAAGCAGTCGAGACGCGAGATGTAGACAAGCAGAAAAAAGAGAGAAAATGCATGCAGTAAAATACACGCTGTTGAAACAGTAGAAAAGAGAAAAAGGCTGAAGCATGCGGTAAATTAGCAAAGGATAAAATGATGAACGTATAAGAATAAGCAATATTAAGCAGGTTAACAAGCTACAAACCAGAGGTGGGGGACTCGAGTTACATGACTTGACTCGAGTCGCAAATTTAAGGACTTGTAACTTGCTTGACTAAATGAAGAAAATAACTTGACTTTGACTTGAGAACCAGTGACTCGAGACTTGACTTGACTTGGTCTGCATGACTCGACAATAACTTGAATATTTTTTATTATTATTATTTTCAATAACTTATTATAAACAGTAATGAAATGTGTTTAAAGCTTGCCAGCACCACTTATATGCATCTGCACAGTTAATGCTGAGCCCACAACGCGTCAAAATGACAGATAATTGTCGAGTTCACAAAATAATCTCCTTTTGATATAAAGATTTCGAATTGGACTGTATGAATAATAAAAAGTATGAAAATATGCTGCAATAACATGTTGCAATATGGAATTGAGTTTGTGCGGGTCTCCATAAAATTACTTCATTTTACAATTGTTTGTGAAAAATGTAACTTCGCTTTTGGGCTGGGTGATATGTAAAAAATATTTTAATAATAATAATAGCATTTAAAATATTGCGATATCCGATTATATGGTGAATATTTTTGCTTGATTGATTTTGCTATAAAAATGTATTTCATTTATTGAAACATGAAAAACTTAAACAAAAGACATTTCTAAATTCAAATTGCACTTTAAACGAAATGAAAAAAGCTATTAAAATAACAAAGTGATTAAAGAATCTTATATACAAACACCTCCCCCAATCCAAACATTTACCATCTCCAATGGTCCTGTTTGCCATCACACAAGTATCAGAATGCGTGAACAGGTGCAAATTAAGAACTAAAGACAATTATTTTTTTATTATTGTTTTTAAGTTGACCGAAATAAAATTTGACTGACTGAAAAAAAAAAATAATAATAATAAATGTAAAGATAATTATAATAATCATCATAATTAATAGGGCGGCACGGTGGTGCAGCGGTTAGCACTGTCGCCTCACAGCAAGAAGGTCGTGGGTTCAAACCCCGGTTGCCCCGGCCATTCTGTGTGGAGTTTGCATGTTCTCCCCGTGTCTGCGTGGGTTCTCTCCGGGTTCTCCGGCTTCCTCCCACCATCCAAAGACATGCAGGTTAGGTTAATTGGTGTCTCCAAAAAAAATTGAGTGTGTGTCTGTCTATGTGTGGCCCTGCGATGGACTGGCGACCTGTCCAGGGTGTACCCCGCCTTTCGCCCGATGTTAGCTGGGATAGGCTCCAGCCCCCCGCGACCCTGTATGCAGGATAAGCGGTTGACGATGGATGGATGGATGGATCATAATTAATAAACCTAATAAATTCCCTTGTGTTCCCCAAAAATGGTGCCAAATGTGTGTTCTTATCGAATGTGTTTGTATTGCGTTTGTTAAAACAGTTAATGCTGCCTAAAAAAAATAAAATAGAACAAAATTTTAGGTTCAAGGTGAATGTGTCTTGTATTACTTTATGATTTAATAATTTTCGTCTTTGTTTCTTTAATACAAATATACCTGTATATATTACTGAACCTGCAGAGTTGTGTTCATAATGTGTAAGAGTGAACTAAACTCACAGTACCTCACGAGATGATCGGAGATCATGTGCAGCATTCTCATAATTACATTATTCTTCCAAACAGTTTTCAATTGAATGAAACAGAGAAAAAGGAGTGAAAACACTTTACATGTACTTGTTTCACGAGACAGTGTCCCGCTGCATGCCTCTGAATAAACAGAGAATCAGACATGAGCATTGATGGCTTTTCTTTTGTCTGTTCTTTAAAATAGTATAAAGTGTGTTTCTTCAAGCAATGACTTTGTGAAACGTCTTTTTGACTAACAGCATTTCTTGTCATGTGTCACTCCGAGATGTCTTACAGGTCACCCGCCTGTTGCGGGTAGATGAGCAAAATTACTTGAGCATTAAATTGGACGAGGAGCTTGCGAACTGGATTGAGCCTCGTCTTAAACACGCAGTGTTATACATTTTAACCAGTTAATTAAAAAAATCTGAACAATTCGGATAGTAAGGTATCTAGAAGTATTCACAGTATTTTTAAGTGCCCACGATAAAAATACAGTGCATGTTCAGTAACTCAATTTACTAATATATATATATATATATATATATATATATATATATATATATATATATATATACACACTTTATATTGTATAACACATTACTGTTATACAATTCATATAAAAAATTAATGTAAAGATATGTATATAAGTTCATCTTTTCAGAGCAAAAATAAATATTTATTTAAAAAATGAACCTCTATTTATTTTAGTGCTGTGGCTCGACTTGACTTGAAACTCATCAGGACTCGACTTGAGTTGCTTGAGGTGAGTCACTGACTTAACTTGACTTGCTTGATTTGTCTGCACTGCACTTGAGAGTTGACTCGAGACTTGATGGTTGAGGCTTGACTCGAGACTTGTTGGTTAAGACTTGAGACTTGCTTGTGACTTGCTCCCACCTATGCTACAAACACTTGAACAGCATGCTGGCAGCAACCGGGATAGGAATAGGAAATGACTGAAACTCTTTATCACAATATTTCAAAACATTTGAGATTTTATTTTCAATGGCTATGAGAATAGTGTTACTCTAAAGAGTTAACAGATGCGTCATATCAACTCAGCATGGCAGATTGATTAGATGTACATCATAATTATTTTAGTATTCCCAGGATTAATCATAATTCCCTTCTTGAGTTTAAATTCCTTTCATACAAATTGTGAGCAGATACAACAAGCCTGTTGTATTACACATTTAATGCTAGAGAATTTTTGTTCAGATTTCTAATCTGATCATTTGTCATTTATCCTTCATATAATGGTTGTCGAACATGGCCAGGATTCTTAAACTAATTATTTACATTTAAAATCCTACATATTACTAGTGAGCATATTGCAAATCACTCAGTCTTTGTGCTATATTTTATATAATTCCCTACATTCTATTGGTGATAAATGTGGCAGATGTAAATATACCCTTCCACAAAGTCGCTAATTTCCTACAGACAGCTCACTTCATAATTTGATTTAAAGCTGCATGTGTACTATGAAATATCTTTCAAACTTTTCATATGTGTACCATATATACATCACACTATTTCTGCTTTTAGTTGTAGTTCTGTCAGCTGAATTTGGAAGCGGTTGTAATGTGACCTTTGCTTTGCAAACAGTCTTTTCCAGAGTGGCACGCTCACGGGACTCTTGAGATGAAGGGCTCGTGACCCTTATTTGACCTGTTAAAACTCAAGCTGATATGGCTGGTCAAGTTCAGCGACCTCGCTAAACTAAATGATCAGTAATGATCTACAAATACACACTTGAGGATGAAATCTAGGGTCTTAAACATAGGAAATCCATTCACTTTTTTAGAAAAAAAATCAATGATTTATTATTTGCAAAGTCTTATAAATTAATTTAAATAATGAAATCTCTTTATACAGCTTGGCACCACCAACAATATTGTGTTTACACTGCAAAAATATTGCTTACTTTAATACTTTTACCTCAGTAAAGCACAAATTAAACACAGCAGATTAATTTAAGCCCCTGCCTTTGCAGTATGGCATTCCTCTCCATTTGAATGTACTCAGAATCCTGGAATAATTTTATTGCATCTGAGAAGAATGTCACACATTACCTTAAAACCACTTTCTTTTCATCTAGGGCTTATTACAATCATTTTAATATGTCACAGTTAAACTTACAATTTACATTAATATTAACCCTTTCTATTCAACTGAAAATAAGGAGTACTAAGTACAATTAAATTAGAATTCATTGAAAATATGACTCTGTTCCAAACCCTTGTGAGCTGCCTCTATACCTACTAAAACAACATCCTAACTGAAATGGAACCTCATAATTGACTGTTCCCCGTCTGTTGCTCACTTCGACCTTGTGTCGAAGAAGGACACTAGGGGTCTCTCTTGAGCGCATTTTGCATCTCTGATCTATGAGAAAAGGCCAATGAGAAATTGGCAGACAGAATTTGCATGTCCCACCCCCGGACATACGTGTACAAAAGGGAGGGAAATGCATCTGTTTCATTCAGAAAATTTCTTCGGAGCTGACTGGTTGTGTATGCAGCAAGCTGCGAGTCACACACTGTTCCTCCCATCTCTGAGCGATTGCTGTTGGATCTACGGCGCATATCAGTGGCTTCCTCCTTCTCTGCATGACAGTGCAGCTTTGCCCCTGGGCGCTTCGACAGCGCAGTTAGAAGAGTTTACTTCTCTAAAAGAGTTATTTCCTCTAAAAGAGTATATACACAGCTGGCGTTGAACGTCCTTTTCAGGACGCGTCTTTATAAAGATGCCCTTCTGCCCCTGTGTAGTTCCTGGATGCGGTAGAGTGTTCTCTACTCCTGATGGCCACAGGTGCTGTCTCGTGTGTCTGGGAAGCAATCACACCAAGGCAGCGTTTGTGGATGATTCATGTTCTCACTGCGAGAACATGGCCATGGCAACATTGCTGTCACGGCTTTCCTTCAACAGAAGGAACATCACAACAGCCACCCCCTGCATCGCTCCTTCTTCCCACGGGATTGAGGATGACGAGGCGATCTGGGGATGGCAGCAGGCGTGGTTTCGGCATGCTCGTTGACCTCCGTAAGGGCTCAAGGCAACAGCGGCTTGCCTCACAGCCAGCCTGCCTATCCTATTGAGCCCCCCGAGCCGGATGAGCTCGCCGCTGCATCGGAGAGCGGTCTGGTGTCTGACGCAGATGATTCGACTGGGCTGCCGCCTTCGGGCCTGCACGCCCAGTCTGAGGCTGAGGCTCAGATGTCCGTCATGCCTGCCCAGGCCGCCGTCAGCGTGGGACTGGACTGGAACCCTCCGTCCTCCCCACAGCATTTGCGGCTGGATGATTGGTTCTTCTGGCCTGCGCGCTGCTCACAGCTGCACAACACCCCCCATGATGAGCTGATAAGTTTGTGGAGGGCACCCTTTTCAACCCGTCACCATGCCTCTCGCTCATACGCTCTCACTAACCTCGAAGGCGGGATAGAGCGGTTGCGATCCATCTGTGCCCCGAGAACGCCACCACCTGGCGGGGTTGCCCTGTGCCTGTAGGATGATGTCTGCACTGACCTCCAAAGCCTACAGCGCCACCAGACAGGCTGCTTCCGCCTTGCATGCCATGGCCCTCCTGCAAGTCCACCAGGCCAGGGCACTTAAAGATCTGCACTTGGGTAGTCCTGATCCCAACGTGCTGCAGGAACTGTGCTCAGCGACCGACCTTGCCCTCAGGGCCACGAAGGTCACAGCGTGCTCCTGTGTCAGCAGTACACGTACACGGCTCAGCGCATGGCATGATTTAAATTGGACCCCTAGAGACGGGGAATGTCTAGGTTACGGATGGAACCTCCGTTCCCTGATGGAGGATATGAGACATTGTGTCCTCCCGGCCACGTCGCTGAACCGCCGCTGTTGCGGCCAAACCTCATTGTCGGCTCCTCAGAAAAATCCTGAATGAAACAGATGCATTTCCCTCCCTTTGTACCCATATGTCCAGGGGCGCGACATGCAAATTCTGTCTGCCAATTTCTCGTTGGCCTTTTCTCATAATCAGAGATGCAAATGGCGCTCAAGAGAGACCCTTAGTGTTGCTTCTTCGACACAACGTCTCGTTCCCTCCATCAGGTTACATCCGTAACCTAGACGATTTGAATCATACAATCATTAGGAAAATATAATTCAGTTTTAGAACGATCTGGAAAAATGTGTAACAGTGAAAGAGTCACATGAAGTCTTCTTCGCCACCTGAACTTCTTCAGAACATAAAATCTTTGTGACACTTGCACAAAAAACAACAACAATAAAAAAACTGTTCATTTTTAACTGACACAGTGTCTAAAAATAATTACTCTAAAAAGAGAGAGATTAAGCACACTGGTCATAGACATCCGTCCAGCGCTTGTTAACATGACATGTGAAAAACAAATGAAAAGCAGAGCAGATGCATGCAAAATCACATTCTGTGTGAACAGCCCCTGACTCGTCTGTTCGCGCATAACTGAGTGAGAGCGCTAGTTATAGTTTAAAAATAATATATTTCAAACATGTAGCCTTTATTATATTAAATGTATTACTGTATATTATCAAAATGTTTATAATAATGATAATAATTATTTTTTTATTAATTACAAACCTGACCTGAACCCAAAGTTATACTTGGAAAAAGTGACCCAAGGGCGTGGGTTGGGTGTCAGACCTCTATTGATCTGTTTCATTTGATGTCAATGTATGACCGCTCCGCCATGTTTGTGACCAAAATTCCATATAACTTCAATTTACTGCACTGTGGGATGCAGCAAAAATGTGCAAAAAATGTTTTCTATTTCTAAATCTTAAAAAGGTGATACGGCTATCACCTTTGTAATTAACAGAGCCAAGATTTTATTTTTTAAAGCTTCTTTTCTCCAAAGACAAGCAGCAATGAAGGGGGAGAGCTGGGATAGAAACACTTGTGGGTCTTTGCTTTTTTATTTAGACATCAGTTATCTGTACACATGTCAATTGTAAAAAAATGACAAAACCATCAGTTTACAGTTAAACTGGAAATGCACACAGGACGATGTTATTCAAAACACACAGACTGTATAAAGGTATGCAATCATTTTAACGCGTTATAATAAATAAAAAAAGCACTATAATGTGAATATATATTATATATTTAATGTCTATGTACTAATGTTAGTCAATAAACAACACATCATAAGATTATGAAGCACAGAGCTTATTCACACCACCAGACTACAATGTGATCATATTAATCTTTAATAGGCAATAATAATTACCTTTTGAAATCGCCTTAAAATTGGAAGTATCATTCCTTAAATTCCTGTCTAGAGAGGCAGTTCACTAGGTTTCAGAATGGAGCTGATACAAACCTCAGCAGTATTATAGCTTTGTTTGTGTGAGCGCAGGCGTCAGGTCCTGGCCATTGATGAGCTGATATGAGAGCGTTTCTGGGTCAGTGACAGTTTCCTCCATAATCATGGCCATGTTGACTTTAATGTGAGCTGGAAGAGGGCACACACTTATATTATTAATGCCACCCTATTCCCTCCTAATCAAACAGTACATGACACTTAATTATACTGCAAACTCACATTTTCACATGATATTAGTGTGTGACATCAGATTCATAAGCACACTCTGTGTCTTTTAAAGAAAAAGCCTGTATTATTTTATTTTTTAGCTTGTTCCATCCTTTTATTCCCTATTTATTTCCTTAATTCATTTATTTACCTTACCTTATTCATTTTTCTGTATTTCCTTTTTATGTACGTTATACACTTTGGCAATCCTGTGGTACCAGTTGTTACCAATCATGCCAAGCTATGCTGTCCCAGACTCTGATCATATTCTTCACTACTGAAGAAATTGAATAATTTTGAATGAACAACAAGCAAGGGATGTTTGCAAAGCTAAACTATAATATGATTGGTTTTATCGTTCATAAAATTTTTATCATAAGTTGTCAATCAGGCACGCAAGATATCAACACTCACATAAATATCCCTAAGATGCTGACAATTAACAAACATACAAAAATACAAATAATTGTGTTCTACAACACAGCATTGCTACATTACAGTAATGTATTGGTCCTGTTCAATGTGATGTCACAGTATACATTTGTCTTTTATTTGTAATAAATTGTAAAAATACAACAAAAATTTACTGTGAAAATCATGCAGCAACTAGCTAGGAATTTACTGTAAACTAACACAGATTTTTTGTTACAGTGTATTCCTAAAGGCTGGAATACACTTTTAAAATCTGAATAGATAATAAAAATTATTGGTATCACACACTTACCAAATGTGAATGGCTAGAAAAATGCCACCCAAAATGACAAAAATGCCCTTGTAAAAAATTGTTCTGTTTTATATTTGTTACATCTGACATATTCTTCTTAAAATTCCATTATAGTCTTAATTATACATATTATATCATAAAATGTAAGAAAATGTTGACTTTTAGTGTAAACTGATGTAGTTGGCCATATTAAAGGTGCAGTATGTAAGATTCAGAAACCCTTGGTATTCTAAGTCACCTGTGGCCGTTAAGTGAACTGCAGAAGCTACCTGTTGCTTGTGTTTGCACTCGTGCACACTCTCCATAAGGACACGAGAGAGCGAGCATCGGCCAAAACAATGACGTAACATACAAAGAGACTGAACGTGATTCACTGGCATCATGCTGACAGATGAGGTAACATAATTAAAATTACTTTTTCTACAAACTTTGAGACTAAACTAAAACTACTTATCAGCTAACATAGCATACTGATACACACATAAATGTATATACTACCGAACTATACCAGACAGTTACCTGTGGCACAATTGTATGTTTTGTATGTCATATGTTGTACTACGAATAAGAAATCAGCGTATTTGATTAAATTTATCCTGTATACATGGCTTTTAGAAAAGATCAAAGAAAAGATCATTGAAATTTTTTGAAAGATATGAAGCTAGGTAGCTTGCAATTCGTCAGCGTTAGCAGCCAAGATCAAGTTACACAGATCAATCCTTATGTCACTATATTTCACATGCTTAGCAGTTATGTAAGTTTACCTGTCCAATAAGAAGAACATCAATTCAGGGTCAGTTTTGATCCCCAAAACCGAAATGAAGGTCCCTCCAGGTATCAAATGCCCCTCACTCTAGTTTTCACTCAACCATGATAACATTCCCACTTAGCCAGATGGGATCAGTAGATAAATGTTGTTGTTTTTTTTGGCTTACTTTGAGTTTGTGTTGTGCTGGGAGCCGGATGTTTGCTGGATTCCATCTCTAAGATAACGTGACACAACTCACCACACGGCCCACCAAGAGCAAACCACATTATAGCAACCACAAAGAGGTTACCACATGTGACTCTACCCTCCCTAGCAACCGGGCCAATTGGTTGCTTAGGAAGACTGACTGGAGTGACTCAGCATGCAAAAAGTTTTATTCTTAATTATTTATTTTTTCTTACATTTTTTGACTCATAAGGCATTAATTCAGTCAGCATATAGTGTGATGAAGGGAACAGTTAAATCACTGTAACTGAATCAGTGTACAGAGATACACACAGAGAAATATCTCCGTGAATTAAATACACCTAAATAGAGAAATAAACTGCATTGTGCTGTATCCATCTCTTCCAGTGCAATGCATAGAGTGGAGTGTCATTATAACGGGTGATGGAAAAATGTGTGTGTTGAAACTCCGGGCACTAACAGCAGGGATTGTGACAGACTCCTTAGAATTGACTTCTGGCATCACGGTTTTAAGAATAGATCACATTATTTTTTTTACTGCTTTTATTTTTTCAAAGATCTATCTTCATCGGTAGAACAATCTTAATCTCGTTATTACCACCCCACACACACTTTCTCAGTGACTTGCAGGCCCCTTTAGCAGCCATACAGCATGTCAGAATAATTGACTTCAAATGAATCGACTCTGAGAATCAATAGATAAATGGAGCAGAATATAGATGAATTATGGCACACTTTTACATGAGCACTAGAGCCCTGAACATCAGAACACTATGCTGTCCAACCATGGGCATGATAAACAAAACCGCACAGCTCACATGAGCATCATTTCCTCACTTTTACATTGAGTCAATTATCCCTATTGCCAATGATTAATTGCTTATTATACAGTAAGTCTGTCTTTGTGACAGTGTCTAACATTATACCAAAGTGATGTTTTTACCTCATAAATGATGTCTTTTTAGAGTACAAAGAACAAGAAATATTTAAAAACTGTCAAAATGTATGAATAGATGTCATGACTCTTATTTATTTTAGATATATCTTATTATTTCCGAACATCATTTCCAGTTATTAAACTAATTAAATGAATCAAATACGTTTTCAATGTTTGATATTCAGCAACTATAGTCCACAGTGCACGTCCTTTAATAGTAGCCTCAAGGGGCAGTCACACTACGCTTCACACTCATTTCACTCCCATTCAGATGTATCCAAACATGGGAGACCGGAAATGCAAGTACATGCAAATACATTTTGCACTGTGCTGCAGAGGAAAGTTCAAGCTTGGGGAACTCTGACCTGTGAATCTGGATGAGAATGTGTTTAACCAATAGAAAATTAAAACATCACACACTGACTTCATGGTTCAATTTAAAGAATACATATTTCAAAGCTGCAAGTTTTTGTTCTTTCTGGAAAGTAAGTAGACTAAATATTCTTAGATTTTGAATATAATATTATTTATTATTTGTGATTTATTATTTATTAAAACAAGAACCCCAGGTATGTGACATCATATCCTGGTCCGTTGAATTTCAGAAATAATTTTGCTTGCATAAAGCAGATGTATCATCTGGTTAAATCTTATCTCATCACAATGTAATCCATTAATTATAGAAGAATTTAGGTTCAAGTTCAAACTGAATGAATATAATCTGAAGCATGTCAGTATATTTAAGTATTTTTATTCTGGTCACATAAGGAAGTCCCTTCACCCTCACAATGCCCTCTACTCTAGTTTACTGAAAAAAGAGAAACGAATAGAGTAAGTGAATTTGACAAATGTGGTTCTGTCAGACATTTGCAATATTTGTATGTCATGAAACAACTTAAGAATAGTCTGATTAGTGATTAAATCACATTAGACAGACAGATAGTTTAGTTTAGTGTGTTGTTTATTTTGGTCTTGTTTTGTCAGGTCAGGTTTCTTGTTTTTCTTGTGAGGTCTAGTGACACTGTTGTGTATGCTAATGGTAGGTGAGGTCTCAGTAACACACAGTGTTGAGAATGCTGGCGGTTCGTCTAAGAGGTGTCTCAGACTGAAAGTCATGTGCAACATGAGAAAGCGGGTCACTGCCAAGGCCATCCACAGTGGACTATGAACAGGTGTTAAATGAAATGTAGACAGCCAAACAAATGCTGTGGAGAACTGAGTCTGACATAGCTCCATCACGCCTCTCTCTCTCTCTCTCTCTCTCTCTCTCTCTCTCTCTCTCTCTCTCTCTCTCTGTGTGTGTGTGTGTGTGTGTGTGTGTGTGTGTGTGTGTGTGTGTGTGTGTGTGTGTGTGTGTGTGTGTGTGTGAGTGTGTGTGTGTGTGTGTGTGTGTGTGATTGATAGCAGATGATTGAATCGTCTGTGCTCCCTAAGGCTGCTGAGTCACGCGGGTTACCAGCCGGGTCACTATATCGCCTGACTTCTGTTTATAGTGAGGCACTGGGATTCAAAGGCCACTCACAACAGCAATAAACAGATTAGAGAGTTTGTGAACTGTTGGGAGACAATCTTATTTTCCATTTGTACATAAATGCTTTTACAATGACCTGCCAAATCCTGATCAACTGCAGGAAATCTCCATTAATCAGTAAATCAACAGATCTGCCACATTGAAGCAATGCAACAAGCCAACAGACCACACGATTAGCTCTTTAAATGTCCCCTTTAATAACAATACATGTCAATGCTGCAGATAATGCACATCAGCGTGCGTGCTTGCGCTTGTGTGTGTGTGTGTGTGTGTGAGAGAGAGTCTTCTGCTGGTCAGCAGGTTCTGTGTCTGCTAGAAATCAATGTGCTCAGTATATTTGTATGGTGACAGTGGCTATATGACAGCATCTTGTGAAATAATGCTTCTGTATTTATATTAATCAAAGTGGGTCTGGGATATGTATTTGTCCCATCTGACAAATATACATTACCATATACAGTAAACCTACAGCAATAGCTCACAATACAGTACCGGAATTCAAGGTAATGCAAGACTGCTCATGCAAATCCTGTGATGGAATGAAATGCTGCTGTTTAATGTCGTTGAGCTGGATATGACTGAGAAATGAATGGGAACAGCAGCTCTAAACATAAAAAGGACATAAACTGTATTAAATAATGCACGTGAAGTTTCTGAGAAGACACACAAGAGAGCTTTGATATAGAGAAAACAATTAAATCTTGACATTTTTCAGCCTATTATCTAGTTGTGTGTGTATTTGCTTAGTAATGGCTTACTAAATCAAAGGAACCATCATTTCAACCAGACTGCAGCTGTTCCATATGGATTCAGAATGTTTTTAATCTGAGAAGTAAAATATAGTAAACATTAACTAAAAATACTTATGGCCTTTTTTGCATGGTATATATTATACTAAATAAATGGTGTTAAATTATAATTTACATTTAATACTCCATATGTACCAATAAAACTACAATGCATATACACCTTTGTACAAATATTTACCTGACCCAAAAAATGATATAGATACAGTAATTAAGCCACAAAAAAAAAACATGAAAAGATATCAAACCATGTGGCATTTATTTAAATGAAAGATAGCATAAGTGCACTGTTAACGCCAAAAAAAAAGAAAAAAAAAATAATCCCTGTTTGTGTAGGTTTGAAATCGTCTAGGATGTAACCTCCGTTCCCTGATGGAGGGAACGAGACGTTGTGTCAAAGAAGCGACACTAGGGGACTCCCAAATATACCTCTGATCTATGAAAAAAGGCAAATGAGAAGTTGGCAGACAGAATCCGCATGTCCCGCCCCCAGACATACGGCAAAAAAAAGGCGGAGAAATGCGTCTGTTTCATTCAGGATTTTTCTGAGGAGCCGGAAATGGTCCGGCCACAGCAGTGGCTCGGCTCAGCAACTTGGCCGGGAGGACACAACGTCTCCTTCCCTCCATCAGGGAACAGAGGTTACATCCGTAACCTAGACGTTCCCTATCTGTCCCTCACTTCGACGTTGTGTCGAAGAAGCGACACTAGGGGTCCAATTTAAATCACGCGTAAACATAAAATTTATGGCGAAAAATTATCATATCTTCTGTGTTCAATGAGTGATTTAGATAAAAATTGAGAAGCGAGTTTAGACTTGGGGGCTAATCACATGGATTTGACTATTTTGGGTCACGGTCATAACACTACCACTACCAGTCCTCTTATATTTACCCAATGTGACAGGGTGGAGGACGGGCTGCTGACCATCATGTGTGTGTTTGTGTCTCTCGTTTTAGTGATGCGGAGGGAGACATAAAAGGCACGCCGAGTGTCTGAAGAGAAAGAGAGAGAGAGAGAGAGAGAGAGAGAGAGAGAGAGAGAGAGTATACAGAAATGGAAAGCTGGAGGCGAGAACCGGCTTGACAATATAAATAAAAGTTTAATGAAAAACTTAAACAAAAGACACAAACACACACATGACAGTCAGCTGCCGTAAATGATCTCTCTCTGTCCTGCACCACCTTCCGCAGTCGACCTTTATCCCTCTCGATAAAGGGACCAGGTGTGTAGAATCACCACCCAGCTCTACCCTCCGCCCTGTCACACCCAAATTGATTCAAAATTGTTTAGAATAGTGTCAAATACCAAATGCATATGCCCACCTTGGATTGTTTTGCGACAAAGCCACAGAGTGGAAATGGATCACTTGTGCTTGGGCCCATCATCACTGCTTGCAGCTATATTTATATATTTATTATTATTATTATTATTACTACTACATTTATGTATCGCAAAACTTGTGTTGCCTAATTACATTTATCATTTGACCATGTTAAATTTCTTTGAATTGCAATTAAAATAAATATTCTTCGTATCATTCCAATTCAAATTTCCTGTGAGGTGTGGCTGATTCAATTTAAATTCACACACTTTAGAATTAAAAGGGAGGCAATTCAAAAAAAATAGCCAATCCCTGATAGTAAATAGCATTAGTCACTTTTGCTCTGTTCAGAATACCTTATAAACTCCACATGTGTGTTTCTAAGGTTGATCTGAAGAACAATTAATCATTTATTGAGAACTGTTTTAGTTCTCGGTTTTAGCAATCAAATAACTCTAAATGAATTATTTTCATATTCATTTGGACTCCAAATTTTTGTTATTGCAGTGATCAACACATCTGGTGCATGTCATTATTATTCCAAAATCCAGTGTGTCATTATCTTGGCCAGATATTAGCAGGCACTTGAGTCTGTTGTCTTGATCTAACCTTTCTGTTAATATTATAACCAGCCTTACAGTGTTGGACTGCAGATTTGTGGAAACAACTTTGAAACTGTATCTTGCCAAGCTACAAAACTACAGTTAAGATACTCCTTTGAAAAAGTAAGCTACAAGTTCTGACACAAAGTAACAATTTACATTGAAGGGGGTAAATGGGTAAATGTCTTGTCAGTTATTTAACTATAAATATGATTTTTTTTTACAAATTGAGAGCATTATCTGCCTCAAAAACAAGGAAGATCTCAATTATGGTGACAGCATCAAGCTTAATACAAGCTACAATTGAGTAAACAAAGCAAAACTCTAATTTAGAAATATATATACTTTGTCCACTAATTTTTAAATTTTTTTATTTTGCATTTTGTGACATTTACAAAATTGATTGCTACTGGAATATCTCCATAATTTTGAAAACTGTAACTGTACATTACTGTCACGCTACTGAATAAAATGAACATGTAGTTAGTACAGTTTGGTGCCAGGATAAAATACATAAGGGGCATTTGGAATTTCGGAGGTGTCACACATTTGTTCCTATACCCTTATAAAATTATAGGGAATATAATACATTTAAATAAAATAAAATAAACTATTAACTGAAAATTTGGAATCAAAGAAAAAGAGAACTGATACTTAAATAATAGACAAAATGTAAAAGAATAGTGTTTAAGTTCAAACACTTAATGGGCATGCTTTTTTCATTTTTTAGTGAAGAAACTGTATGTCAGTGTATGTAGACTATATTTGTGATTTGATTATTTTGACCTCTACTGTACGGTACTCATCCATTTGCCTTTTTTGACTTCGATACTATTAAAGATATGTGTGTAACTTTTCCAGTGTTAAAATGCTTTCTCATATCCCATCTTAATATGCAGGGACAAGTAAGCCATTCTTAAATGAAAATTTTTGAAAAACAGTATACACAAAAGGGCAGATTTACTAAAAATGAATTGCACCCTCTAAAAGCTGCATTTTTTTTTTATAACTGCGCTCATTTAGTGCCCAATTAACTAAAGCAATAATGCAAATCAGGCAACAGCATGAACATGCCCACAAAATTGCTGTTGAATGCAATTTGCATGCGCAATTCTGATCTTGCTGTCGGATTCTGAATGTCTTGTAAACCGTCCTGCAGTCTTTGGTTCTTTAATGGATAAATTCAGGGTGCCAGTCACATCCGTGATGGCATAAATACACAACAGTCCAATATGGTTGGATTACAACACAGCAAAATCGAATTCATGATGACAGTACATTACATTAATACCTTAAGTATTATTAGCAGCAAAGAGCGGACTTGGCGGTCCATAAACCGAACATGCAATAACCTTGATACACAAGAATAACACACTAAAATATTCTATCTATGTAAACCTCTTACTTGGATCGTGCGAGGACGCAGGAAGATTTTACTTTTATCAGTAAGATTTATGAGGCTCAACATGGTGCAGACAGACAGCAGCAAGAGTGAGAGGGGTCTGCAATGTAAAAGCACAGGAAAACTATTCCTGTCATGTCACAGTTATTTTTTTAATCACAGGTTGTGAGCGGAACAGACAGCAGACTACAACGGGTGTGGATCCGCAAGTGTTCATGGCAAATACATTTATTATTTTCATAATGTAGTTGCACCTCATGGGTATTGTACAAAAAAACATGCAGGAAAGATTTAATAGATTGGTCAAACATAAACATTTTGCCAGGGGCAAAGTAGACGAAGTGAGGGGGCATGGCCCCCAGAGGCACCCTGTTAGGCCCATAGCTAATTTAGTAGCTTTGCTTCTTTTAGTTTTGTACTCCTAAACATACACAGACTGACAGACAGAAAGATGGAGATATACAGATCTGGCATGGGGGGGCATGGTCATGTGTCTGTCTGCAGGAGAGAGAAAGTGGTTTAGGCTCGTCACCTGGGCTGTAATTTCTCTAACACCTGTCTCTCAATATAGTGATGGTGGAGGGAGTCCTGATAAGACACGCCAGAGCGTCAGAATGGGAGAGAGAGAGAGAGTTACCAGAAGGCAGATCTGAGAGACTGTGCTGTGTTGCAATAAGTGTTTACGTTACTTGATGGTTACAGTCAACTGTGTGTGCGCCTTTAATTAAAAAAACTGACCTTGAACCTATTTCATTGTCTCCTGACTCCTCCATTGCCCGCAAACTTAACATTATCACAAAAGATTAGATATATTTATATTAAGTTCACAAGTGTAAAGAAATATTTCTTAAAAATGTGATATAGTATAAGAAGCCACAGTAATGTAAGACCCTATCCTAAATAAAGAGGGCATGCATTTCAGTGTATGCAAGTAAAATGAATAGTCTTTAAAATTACTTATTATTTAGTGACACGATAGGGTGTACTTTACAGTGGATTGAATGGTGCCCAGTCAGTCAATAGTTCATATGGTAAGTCGTTACTTAAAATGCTACAGCACACACTGCAGTGCCCCTCTCTATAATGAGTGTCACTCATATCAGGCCAGCATTGGGACACGACTGCCAAAAGCAGACAGCAGTTCTCGCCTGTCACAGGTGAATATAATGTGACTGGGCCACGGCTAATTCACACAGCTCGTATCAGAGCTGTCAGGGTGTAGTAGCGAGCAAGGAGGCCCAGCCGCCGCAGGAGGTGTCACGCACTTTAGGTTGTGGGGTGAAGGATGAGCTGGACGTGTGTTCTTATGCGGAGGTGGAGGCGCTCCATCTGTTTCCTTTCACAGCCGCCCTTAGAACACCCGACACTCAGCATTTATCTCCCGTGTCCTTCCTCTACTCTTGTTTTTCTGTTCTGTGCATTTGTTGGTCATTTTCATACCCGTCTGTCTTTCTGTCCCTACTCGATGGATATCTCCATATGACCCTTCTTCTTTCATTTTATGTCTCAATATCCTGTGACATCAGTATGAGATCAGGGTGTTGTCAGGCCAGACACCACTGCAGTCAATGCAGGTTTCATTTTATATCATCAATTAAGTTTAATCAACCTAGAATCTTGTAAAAGTGGAAAATAAAGTAGACCGACAGTTTGACAATTGAAGGGAAAAAAATATATTAAAAAATGTAAATGTACTTACAAGATCTGCATCAAAATTGCCTTTTTGCATACTGCCTAAACAGGCAGCTGTCTTCTAAGGCAGCATCCTAACTATCATGGCACCTCATCAGTGACCGATTTGGAACATTCTACAGTGCATACTGTTGGCAACTCCGCAATTGATTCCAGAGTTTGACATTGGTGTGTTTGAAAGTTAGTGATGATATACAAAAAAAAAAAAAAAAGTGTGATAAGCACTGATAAATTATAATTTGAACGTCCTTTAAATGTTGTCAATATTTCATCATGTCACATTCATTCATTTAAAGGGGTCATGAAGTGCTATATTTTATAATTTTATTATCTTCCCTGAGGTCAATAATAATGTTATGAACTTTTTTTTGCACCAAAACAGTCTCAATGTATTAATATATGATGACATGTTGCCCTTTGTCTTAAATGCTCGGTTTTGGCCCAAGTGCCTCCTTAAAATTGTAACGTAAACACTCACTGTTATGATTGGTGAAAATCATGCAGCCCCTCAAATTCAGCAAACTCAATCAGAAGAGAATGAGCAAGCCCCTGAACAATATCAAACAAAATTTCAGGGGTTACACATGACACACATCCAACACATTGCTTCCGAATATATGAAACTGTTCATCTCAACCATAACTATAAACACTCAGCACCATAAACAATCAAACAGTCATGGCATTTGAAATATTCATGAATGAAACCATTTCCTTATGTTTTTGAAGTGTTTTTAACTGCCCCATCCTACAATTAGAGTTTCTTTGCAAAGCTTGAATCGTAATATGACTGGTTCACAAGCAATCCACGATAAAATGAGCCAAAATAAAAAACCACACATCACAGTCCAAAGCCGGTAAAATTATGTACACACACACACACTGGGCACCTCAGTGTGCCTTCATCACTGGAAACACATTGAAATGGTCAAACACTATCTCCATCTAGTCTGTACAGCAAAATCCCATGTTAAATGAACACTCTTTGGTGTCTCCACGAGTCCACTCTACAAGAGTGTTAAAACTAACACTGAGCAGTGTTGAATCTACTCTTGTGTTGTGTTGAATGTTGAATTGGTCAAACAGTTCATGAGATCAAGTAGATACACTCTCTGAGTGATGATTGATCATTAGTGATGACACCTGCTGTTAACAAGCAGAATCTACTGAAGAAAAGAGTGAGACAACAAGAACAGAAAAACAAGAGAACAAACCAGCAGACACACAACAATTGAATCTGTCTTACTGAGATGTACATCAACTGCATATAAAATAGATTCAACAGGAGAGTTTCAACAGGAGAGTTTATTCGTGATAAGAAGCCAACAAACAACGAAAGACGAGCTTGTACCCATAAGTGCACTGATTTGCAAACAACGGGGGAAAACACAGAAGAAAATTTGACAAGGCAGCGGTTCGGGAGATGTTGGTGATGTAGTGATTATCCCCCCCAGATAGAACAGTGCATTCGGGACGCTTGATACATTTTTGAAGCAACAACTGCCCTATTTAAAGCACTTTACTAACACCTGTGCAGGTGAGGAGAGGAGAAGCTGACAGCTGCACTCTCATAGAAGAAGATATATCTCTCAACCTGGACCAGCAACTTCCAGTTGTGCTTAAAAATGGAAATTAATAGCATGGCATAGATTCATTTGAAATAATAATTAAATACTATTAAATGATTTACAATGATTAAACAAAAATGTAAATAATAATATAATCAGTTGAAGTAATAGTATTCAGTGTGTTTTTATGGAGAACCCATATTTTGGTACTTTTAAGAGATTTTTTATAAGGTTCTAAAAAATGAAACTGAAAAACTGAGATACTCTTTTAAACTATGGAACTGTTTATTTAACCTTGTGGATATTTAATGTTCCCCGTCTGTCACTCACTTCGACGTCGTGTTGAAGAAGCGACACTAGGGGTCTCTCTTGAGCGCCGAATATGCCTCTGATCTATGAAAAAAGACCAATGAGAGTTGGCGAACAGTATTTGCATACCCCGCCCCTGGACATACGGGTAATAAAGGCGAGGAAATACACGCGTTCATTCAGAAATTTTCTTCGGAACCAGTGGTCGTGTATGCAGCCAGCTGCGAGTGACACACCAGTTTCCCGTTTCTATCCTCTGACGCTCTGTTTTGCTGTTGGATCTATGGCGCACTTCAGCGGCTTTCTCCTTCTCTGCACGGCATGCAGTTTGCCCCTGGGCGCTTCAACAGTGCAGAGTCTTAAAAGACTTTATTAAAAGAGTAATTTTCTCTCTTAGTAATTTGCAATACACAGCGGTGTTGAACGTCCTTTTCAGGACGCAACTTTTTAAAGATGCCATTCCGCCCCTGTGTAGTTCCTGGATACGGTAGAGTGCTCTCCGCTTCAGACGACCACAGGCGTTGTCTCGTGTGTCTGGGCACCGATCACACCGAGGCAGCGTTTGTGGATGGTTCATGACCATGGCAACGTTGCGGTCGCGACTTGCTTTCAATAGAAAGCACGCCACTCCAGCCGCCCCCCGTGTCGCTCCTTCTTCCCACGGGATTGAGGATGATGCGGCTGGCGATGGAGGCGATTTGGGGAGGGCAGCAGGTGCAGCTCTGCCGGGTACGCCCCCTCGGACCACCCGCCCCCCGGCACGCTCGTTGACTCCCGTCCGAGGACACAGCGGCTCGCCTCATGGCCAGTCTGCCTATCCTCTGGAGCTCGAGGTGGCCTTCGGGCCAGCATGCCCAGGTTGAGGCTGATGCGCAGATGTCCGACATGCTTGCCCGGGGCGCCGTTAGTGTGGGGCTGGATTGGAACCCTCCGTCCTCCCCACACCCATCAAGGTTGGACGACTGGTTCCTGGGGTCTGGGTGCCACTCACAGCCTCAACCCCCCCCCGGTCCCGTTTTTCCCGGAGGTGCATGACGAGCTGACGTCATCGTGGAGAGCCCCCCCTCTCCACTCGTCACTAGCCCTGCTCATCTGCTCTCGCTACCCTCGACAGCAGAGCGGCACATGGGTAGACGACGATTCCCCAGGTGGATAGGGCTGTTGCGCTCCATCTATGCCCTGGTAACCCTACCACCTGGCGGGGTCGTCCTATACTCCCTTCCAAGGCCTGTAGGACGACATCCTCGTTCACCTCCAAAGCCTACAGCGCCGCGGGACAGGCCGCTTCCGACATGGCCATTCTGCAAGTCCACCAGGCCAGGGATCTGCACGAGGGTAGCCCTGACCCTGATGTGCTGCAGGAACTGCGCTCAGCGACCGACCTCACCCTCAGGGCCACGAAGGTCACAGCGCAGGCACTTGGGCAGGCGATGGCCACACTTGTGGTCCAGGAGTGTAATCTGTGGCTGAACTTGGGCAAGATGCGTGAGGCCGACAAAGTTTGCTTCCTCAACGCCCCCCTCTCCCATATTGGCCTCTTTGGCGACACCGTCGAGGACTTCGCCCAGCAGTTCTCCGCGGTGAAAAAGCAGACAGATGTCATCTCTCACATCCTGCCCCGCTGCAAACCTGCTGCCACGGGCCCTGCCCCGTCTGTTCGCCGAGGGCGTCCCCCTGCGGCCAAGAAACATCCTGTTTCCCGGGCCCAGCTCTCAGCCCCAGCGTTGAGCACACCACAGGAAGCAGACGCCCCCCGTCTCCCGGACCCCCTCGAGGACCCGTAAGGCTCCTAGGCGCTCCTGAGACGGTCGACCCAGGGATCGAGACGTTAGCTCCGGAGATGGTAAGACCACTCCGTCCCCCGGTGGAGGGCCGGGAGGAGAATCCTTTGTTCAATTTTCATTTGCCGCCCCCCCCCCCCCCCCCAGACAGGGCTGCGTTACCCACATTCTCAATAAAAGTGCTATTTCCTTTGTCTCTGGGTCACCTGGCCTGCAAATGCCATTCTCACGGCACTCTGCTGCCAGATTTCTGCCGCCGGTTCTGACGAGTCTAGAGGACACCTACCCTGGACCTCCTCCTCAGTCGCCAATCCGCCCCTGCTTTATGTGCGGAGGTAGGTAATTGCTTTGAGTCTTTTCTCAGCACCAAAGCCTCGGGACACGTTACCGCCTCCCGACGCTGCCCTACCTGCTCCGCCCCGCCAGGTACATCCAAAATAATCGTCCCTTTGGTGCCCCTAGCGCAGAGGTTGGACGTGTGGCTCTTCCCAACCTGTCTCGCTGGCTGGCCAGGACTATTCAACTCGGTTACGCAATTCAGTTTGCCAGGCCCCTGCCCCCCTTCATGGGCGTCCGCTTTTCCGCAGTACAAGGCGAACATGCCCAGTCCCTGCGCGTGGAAATCACTACTCTTTTACTCAAAGATCCTTCCAACCGAGATGAAGAAGGGTTTCTACAGCCCTTACTTCATCGTACCCAAGAAAGGCGGTGGCTTACGACCAATCTTGGACTTGCGAGTTCTCAACCGTTGCACAAACTCCTGTTCAAAATGCTCACGCAGAAACACATCTTAACCTGCGTTCGACATCTAGATTGGTTCGCAGCGGTAGACCTGAAGGACACGTACTTTCACATCTCAATTCTGCCTCGACACCGGCCCTTTCTGCGGTTTGCGTTCGATGGCCAGGCATATCAGTACAAAGTCCTCCCCTTCGGCATGTCTCTGTCCCCTCGCGTCTTCACGAAAGTCGCAGAGGCAGCTCTTGCCCTGCTCCGAGAAGCTGGCATCTGCATACTCAATTACCTCGACGACTGGCTCATCCTGGCCCACTCACAAGAGTTACTATGCACGCACAGAGACCAGGTGCTCAGGCACCTCATCCGTCTGGGGCTTCAGGTCAACTGGGAAAAGAGCAAGCTTACTCCAGTCCAGAGCATCTCTTTTCTCGGTATGGAGTTAGACTCGGTCTCAATGTCAGCACGTCTCACCAACGAGCGTACGCAGTCAGTGTTGAGGTGCCTCGCTGCTTTCAGGCCAGGCACGACGGTCCCCTTAAAACTTTTCCAAAGGCTCCTGGGGCATATGGCATCCGCTGCGGCGGTCGCGACGTTGGGGTTGATACATATGAGACCGCTTCAGCACTGGCTTCAGACTCGAGTCCCGAGACGAGCATGGCGCCGCGGCACTCAACGTGTGACGATCACCCCCACCTTCCGCCAAACACTCAAACCCTGGACAGACCTCTGTTTTCTACGGGCAGGATTACCCTTACAGCAGGTGTCCCGAAGCGTCTCGGTCACGACCGATGCCTCCAGATCGGGTTGGGGCGCGTGTGCAACGGGCACGCAGTAGCAGGCTGTTGGAAAGGGGCCCAACTGCGTTGGCACATCAACTGCCTGGAGTTGTTGACTGTCTTTCTTGCCCTGCGGACGTTTCTCCCGTTAGTTCGAGACAAACATGTCCTGGTCAGGTCAGACAGCACCACTGCGGTAGCGTACATAAATCGCCAAGGCAGCCTACGCTCCCGCCACATGTCACGACTCGCCCGACATCTCCTCCTTTGGAGCCAGTGACTCAAGTCGCTGCGTGCCACTCACATCCCCGGCAACCTCAATGTGATAGCGGATGCACGACAACGCTTGCCTGGCGGAGAGTGGAGGCTTCACCCCTACTCAGTTCAGCTGATCTGGGAACGGCCCAGGTAGACCTGTTTGCCTCCAGAGAAACCTCCCACTGCCCGATCTGGTACGCCCGAACAGAGGCTCCCCTCGGGGCAGATGCACTGGCACACAGCTGGCCGGCAGGGCTGCGCAAGTACGCATTTCCCACAGTGAGCCTTCTTGCACAGGTGCTGTGCAAGGTCAGGGAGGACGAGGAACAAGTCACCCTTGTGGCTCCTTATTGGCCCACCTGGGCCTCGTACTCCTCGCGACAGCCCCTCCCTGGCGAATTCCCCTGAGGAAGGACCTTCTTTCTCAGGGACGGGGCACACTCTGGCATCCGCAACCAGACCTTTGGAACCTCCACGTCTGGCCCCTGGACGGGACGCAGAAGATCTAGCTGGTCTACCACCCACAGTCGTAGCCACGATCAACCAAGCCAGAGCCCCAGTGTATGACTTGTGTGCAAAAATTAACAAGGATGAAATATAAACATTATTTAGAATTTGTTGCATGGGTAAGTGTTAGTAACTTAAAAATAAAGAAATTAGTAATGTAACAATTTTTTCAATTAAGTAATTAGTAAATTAATCTGATTAAAATATTAGAGAAATACATATTCATCTATTGTGGATTACTATAATTTTAAGTAACAACCAACTGATTTCCAGCAACATGAGTGGCAAAAGGTTTTAAATGTAACTACGCAAGTGAGCAGCAAGGCAAAACGCACATCTTATCCGACATTTGTGAGATACTGTAGTCGAGTGTTGTCAAAATAGGAAGTTAATGTTTCTGTCAGAGATTTTACTGTTTTATATGCTTTGTTTTTTGCATTGTATGTGAGCTCCCCTTCTGTCACTCACTCGACGTTGTGTCAAATGAAGTAACACAAGGGGTCTTCCTTGGGAGCCTCACGTACCTCTGAACTTTGGAAAAGGCCAATGAGAAATTTGCAGACAGAATTTGCATGCCCCCGGACATACGGGTATAAAGGGAAGCTGGCGTGTGTCTGTCAGTCAGATTTTTTCTTCGGAGCCGAGCTGTTGTGCAGCAGCAAGCTGAAGTTTACCACTGTTCCACTCACCTCTGTTGGAAAGAAGAACTGCTGTTGGATACTACCATACATTTATAGCGGCGTTCTCTCTCTCTGGACACATCCTCTGTGCAGTAAGGATGACCCAGCTGGCGATAAAGGCGACTTGGGGATAACGACAGGCTCGGTTTTGTCGGGTAAATCCCCATGAACCTCCCGCCCCCAACACGCTTGCTTGCTTCCGTCCAAGCTCGGGATGAGTGCGGCTCGCCTCGCGGCCAGCCAACATTTGCCCTTGAGCCCCCGGAATTGGATGAGGACTCCATCGCCACTCCATCAGAGAGCGTCCAGGCGTCTGACGTGGAGGACTCGACTGGGCTGCCGCCTTCGGGCCAGCCCGCCCAGTCTGAAGCCGACGCGCAGATGGAACGACTGGAAGCCTCCATCCTCCCCACAGCCTTTATGGCTCGACGATTGGTACCTCAGGTCAGGACGCCACTGGCGAAAAAGCCAGCCCTTTACAGGCAGAGAACACGACTCTACTTCTCAAGGATGTGATAGAGCCCGTTCCTCAAGCTGAGATGAAGAAGGGTTCCTACAAGGCAGTGGGTTGCGACCAATCGTAGAATTGCGAGTTCTCAACCGGGTTTCGCACAAACTCCCGTTTAAAATGCTCACGCAGAGACAGATACTAACCTGCATTCGACAGCTAGATTGGTTCGCGTAGGTAGACCTGAAGGACACGTACTTCCACGTCTCCATCTTGCCTTGACACAACCCTTCATACGATTCGCGCTCGACGTCCAGTGTACCAGTACAAGGTCCTCCCCTTCGGCCTGTCCCTGTTCCCTCGCGTCTTCACCAAGGTCGCAAAGGTAGCCCTTACCTCGACAACTGGCTCATTCTAGCTCACTCTCGAGAGTTACTATGCACGCACAGGGACCAGGTGCTCAGACACATCAGCCATCTAGGACTTCAGGTCAACTGGAAAAAGAGCAAGCTCGTCCCGGTTCAGAGCATCTCTTTTCTCGGCATGGAGTTAGACTCAATCTCAATGACAGCGTGCCTCACGAAGAAGCGCGCGCAGTCAGTGCTCAAGGGCCTCGCTCTCTCTCTGCACAGCGGTACCTCTAAAACATTTCCAGAGGCTCCAGGGGCATATGGCATCCTCAGCCGCGGGAAGGTTACATGCAGTCTGAAACACAGTTGGTCGCTTGTGCAAGTGAAATACCTGCCCGCTCCTGTGTCAGCAGTACACGTACACGGCTCAGCGCATGGCGTGATTTAAAGTGGACCCCTAGTGTCGCTTCTTCGACACGACGTCGAAGTGAGCGACAGATGGGGAACGTCTCTGTTACGTATGTAACCTCCATTCCCTGATGGAGGGAGCGAGACATCGTGTCCTCCCGGGCCACGTTGCTGAGCCGAGCCGCTGAGGTTGCCGGACACTCCCGGCTCCTCAGAAAAATCCTGAATGAATTTGTGTATTTCCTCGCCTTTATACCCGTATGTCCGGGGGCAGGGTATGAAAATACTGTTCGGCAACTCTCATTGGCCTTTTTTCATAGATCAGAGGCATATTCGGCGCTCGAGAGACCCCCTAGAGTCACGCGTCTCGTTCCCTCCATCAGGGAACGGAGGTTACATACGTAACCGAGACATTTTGTTCACAGCTCATACAGAATGTAAAAGGCCAGTTTATGTAATGTGATTTTTCAAACAGTTGTTAAATAAAAAGCTGAAAGGGAAAGAGTAAAAAATAAATTTTGAAGAAACTGAAAAAAGAAAGATATTGAAGTACAAGATGAATCATTTTATAATCGAATCGTTACCCTTTGAATCATCATCAAATCGTGAGGCCAGTGAAGATTCACACCTCTACTATCTATGTCTGCCTATCTATCTTTCTGTCATATTTTCATTGATAATAATGTAAAATGAACTGAATTATTACTGTCATGCATGTCTAAGGGCATTTCACATGTGTTTATATATAACAGTTGGCAGGCAGTGCTGGCTTTGGCTCTGTTCGCTGGATTATGTGGACATTTGTGGCAGCAGTCTTCAGCGTGCTCATTAGTTTAGTGTTTCTCTGGAGGCAGGTGATTTTCTCTTCGAGCCGCAGCACCTGTGCCAGACCCTCTTTCACATACACACAGCCCTCATCATGCAAGGACAATTTAACATTGACCTGCAAGATCAGCCTCAACTGTCTCCAACATATCCAGCACAAAATTTTATGATAACATTAGCCATATTCCCCTGCAGCTGTGCCAGTCAATAGACCAAAAACATTCATTAAAACTGAATGTATGTCATAACATGAGATACAAAATTCTAAAAAAGAAATTTGCTTTGTTTGTGTGAGTGGTCCGAAGTGTCAGCATCTGGCTATGCCAATGATGTGAGTACGGGGTGAGATTACCTGTTTGACTGAAACATGACTTCGAGTGTTCGCGAATCCTGTTTGAAAACAATTATTTTTGCTATTTGCACTGACGTTTAAGTGACGTAGGAATTTCACATTTAATTTGGAGGAATGTTCCGGGTTAAGCTCTATGGATGGTATCTGTAGTATGCTGCTGATAACAACAGAGAGTGATCTTGTTTTGTCTCTCAGTTTTTAAAAACAAGCATACATTTTGTGTACAGTAATGCACTTGCAAGGGGGCAGGGCATTGCACTGGAATAAAATACACTCTGTTTAGAATAAACCCACGAGACTGAAATATAATTCATATTAACATTAGAGCCATGTGATCAAATTGTTTACTAATCTTGACTGAGTAAAATGATAATCCAATCTTTCAACTCCTGTCATAACCATGTAAAGACAGTAAAAACAGAAACTTTGACAAACAAGGAGAAGAGTTTCAATATTTTTCTGTTGTAATTGACAGCTTATCTTAGATGTGGTATAAAGTAAAAGCATAAACTGCACATAAGCTTAGCTTGTATTGAACCCAGAAAATTTCATTTATATGAAACTACCACTACGATCCAAAACCTAGAGAGCTACTTATATTGCAAATTATATTACTGTAACAATGAATTTACACTATTTATTTATTTTATTTAAGAATGTAAATCTAGAAAGAATTGATTCAAATAATCATGGTATGTTGGTTATTTCCATACTTGAGCTGAACACCTGTGCATTGAACTTTACTAATGGGTCATTTACCTCACTCAAACACATCCTATATATGTGAAATTAATTAGCTATATCCACAACATACATGTAATATTACAACTTTCATCTGTACAGACAATAAGGTCAATGAACTTGAACTGTAAGTTATGTGCTAGTCAGAATTCGTAACTTGCATTTCAAATATGCAGTTTCCTTAAAACACATTAAGCATAAAACAATATCCAAAACAGTCTACTGTAAACGTGAGGATTTCACAACACATGAAATAATTAAAAGTAGTAAAAGTACTTCAGCAGATCCATTATATGATATTATTTCAGGGGGTCAGGATTTCAGGACAGTTTTCTCATGTGGTTTAATCTTACATATTAAATAAATGATTCTTTAATATGCTTGATACATGTTTAAATAATTATAGCTTGTTTATACATTTTTCTAAATATTTTAATATTTGCTTACAGGATGGTCAGTTACAGTTTGATACAGTACACGTTTTTGTCCTTTTGGATATTAAAATTGGCTTAAAGGGGTCATTTTTTTGATATTTCGACATATGAGGTAACTTTATTATAAAAACATACTGTAAATTTCAGAACTCAAAGCTCCCTCCCCAGTCTAAAAAGAGCATTTATAGTTACCACCCTGCTGAACAATCTCATTTTGAAATCTGTCTGTTTGTGACGTCTCGACACATTGCTCATTTGTATTTACACATCCCACAACATGCGTCATACTAAATGACCAGGTTATCCCATCAATGGATTTTTTCTTTCCTGACAGCACTGGCATATTCCAGGATGACAATGCCAAGATTCATTGGGCTCAAATTGTGAAAGAGTGTTTCAGGGAGGATGAGGAATCATTTTCACACATGAATTGGCCACCACAGAGTCCTGACATTAACCCCATTGAAAGTCTTTGGGATTTGCTGGAGAAGACTTAACGGAGAGGTTCGACTCTCCCGTCATCAATACAAGATTTTAGCCAAATAATATTGCAACTATGGATGGAAATAAATATTGTGATTTTGCATAAGCTTGTCGAATCATTGCCACGACGAATGCATGCCATAATCAAATCTAAAGGCAGTCCAATTAAATATTAGAATAAAACGTTTTTGGCCAGGTAGTGTAAGACAGACAGACGGACGGATAGATAATCTATAATAAGTAAACTTTTATTTCATACCTCTAGAGTGTTTGTTGAGCAGCTCTGGCAGGTTTCAGTGATGGGGTCAGATGGAGGAGACAGTAACTAAAGCAGCAGGTATCAAGGTGACACAACTCACTCTACAAGAGCTTACTCTCACTGCCAATTTTGCCTTAAGTTTAGATGAATAGAGTGGAATGAATGCCCTCAATTTGATTCCTTGAGCAACATAATTTATTAGTCCAAGAAAAACATTCCTATCAAACAATCACATGCCTTAACATAAGCATAAAGGTCACCAAAAAAGAAAAATTCTGTCTTATTTACTCATCCTCATGCTTTTCCAAATCCATTGCTTTGTTTCTTATACAGAAAACAAATAAGGAGGTTTTTTAAAAGGAAGGCGCAATTGATGTTTTCTGTACAATAGCAGTTGATAGTGTAAGCCTGTTTATCGGTCCAATGGCGGTCTGCAATAATACGGGTGAAGGTCTCTGCGCGTTACTGTCTTTCTTTTTACGCAACACAACAAGATTAAATGAAATACATTTTCTCTTATGTATTACCTCGTTATTTCATCTGACTCCATAAATGAAAAAGGTTTTTAATGGTATCTGAGCATCATTAAAAGTGAGCGAATGTTTGATTATTCTTTTTAACTCCTTTAATTATATTTTACCTGTTCAGATTAAGAAACTATGTCACTTTGAGGTCCTTGCATGTTTCCTGTACACTGCAGGTCTCACGATCACAAGTGGCCAGTATTGGATCATCAAACAGAGGTAATTGCTACAGTATATACTTAAGATCGGTCACGTTCACGTACACACAATAAAAGATACTTCAGTATAGCCCCCATGGAATTGCATACACTTGAATTTAACTTAACGTTTTCTTCAGTAGAGGTCACGGCCACTATTACAGATGTAAATTGACCAAAATAACTTCTCTTATAATAGCTTTGGACTGGCCATGTCGTGGTTTCCCGCGTACACTTATCTGGAGAAACATCACATTAAAACAGAGGTAAGACACACCCGAATTTAGATTGGTCAAGCAGCATTAAACTCTTCTAAACGGAAATACACTTTCTGTCTTTGCAAACCAAGTACACTTGAACTGATGCCAAATATTAGTCGTCACTAATCTGACGCACACTTGCGGGAACATACGAATCGTTTAATCTGCTTGGGAAAACAATTTCAGAGTCAGTCAGAATAAAATCAAATGTTTACAATTTATTGACCAGGTAACATAATAAGTTAATCGCCGTTACCTGATATAAATTACACACAGTAAACTGTGTAGGATCGTCTGACTACAGAGAACCACGAACGATGTGCCACATCTCCTTAAATACCCAAATAATTAAATATGCTAACCAAATGGTGGTGTCTGTCATTATAATTAAATTTTGGTCCCCTATTGAGGGGCTTTCCTGTACATTTACATATAGTAGATATGGAGGATCTGGGGGAGGGCACACCACATCTCTTATATTTTATAACTTCTTTTTACTTTTCATTATGGCTGGGAAGATGAGACCAGTTTGCCAGGCGCACTGAGACACTTTAAATGATACCAAACTTGTTATAGTTACTTTTTGCACACACTTCACATTGCATAGGTTTTTAGTGAGCTTTAAGTGAGGAGGAGAAGGGGGGAGATGATGAGACTGTAGAAGGGTGGTGTTGGCTGCACAGTTTGTTGCATTTCGGATGTTGCTGTTACATGTGCAAGAGATAGTTCAAATGTTAATTCTCATGAGAGCCTTTTGTCTTGTCGAGGAATAGCCCAGACTCGCTGGCACCTGCCTTACAATAGTGATGCACACCGATCAGCCAAAACATTAAAAGCACCTGCCTAATATATTGTTGTTCCCCTCATGCCGCCAAAACAGCGGCAACCAGACAATATTCTGGTTATCTGAGTTACCGTAGACTTTGTCAGTTTAAACCAGTCTGGTCATTCTCTGTTGACCTCTCTCATCAACAAGTGTTCCCCATCTGTCACTCACTTTGACTTTGTGCCGAGTGAAGCGACACTAGGGGACTTCTTTGAAGGCCTTGATTACCTCTGAACTTGAGAAAAGGCCAATGAGAAATTAGCAGACAGAATTTGCATGTCCCTCCCCCGGACATACGGGTATAAATGGAGGGAATCATGCATCTGTTCATTCAGATTTCTTCTTCGGAGCTGAACAGTTGTGCGATCAGCGAGCTGATGGGGGGCGGTGACACACCTGTAGACTTGTATATACAGCAGATTCAATATTCAACTTATTACTGGTGGTCTTCACTGTACGATACATGAGTTATTTTAAAGCTAATAAAATAACCCA
Organism: Moxostoma hubbsi; assembly: GCA_032164185.1. Lineage (NCBI taxonomy): Eukaryota > Metazoa > Chordata > Actinopteri > Cypriniformes > Catostomidae > Moxostoma > Moxostoma hubbsi. Next base: position 38,550,388 of record JAVLUX010000025.1, on the reverse strand, counting down.
GCCAAGAGCCGTGAAAAGTTTTCTCTTTTGATTACACATTTATAATTTCAATATTTGTATACAACTCAGCCTTTTTCCCACTGTTTATGTTTACTTCAGAAATAGCTCTCTGTGTTTACATTCATACCTTGATAAGTCACCAGATGGGTATGTTGACTGAGTCTTTAAGCGTCTTTGAGCAAAAATACTTTTTTTGCTCAGCCCTAGTTGTGAACATGGCTGTAGTATCACGAGCGAGTGTGTGTGTATAGCCTGTGAGCATTTGTCTACTGCAGGTAAAGACCTTTTCTAAAAAAAAGTGGATAAAAACACTAGCATTACATAAAGAAGTTAAAAGTACCAAAGATTACAAAGCCAATACCATGTTTATATTGGACATGTTCCTTGGAGTAGTGTAACATTTAAATACCATGATATATATTTTAAAAAAAATACCTAGATATTACCATATTGTACAACGGGTCTGTGAATGCTTGATTCTGATTGGTTGACATATGTTCTAAGGTGTGCAATTATTTTTCAAGTAAATGCACAACTATGAAGTAGTTCCAGGCATATCGGTTCTATATCACTTTGCCAAATTATTTCAGTTATTTCATAATTTCAAAGGCATTGGTTAAGTACAGTACATCGGATAAGAATGACAATGTCTATAATATCCTACATTTATTTCAATTTTGTGTCCTTGGGCTCCCTCTCTTTTACTCTTGTTTTACCCTAATTATCCTAACATAGCTATAATGGAAAGCACCGTGCTACCACTCCCCCACTCTCTCTCTCTCTCTCTCTCACACACACACACACACACACACACACACACACACTACTTTGTTACTCCTATGCCAAAAAGCAGCGCATCCTCCGTTGCTAGTTCTAAAGTGATGTTTTTGAACTAGCAAAGACCCTGTATGATATATTAAGGTGTGGTAACCACTGAACATCATGATAGCATTACCACTATGGGTGTGCATTATTTTTCAATAATTCAAAGGTCATATATATATATATATATATATATATATATATATATATATATATTGTGACACCCAGAAATGATACCTTCTTAAGAAGCTATGACAGGGACTTGCATATTTCTTCCCAACATTGATATTATAAATGTTTTGTTAGGTGTAGTTTAAACACATTGGTGATGTATTTTGTTATGTGATAATTTGTACTCTTTTTTTTTTGTGTGTGTGAACAAAATAGTACATAATCCTCTAATAATTATTATTGGTGGGTGACTTAAGGGTCTTGTCTAGGGTGCCAAATGGGGTAGGACCGGCACTGGAGCTTTGCTATTCATGTTAATTTTATAGCACTATAATCATACTTACTGTATGTCAACAATTTCCTGACTTATTTATGCATATTTTTATTTGTTTACAGAAACATCTAAGTTGCTACTTAAATCAAAGAACATTTTTAACCCTCAAATCACCTGAGCTTTGAAAGAGCAACCTCTCAGCAATACAATTTTTCCATGGCCAGGACCAACGAGGATATTCATTCATGTCATGTTGTGGATGGATGGATGGAAATAGATGGATGAATATATTGTATAACTACTTTTCTGTTAATGCAGTATAGCTAAAATAACAGAGCTGCTGTGCTGTGTGTGGCTTTATGGACATTTGTTTCTGTTTCTATTGCATTTCTTCTGTAGGTTCATTAGATTGCTGTCAAAACTGCATGTAGAGGACCGGATCATAAGTTAGACCTGTGATCAGTGAACTCAATGAATATTAGCTACACTTGATATTTTAATCTGATGATATATGGCAGTATAAGTCATTAGACACTGTACTCTTTATAGCGAAAGAGATGGAGTGATATCAAACCATGACCAGACAGATATTAATACTCTTTTATCTTTCATGTGATTATTTATGTCATGTCAAAAGCATTTAAGATAGATGAAGATTCTACAAAGGCATGACAAATTAATAATGCCTAGGTTTTATCCTAGAGGAAGAGAATATAAGCCAAAGACATCAAAGAGACATTTCATAATTGACATGTACAGTTTTTATGCACGTTTGTCATTAGTGTTTTGTATTCAATGTTTATAGGAATAGTTCACCCAAAATAAAATTAGCATTATTTACTACCCCTTATGTCAGTCCAATTCTGCAAGCTGTTATTTTTTTTACCAGAAGCATCATAAATCTATTATAAAAGAGTTCCATCTGACTTATGTCCATTTGGCTATATTCTAAGTCTCAGGAAGCCAGTGGCTTTGTGCGAGGAACAGACAGTAATTTAAATTGTTATTCACTAAAAATATTCCTCTCTTCCAAAGCTCTGAAATGGACTTGAGCTGTATTAACTAAAAAATAAAACAAATGTACCACGTCAAGATTGACGTCATTAACACCATAAGTCTCATGACAATTAATGTCAAACTTGACACAATGCATCTAAATGTGGTATATTTGGTTTGAGAGCTTCTTTCTGTGTTTCTTTGCTTCGTCACATAGGTGATCAGGGGAAGATTTTAAAAAATTAACAATTTAAATTCCACTCTCCACCTCTCTACCACAAAGCTATTGCATCCTGTCAGAGCAGTGCAAATTAACACTTTAGTGTTAGGTCTACTTTTGTATATATCAGGGCTTTGAATCAATTAAAACTTTTTAACTAATTAATCGTACAGTTTTCTGTAACTTAATCGTAAATAATCATGGCACATGGTGCATTAAAACAAACATTAAACTAAAATCATAATTACAGTATATACACTCACCTGCCACAGTGCAGCTTGCCCCTGGGTGCTTCGACAGTGCAGTTAAAAGGGTTTATTTCTCTAATAGAGTTATTTTCTCTAAAAGAGCAAAATACACAGGGGCGTTGAACGTCCTTTTCAGGACACGTCTTTATAAAGATGCCATTCCTCCCCTGTGTTGTTCCTGGATGCGGTAGAGTGCTCTCCGCTTCTGACGGTCACAGGCACTGCCACGTGTGTCTGGGCAGCGATCACACCGAGGCAGAGTTTGTGGATGGTTCGTATACTCACTGCGAGAATCTTACCATGGCAACGTTGCGGTCGCGGCTTTCCTTCCTAAGAAGGAACGCCACTCCGGCGTCGCTCCTTCTTCCCATGTCATTGAGGACAACCCGGCTGGCAATGGAGGTGATTTGGGGATGGCAGTGGGCTTGGTTTTGCCAGGTACGTCCCCGCGTACCAGCTCCTAGCTCGCCACTACATCGGAGACTTGTCCGGAGTCTGATGCAGATGACTCAACCGCCTTCGGGCCAGCATGCCCAGTCTGAGGCTGACGGCCAGATGTCCGACATGCTTGCCCGGGCCACCATCAGCATGGGGCTGGACTGGAACCCTCCATCCTCCCCACAGCCTTCACGGCTGGATGATTGGTTCCTTGGGTCTGCGTGCCGCTCACAGCCATGCCCCACCCCCAGTTCCTTTCTTTCTGGAAGTGCATGATGAGCTGACGAATTCGTGGAGGACACCCTTCTCCACCTGTCACTGTGCCTCTCGCTCATCCACTCTCACTACCCTCGTCAGCAGCGGAAAGGGAATGCTGTCTCCAAACAGAGGCTTTCCCACTGGGTAGTGGACGCCATTACATTGGCCTATCACACCCAAGCTCGGTACACGCTGACAAACTGACTGGGTGGACCGCTTGCACCTAGCTCCCTTTCACTCCGCTGAGGTAATACAGTGTGCTTTGACCCCATGCGGTCCCATGAACTCGGCTCCCTGGATGACTCCTCCCTAGCCCTCTTGTCCGTGAATTCAGTGGAGGAAATTTGCCGACCAAGACCAATGCGGGTACTCAATTTACCCTGTACTGGAATAGGTGCTCCACAAGATGGGCTCCCACGTGGACTTTTCCCCCTGTGTGTATTTTCCACGGTACGGTCCCCTTTCGATTGGACCCTCGTCTCCCTTGGGCAGTCCTCACGGACCCCCCGTCGCCATGTTTGTAGCAACTCCTCCCAATGAGGTAGGATCTAACACCGCGCCATTCTCCACATGTGACCTAAAAGCCCATGTGATGTATTTCATCACTCTTTACCTCCCCCAGTCTGGGCAAGTGTGGTCTCCACAGGGTCTTTCCCCCCTGAAAGAATAGGAAAACTGGGAAAGATCGCCGTCCTCGATGCGTATGATAGTGTTAAAATGGCCCCAGCCGCTTTAACTCTATGCGAGAAACATAGAGAGAGAAAAAGTGCAGCTGGCCTGCTCCCATGCTTGGCACGTGTCCTTGTTCCCCCCTATCAGGAGTAAAGAACCAGTTGGCTTTGACAATTTTATGGGGTGTTGGGGAAGGGTACGTGCAGCCTGGCACAGCCGGTCGCTTTGGCACATAAAATACCTGCCCGCTCCTGTGTTAGCAGTACACGTACATGGCTCAGTGCATGGCGTGATTTAAATTGGACCCCTAGTGTCGCTTCTTCGACACAACGTTGAAGTGGGCGACAGACGGGGAACGTCTAGGTTGCGGATGTATCCTCTGTTCCCTGATGGAGGGAACAAGACGTTGTGCCCTCCCGGCCACGTCGCTGAACCGAGCCACTGTTGTGGCCAAACCTCATTGTCGGCTCCTCAGAAAAATCCTGAATGAAACAGACGCATTTCCCTCCCTTTATACCCGTAAGTCCGGGGGCGGACATGCAAATTCTGTCTGCCAATTTCTTATTGGCCTTTTCTCAAAGATCAGATATGCAAAAGGCTCTCAAGAGAGACCCCTAGTGTCCCTTCCATCAGGGAATGGAGGTTACATCCGTAACCTAGACGATATACAACAATTATTTTCTCTGGCTGTGTTCAGTCTCTATCGCACACATGCTGGATCTCTCTCGCGTGGTTTAATTTTTTGACACTGGTTCAGATGGCAGAGATGTTTTCGTGCAATAGATAAAGCAGCTTGCCTGTGTTTCTCCCATACTTGGTTTCGAAAAATGTACAAACATAAAAACGTTTACGAAAGAGTAAATTTTATGTTAGAATACTTAGAATAATTATTAGATCAGGCTCTCATGACACGTTTGGTCAGTCAACTTGTTTAACTTTACAGTTTGTGCATTAGGCAAAATGGAAAAATAAAGGTTCAGTTGAAAGCTGAGGATTACAAAAATTTCAAAGTATGAGAATTCTAACTCAATTATTTGAATGTAAGAAAATGTCATGTAAAATATATTACCAAAGAAAATGAATAATCCTGATTGCACAAATGTTCATTTCCTGTCTTCCAGATCTTCAGTCTTGTGGAGTATGCTTCATTGGCAATGCACTGTATGTCTAATATTTTAGTGTTTCATAGCATTTCCTTTGGTTTGATTGGGTGTCAGAGGCAAATGTCACACTGATTCATGGGAGGAAGACACAGTGACCAGGAAGCAGCTTCAGCATCAACATGACAATGAGCTAGTTCATTCAGCAGACACCATACCCAACTCTCTCTCTCTCTCTCACTCTCTCTCTCTCTCTCTCTCTCTCTCTCTCTCTCTCTCTCTCTCTCTCTGTGCGCATGCGTGAGCGTCTGAGCTGAACGGGTGTGGAGTGTGGAGTGCGAGAGCGTTGGCCTGCGGGCTGTGTGAGTTTTCTATCTTTTCTTCTTTCTTTGGCAAAGTTGTTGGGTTTTTTTGTGGAGGTTTTGCTGGAGTTTAGGGAGAGTAAAATGCTGTTGTTTAGCATGTGCTGTCGGAGATGGCAGCATCGGAGAGCATGCAGCTTGATAAGCTGACGCGGAGGAATGGCATTAAAGTTATCCCTGCGGAATGCTGCTCTATAGAGGACTGCAGCATAGCAGTTGCTCAAGTTGTGGGATATAGGAGTATCTTGTCGGCATCTAGGATGAACAGTGCAATTGTTTTATTCCTAGATGACGTGAGCAAGGTTAATGAAATAGTCGCAAGTGGAATTGTGCTAAATGAGTCGTACACACAGGTAATGCCTTTGTTGCAACTGGCGAAAAAGATCTTGTTGTAAAGGATGAAGTGATAAAGGATGAAGTGATTCAAAGAGAACTGTTAAGGCACGGAAAAATTGTTTTGCAATTTAAAAAAATCACCTTAAATTGCAAATTGGCGCAGTTGAAGCATGTTGTTTCTTTCCAGCGGCAGGTGTATATGATTCTGAACAGTGAGAGTGCGGAGTTGAATCTCGCAATAAAGTTTAGAATTGATGATTTTGACTATGTGATTTACGTTACATCGGAGACAATGAAGTGTTTTAAATGTGGACAAGGAGGGCATCTTGCTCGTGTGTGTCCTGAGAATGTGGAACACGATGCAGTGCTGAATAACGTTGAAGGTGAGGGACAGAAAGATAATGTGGAGAATGAAAATCAGGAAAAAGAAGGGGAAGTGCTTGAGAATGGTGAACAAACTAATCAAAAAGAAACTGAAAATGGGAGTAATGAGGAAGAAAGGGGAGGAGGGGAAATTGAAAAAGAAAATGATGTTGCTGGCCCTGTTGTGAATGTAGAAGTTTCAATAGATGTTGATATGGCGGAGGATGACAATCTGTTTAAAACACCGACTTTAAAGAGAAAAACAAGTGGAAAAAGTAGAGGAAAAAAGCTAGGAAAGAGCAGGTTCAAGAAGAACAGACAGAGGAAAGGATGGTTCAAAAAACCATGTCTGACATTGAACGCAGCAACTCAGATGAGTCAGGGAGTGAGTGTGAATCCGTAAGTTCAGTTGACTCAGTCTCTCAAAGAAGATCTGGGAGGAGTGCTTACACCCTTGAAAAAATTAAATCTTTTTTGCAGAACACAAAAGGCATGAAGGGGGTTCAAGTGCAAGAGTTTTTTCCTGATTCTGAAATGTTCATAGAGGCTCCAAGAATGTCAATGAAAGAAATTGGGTTGGGGGGTCTCACAGAACAGGAAGTATATAGGTTAAAATTGTTCAAAAGGTGAGATCCAATATGTTAAATGATGAAAAGGAAGTGTTTTAATTTTTTCTTTTTTCTTTGTCAATTTCTTGTTTTTGTTTTGTACAGTTTCTTTTTTTTCTCATTTATTTATGAGTAATTTAATACTGGGCATCCTGAACATGAACGGTGCTCGGGATTTTACGAAAAGAGCAATACTTTATGAGTTGATAAAACAAAAAAAGATTGACATTATGTTTCTTCAGGAAACACATAGTGATATGAAAAATGAAAGTGAATGGATGATGGAATGGGAAGGAAAGGTGATAGTGAGCCATAAGACTACCACTAGTGGAGGTGTAGCAATTTTATTAAAAAATAATATAAATCCAGTCTCATGTGAAGTAGAGCATGTAGTCGGGGGACAGTTGTTGAAAATACAACTTGAGTTCAAACATTATACTGTTGTATTTATAAATTTGTATGCCCCAGTATTGGGAAGTGAAAGAATGTTGTTTTTAAACAAAGTTAGAGATATTATCTGATGAATTTTTGTTTCTAGGGGGTGATTTCAATTGTACAGAAGATGATAAAATTGATAGAAATCATAAGGAACCACATATGCCTTCACAGTGTGTTTTAAAACAAATCCTGAAAGAGTGTAAGTTGTATGACATTTGGAGGGTTTTAAATAAAACACAGAGGCAGTACACATGGACACAAGTGAGGGAACATTATGTGACAATGGCTAGACTAGACAGGTGGTATTGTTTTAAGCATCACTTTAATGCACGGTGGCGCAGCGGTTAGCACTGTTGCCTCACAGCAAGAAGGTCGTGGGTTCAAACCCCGGTTGCCCCGGCCTTTCTGTGTGGAGTTTGCATGTTCTCCCCGTGTCTGCGTGGGTTCTCTCCGGGTGCTCCGGCTTCCTCCCACCATCCAAAGACATGCAGGCTAGGTTAATTGGTGTCTCCAAAAATTGCCCTAGGTGTGGATGTGAGTGTGAGTGTGTGTCTGTCTATGTGTGGCCCTGCGATGAACTGCCGACCTGTCCAGGGTGTACCCTGCCTTTCGCCCAATGTTAGCTGGGATAGGCTCCAGCCCCCCGCGACCCTGTACACAGGATAAGCGGTTGACGATGGATGGATGGATGTACAATTTCTCCTGTAGGCTTCTCAGATCATGGTTTAGTCAGCTGTAATGTTTTTATCACTAATGTAAAGCCAAGAAGTGCTTATTGCAAGATAATTTTTTGTGAGGTGTTTGGCCATTTTTGGCAACAGTTTAAGAATAAGAAGTCATCCTTTGAGTCTTTGCAACAATGGTGGGACATTGCAAAAATAGAGATACAGCAACTGTGCCGTATGTATACTTTCAATGCTTCGAGAGACATTTCCCGATCTCTGAAAGATCTAGAGAAAGAGATAATTGAAATGCAAAATTTAATGGAATCTGTTAGAGACAGAGAATGTGTCAAAGTTTTAAAGGATAAAAAGAAAATATTAGATGATTTGTTGGGGGTTAAAGCACAGGGTGCTCTGGTACGCTCGCGGTTTCAGAGTGTAGCACAGATGGATGGCCCAACCAGTTTCTTTTTTGGACTTGAAAGGAAAAATGGCCAAAATAGAAATATGCATTCCTTGTTGTCTGAATCAGGCACAGAAATTATAGAGGCTAAGGAAATAAGAAAAAGAGCGGTAGGTTTTTATTCAGAGTTATATAAGAGTGGTCACGTGGAGGTGAAGGATATAGCCAGTAAGTTTTATGTGAGTCTGCCTAAAGTTTCGGATGAAGCAAACACTGAGCTGGAAAAACCTTTTACGAAAGGTGAGCTGTATAACGCCCTGAAGAGTGTGGAGTGCGGGAAAGCTCCAGGGATCGACAGAATTCCTGTTGAGTTTTATAAATCACTCTGGGCAGTTTTGGGTGATGATCTTCTGGAGGTGATTAATGACAGCTTGGCCAGAGGGTCGCTGCCGACAAGCTGCCGGAGAGCAGTGATCACCCTATTACCAAAAAAGGAGACCTCAGAAACATAAAGAACTGGCGACCTGTGTCACTCTTATGCTCTGATATAAAAATCCTATCTAAAGCCTTAGCAGTTAGGTTGAGAGAAGTGATTGCTGGGGTCATACATATAGACCAGACATACTGTGTTCCCAATAGATCGATCTTTGACAACATTCATTTAATTAGAGATATTTTGGACATCTCTGGATCATTGGATTTAGATTTTGGCCTTATTTCCTTAGACCAGGAAAAGCCTTTGACTGGGTTGAGCATAAGTACCTCTGGAAGACTCTGAGTGAGTTTGGTTTCAGCCCGGGTTTTATAAAAATGATTGGGGTGTTGTATGCAAACATTGAGAGTATACTCAAAATGAATGGAGGGTTGAGTGTTCCTTTTAAAATTACAAGAGGTATTAGACAAGGGTGTGCACTGTCTGGTATGTTGTATGCTTTAGCCATTGAACCTCTGCTGTTAAGGATTAGGGCAAACATTGATGGGTGGAATATACCGCAATCTGAGTATAAGATTAAGCTATCAGCTTATGCTGATGATATTGTGGTTATGATAAAAAATCAAGAAGAAGTAAACACTTTACAGGTAATTTTAAAAGAGTTTGGTATATTATCTTCAGCTAAAGTAAACTGGTGTAAGAGTGAGGCCATAGTAGGCGGAAAATGGGAAGGTAGATGCCTTCCTAAACTACCGGCTGGACTTGAGTGGAAGAAAAGTGGTTTTAAATATTTGGGTGTTTATCTTGGAGATGATTCAATGTTGCGTAAAAACTGGGAAGGGGTTTTGGAGAAAACAAAAGGACGTCTGGAAAAATGGAGATGGTTGTGGCCAAAAATGTCTTTTAGAGGACGTGTGACAATTATTAATAATCTGGTGGCTTCAATGTTCTGGCATCGTTTGGCATGTATTGAGCCGCCAAGTGGACTTCTCGCAAAACTGCAGGCTGTAATAGTGGACTTTTTTTGGACTAAACTTCACTGGATACCGCAGAGTGTACTCTATCTTCCTAGAGAGGAAGGGGGACAAGGCCTGATATACCTGGTCAGCAGAGGAGCAACCTTTCGCTTACAGTTCAGTCGAAGACTTTTAACTGGTCCAGAGGATCTGTCTGGAGGAACGTTGCTGGATCTATTTTAAGACGTGCTGGAGATCTGGGTTTGGACTCTACTTTGTTTTTAATGGATTCTGACAGGATTCATCTGAATGGACTGACACCTTTTTATAAGGGGATTTTTAGAGTATGGAGCTTTTTTAAAAAGAGAAGAGGGGTTTCTGAGTCATCTTTATTTTGGTTATTGGAAGAACCGACTGTGTTTGGAGCCAGGTTGGATGTATCTAATGAAATTGCATGTGAGTTTGAAAATGTTTTGTGCAATTCAAAAAAGGTTAAATTGTGTGATGTGATAACTGAAGGGGGTACTGAGTTGAATAACTCGCAAGGGGTAGCATCTGGTCTAAAATTAAAGTCGGAAAGATTGGCAAGAAAATTGTTGGAAGTTTTAAAACAGAGACTTACGGTGGAAGAAAAGTCTCTACTTGTGAGGTATGGTGAAGGGAAGGTTTCTCCAAACAGTAAAGATCCTTTTCCTGACGTTTTCTTTACTCCTGATCTTAAAGGAGCTAATGGGGTGATGTTGGAGAAGTTGGAAGATTTAAGCATTCACGAGGCTGACCGTAAGAAATTGTATCGAAACTGTGTTAAAGTTTTAAATAAGAAAGTTTTAAATGGAAGAGTAGACACTGTTTGGAGAGACAAACTTGGCTTGGATCAGAGTATAAAACCTGTGTGGAGAGTGTTTTATAAACCTCCTTTAGGAAAAAGAGTGGGGGATCTTCAATGGAGGATTTTACACGGGGCAGTTGCTGTCAATGCTTTTATAAGTGTTATTAATCCTAATGTGTCTAATGAGTGTCCTTTTTGTAAAAAAAAAGGGAGACAATCTTTCATTGTTTTATGGAGTGTTCAAGGTTGGGATATTTTTTTGTTTTTCTTAATTTGTTGTTTAACAAGCTAAACGAAGATTTTAACGTTCAGAGTTTTATTCTTGGTTATCGGTATGTAGCAAAAAATAGAGTAAAATGTCAACTTATAAACTTCATTATAGGTGAAGCAAAAATGGCAGTTTATTTGAGCAGGAAGAACAAAATTGAAGGGTCAGAAGGATGTGAAGTTGTGTCTATTTTAAAAAACAGGATAAAATCAAGAGTGTGGATTGATTTTAAATTTTATAAGATGATGAAGGACTTGACTTTTTTTCAAATCAGTGGTGTTATAATGATGCAGTTTGTTCTGTTGTAGATGAACTTTTATTTTTATTTTTAAGTATCACTAATGTGATGTGTATTTGTTGTGGTTATTTTTATATTGGAATTGTGTTGTAATGAATAAGAATTGTAAAATAAATGTTTTGTTAAAATTCAAATTCTCTCTCTCTCGTTCTCTCTCTCTCTCTCTCTCTCTCTCTCTCTCTCTCTCTCTCTCTCTCTCTCTCTCTCTCTATCGCTCGCTCTTCACCTTCACATTTGTTTGTTTGTCTCAGCCTGTCAGTGTCCAAGTGTAACCACTTCACTCCATCAATAAAGAGCAAAAAATGCAGCCTGTCCTGGCAATTTGCATTCAAACATTCAAAAGGACAAACTCATGTAATGCCACTCACTTAATAACAGACCTCTGTTTGTCGAGAAACATCATTAGATAATAAACAGTGGAAAAATTCAGAGAGAATGTAGGATATTTGGTATGCGATATTTAGAAGGGAACTATTTAAAGTGCCCTCATTATAAGTACGGATATTTGGTACTGATGAATTTAGACGGGAACCGTTAATGTGCCCATCTTCTAACACCAATATAAGAGAATTTGTCCTTAAACTGTCCTTATTGTACATTATTAGGTAATGAAATGTATAACTGAATTAGTCGTGTTCGACAACCATTATAAATGAGATAAATGACAAATAACTAGATTATTTGTCTTAATGGATTCTCCACCATTAAAATCATAATAAAACATCTCGTATCTGCTCACAATTTCTACTGTAAGGAATTAACTTTAATTAATGAATTATGATTATTTATATAGTGGAGTGATATTATTCTCATGGCTTATTGAAAATAATATCACACATATTTAGGTACAGTTTTGAAGCGAAATCTTTTAGAAACAATCTTTTAGAAATCTTTTAGAAACAGGGATGAGATTTATCAAAATATACCACAGTCACGTCGTCTATAAATACAGACAAACTTTATTGCTATTCAAAAGATAAATCTAATTTAACACATAAATACATAAGACAGGTTGGTGAGAAGATTGACAGAATGTGAAATAAATGATCAGTACAGTGAAAATGAAGTTTATGGAGTCTGTTGACAATACCTTAAGAACCATTTACCCTTCTTTGAGTAATCCGATAGCAAATCGATGTAGACTCAAAGTATTTAGCAAATACACCAGCACTTTGAGCACAATATTGGAGATGTACTTGCATTTAGTGGTGTTTCCTTGCGTTCTTTGTGTTGCTTGGTTCTTGGTCGAAAGTTCGTTCCGTCGATGTTTGACGTTCGAAGAGTTATTGTCTGTTTGAATGATGAGGTTGGCTTTGAAGCGAGGCCTCCTTATGGGTGTGTGAACTATAGAGAGTGACAAACTTTCTCGGGACGTCGAGTCCCGAGCTTCCTTGGACCTCACATGGCATGGATATGATTCTGACAAGATCCAGAGAAGACCACGAGGGAAGAGTCAGAGCGAAGTCTGAGCAGTCAGATGAGCAGAAGTTGAAGCGGGTGAAGACAGAAGAGAAGAGAGGAAGAGAGACTGAAGAGAAGAGAGTGTGTTCTTCCAGTTTGGAAACATTTGAACTGCCATTCCCAAAGGTGTCCTGAGCCAATCAGAAGTGACTTTACAGAGTCACATGGTCATCTGGGCTGTCTTTTCCGACAGATGTTTCAGATTCTGTTTCAGATTCTTTTACAAAATGCCTGCTCAAAATAGTGCATGTTTAATCATGAACTTTAAATCTTGCAAATGGAGGCATGACATTCGTTGTCATCAGCTTTCTCTGCATACACCAGCGCATGGTTACATTCTAAACATGACATTTTTTTATGGATATTATACGTGTTGTTAACAAAACATGAAAATCCCTGGTTACAAATCATACTGGTGAATTCATTGGTTATGAATAAAACATTACATACATTTTAAAGAGGTTTATCAGGCTATAATCATTAATTTGTCAGTTATACTGTTACCACAGTTCAAAGCAATTGTCAGGATTACCTAGCAAGACTAGGTCTTGTATAAATCATGGATTTAAATGCGTTCTGTAAATTTTAGAAGGTTGATTCAGCAAAGTACTGTGACTTTGTGTGAGATGTTTCTGGATTAAAGAATGTCCTTTTTAATATGCTGTTTGCTGAACCATGATCACGATGTCATGTGATCTGATGAGTCTAAGTGTAGCAAACTGGTTTATATCAGAGGACAGAGTCTTGTGTGTCCCGAGTCTCCCGTGAACTCCAAGTGTGTGTCTTTTATTGCTTTGACCTTTGAACTCTGACATCTGTCCCATCTCACTCTAGCTTTCTCTGTCTCATCTCTCTCTCTCTCTCTCTCTCTCTCTCATGACTGTGCGCACGCGTGAGTGTTTGCTGTGTGAGTGGAGCGTGTTTTGGAGAGTTACTATGGAGTTCTTTAAATCTAAGATTTGTCTATTTCTGTGTTATCCCCCAATGTTTGTCTTTTTTTTTGCTAGTCAGTATATACAGTATTTTCACAACATACTATGGTATTGTTTTGGGAATAGGGAGTGTTTCTGTGGTATCAGCCAGTTGTCAAATGAGCAGCTCACCCGGTGGCATGGAATTAAAGTGCCGGTCGGGGTTGAGTGCACGGTTGAGGAGTGTGTTTTGGCGGTGGGAGAGGTGTTCGGCCAGAATAGCATTCGATCAGCCTCTAGAATGAACAGCACTATTGTATTATTTTTGGATAAAAAATAGATTGTGGAAAATGGCATAGCTCTATATAATGCTTTTGTTTGTTTGTTTGTTTTATTTGGATCCCCATTAGCTTCAGCATAAGCTAAAAGCTATTCTTCCTGGGGTCCTACAATCTTCCATGTGACAATACAATTTATTACATCACATTACACACTATACGCATAGGACATTACGCAACATTTAAAATACATATTGTACAATTAACGCCATTGATCACCAAAATAATAAAAAAATAATAACACATAATTCAAATAAAATGTTGCTACTCTGAATAGATCTATATCAAAAATAACCTAACTAAGAACCCTACAACAGTATCTCCTTAAATTAAAATAATATTAACTATCTAAGTTTCTTTGAAGGTAATTTTTCTTAAGTGAAGTTTTGAAACCATACAGAGTGTTTTGTTGTTTGATAGTATTTGGGAGCGAATTCCATTCACACATTGCTCTGTACTTAACTGAACGTTGAATTGATTTGGTTTTCACTCTCGGTAAAATAAAACTACCTCCTACTGCATGCCTCGTTGGATGATGATGTGTATCAATACTAAAGGATAGTTTTGTATATAAAGTGAAAGGTGTTTTGTTCGTTGTAACATTATATAAAAATACCATTAGTGAATACACCAATCTATTTTTAACTTTTAACCATGAAAGGCTTTCATGCATTTTGTCAACATTTGATCTAAACCCACATGAGAGAGCCACACGTGCAGCTTTATTCTGAATCACTTGTAGTTTTTTTATATTAATTGATGAAGTATTTGACCAAACCACAGAGCAATAATCAAGGTGTGAAAAAAACAAGCATGAAGTACTTGTTTAACGATCTGTGGTGTAAAATGTTTTGCACACCTTTTAATAACAGACAAAGTATTACCCATTTTAGTTAACAATTTCTGAACATGTCTGTCCCAACACAATCTATTATCAATCATCACTCCCAAAAGTTTAGCCTCTTCTCTTTGCTCAACAAAATTTTGCTCTATGCTGAGTTCAAGTTTCGGTTTGGAAAGTAAAGAAAAAGGAGTTCCAACCACTAAACAGGTAGTTTTAGATACATTGAGAACCAGTTTGTTACTCCTTATCCAGTCCACCACTAACTGTAGCTCTCTTTGTAGTTTTGTATTTAAATCACCAATATCAGTTGCTGCTAAATATATAGTGGAATCATCAGCAAACATTGAAATGCTTGCCTTATCTAAAACAGATGGAAGATCATTGGTAAAGATTGTGTAGAGGAGCGGCCCAAGACAACTTCCTTGAGGCACGCCTTGTTCCACAACCCTTACCTTTGAAAAACTTCCATTAAAATAAACTAGTTGTCTTCTATCTGACAAATAACTATTCATCCAAAATAATGCGGTTTGTGAAAAACCATAATATTCCAGTTTTGTAAAGGTGTTTCCGCTTGTCAATCCGGTTAGAAAAGTTATTCTTTCAAATATTCCCGCATTTATAAGGGATGAAACACTGCAGTGTGAACTATCTAGACATGGACAGTTGGTCTCTGTGATAAAGAAAATCCCTCTTAAGTAAGTCACCTCTGCTAAAACATGTTGTGTCTTTTTGTAGACAAGTCAATATCATTTTAAGGAGCGAGATTAACTAAGTTTCCATCCAAGTATTTCTTGCATTTTAGTGCATAAAAATAAAACTGATGGAAACTCTTTTTTTTAGCTAAAATTTCGACATAATAGTTTTCCGTTTAACTCTAGCGCATAAACTCAATGTTGATACTTCAAATGTCATGAAAAACTAGAGAGAACACTATTTGATGAATTGCTAAAAGTAAATTTTAATGGAAACAGGTAGAAAACTGCAAATTTCCCAATCTTTTTTTAATGCATTTTCACTTTGTCGATAACAAAACATTGCAAAAAGTGGCTGGAAACTAGACTATTGATGAGTTAAATATTGCCCTTGATATTCAAGTTGGATGGTTTTGATTATGTGATCTTTGCAACAACAGAGAACATGAAATGTTTTGGATGTGGAATGGAAGGACATTTGGTACGTTCCTGCCCAGAGAAAGAAATTAAAAGTGGTACAATTGTTGATGGGGCTCAAGATCAGGAAAAAAAAGTGGAAATAGACACAGAGGGTGATGTGTTGCATGTGGAGGGTGAACAAATGAATGAAAGTTTTAATAAAGAATGCTGTAAAGAAATAGTGGATATAGATCTGGATGAGGTGGAGGGTGAAATCCTTAGGGATGATGAAGCAGCTCTCAATGTACCAGCTATAAAGAGAAAATGAAATCTGTGGGAAACGGCATCTAAATCTAAGAAGAAAAAAAAAACAGAAAAATATCTCCTCCAAAAGTTCAGAGGTTTTGGCTGAGAGTGTGAAACTTCTGATTCTTCAGTTCAAGACAGTATGAAGCAAGACTATAGCGGATAGAGCTTAGAACGGATGATACATTTTCTACAGTGCACAAAAGGAAAAGAAATGTTGAAGTTACAGAATTCTTCCCTGATCGCTCCTTATTCATTGAATCTGTAAAATTCCTAATGAAGTAGACAGGTGAAAATTGTTTATCAAATCCAGATGTGTACCGTTTAAAAAAGATTGTTCAAAGATTACAAGCTCAAACGATGCTTAATGATCAGTCACAAGAATAATGGCTTTACTTTGATTTGGATTTTATTTAGTTTTTTTTCCCCTCGAAAAGAGCAATTTTAAAATAGAATTTTTGAATATAAATGGGGCGAGCGAAGCAAGCAAAAGAGAACAAGTTTATGATCTTATGAAACTTAAGAATATAAATTTTGCTTTCTTACAAGAATTCGCATATTATAAAATCTGATGAAGTTGAATGGCAGAAAGAAAGGGATGGGAGGATAATTTTTAGCCACAAGAATGCACTTAATGCAGGGATTGCTATTTTGTTTTCCAAAGATTTTTGCCACCATCAAGTCAAGTCAAGTGGTTTTTATTGTCGTTTCAACCATATACAGTTAGTACAGTAAACAGCGAAACGAGACAACGTTCTTCCAGGACCATAGTGCTACATAAAACAACATAGGACAAACCCAGAACCACATGAGACTACACAGACTAAATAACATACCTATATATAGTGCACATGCAAACAAGTGCAAAAAGTACGGGACAGTATATAAATAAATTACTAACAATGAACAGGACAATGGACACAGTAAGAGACAGTGCAGCGCCGATCAGTACACAGTAGTGCAAAAAGATGACTGTTTCTAAAAATGCCAAATGTAAACATAACATACTATGAGATAGTGTTCTATGGACATAGCAGTTATTGAGGTAGCAGCCAGTTATAAAGTGACAATAACTAAAGTGTGTCAGTCCAGTCTCTGAGTATTGAGGAGTTTGATGGCTTGGGGGAAGAATCTGTTACACAGTCTGGCCGTCTGGGCCCGAATGCTTCGGTACCTCTTGCCAGACGGCAGGAGGGTGAAGAGTTTGTGTGAGGGGTGTGTGGGGTCATCCACAATGCTGGTGGCTTTGCGGAGGCAGTGTTTTTTGTAAATGTCTTTGATGGAGGGAAGAGAGACCCCAATGATCTTCTCAGCTGGTCCTCACTATCCTCTGCAGGGCTTTGTGGTCCGAAACGGTACAAGTCCCAAACCAGGCAGTGATGTAGCTGCTCAGGATGCTCTCAATAGTCCCTCTATAGAATGTAGTGAGGATGGAGGGTGGGAGATGTGCTTTCCTCAGCCTTCGAAGAAAGTAGAGACGCTGCTGGGTTTTCTTGGTAATAGAGCTGTCAATCATATGATGTTATGGAATTATTGGAGGGCAGGCAACTTAAAGTAACAGCAAAATATGAAAACATTATTATAAAGATGATAGAATGGTGTTTCTTAATACTTTGTCTGATACTTTTCAACAATGTGATGCTGAGCATTTATAATGATTGGTGGTGATTTTAATTGTACAGGTACATTGACAGAAATCACATTGAACCTCATGGTGCCTCAAGGTGTAGATTGTTGTGTCTGATTGAAACCCATAAGCTCTATTATGTGTGGAGAAATTCGCATAATAATGTTAAACAATACACACGGGCTCATGTGAGAGATAACAATGACTGTGTCTTGTTTGGAAGGATGCATTCTCCGGAGGTCGCACTTGTCGGCCGCATATTTTATCGAGGCTGTCTTGTTTTATTTTATTATTATTTTTATTGGGAATTCAAAAAGGGTTAACAATTGTATAAATGTAAGTGAATAAACATAAAAGTCATTGACAATAGATAAAAAGAAAAAATGAAACGAGACAGCCTTGATGACGTATGCAGCCGACAAATGCGACCTCCGGAGGACGCATCCTTCCAAACGAGACAAAGTGAATATCTCATTAGCAAGATTGGATAGATTTTATTGATTTGCACATCAAATACAATGATTTAGGTCATATCACCATTCAATGGTAGTAACAGGTGTTTTTATATTAATTCTATTAATCAAAAAAGTGCATATTGACATTTTAACAATATGAGTGAAGATACACATTTTAGTAAATATTTTTCTTTATTCTGGATGTTATGGAGATCTCAGAAGACACATTTTACATCATTACAATAATGGTGGGATATTGGATTCAGACTTTTTGTAATCTGTACACTTTTAATGTCACCAGGGACACTGCTAGATCTATAAGAGATCTAGGGATGGATATTGTGGAACTCCAGGTTTTGAGGGGAACCACAGGAGACTCTCAAAGATAAAAAAAAAAATGTGCTTTTAGGCATCAGAGCACAAGGGGCATTGATCAGATTTCAGAATCTGCCTAAAATGGATACCCTGTCCAATTATTATTATTTTATTTTTTTTCAGTTTGGAGAAGAGAAATGGTATTCAAAAAGTATTCAATGTTTACGGTCAGGAGATGGACAGGAAATTGCCAGGGTCTCAGATATTTATAAGAGAGCTGTGAGTTTCTATACAGGGCTCAGCGCTAAGGATTTTTTCTACTGGCCCAATTGGGCCAGTGCTTTAGACTTTTACTTGCCCTGCCAAAATTTTCACTGACCCCAAAACAAAAATGAAAAATATCTGATACATCATGGCTTAAAAATATTGTCCAAAGCTAAATATTTTATATATATATATATACACACACGCTGGTGCTGGTCATATAATTAGAATATCACCAAAAAGTTGATTTATTTCAGTAATTCCGTTCAAAAAGTGAAACTTGGATATTATATTCATTCATTACACACAGACTGATATATTTCAAATGTTTATTTCATTTAATTATGATGATTAAAACTGACAACTAATGAAAATCCCAAATTCAGTATCTCTGAAAATTAGAATATTACATAGACCAATACAAAAAAAGGATTTTTAGAAATGTTGGCCAACTGAAAAGTATGAACATGAAAAGTATGAGCATGTACAGCACTCAATACTTAGTTGGGGCTCCTTTTGCCTGAATTACTGCAGCAATGCGGCGTGGCATGAAGTCGATCAGTCTGTGGGACTGCTCAGGTGTTATGAGAGCCCAGGTTGCTCTGATAGTGACCTTCAGCTCTTCTGCAGTGTGAGTCTGGCGTATCGCATCTTCCTCTTCACAATACCCCATAGATTTTCTATAGGGTTAAGGTCAGGCGAGTTTGCTGGCCAATTAAGAACAGGGATACCATGGTCCTTAAACCAGGTACTGGTAGCTTTGGCACTGTGTGCAGGTGCCAAGTCCTGTCGGAAAATGAAATCTGCATCTCCATAAAATTGGTCAGCAGCAGGAAGCATGAAGTGCTCTAAAACTTCCTGGTAGACGGCTGCATTGACCTTGGACCTCAGAAAACACAGTGGACCAACACCAGCAGATGACATGGCACCCAAAACCATCACTGAATGTGGAAACTTTACACTGGACTTCAAGCAATGTGGATTCTGTGCCTCTCCTCTCTTCCTCCAGACTCTGGGACCTTGATTTCCGCAGGAAATGCAAAATTTACTTTCATCAGAGAACATAACTTTGGACCAAGCAGTCCAGTCCTCTTTGTCTTTAGCCCAGGCGAGACGCTTCTGACACTGTGTCTTGTTCAAGAGTGGCTTGACACAAGGAATGCGACAGCTGAAACCCATGTCTTGCATACGTCTGTGCGTGGTGGTTCTTGAAGCACTGACTCCAGCTGCAGTCCACTCTTTGTGAATCTCCCCCACATTTTTGAATGGGTTTTGTTTCACAATCCTCTCCAGGGTGTGGTTATCCCTATTGCTTATACACTTTTTTCTACCACATCTTTTTCTTCCTTCGCCTCTGGAATGTGCTTGGACACAGAGCTCTGTGAACAGCCAGCCTCTTTAGCAATGATCTTTTGTGTCTTGCCCTCCTTGTGCAAGATGTCAATGGTTGTCTTTTGGACAGCTGTCAAGTCAGCAGTCTTCCCCATGATTGTGTAGCCTACAGAACTAGACTGAGATACCATTTAAAGGCCTTTGCAGGTGTTTTGAGTTAATTAGCTGATTAGAGTGTGGCACCAGGTGTCTTCAATATTGAACCTTTTCACAATATTCGAATTTTCTGAGATACTGATTTTGGTGTTTTCATTAGTTGTCAGTTATAATCATCAAAATTAAAAGGAATGAACACTTGAAATATGTCAGTCTGTGTGGAATGAATGTATACATTATACAAGTTTCACTTTTTGAATGGAATTACTGAAATAAATCAACTTTTTGATGATATTCTAATTATATGACCAGCACCTGTATATATTCTGAACTTTTTAAACTAATTTAAAGAGCTCTCATCCAAAAATCCTCCACGTGCAGCAATGGCAGCTTTGCAGATCCTTGTTATTCTGTCAGTTTGTCCAGATCTCAGGTGACATTTCATCCCACACTTCCTGTAGCACTTGCCATAGATGTGTCTGTCTTGTCGGGCACTTCTCACACACCTTACAGTCTAGCTGATCCCACAAAAGCTCAATGGGGTTAAGATCCATAACACTCTTGTCCAGTGTCTGTGTTTCTTTGTCCACTCAAACCTTTCCTTTTTGTTTTTCGGTTTCAAAAGTGGATTTTCTTTGCAATTCTTCCCATAAGGCCTGCACCCCTGAGTCCTCTCTTTACTATTGTACATGAAATTGGTGTTGAGTGGGTAGAATACAATGAAGCTGTCAGCTGAGGACATGTGAGGCATCTATTTCTCAAACTAAAGACTCTGATGTTCTTATCCTCTTGTTTAGTTAAGCTTCCTCTAATGAAGCAAATATATTTCAGCAGTGTGTAATATAATGGCAAGTGATTAGATTGGAGTGCTGGCTGCTGTCTAGATTTGATCAAAAATGACTTTTTTCAAATAGTGATGATGCTGTTTTTTACATCAGTAATGTCCCGACTATAATTTGTGGTCAGTTGAATGCCGCTTTGCTGAATTAAAGAACAAATTTTCTTCCAAAACAGCAAAATCTGTACATTATTCCAAACTTTTGGCCACCAGTGTGTGTAATATACAGTGTATATATATATATATATATATATATATATATATATATATATATATATATATATATATATATATATATATATATATATATACGTTCAAATTTCTTTACCGATTCATTCAGATAACCATTCTGTAAATCACACTTAGGTGGCAGCAAATCAACATCTTTCATGTGTTTTGAGACTTTAAACCATTGATAAAGCACAGAGGCCAAAACAAGTCTAATTATACTTTATTCAAACAAGTGTGTCTACTAAGAGACTTTAGCAGTGTATAAATATCATAAGTGTTTTCCCTGCTAATGACAACAAAGCATATAATTTTGTGAACTGCTGTGCATGACCATCAAGCAATATACAAAAAAGACAACAGCCTGAAAGTAAAAGGTTTTAATTACGTCCTCATTGTAAAGTCATTAGTCACTTTTACTATTAATCCAGCTCCTTTCTCTCGTTAAATGGGATTACCAAACTAAATGAGCGACATGCCTCCTCTGTCAATCAGACATAATTAGGCGCTGATCCTTGCTCATTCATAAATTGAATGAGGAAATGGGTCGTATTAGTTCAGTGGCTCAAACCAATGATATGCTCTGTCACAGCCCACACTCCAATGCTGTTGGCTCACACTACAGTCAGTCTTTATATGTGGGAAAAGCAACCAAAGTGCCTCACGATGCAGCTGTTTAGAACAGTTACGTGCTGATTGCAAAATTACATAATTTTAGGGGGGCTGAAACCCTCCAAAAAAGGCCTAATAACGGCAATGGCTGCTGCTAAGACACTTGGAAATAAGTAAGGACAGTTATAGGAGAGCGTGCTCTGTGTTTGCATGCTCATGCGCTCACGAGTCTATTCCTCACCGCTTCCAGTATATTATGCACTTGCATGTCATTGCAAGGTAAATATAGTCATGCTTTCTCGTCTCGGTTAGAAGACTTTGTTCACTCTGTGTATTTTTTGTGCTCTCTCGCTCGTTGTCTGCTAACACTAACGTTATAAATGCAGCACTGTCCCGATCGGGCAAGTGACAGTTCTAGCATCTGGCCCAAACCTCTTTCACACTGGCCCTGGGCCATCGGGAAGTCCTTATTGTCGAGCCATGCTATAAGGAACTATATGCTTGTGAGTATGTTGAGGACAAGTTAATGGCTCAGTCTTTTCATAATGCTCTTCCTCAAGAGGCTGGAGAATTTTTTTGAAGATCTGCTGAGGCCTCTATCATTAGAGTTTCCAAGTGTTACAAAGCATGGAAAATGGGAAAGCACCTGTATTAGATGGGCTACTGGATGAAATTTATAAGGCATACTGGCACTTTTTTGAGAATCTTAAGTGAAAGTCTCAATGGATGGCGACTTCTACTCAGCTGCAGAAGAGCAGTCTTAACTCTAACCTCAAAGAGGTTAGGAATTGGAGACCAGTCACCTTATTGTGCTCGGATTGTAAAATTTTGTCAAAGACTTTGGCCAACAGGCTGAAGAATGTGATTGGGCAGATCATACATATGGATCAGTCCTACTATGAGCCTAAGAAATCATTTGTAGATAGCTTATCCCTAATTCAGATGTTTTGAAGTCTCTGGACTTTTTAGCCAAAAATGTGGTCTGATTTCTCCAGACCAAGTAAAGGTGTTTGATCGGGTGGAACAACAGTTTTATGGTGCACTTTTGAGGCGTTTCGTTTTCCACCTGGTTTCACGGCTACAATCAGAGTGCTCTATGAGGACATTGAAATTTTACTGAAGTTTAATGGTGGCTTGAGTAATCCTTTTAAAAGTTGAGAGGGGAACAGGAAAAGGTTGCTCTTTGTCGGGAATATTCTATTCAGTAGCTTTAGAACCTATGCTAAATTAATTGAGGGCTGAATTAAATGATTTCACTTTTGAGAATTCCTTTTCACATATAAAACTGTCAGTATTTCAGAAGATGTGATGGTTTTAATAAGTGAACAGAATTATATTAATAATTTGAGTGATATTGTTAAAAAATTATGGGAAAATATCCTCTGCCAAAGTAAATTGGACCAAAAGTTCAGTGGTCATTGTTGGAGATTGGCAGACAGAAAAAATAATTTTACCTGGTGGAATGGTTTGTCTCATGATGGATTTAAATACTGAGGGGGGGGGGGGGGGGGGTTGGTATTGATAAATAATATTTTTTTGAACAGATTGTAGTAAGACTGATTTGAATGTTATCTCCATTTTTATGAAAGTTTACAAAGAGTATGTTGTTTGGTGCAGGTTACAAGATGTTAACCTTATCGATCATTACACTGGTTAATGGAGGAACCTTTGATTAGTGATGCCAGACTGGATATATGTAGAAATACAAAAATTAAAAAAGGCAAAAGTCATCAAGATGAAATATTTGATTGAGGTGGCTGCTGTGCATTGGAAAATACCATTGCATTAACACTGAATAAAAAAGTGCCAAGAGAATTTGACAGGGGGTGGTGTTTTTATGAAGTATGTGTAAAAGTGTTCAACAAAGAAAAACTGTTAAAACTATACGGCTCAGCTGAGGGAAGAAAGAAATGACACAGACACCCAATGCTATCAGATCCTTCTTCAACGATTATTGTTCAGCACTTTGTTATATGGTCCAGAAAAACCACATTCCACTGGACCCCCACCAATGGAACAGCTCATTACCTTATTTGGGGGTAACATACATTTGAGCTACGTGTGAAACGTGAGAGTAGAGACAAGAGACACATTCCTATAGAACATCCTTCAAACAGGGAACAGTTGCAGTTACACCAACAGAAAACGTTTAAAAGATGCCTCCATTATTCCACAAAAACATACTGATAAACCTTGGAGAGAAAAGATGTTGACGGGGAGGTGGTGGTGATTCTAAATGAGAACACCCCCAAAGTTGTTGCCCATATCTAAATCCGCCACTGGCAGTGGCAAATGTTACACGGAATCATTGCAGTTAATGCTTTTATCTCAGTGCTGAATCCAACTGTGTGAGATAAATGTCCTTTTTGTACTTAGAGGGAAATGTTGTTTCATTGGTTTTTGCATTGTGAGAGACCTCTTTTTGTTTTATTAGAAGCTTTACTTTCTTCTTTTTTAAAAATGACAGTGTTTTTTGGGGGTGGTTTAAAAATGAAAAAAAAAAAAAAAAAAAAGGACGACTTTTGAATATTCTTTTAGGCCAAGCAAAAATGGCAATATATTTGAGTAGAAAATATAAGATCAACTCTGGAAGCAGTAATAGTACAGTTTTTGTGTTCAAAGGGCTTAGAAGAGCAAGAAGCTTTATTTGTCTGTGAAGGTTACCAAATTTTAAGACATTTGTTTTTTTGGGAACATGTGGTGTTGGATTGAAACTGATGTATTGCATTTTGCTGATGGAATAGGGTTAAATAATGAGGTAAATGTATGGAATAGTGTTCCATTTACAAAAAGCTTCACTTTGATGCTGCGCTTTTCTAAGCGCTTTGGGAACAATCCTAGATGTGAACGAGCTGTGAATATGTGTGTAACACGTCAACATTGAACATTGACCGGAATTTATAGCCATGGCTGATGTAGTTATTAGACGCACCTCTGGCCAGGCTATAAATGGTTGCATCACCAGGTGTCGTCAGATCCTCTTTTTTCAGAGCGATTCTGTGTGTGTGTGTGTGTGTTTTACAAACCCTGTCAAAACTTTCTTTCCTCTTTTTCTGTTCTGTCTAGAAAATATCTATATATTTTTAAAAGAAAGAGAGAATGACTGAAAGCCATAAACAATACGTGTTCCTCTGTTCACGCTCTAAAGCTGAAGAGGACACGCATCAGTTTTGCTCTGTTTGGGTGAGGCTCTCGTATGGATCTGGCTGAGGACCGAGATGGGTTCATCCCTTTCGCTCGCTCTCTCCCCAGATCCAGCTGATCCTCATAAGCTTGAAGTGCGCCTCGGTGGCTCTTCGGTTCACGAGGACACTGAACCTCTGTAAATCCCGAGCATATTATTAAAGCGGCTGTGGAATTAAGAGAGAAATGCGAGCATTACAATCTGCTTTCGTGCAAAATGCTTCGCGCTCGCCTCACTTACTTCCGGGAGTCAACTCCCACATTTCATTTGTGGGGCTCTCGCATGGATCTGGCTGAGGAGCGAGAGACGGGTTCATCCCTTTCCCTCGCTCTCTCCCCAGACCCAGCTGGTCCTTCCCGTGATCTCGAAGCGCGCTTCGGCGCCTCTTCGGTTCACGAGGGGGGCGGGGCGCTGAACATCTATACATTTCACACACAATAATAATGAAGCTGAGAAATTACTTGAGGCGTGTGGAGTGGGGAGTGGGGGGGGGGGGCTGGAATGTTGCACGCGCGAGAGAGAGAGCGCAATCACGGACATGTCCGTTGTGTGTTTGTTTGTGCTTTTCTTTAAGTTTTCATTAAAGTATTATTTATATTGACAAGCTGGTTCTCGCCTCCTCCTTGCCCATCATGACCCCGCGTATGCGGGAAACGGCCGCCGTCCGCGGGGCGAGTGGGGACTGGATTCCCTGACTGCGTGGAGCGAAGGAGCCACTGCGGGGGGTGGAGGAGTGCCCTGCCATCCCCTAGAGACGCAGAGGGGTCGAGGGAAGACCGCCGTCCGTGAGGGGAGGAGGGAAGAATCTCCCCGACCACCCGGAGCGGTAGGGCCGCTGCCAGGGGCGGAGGAATGTCTCCACTCATCGCCAGGAAAGCGGAGGGCCGTTCTACCCGCTGGGGGTCGGAGGTTGACTCCGGTTCGCCCGGAGAGGAGTGGCTGTCGTCCGCCGGAGAGTACGGAGGAGTGTTCGAGGACCACGTGATGGTTCATCAGAGAACCGGTGAGTGAGCCTTTTCTCTCTCTCCTCTCTCTCTCGCTCTTTCACACCGGTTGGCCTTTTCCCTCGCGTATTTTTTGTTGTTGTTGTTGTTTTCCCCTCCTGTCTCCTCCCAGGTTGAGGAAGGCGGGGATAACCAGCCGGCAGACAGATCGTAAAGCACTCCCCTCCCCAGAGAAAGAGGGGGGGGGTGTACGTCATGTCGGTGGCCCCCGGCCTGAGGTAACACCGGGAGGAGTGTGGAGTGGAGGGGGGGGCGGGGCTGGGCTGGAATGTTGCACGCCCGGTCCCCAATCGGCCTGATGGGGCGATCGAGGGATAAAGGCGGCCGGTGACGACGGTTCGAGAGAGAGAGAGCTCAATCAGTTTGTTTGTGCTTTTGTTTAAGTTTTCATTAAAGTATTATTTATATTGACAAGCCGGTTCTCGCCTCCTCCTTGCCCATCATGACCCCGTGTTACAAGGTGATTATGCGAGATGTGGCCAGACTACAGCTAGACTGGCCACGCGAACAAGGGACCCTCCCACAAACGCTCCAAACTAGAAGACAAATTTCTGTCTGGTGGCCAAAATAATTAAATAAATAAAAAAGGGAATGGAACTCTATATCAGTCCCTTCCTTTCTTCTATGACCTCCATAACAAGTATTTTCTTTATGGAGGAAATTTATACTTCCCATGTCTAGAGGCTTCCAACAAAGTGTTGGGTGTACCGTTGCTTCCTGCCTTGATCCAGGACACGGAACACTCGACATCCCCTCAACAGGAAGTGTCAGAAATAATACCCATCTCAGAGAACCTGGCAGCTTGGAAGCTTCTTCCAGGTATTTCTATGTGCGTTCTAGAAACTGTAGAAAGAGGCTACAGAATTCAATTTGCTCGCCGTCCTCCCAATTTCAACGGCGTGGTTCCCACTACCTTGAAACCAGGACAGGCATGTCTACTGTGGAAAGAACTGCAAAATCTCTTGGTCAAAGGGGCCAGAGAACATGTTCCCCTTCCAGAGAAAGAGTCAGGCTATTACAGCAGATACTTCCTGGTTCCCAAGAAGGGTGGGGGGTTGTGTCCGATTCTAGATCTTCGAGGCTTGAACCGCTCGGCGTTCAAGTCCTAGATGCTGACTATCAAGACGATCGTGTCACAAGCCCAACATCACGTTTGGCTGGTCACCATCAACCTCATGGATGCATATCTTCATATAGAGCCACAGCACAGGAAGTTCCTGAGGTTCGCTTTCGGGGGCGAAGCCTTCCAGAATCGGGTTCTTCCATTTGGCCTAGCCCTATTAACCCACATATCAGGAAATGCATGGATGCAGCACTGACTCCTCTGCGACTCCAGGGCATCCACATTCTGAATTATATAGACGACTGGCTGATCCTAGCGCAGTTCAGCACAGGGATATCGTCTTAACGCATCTGGGGGTTATATGGAATTCGGTCACGATGCAGGCACAATCGTCTCCCGCATGAATCGTTTCCATTCAGAACACCCTGAGCAAGGTCAGGCTAGGTCGAGGTTGCACTGCTCGTCAGTATCATTGAATACTAGGTCTCATAGCGTTGGTGTCCGCGGTGATCCCTTCGGACCTTCTGCACATGAGACCGCTTCAGCTGTGGCTAGAGGCCAGGGGGTTTTATCCGAGGGCCGGTCCCCTAAGGCAAATAAGGGTTATGCGCCACATGCTTCATTCCCTTTCTATGTGGTTCAGACCCCGGTTCTTACCTTGGGTCCCACTCTAGGTGCATCTTGTTGTCGCAGGCTGCTAACGACAGACGCCTCCCTGACGGGCTGGGTAGCGGCCTTAAGTGGTTGTCCGGCTTAAAGGGATAGGAGGGTCGTCAGTTTGGGTGTCACAGTAATTGTCTCGAGCTGATGGCCGTATTTCTGGCACTGAAATACTTCCTCCTGAGGCTGCCATGTCTTGGTGCGGGTGGGCAATACAGCGGTAGCTTCTTACGTAAACCATCGGGGGGATCCACGTTCATGTCAGCTGAATTTCTGGCACGTTGGATCCTCCTTGGGGCCCAGGGCAGCTCCTGTCACTCAGGACAGTTTCATCCCTGGATGCCCGTGTGTGTGGGAGCAGATTTACTCTGAGGTAGTGAACAAATCTGGGTGAGATTTCACAGGGCAGAAGAGGACCTCTTCGCCTCTGTGATAGCGTAATGTCTCCTCTACTTCTCCCTAAGTCACCCAGCCCCCTTGGGTCTGGACTTAAAGGCACATACATGACCCTGAATGCGTCTGTATGCGTTTTTGTCCCCCGGTTTTTCTGCTCTCGGGAGTCTTGGCAAGGTTCGCCAGCAAGGGTCTTGCCTCCTTCTAATGGCGCTGCGCTGGCCGAACAGGATATGTTTCTCAAATACCTCTCCTCGACGGCTTGCCTTGGGCGATTCCGAACAGGGAGGACCTTCTCATCACTGGCCCGAATTGTGAAACCTTTCATGCTTGGCCCCTAAGGGTACCAACTGAGGTTCACAGGGCTTTCTCTTGAGGTTATCGAGACCATTTCAAGTGCTAGGGCTCCCTCCACTTGGAACTGATCTGGGTAGATTTTACAGGGCAGAAGAGGACCTCTTCATCCTCTGTTGATAGCGCAATGTCTCCTCTACTTCTCCCCGAGTCGCCCAGTTTCCCCCCCTAAGTTCATATTACAGAACCAGCTAACTGCCAGTTTGCTTCAGTTCTGGATTTTCTGTAGAAAGAACTGTCAGCGGGCACTTCTATGTGGCCTCCACTGTGGTTTGCCACGCCTTGGTGGGCGGGTTGCCCCCTTTTTAGACCTCTAGAGTCAGCGTTTGGTAGACTTCTAAGACTCTCAAGATGGTTTTTCTTATGGCAATTACATCTCTAAAGAGACTTGGGTACCTAAAGGCTCTGTCTCTTTTGCCGGCCTGTTTAGAGTTTGCCTCAGCTATGACCAAAAGCATTCTTTGCACCCTCACCCTAACTACCTGCCCAAGGTACCTTTCGTGACCCTTGGCCGGTTATTTTCTAAGCCTTCTGCTCCCTGCCGTTTGTAACGCCAGAGCAGCTAAGACTTCTCAGTCTTTGTCCAGTCTGTACCCTTCAGACTTATGTCCACCGCTTTTGCTAGTGGCGTAAAGTCAGGGCAGCAATTATTCACTTGGAAGCCATGACCGGGGGGCGGTCACCTCCTGGAAGACTATGTCACTTTGGGTGAGAGACATTATTGCCCGGGCCTACAAGGCGCGCGGTCAAGCTTCGCCAGTAGGTTTTAGGGCGCATTCTACCAGAGGGCTCTCCTCCTCTAAAGCTTTGGCTAGAGGTCTCCCTCTGCAGCAAGTTTGTGATGTGGCAGGCTGGTCCTCTCCGCATACATTCTCAGATCTTATGGCTTAAATCTTTCATGCCTGAACAAGTTTGTGACGTGGCAGGCTGGTCCTCTCCGCACACATTCTTCAGGCTCTATGGTTGGATGTTTATGCTACTCTGACATCTATGTCGACATCTATGCTCATGTCTAAGCAAGTTTGTGATGCAGCAGGCTGGTCCTCTCCGCACACATTCATCTGGTTTTATGGTCATGTTACTGGATGTTCCTGCTACCCCGGGCTCTTATGCCCTTGGGTTGACATCTACGCTTATGTCTAAGCAAGTGTGTGATGCAGCAGGCTGGTCCTCTCCACACACATTCTCAGATCTTATGGCTTAAATCTTTCATGCCTGAATAAGTTTGTGATGCGGCAGGCTGGTCCTCTCCGCACACATTCATTAGACTTTTAAAGTTTGGATGTTCTTACCACTCCGGGCCCTTATGCCCATGAGTCGACATCTCTAGCTCATGTCTGGTCAAGTTTGGGATGCGGCAGGCTGGTCCTCTCCGCACACATTCATCAAATTTTATGGGTTAGATGTTTTGCTACTCCGGACTCTTACGTCCTTGAGTCGACATCTCAAGCTAATGTCTGAGGCCTTCTTGTGAGCACACTTCACAACCGTAGGGGTCCGGACAGCCCCAGTGCGGCGGCGTGGGTATTGCGTTCCCAAAGTGCTTAGCAAAGCAGAGCATCATAGTGAAGCTTTTTGTAAAGGGAACGTCTCGGGTTACATGTGTAACCCTTGTTCCCTGAAAAAAGCGGAACGAGATGCTGCGCTTCTTTGCCGCACTGGGACGTCCCAGGATTGCTCTTCAAAAATAATTATCTGACGACACCTGGTGATGCATCCATTTATAGCCTGGCCACAGGTGCGTCTAATGACTACATCAGCTGAGGCTATAAATTCCGGTCAATGTTCATTGACGTGTTACACACATATTCACAGCTCGTTCACAACTAGGATTGTTCCCAAAGCGTTTAGCAAAGCGCAGCATCTCGTTCCGCTTTTTTCAGGGAACAAGGGTTACACATGTAACCCGAGACGTTTTGTGTTGTATTTTCCTTAGCATTTGTTTTTAACAAAGATGTATAAATTAAAAAAATCTCTCTCTCTCCTCTCTCTGAGTTATAGCTGCGCATTCGGTTTATACCTACATTTTTGCTAAATTATGCTAAAGTTGCTTGTTTCCTGGTTAAATTACACTAGGGGTGCTACAACAACAATTGACTTGTATTCCCTTTCACACATATGACAATTAAAACAGCAGATATTCGGTTTATAAACACATACATTTCACCCTGTTCCTAACACAATGCTTTCTTATGACTAGAGTGCATACTTGATAAAGTATGACACATTTTAATGTTTGCATTACATAACCAACTACATTATCAAGCTTGTTTATAGGGTTATTTCAACCAAAAATAAAGATCCTCTCATGATTTACTCACTTTTATGCCATCCCAGATGTGTATTTCCTTCTTCAGCAGAACCAAAGGGAAGATTTTTATAAGCATATTTCAGCTCTTTTTGTCCATACATTGTAAGTAAACAGGTGCCATTAGACTGCTGGCTATTTTATGGACGAAAAGGCATATTTAGGAAGCATAAAAGTAATCCACATGACTTCAGTCAATCATTTAATGGCTTCTGAAGCAAATTGATGTTTATGTAAAAAAAAAGATTGATAATTAAACTTGATTAACTTTTAATAATTTAAGTCGGAAGTCCACGCTTTGTATACAACAGATGAACAAACATCACGTGAAAGTTTGTTAATTTCAAACAGTAATACAGCGGTGGACAGAAGGAACAATTTAAAGTCAAAAATGTTTTAATTATTGATTTGTTTCTTACACCAACCTATTGATTTGCTTCAGAAGGAATTTGATTCAGAGGGATTGACCTCAGCTGTCGTGCACCTCTCTGTAGGAACACTTCTTAAATTATCAGTACTGCCCATTGTAAATTATTTATGTTTAAATCTATGTGTAATTATATTTTTCCCATGCATGCTTATGGAAACATGTTCTTAAGCAGAGTTTGATGTCATAACTTAGCAATATATTATTTAATGTTTCAATCATAAGTGTTGGATGGGTTGTGGATATAATTTTACCCATCAGTCCAGATTTACACATATCATGATGCAGTAACATGACAGAAATGTGATATAGAAGTGCCTTTAAGAAGAATAGGTAAATCGGCAAATTCTGCCATTTTTAATTATTGACATCGGCCAATAAATTTTCCTGTTTAGCATTTTTTTTCATTCTGTTTTCATGTGAAGCAACTGAGACTTGTAAACGACCAGTCATGGATCGTTTTTTTGTTACGTGCGTCGTGTTACTACAATAATAGACTGGTGTGCAACACAGTCTAATTTAAATGGTCCATATATCAGTGCCGCGGCAGATGCGTTTGAACTCATAATGTATATGTATAAAGTGCTCCCTCTCTCTCCTCAATAGTTCCCTGTAACTTTTAACTGTCTTGTCTAATGATGCACTGGTACATATCAATAAAACTAATATCATATGTGCATATTAGCAGACAGTATATATCTCATTTAAACAGATGCAATAACCCAACCTGACCTTACCAACACAACTTGAGCATGTCCAGCATCCTGTCGAGCGCTCATTTATTTACCTCTGAAGCACGTATTCTAACAAACTCTACTCAACAGGTCTTTAAAACTTTTAACTTTCTTTTCTAATGATAAAACATAAATATCAATATAACTAATATCATATATATTGTCTGCTAATATGCACATGTCTCTTTTAAACAGATGTAATAAACCAACCACACACAACTTGACCAGATCCAGCATCCCGTGGAGCACTCCTCTGAAGCATGTTTTTTAACAGACTCTTCTCAACAGTTCCCTGTCACTGTTCTAATGATATAAGGCAAACATCAATAAAGCTTCTATTATACACTGTTTGCAAATATGCAGATATCTCGTTTAATCAGATGTAATTCACGAACCTCACAAAAATCCAGTGTTTCTTCTCATCGAGTGCCCATCTATTATCTTTCCTCTAAAGCAAGTATTCCATCAGCCAGAATCAAAACTTCAGGATCAGGATCAAAAGTTCCTCTGATTCACAAATCATGATGCTCATTGATCACAATACAAGCTGTCAATCCAGGCTGTTTAAACTATCAGGAGATTGCTGCTGCTCGCTGGATCCACACAAACGCATGAGTGCAGCCAAAGACTTTCTAGCAAGTCAATCCTGTTTGGAACATTCTTGGGAGGCTTTTTCCAGTCATGAAAAAAAAGCTTCAATCTACTTGAATGGGGAAAGGCCAAAATCTCCAAAACAGTTGGTCACTTTACGATCAAGGATCATATTTCAAACCAGCAGTAAAATCTGAAAACACTGGTATCATAAATGATGCTTCTTTACCTCAGATTATGCAAAAAAAAGCACAATTTTCCCAGTTTTTATAGCTAATGCATGTGCATTCTGGAGTTGATTGACAGGCGATGTCTGTATCTGAAAGGTGACTGGCTCTTTTACATGTAAGGCAAGACTTCCTATCTACATCTGTTGATCATTGGCTGCAGTTTTTAAGTTTTCTCATTCATTTTAATAGAAGTGACCTGTCTCTAGTGATATTTACTATGAGTAAATGTCTTATTAGGGCCCAAGCCTTGAAAAGGCGAAGGCCCTATTGTTTTCCTTAGGATTATTATTAGGGCCCAAGCCTTGAAAAGGCGAAGGCCCTATTGTTTTCCTTAGGATTATTATTATTATTATTATTATTATTATTATTATTATTAGGGCCCAAGCCTTGAAAAGGCGAAGGCCCTATTGTTTTCCTTAGGATTATTATTAGGGCCCAAGCCTTGAAAAGGCGAAGGCCCTATTGTTTTCCTTAGGATTATTATTATTATTATTATTATTATTATTATTAGGGCCCAAGCCTTGAAAAGGCGAAGGCCCTATTGTTTTCCTTAGGATTATTATTATTATTATTATTATTATTATTATTAGGGCCCAAGCCTTGAAAAGGCGAAGGCCCTATTGTTTTCCTTTGGATTATTATTAGGATTATTCCTTAGGATTATTATTATTATTATTATTATTATTATTATTATTATTATTATTTTATCGACTATTCGGGCACTTTTGGGGGCCTTAACGTGCTAAGTTAAGGGCTGGGCTGGGCTGGGCTGAAGATGGTACCCGGGTGTGGCAGGGAGGCTTAACAGCGCCCCCTGGAACGGGGTCCGAAACCTTGGTCCATAAATCAAACACACTTGCATGTAATAATATGAAAGTCGGTACACATATAGATCTCATCGTTTCATATATACTTCATGCTCTTACTTTTTACCTCAGCCCAACAGGAAGTCGGCTATTTAGGGTTGTTTGGAAAACGTATACAATGGAATTTGAAATACTCCTCCTAGAGAAATCATTTAATCGCCACGAATCTCAGTCAGCATGAATTCAAGACATTGAGGATGAAAAATTGCCAGCGGATTTTTGATATCTCGAACGGTTTGGCCGTGGCGAGGAAACAAATTTATGGCGAGAAAAGTGAGACAGGAAGTGTGTTATAACTTCTGCATAAATTAACAGATCTTGATGAAACTTCAGCAGTGTGTTCGTTGTAAGAGGCCGATCACATGGATGTGACTATTGTGAGTCAAAGTTATAGCGCCACCAACTGGCAGCAGGAAGTGTGTCACTTTCAAAATGCTTTGAAATCACCCTCTTGTTTTTACCCGATTTGCTTCAAACTTTACGTGTATAATGTAAACACACGGCAGATTTAGACCTGTGAAAGGATTATTGATATCTTAGATACTGTTGCCGTGGCAACGCTTCAAACTTTACTTTTCTTTATTGATGCTTTTGAGACTCTTAACATACTTGAAATTGCATGAAACTCGACAGAGACGTCACATTTATTAGCCAGTAGACATGTGCAAAGTTTCAGAAATGGGTGTGGTGAGGGGCTCAGTAGCGCCACCTTTTGACAAAAAAGTGGGGGGTTAGTTTCATCTGCAGGTACAAAAATTGGTATTGATATAGTTCTCCTCAAGCCTGACAACATTCTAATTTACAGTCATTAGCTCCAACACACAGAATGTCAGATATTTTGGTTTGAATGTGGAGAAAATGTCAGAATTTGCAAGTCACTCTCTTGAGACTCTGTGTGAGGAGTAGGAAGGGAGGGGGTCTTGTGAAGTAATACATAGGGCTATACTGCCCTCTTGTGTTCAACATAGTATGGGTTACATTAACTTTTGCACGATATTCTAATTTTTCGAGTTTCACCTGTATGCAGAGTTGACAGAAAAATGTTACACACGCCGTAGCAGGTGAATACAACAAAGAATTAAAGCCTAAAAAACTAAAGTTTAATCCACTGTCTGTTCATTCTCTGAGTGGCAATTACAAGAAATGTCCAATAGATGGCATCCAAGCCTCATTGTTCAATGATTTACAACAGGTCTGAGTCCAGAATGTGCAGGGACTGAGTTCAACAGTTGCTTGAGCTCTTTTGCAGTCGAATCCCAGAAAAAAAAGCAAACAATGTGTCCCCACTCAATATATACATCAACTGAGTGGCGGATGCAATTTTTAACAACCTTTAACCATTTACAGCCAGAGCGTTCAAATTTGGGAACAATTATTCCCATGGTTCCTGTCTCAGTTTCATCGTCGTCCAATCACCGATTTCATTTCTGAAATCTGCCCAGATACTCATGACAATACAAGCTAAAGACACATGTGATTGGTTAAGGGGATTTTATTTCTGAAATCTGCCCAGATACTCATGACAATACAAGCTAATGGCACATGTGATTGGTTAAGGGTTCCTGGGCAAGAATAATAACTGTTTCGTCATCACCGTCTTCCTTCATTTCAATGGGAAGGTGATATCACGAGAGATTTACTCCAGTGTTGGATTTACTGCTTCAAATTAAATACTGAGGCGATTTTTGCAAGGTAAGAACATGTGTTGTCTATATTTTCTATTGAAAGTCAAAACGTTTTAGTTACGAAGCATTTATTTGCAGGAGTATTGCTAGTTATTTCTGGAAAAAAAATGACGTGACTCTATTTGTTCATCGGACAGGCAGCTAGCCTCTATTTTTAATACATTTCGGTGAAACTTGCTAATTAAACATTAGCTAGCACTTTTGTTTGCCAATGTTGTCGCTTGTGAAAAATCCACCTGAATTAATGTGAGACCGAGAGCAGACTCTGTTCAGATGTTTTTTAAGCAGTTTTTTTTAACCCATCTGAATGCCCGGATGCGTGTTTTATTTCCAACTCTGTTCGTGGTGGCGCAGGAAAATTAATACTGTAGAAACATCAGCTGACGCTTGAAAAAAATATGTAGAACAAGAGCGAAAATAACTTTGTAATTATTTTGGATGAATTGCATATTGCACCGCTCGATTTGAACGTAGATGTCGAACACTGCAAATTATTAAAACGTGAAAAGACCGATCCAAACTTGCACGCTTGCAAATTGTCCCGTTTGACAGCTTTGTCAATCACAAGCAGGAGCGAGAGACGCAAAATAACGGCATTTGCGTTTTGGATTAACGGGTTGATGAAGGTTTATACGTGTAACATCGTAAATTCAGTGAAATGCGCTTCCCTGCTCACGTCTAGCAGCGTCACTTCTAACTCACGAGCCCCGTTGAGAGATCGCATTCGCTTCTTCTTGCGTTTGAACGGACAATTTCATAACAACAAAATGTCAAAATACATGATATATTGTCTGTTTTGTCTCAAGTGAACAAACAGTTGATGAAGATATCGCGAATCTAAATCTAGTATCAACACTTCCGAGAATGATTATCAGCGTTGTGCCTGACAGCGCGAGGCATCTCATTTTTACTCGCATCTTCATGGAGGTTTGTCGGTTGTATGTAGTTTCACAATCTCAATCAATTAATCTCTGAAATGAATACAGATGTAACAGCATGAAAATAATGAGACTTCACAGTTCTCAAAAGATTAAACTCACTAAAACAAGCCGCACAGACTGTGCCTTGAATGAAATGCGTTTAAAATCCTCTTAAAGAGACAGTAACAATTTTCCAAGTAAATAAAAAGTAGCCTACAAATGGTTTTCACCCCAAAAATAAATTTCTCTCATCGTATACTCACCCTCATTCCATCCCAGATGTGTATTATTTTCTTTCTTCTAGTGAACACAAATTAAGCTTTTTAGAAGATTATCTCAACCCTGTTGGACCTTTCAATGACTTGAATGGTGATCAGAACTCAGAAGCTACAAAAATCACATAAATGCAGCATAAAAGTAATCCATACCACTCCTGTGGTTTAATCCATGCCTTCAGAAGTGATATTATAGGTGTGGGTTAGAAACAGACCTATATATACTTAAAGATGACATCACTCTGAAGTACTGCGTAAAGAATATCCCGCATTCGCCCTTAGGGGGCGCTACAGGCCATGACCAAAATTCCCATTTTCTGGTCAAAAATGTTCTAATTTTGTATATTGATACTACAGGCCAACAGGAATCCACAAACCAAGAATGGCCCACATTCGCCCTTAGGGGGCGCTAAAGGCCATGCCCAAAATTCCCATTTTCTGGTCAAAAATGTTCTAATTTTGTAGATTGATACTACAGGCCAACAGGAATCCACAAACCAAGAATGGCCCACATTCGCCCTTAGGGGGCGCTACAGGCCACGCCCTAAATTCCCATTTGCTGGTCAAAAATGTTCTAATTTGGTACATTGATACTACAGGCCAACAGGAACCCACAAACAAAGAATTGCCCATATTCGCATTAGGGGGCGCTACAGGCTATGCCCAAAATTCCCATTTTATGGTCAAAAATGTTTTCTTACTTGGTATATTGGCACTACAGGCCAACAGAAATCCACAAACCAAGAATGTCTCACATTCGCCCTTAGGGGGCGCTAAAGGCCATTCCCAAATTGCACATTTTTTTGTCAAATACTTTCCAATTTGGTACATTAATACTATAGGCCAACAGGAACCTACAAACCAAGAATGGCTCACATTCACCCTTAGGGGGCGCTACAGGCCATGCCCAAATGTCATTTTTTTCAAAGTGATTGTATTTCCAACACATTTATTTAGTTTTTCTGAAACCTGGTGAACATACCTCATTTCTCATTGTAAACAAAAAACCCTACAGGATCCATAAGGTCCGACATGATGGATTTTCCTGTACACTGAAAATGTTTAGTTTAGGATTCAGACAGAAAGACATGTTTTTTGGATTTTTTCATTGGGAGGGTTTAACCCCAACCCTCTATTGATCAATTTTAAATGATTTGCCATTTTGAGGAGGAATCGCATTGCTGCTTGCAGCTATATTTTTGAGTTGTTGCTGTGTCCATCATCCTTTGTTTTCCGAAAGCCACCAAGTGGAAATGAGCCCGGTAACTAAAGGCACCAGGGTTGCGGTGCCACCGGCTTGGGCCCGTCATCGCTGCTTGCAGCTTTAATTCACTATGTATTTGGTTTGATTCTGTATTTTTTTTGTAAATGCTATTGCTAATGTGGACATGCCATCCATGGTTGCTGGACTACTGTGTTTACTGTTATTTAATAATAATAATAATAATAATACATTTTATTTTTAGGTGCCTTCCACAACTCTCAAGGTCGCCTTACAAACAGAACACAAAAAGTCATCCATTAAAGCATCAACAATAACAATATTAAGCAAACAACACTATGATATACAATAAAACATTGGCAGATACAAAGTATGAACTCAATGCATGCACCAGTCATAAAAAATGTCCAGAGGAATGGAATTCCATTATTGTTCTAAGACCCCATAGTGTTCAGACGGATACATGGTATGACAAGAAGAGTTAACGAGGAAGATCTGAGAGTATAAGTAGGTGTATAGATATGAAAAAGATCATAGAGGTATGAGAGAGTAAGATTATTTAAGGCCTTGTATTTAAGAAGCAAGATTTTTAAATAAATTCTGTACTTAACTGGAAACCAATGCAAATGTTGAAGAACAGGTGAAATGTGTTCAATAGAGGGGGGTTCTAGAAATGATTCTGGACCAGCTAAATTTATGAAAAAGTTTGGATGGAAGACCAGAGAGGAGAGCATTGCAGTGTTCAATACAGGATGCAACCAGTGCATGAATAAGAATGGCAGTGCTGTTCAATGTGAGAGATGGACGAAGACAATTAATATTATATAAATGAAAGTATGCAGAGCGAGTTATGTTATTAACATGGGCTTCAAATGATAAGGTGCTATCAAGGACGACTCCCAGACTCTTAACCTGTGGCATAGAAGAAGCAGTGGACTGATCGATTGTCACAGATATACAGTTTTTTCCAAAATAGATTTGGTACCTACAAGGAGAATTTTGGTTTTACCACAATTTAATCTGAGAAAATTAAATGAGGACCAGTTTTTAATTTCAGATAAACAGCTGGACAGAGAGGGTGGAGGAAGGGAAGAAGTGTGCTTGGAAGAAAGGTAGAGCTGGGTGTTGTCGGCATAGCAGTGGATATTGACACCATGTTTCCTAAATATATGACCACAGGGCAGTAAATAAATAATAAAAAGAAGAGGGCCCAAAACTGAGCCTTGTGGAACACCAGTGATAACTGGTGATGATTTAGATTAGAGTGCAACCAGAAAGATATGATCGAAACCAAGACAGGGGGGGTACCCGTAATTCCATCTGAAACCAGCCTGTCCAGGAGGACCAGGAGGATGTTATGTGAGATCATATCAATGGCTGAAATCAAATCAAGAAAAATTAGTATAGACAGCTGACCAGAATCCGCAGCCAACATCAGATCATTAGTAATTATGACAAGAGTGTTTTCCGTACTATGATGTGGACGGAAACTCGATTGAAATTGTTCAAACAAATGATTACCTGAAAGATAATCATAAATCTAAACTCCAACACTCCTTTCCAAAAAATTTTAAATAAATGGTAAATTAGAAATAGGACGAAAATGTTTTGCCCCTGGTTTCTTCAGTATTGGGATTATTGAAGCAGTTTTGAATTATATAGAACCAAGCTAGAGGCCAGTGAAGAATGAACTATCTCAGTGTTTAAAGAAGACAGAGAAGATAAACATTCTTTAACTAAATACGTTGGAAGAGGATCACGTTGACAGGTGGTGGGTTTGGATTTCTGAATAATAGAGGATACCTTATCAACAGTTGGAATTTTAATGATAGAAAATGCAGAAAGAGGTAGTTCGAAGGAAACACAACCATCATTTTTTTTTTTAAGTATTTGCTTGTGAACATTTTAGATTTTGGTCTTAAAATAATCCATAAAAGTGTTACATACAGTAGTAGAATACATATGTGATGGTAGAGACTCTAGTATGTGAATTTAGTATATTGTTTACAGTGGAAAAAAAGAGATCTAGTGTTCCCTTCACTTATCCTAATTAGATTAGTATAGAATTCTGATTTATTCATCCTAATATATTAACAATTTCTTCATGTTCAAATAAATTACAAAAATTTGATGACCAAACAGAAATCTGAAGAAACTGCTATCTACCATTTAAAATACAATATTATTTTTTTAGACAAAGTTTTGTGTGAAATTGAGTAAATGTAGTGCTAAATAAGAGTTTATTATTTTTTTTTAGCAATTTTATGTTTTTGTTATTTACTATATTAAATTGTGTGATATATTGGCATTGTACCACACTGCTCCCTGGAAATCGGCCATTAAAAAAACTATATCGGTCAACCACTAGTATTTACTATGAAATTTAAATATTGATTTATTAATTTGTAAAAAAAAATAAGGTTAATTTAGTATCACCGCACACTGTCAGAAAAAAAAAAGTACAAAACTGTACCTTTTAGGCAACAAGTGGCCGTCACTGGGGTGCTACCCTGAAGGGTAACCTTTTGTACCTTTATTACGAGATACAAAATTGTACCTTATAACTTTGTAGGAGTGGTGGTGGTGGTAAAGGTGGTAAAGCACATAACTGGTAATCTGGTAATCAGAAAGTCACTGGTTCGAGCCCCACAGCCACCACCATTGTGTCCTTGAGCAAGGCACTTAACTCCAGGTTGCTCCGGGGGGATTGTCCCTGTAATAAGGGCTCTGTAAGTCGCTTTGGATAAAAGCCTCTGCCAAATGCATAAATGTAAATGTTAAGGGGCAATTTTGTACCCCAAGGAATGATTGTGCATACTGCAATAAAAGCACAAAATGGTACCTTATTAAAATAATTCCTAGGGTACGCCCCAATGACAAAGAAGTTTAGATCCTATGGGGTGCAAAGAAATATCTTAAATAAACTGGCTTACAGATATGCAGATTTAACAGATTTTATTTATAAACTTTATTTTACAAAGAGAATAATTCCATCATCTCACAGCAGCAGGTGTGAGTCGAGACTAATTGTTAATCGCACCTAAAAGCTCATCAGACATCACTCAGCAAATATAATCAGTTATGAAGAAGTCATTTATAGCAGTAACACCTTCAAACAAAGTAACAGGAATACAAGAAATTGTCTATACTGTAGAATCCTTACAAATTCAGGAATTGTTATAATTAAAAATACTGTTATAAATTGATATCCAGCTAATTAAATGGCTATATTATGTGCTGCATATAGGGCACTTGTTCTTCAGCAAGATACCTAGTGCTAATAAATAATTTGTCATCAACACTGTAGGCATCTAGTGCCTGGTATTGTACTTAATCTGGAAAAACAATGGAACTTCTTCTGTATGCATGTGACCCACAGTAAACATGTCTTTAACACAATATTTGACCTCATTTATCTCCACATCTGTTACTCGCTGAAGCTGTTTGCCTTCAAAATTTACATGGCTGTACTTCTTGTTCACGCTTATTGAATGCTGTAGAGCTGAAGGTAAAGATTGAAATGGTGTGCTCACACAACTTCCAGCAACTTTCTCATATTCCCCCAACATATTAACAGAAGAAAATTCCCAACATTGTCTATGCTGATGTCGGTTACTTAAAGTGGATGAAATGTTAATAAAATGTTTACAAGTGCTAGCAACATGTTTGAAATATTGATGTTTGCCTTAAAACCTCAAACACCATAAAGAACGCAAAGGCCCATAGCATAAGATCAAACGAGAGTAATGGATTAAATAATTACATTTTGGAGTGAGAACATCACCAAACTCTTCAACTGTACATGACAAAAACTCAGAAACTAAGAGATCAAGAGTGGGAAGCCATTATTTTTTTTACAACTGGTGCCATTACAATGTCAGAAATTTCTCGGCAAAGTAAGTAGACATGCCAATAGCTACAGCCCTCTGGGATTCTGTGTGCTACCAAAAAAGGGCAGTAGGTGAAATAAACACCATTTCATTCGGTGGAAGTGAGGTTGTGACATCAAAGTAGTCCCGTTTGACAAAAGGACAACCTCTGGTAACACCATAAATGGCTTTCGTGTCAGAATTTTCCTTTACACACTCTAAGTTGTATCTGTGAACATCATAAAAACAAAGTCAGATTCATTAAAACATCTCTTAATGTTGCTGTGTGTGGCCATGCAGTACCTACAAATTCTACCAACATTAAATGACATGCTGAATCCACCTATTAAGTGAGAGGAAAGGTTATCAGCAGATATAACTGCGACAGCTGCAAGGACAT
The DNA here is from genome assembly GCA_032164185.1 of Moxostoma hubbsi. Classification (NCBI taxonomy): domain Eukaryota; kingdom Metazoa; phylum Chordata; class Actinopteri; order Cypriniformes; family Catostomidae; genus Moxostoma; species Moxostoma hubbsi. Next base: position 38,508,270 of record JAVLUX010000025.1, on the reverse strand, counting down.
TTTTTTCCACACCATCAACATGTACATTAATTCCTTCTGATGAAAGCTTTTTAAGATCATTTATCAATCTCTTCAAAATTTTATCTAATCCAAATTGTTTAACAAGGCTATAGCAAACAAGTTTCAGCTGAGAGCAATACTTTGTACCCATATTTCCAATTGTATAGTAAATTGCACAGTTTGTGCTTGTTATGTTTAGACCCCAGGGGATTACAAACTTCGAATTCATTTTCATAAATATGTAGCCTTAGGGCTTGTGGGTTACCTGCAAAGAATTTGTGGTTTTTGAAATGAGGTCCATCTCAATAATCTTTTAGAACAAGTTCATCATTTTCTATGGTCAACTCAGTTTGTATTTGGTCCCAAATGTTCTCATAAGAACAGTATGTCCTTAATACCTCACAAATAGGAACGTATGAGTAACTTCCAGCCTTGTTACCACTTGTGTCTCTTAATGTGTACTGCACAGGTTCAGTCATCTGAAATTTTCTGAATCTTTGAACATGTGTGAGACCTAACAAGTCGTGAGGCCTCTGAAAAAAAGTTAGGGGACTGAAGCACTTCTTGAAGTTCTGGACATGCAGCAAGGTCAAATCCATTTTTGTTTATATGATATGCAAGAAATGCATCATAGTTCTCTGAAAAAACGAAATAAGAAATTCACATCATCCAAAATTTCTTGCTGCACTGACTGAGGCAGGTGATTTTTTTCTTTGCATTTCAGGACAAAGGCACATAAGTTCTCTCTAAATTGCTGAAACAGCTCCTTCATGTTTGGGGGGGGGGGCAGAAAATGCACTATCATTAGGACATTCTTCCTCAACGTCCTCAAATAGAGGCAGAGGAACATCAGTCGTAGTCCGTTGTAACACTGTGTGTTTATGCTTTCAGTAAACATTACATCTAAAGGACTCGTACTTTGAAAATGTTCTCTGACAGTCATTAAGACCACAAGTTATTGAAAAATTTGCCTCATGCACATGAATGAGACCAATGTGCTGGACTAATTTGACAATTGTGAATGTTCTCCGAGAGCATTTAGGACAACATTACCACAGGCAACAGGCATTTTTGCAGATGCTACTGTAAAAGGTTGATTACTCTGGTAACTGGGGTAGGAAGAGGCTTGTCACCATCCACAGTAAGTTTCATAACATACCGCTGAAGAAACACCAGGGTGTTCTTTAATTGAGATGGATATGTCAAATTTAAGACAAAATAGACACAAAATGCAGCAAGAGCCCCTTCATCCACACCACTAGCCCGGCAGATATGCACTCCCATCAACTCTGATGACTGCAGTGACTCTTCTTGTAAGCACATTCTTCCAGTCAGTGGCTTCCTGTACTTGAACTGTTGGATATGGTGAAGATGGTTCACTCTAAAAGACAGAAGCACAAATTATATTTTATCTCAATCAAATTTTATGATCATACGAGTTAACTGATGAGAAATAATCGACATGCATAAGGAGTAAGATGATTATTATTCACCCAATTTGTATGTTGGCAGTAAATATATTTCAAGAATTATAAAATGCATTTATGATAGACATTCAAGTCATAGACAGAGAAACATATGCGCACCTTCTCAAGCACAATGAAGTGTTCAAGCTTCTCTCTGAACAAGGCTGGCATCATGATAAGTGCTGCTTTGAAATCAATTCCTGAAACAAAAGATATCACATGATATTGACATGATATTACTACCTCTCTGGGCCTTGAAAGTGGTAGTTAAGTAGCGGTCAATGGAGGGACAGAAAGCTCTCAGACTAAAAATATCTTCATTTGTGTTACAAAGATGAACAAAAGTCGTATAGGTTTGGAATGACATGAGGGTGAATAATCAACGACAGAAATTTTAATTTTAGGGTGAACTATCCCTTTATTAAATAGGATAAAGTTTAAAAAAGTTAATTACCAAGATGGTCTTCAATGAGAGATTCTTCTCTAGCTTCTTTGTGGGGCTTTGCTAAAAGAGATTTCCCTTGAGCAAGTTGTAGCAGACTGGATGCAATGTTTCCAAAATTTTCTTGAAAGTGCCGGCAGAGATTGACAGACTTATACAGGAAACTAATTTCATGATAAAGCTGAAATTAGTTAAAAAGACACAAGCATAAGGAAAATCAGGGTTTTATACAGTTTCAGTGTCCTACATGGTAATGGGGTTGTGTACTTTTATAATTTGAACACTAACCCCTGATGGACTCTTCAAGAACGGATATTTGTTGACAGCATCTTCAACAGTCATCCCACCAGTAATCTCCTTCCTCCTCCAGGCAAAGGTCCTCCTCATTCGCTCTTCAACAATACGAGTATCTGGCTGTGTCTTTTGATTGTAGGACTTTCACATGTCCCTCTATTGAGGCAGCATCCTCCCCAACAACATCCATGTCCTTGTGCACAGACAAAAACAATCAACATCAGCCAAAGGTGTCTGCTCAAATTTAAACTTGCGTTTCAGAGACATTTGCCATGTGTGCTATTTAAAATAATATTTGGTCCATTTTTTTTTTTTTTTTTTACACAAAACAACAACCTGTATAAACAGAACCAAGAATAGGATATTTACTCATCTAGTTACATATCCATTGCCCTCTTTGTCCTTTAAAAAGGGGTACCTCAGAGTCAGGGCCTTAGCCACTTTCATTAGTCGGATACCTGCAAAAATAATTTAAACACAAGTTTAGCGATACATTTTGTTTAAAATGTAATAAAAAAATTTAACCCATTAAGACTGTGGCACAGTTAATGGGGAATACTTACATACTGAGCCATCCTTTCATACAATGTTCTTATAATTTTGATCCTTTGTGATGCTGAAAGTTTGCTTTCTTTTCTTTTTTTTTTAGATTTTAAAGCATCTCAACATGTGACAATTAACATACTCACCCTCAAATTTTTTTCTTCTCCTCTTCAGAGACTTCTATGCCAAACTGCAATAGCTCCTTTATTATTTGAGCAGTAGACATTTTACCCAACTCCATTTTGAACTTCTGAGGGCTCTTCCCAATTGGTCAGTAACGTACCACAGCCAGTCTGACTCGAGTACTTATTACAGGCTTTAAGCAGGTGAACATAAAATTAGACAAAATCAGCAGAACTTGCCATCAGGATCAGTGTATATATGTCGATGCACTGACATGCAGCATTCTTATCAGACATGTTTGCAGTGGTTTCATTGTGTTTACTTTCCCACCTGGTACAATTGACAGCATGTTGCATCAGCTGTATGGGAGACTAGGGTTCAAAGCCAGACAGTAACCACGTTTGAATAATCAATGATGAGCATGATTTGGAGGTTTAAATTTTCCCTCTAACGTTCATTTTCTACTCCACTAACAGTTAAGGTAAGGTCTAGGTTTGGGTTGGTGGATAGAATCTATAAATATATGCTTTTGGTGACCTCTCATAGACATAAATCAAGCTCACACATGCCCCACAACACTTACCGTTTTGGCCACTGTGTGCAGTGTTTCGAAATTACGGTCAACGTATACCAGTTGTGATGAAAGTAATGTCGGTCAACTCTTTCCGATTTCACTGTGAGATCAGGCTGAAATAAATGCTGTTCTCTTATGAATTCTCCCTGCTCCCGCTCAATAATGTGCATGTCAATAATGTGTGTGCATGTCCTGTGCATGTGCAAATCTATTATAATGGCATATAGCTCTGCCACTGTTCATTTTAAACTTTGTATGTAGTATATCGAGAGAGAAACAATACTAGTGTTTCAGGAATAAACTCGCTATTTGTCCGGTAACTTTGTTAGGAACTGCAGCATAAGACATGGTTAAATCTGTATTGTAGGTGTGATGTTTTGACCCTTATAATGATATGATAGAGACGTGAGCAAATCAAATGACATAAACCATCAACAAAGAATATCTGTTTTGACTTGCGTCTTCTTACGCCTTTTACCTCAGTAGGAAACTTACAGTAACTTCTAATTTTTGATCAGACGCGCAAATGATTTTCTTAAAACTCATGAGGCAGCAAATATGCAGAAAATCCAATTCTGGGAACACACATGCGCATTCACTGCCTGTAAAATAGCATTTTATAGCGTGATCTGAGTTAAGAAGCAGAACTGATATCAGATTTTACTGCTAATTTGAAATAAGTGATTTGATCATAATATTGATCAACCATTATGGTGAGTTATTTTCCCATCCAAGTAGATAAAATTGCTTTGACAGATGAAACATAAATTCAATAAATATATGATTACATGACATGTCGAGGTTTTTTATACTCTTAAGTATATTTTAACACGAAATGCTAACTAATGTATTGTGGTGGAGGGGGTGAAAGGTTACTGAATAACATTCATGAATTATATGTACATAAAACACCTTTCATTCAACAGAATTTGTGCTTGGAGAAAATAGCTTGTGCAATTCCATCAAAATTAAAGATAAAATGTGCAGGAACCTACACATGGGGTGCAAGTTAAGTCAAGTCAATTTTATTTATATTGTGCCTTTCACAACACACATCGTTTCAAAGCAGCTTTACAGAAGATCAGGCATTAACAGAAGATAAAACTGTAATGTCTATAATGTTGATAAAATTAAGTAATTAAATAATAATTGTATTAATAACCCCAGTGAGCGACTGTGGCAAGGAACACAAAACTCCATAAGATGTTGATTAATGGAGATAAATAACCTTGGGAGAAACCAGACTCACTGTGGGGGCCAGTTCCCCTCTGAATAACAGCATGAATATAATGTAAATATCATTATGTATAGATAAAGTCATGGTTTAAAATGATTAAACTACTACTTTAAACATCGATTTTGTTTGAACTGTAAGATTAATGACTAATGTCTTTGAAGTCCATCCTGGATTAACTGCAGAAGTTCACATCGATGCAATTGTCCTTGTTTATTGGCTGATGAAGGCTTTTGTTGGCAATTGTTAGTCTATCCATTCCATTTCAAGATCGTAGTCCATCTACAGACTGAGGTGATGCAGGATGGCCGGAAATTTCGGTGAGGTTTGGTGTGGTCCATCCTAAATCCAAGGTTCAAACAATGGCATATGAAGTATCCCATGTCTTATGGTTGGAGTTGGCATCAGTTCATCCTCTGAAGTCCATCATAATACACTGAAGTGAGGTTTGGGTGCAGTCACACAAACCATTTAAATACATGTTGTTAAAGGTTAAAGAAAACTGCAGAATGTTTTAGACCTCTGTGTTTAGTACGTAGTTATTTGCATGTACAGTTGCTGTTGACATTGTCTAAAGAAAGAGGACTGTATTGATAGTAGCATAAATCATATGAAAATATAATCATCAGTGCCAGGAGCACTAGAGATCGCCAACTACAGAAGATGAAAATGATGCAACCATGTATTTTCTGTATGGCTATGGAGAGCATTAGAACAAACTCTTGACCAGTCAGTGTTATAAAAAATGATACAGTAAAAGTCCATAGTGGTTTGATAATCTACTTTATCAATGATTATCAAATTTTCATTATCAAAAACTGATAAACAGTTTTCAATTCCCAAGATGGTGGCGCGTGCACAACGCAAGGCTCATCATCTCTCCAGTTTTTGCAAATTAGTTATTATTTACATTTAGTTATTTTCAGCTCAGTTGTTCTTCAAAACTTTGCATTGATTTCATACAGTGTCACACACTATTGGACATCAAAATTTGCTGAACAAATACCGCAGTGCAAGATATTTGATATGCGACATTTAGAAGGGAACTTTAAATTGCCCTCATTCTCACCCCATTATATGCAAGATATTTGTTATGCTAAATTTAGGAGGGAATTTAGGGTTTTGAAATATGTGAGCTATGAACTAAATTAAACTGTCCTTATTTTACATTATTAAGTAATGAAATTTATAAAAGAAATATTCGCGTTCAACAACCATTATAAATTAGATAAATGACAAATAACTAATAGATTCTAGACAAATTTGTCTTAATAGATTCTACACCATTAAAATCGCAATTCAACGTCTAATTCTATCAGATCACAATTTCTACTGTAAGGAATTAACTTTAGTAAATGAATTATGATTAATTCTCTTATTGAAGTGATATTATTCTCATGGCTTATTGAAAATAATATCACACGTATTTAGGTACAGCTTTGAAGCAAAATCTTTTAGAAACAGGATGAGATTATTTATCAAATTATACCACAGTCAAGTCGTCGTTGAACACAGACAAACTTTATTACTATTACTATACTAATTTAACACACATAAACATGAGAAAAATGCTAATAAAAATAAAAATTTGTGATTTGTCAATTATAATCATCCTTTGCTATATTGAAAGCACCACAACTACACATTATATGACGCTTTACCCTGGAATTTAATATTTTGTTTAGATGTACAGTTATTTCAAATCAGATGATTGCAACACGCTCCAACAAATTTGGGACAGTCGAGTGTTTACCATTGTGAAACATCACCATTTCTTCAAAAAACACTTATTAAGCATTTGGTGACACAAGTTCTTTAAGTTTAGAAAGTGGAATTTTCTCTCATTCTTCCATTATGAAGGTCTTTAGCTGCAACAATGTACGGGGTCTTTGTTGCCTGATGGTGTGCTTCTTAATGCGCCACACATTCTCAATTGGGACAGGTCAGGATTGCAGGCAGGACAATCTAGCACCCAGTCTCTCTGCTCACACAGCCATGCACTTAATCCGGGCAGTACTTGATTTGAAGTTGAAGGATGTTCCTGGAAAAGACAGTGCTGGATGGCAGTATATGTTGCTTCAAAATGTTTACATATCTGTCTGCATTCATGGTGTTCTCACAGATGTGTGATTTACCCATGCCATGGGCACTGACACACCCCTGGCCCATACAGACATTGGCTTTTGGACATGATGCTGATAACATTTCCTGTTTCACATTACCTTGTTATTTCAACCAGTCAAATTGTTATTAGTCTTAAATTGCTCATGTCTCAACTTTTTTTTGGAGCGTGTTGCAATCATCTGATTTGAAATGACTGTACATTTTCAAAAAAAACTATGAAACTCACAAGGTAAAACATAAAATGTGTAGTTGTGGTGCTTTTAATATAGCAAAGGTTGAATAGAATTTACAAATCACTCCTTTTTGTTTTTATTCACTTTCGTCATACTGTCCAAACTTTTTCATAAATGTTTTCTTTATCAGAGCTCACAGACAGATGCAGTTTCTGTGAAACAGTTGCCATGCCATGTTGGCATTTTTCTTAACATGAAAGTTCATTGAAAAGTACACCTTTATGAAGCACATAGATCTCCACCAGGGAGAGATCCATAGCAGCAGCATGCAGAGGGCTTCACCTCACCCAGCGCCTCCGGTGGGCAGATACTCCCTGTCTGGATGACCTCATGATCTCACTATTTCTAAAAGAAGCTCTACACACAGGAGACAAACACACATTCTTCTCTCTGTGTTAAACACAATACCATCTTTAGATCTTTGAACATCTTAGTGAGTGATTTCAATGACATCTTCAGAATATTATTCATGTTATAAGAAAATGGTTTAGCCTGACAAATAAGAGTTTCACGCACTAGAGATCTGATCTCATAAATATTTCTGTGCGCATTGATGGTTTATTTTTTTATTTATATGTACAGTATGCTATTAATAAATAATGTATAGCCTAATTACATACTGTATCATTAGTATGCTACCAAGGCTAAAGCTAAATTTAAAAATTTGGCAACAAAATAATACTGCCTTCTAAGATGCCTTCTTTCACAGCACAGCTCGAACCCTTTGCATTGATGGCAGCGCCAGAATGCATTGTGATTAAAATTTAGGTGGGAAAGCAAGTTGAGAGAAATGTGGATAATAAGGTAGTCTACAATGGGGCTAAACATACTTTTTACACTCTATCTATAGAACGATATATTTGAGGAACTTTTCCAAATACCAGTCAAAATAATTGCTTTGTTCCAAATGGCATGTTTTATATTTTAAATTATGCCACTTTTATATTTTGTAAAAGTTTGTGTGTATAAAAACTATATGCAGCATATTACTACACCTTACAGATTCAGAAATAGTACGTCTTGGCTATTTTTGCATTTCCCCAAAACGAGTATTCAATTTAGAGCCATGCCTCCAAATGTGCAAAAACAAATGCGGTATCGATGCAAATGACTTAAATTGCAACTGCAAAATAACTTATCAAGCCAGAAAGTCATTTCAGAAATGGTAACTGTGAGAGCAAATTGATACAACTGAAAGGCAGGTATAAATCTAATTCTCACTGTACATCATGCACTCAAAACAGAGACCTGTGAAAAAATTAAATAAATAAATAAATATGGTTTCTTTAGAACTCAAAATCATAACATAGCATTACTGAGACAACTCTGTGGTAGCGGGGGCGTGGTCAAGCGCCCGTCCGGAGAGGGAAAGCAGTAAGGGCGCTTGCACCTGAGCTAAATTATGTCTAACACCTGTCTCTAATTTCAGTGAGCATGGGGAGAGCGGCATAAAAGAGCCACAGCACCGCCAGTCAGGAGAACCACGCCAGTTCAGTGTTGGCAGCCCAAGAGTGTCTTTTCAGAGAATTTATGCTATCACAACTTAAGTTCACTTTATGTTCAGATTACCTGCTGGTGAATTAAAGAAATCCTTACCTGTGTGCAGAAGCCTGTCATCGTGTCCTTCTTCCCAGCCTTCGCGTAAGACATCTAAGACGCTGCGTTAACCGTGGATTTAATGAATAAAAAATATATTATATTTATGGTATGTATGCTAAATTTTTAAATTGCCGCATCCAGTGTTTATTATAAGGGGCATACAGTATACTGTAGCTTTCACAACCAATACTCAATACTCAATACTAATGAGTACTTATAAATGAGCAACTCTTTTACTCTTGTGTAGTTTTTAGCAGCTCAAATGGAGAGAAGCCAGTTGAGGCTTGCGGGACCTCTCGCACTGCAAACAACAGGTGATCGAGCCATCTGTCCCAGTTTTTAGCATCCTCGTGTACAAACTTACGAATCATGTTTTTGAGGGTTTTGTTAAAATGTTCCACTAGGCCATCTGTCTGCGGATGGTACACGCTAGTGTGAATCGATTTAATGCCCAACAGATCGTAGAGTTTGCGAAGTGTGCGTGACATAAACGTTGTGCCTTGATCGGTGAGGATTTCTTTTGGAATCCCCACCCGGGAGATTATTTTGAAGAGTGCCGCAGCAACACTATGTGCTGAGATGTTGCTTAGCGGCAATGCTTCCGGATATCGAGTTGTGTAATCCACTAGGACTAACACAAAGCGATGTCCGCGTGCTGTCCGATGTAATGGCCCGACGAGGTCCATTCCAATTCTTTCGAAGGGAACCTCGATCAACGGAAGAGGGCGCAATGGCACTTTTGGGGTGGCCGGTGGGTATACCAGCTGGCATTCGTGGCACGCCGCACACCACTAATTATGGTATGTATGCTAAATTTTTTAATTGCCACATACAGTGTTTATTATAAGGGGCATACAGTATACTGTAGCTTTCACAACCAATACTCAATACTCACTACTAATGAGTACTTATAAATGAGCAACTCTTTTACTCTTGTGTAGTTTTTAGGACAGGTCACCGCTAATGCCCGGCCAATAAAAATGGTCTATTAGACGGAGAAGTGTTTTTCTTTCCCCTAGATGACCCGCCATGGAATTATAATGAGCCACCTGTAATAACATTTCCCGGCGGCTCCGTGGAATCAAAAGCTGTGTAACATTTTCTTTAGTCTGAGTGTCCTGTGTCACTCTATACAGCCGGTCATTTATAATTGCAAAATAGGGGTGTGCGAGAGCGATGTCTGGCTGAAGACGCTGACCATCGATCGTTTTCACCTGATCGGAAGCCTCGCCCCTTCCCTCGTCATGCCGATTTGGAGCAGCCGAGGACGGCCCCGGCTCCGCCTCCCCTGTCAAAGCATCGCACATCGGACATCTCCCTATTTTAGTGCAGGACCCATCCATACAAACTCCCCCTGGCACATCTTTAAATGCTGGCCAATCGGTCCCCAAAATCAGAGGATGTGTCAGGCGGGGACTAACCGCTGCCTCCACTCTATGTTTTTTTTCCCGGAATTTTACCAACAAGGTCACCATCGGGTACTTGTGAACATCCCCATGCACACACCTCACCCTTACCCGCTTAGCCGTGCCCAAAGCCCCGGGACGAACCAAGCGTTGATGGATGGTGGTCTGATTGCAACCGGTATCCAGCAATGCTTGGTGTGTACCCCCCTGGATTCTTACCGGAATCCGGTACACTCCAGCCCGATCGGGGGCAGCATGCGGGGGATCGGAGACCCGAACCACCGTCCCCACCTCCATCATTGGACACTGATCATGGAAGTGGCCTGGGTCCCCGCATCTCCAACAGGCCGGCCCAGGCGCCACACCCGTACCTGCGTCGGCGGACGCCCCCACCTGAGGGGGAGAGCGGCTGAATGTTGCGGGGGGGTGCGATGACACTGTAGGTCTCTGACAGGCTCCTCGCCTGCGTGGGGTAGGAACAGACCCTGGAGAGAAGACAGAGCGAGAGGGGGGAGGGGGATGGGAGAGAGTAGAAAAAACACAGGGGGAGGGGAAGGAGAGAGAGAGAGAGAGGGCTCATCTGCCCTTGGGATCGCCGCCATGTGGTCCTCCGCTAGCTGAACGGCTGCCTCCAGCGACGCCGGGTGGTGACACTGGACCCACTCCGCCGTTCTCCTAGGCAATCATTGGATGAACTGCTCCAGCACCACCTGATCATTGAGTCCCTCGACGTCGTGGTCCCCCACTAGCAGCCACTTCCGGCAGGCATCACGGAGCCGCTGGGCAAACGCGAACGGGCGGTCGGCTTTTTCCAGCTTCATGGCCCGGAAGAGTTGGCGATTTTCCTCGGGACTCCGACCAACCCGTTGCATGATGGCTCTCCTCAAGTCAGCGTAGACCAGGAGGTTCGTTGCAGGCAGTTGTTGAGCCACGAGTTGGGCTTCCCCGGACAAAAGAGGAACAAGGCGGGCTGCCCATTGATCGCGCGGCCAGCCCCAAATTTCAGCGGTGCACTCAAATAAGACCAAAAATGCTTCTGGATCTTCTGTAACGTGGGTGGGGGCAATGGGGAATGATTGTCCGGGGTCGCGGCTGTGGCGGGAGCGACCTCCCGGCTGAGGAGGCTCCGGATAGCATGTCGGTCCTCTGCTTGAGCCCGCATGATCTCAAAGAACCGCCGATCTTGGTCCTCTCGGAGCTCAAGCAGGGAGTGTTGGTGGCTCTGATGTAACGCAGCGATGGACTGGAGGACTTCGGCCAGCTGGGAGGACTCTACGGGACGACCTTCCATGTTTTGTATATCCCGGGTTTCGGCACCAGTGTAACAAGATTCTTGATAGGGCAGGGAAAAGAAGGACACGATGACAGGCTTCTGCACACAGGTAAGGATTTCTTTAATTCGCCAGCAGGTAATTTGAACATAAAGTGAACTGAAGTAGTGATAGCATAAATTCTCTGAAAAGACACTCTTGGGCTGCCAACACTGGACTGGCGTGGTTTTCCTGACTGGCGGTGCTTTGGCTCTTTTATGCCGCTCTGGCACTGAAATTAGAGACAGTTGTTAGACATAATTTAGCTCAGGTGCAAGCGCCCTTACCGCTTTCCCTCTCCGAACGGGCGCTTGACCACGCCCCCGCTGCCACAAACTCTTATAGCTCCAAGATAAAAAATAGCCAACTAATAATTTTTGCATATATTATGTTGTATTGCAGTGTTTTAAACATTGTATTTAACTGGCAAAATGTTTTAAGTGGCATGTGATGAATAGGGGTGTCTTACTCCCACAAAACAAGCAGGCAGTGCTGGTTCTCTCCTATTCAGCCTCCCGTGTCTCTGTTGATGTTAAATGAAGTAATCAGGGGTGGAAAGAGTACTGAATAATCCTACTAAAGTAAAAGTACTGTTACTTCACAAAAAATGTAGTGTGAGTAGAGTAAGACTACCTGTCCTAAAAACTACACAAGAGTAAAAGAGTTGCTCATTTATAAGTACTCATTAGTAGTGAGTATTGAGTATTGGTTGTGAAAGCTACAGTATACTGTATGCCCCTTATAATAAACACTGTATGCGGCAATTTAAAAATTTAGCATACATACCATAAATATAATATATTTTTTATTCGTTAAATCCACGGTTAAACCTTGCTGTACATATAAAGAGTGCTTGAACAACACGTGTAATGTCCAGATTCACTTTATAATGCTTTAAAAATATCAAGGAAAAACAAAAGGGGCACACAGTATCAACTAATATAATAATTCTTAAATGATTAACCACAGTCCTTTAGATTGCATGTGATATGAAATTATAGTTAATATTAATAAAGCAACAACACTGAAAAAGAGAAAAATATTCACCGATCTGTTCTGGATAAATGTATACACCCTTTAAAACTGAACACAAATGATCATTTTAATTTACAGACCCAAAGTCTGATAGCACTAAATCAGAATCATATTAATCAGAAAAACTGAAAAATAATTATGAATTTCACTTTTAACTGTAATATTTTTCATGGATCCAGTCCATGTTTTCATTATTGCCATAAACGACTCAAACTAACTTTAGAGTTGAAAAGATTGTGTTTTTCTGGGTCGGATGTGTCACTCGGGTCCAGTTTAAACTGAAGAGAGCGAATTTGCACATATGCGAGTTTCTGCACCAACACACGTTTTATCACTTGTAGAGGCGTGTTTGTTGACGTTTAAAGGAAATAATGGTTATTTCTCATTTCAGATGTGTACATTACTAATCATTTGAGAGTTTAATAAATGTCTGCCTATAGTCTGTATTCCACCCTCTGTGTACGTGCCCGTAAACCAGTATACTACAGAGACATTTCATGTCAGATCGTGATTTGAGCGAATGTTATTTTACCGGCGAGTGTGAGCGGTACTTGAGCGGAGTGTTCGCTTGTGCCTGGTTATTGAGTTGAGTGTCACACATGCTCTGGTTTAACTAGAGTAATATTGTAGTAACCGTAACTGTAGGAACCAGTTTTGTGGTTACTTTGTTTTTACAACAAATACCAGAGTTAATCTATGGTAATTGGTAAATGTAGTAAACCATGGTTAATTTTCATAAGGGAATTTCACCTTAGTTAAATATATTACTATCAGGTGATATTATTAAATGCTGATGCATTGGATATTAGAGAATAAAAAACATCTTCTGATTATAAAATGATATTCTTTAAATAACTTTAATGTACATAGCTACTTTTTGTTAGTAGCTTGTTGTGTAGCTTCTTTTTTAAAAGAGTAGCTTGACTTTTCACCTACTTTCAAAGTAGCTTCCCCAACACCGAGGTGAGTAAATAATAACAGAATTTAAATTTTTGGGTGAATAACCCTTTAACACTGACTCGAAATCTTGGTATGTTTTTTTGTTTTATTTTTTTAAATCATGATGTGGCCTTTCACTAACCATCTTTGGTGTCTGTGATGCCGTGAGAAATAACTCTAAATCAAGTTAGTGTTTTGTTGAGAAGTTCACTAATGCCCTCTGTCTCTGCATGCATAATGTGTGCTCTTTTCTGACAGACCCTGTTTATAGGAGCTTTTTTTCACAAACTTTGGCCTCATACATATGCAAACAATCAGGATTCGGTACAAAGCTTTCCTCGGTCACGTGCTACAATGCATTTTGCATTGTAAAATGAACTGGCATGACAAGTAATGCATATCCTTTCCAAATTTGCCATGGTGCTGCACTTAATAACCGATAAATGAATTGTTCAAGACAGGCGCATTGTTTGCATAATGACTCAGGGCGACATATGGCTGCCTGTTTACATAACATTTAACCGGTGCACTTGGCACGCTGTTTCTGCCTTAGATGCATTGCATGAGCGCAGTAGACCAAACTAATACACAACTCTTCTGCTGATCTACTGTGCATAGGAGTGTGTGCTATTTCAAGCTCTTAAATGGATGCACTGTTCTTGTCCAGCCATGTGTGATATCACTTTTCCTCTCTGGCAGGTTTTATTTCAATATAGTGCCACAAAAGTCATCAGGCTGAGTGTATATAACAAAATTCATGCCATAAATGTGTGACTGTGACTGCTGGATATAAATCAAAAGAGGCAGCTTTTGAATGTGAGGGATATTTATGTGGTGGGAGGCAGGCTGTGTGATGAGTCAGGGTTGGCACACAAGCACCTCTGTAATTGCTCATAAATTACAGGGTTTCATGCTGATAGGTGGCTGTGACAGTGATGAGTTCCATCGGTCTATCGGTGTGAAATACTGAAGTGAATCAGAATCCGAATCAGAATGAGCTTCATTGCCAAATGTTCTCACATACACAATGAATTGTTTGGGGTGATTGGAGAAACAAGTGCACACAGAACATTACAGTGAGAGACAGAGTATAAAAAAGGTAAGAGTATAAATAGACATGCAAAGAAATATAATATAACAGAATGGCGTATGTACATGTGCAAGTGATAATAGATGAGCAAGGTAGGGGTATGCACAGTTCTTGAATTAAATGTGAGTGAATTTACATATGTACATGAGATTATTATTTATTCATTATTGCACAATGGGAGTCCTGAGGCAGTTTAATTGGCCTGAAAATGGCCTGAGGGTAAAAACTCTTCTTGTGCTTGGATGTCCTGGCGCTGAGTGCCCTGTTGCACCGATCAGAGGTCAAAAGTTCAAAGAGGGAGTGGGTAGGGTGTGTGAGGGTCCAGAGTGATTCTACCTGCATGTTTCCTCACTCTGGGGACGTACAGGTCTTGGAGGGTGGACAGGGGGGCAACAGTAATCATCTCAGAAGTCCTGACTGTCCGTTGTAGTTTCCTTCTGTCTGATTTGGTGGCTGAACCAAACTAGACAGTTATAGATGTACACAGGACAGACTCAATGATGGCTGAGTAGAACTGTATCAGCAGCGCTTGTGGCAGGTTAAACATCCTCAGCTGGTGAAGGAAGTACAACCTCTGCTGAGCCTTCTTCAAAATGGACTATTGTGGGTGTCCCACTTCAGGTCCTGTGAGATGGTAGAGACCAGGAACCTGAATGACTCCACTGCTGCCACAGTCTAATATATAATTCTAATCTAGATTCTAATATAAACAGGATGGTGGGGGGGTTCTTTTTTGGACATTTCTCCTGAAGTCCTCCATCATCTCCACTGTTTTGAGCATGTTCAGCTCAAGGTTGAGCTTGCAATGGGATTGCAGTGAATCCCAGTGAGAGACTTATACGGCAGGGTTGCTTGCGACTCTTCTGAGATAGATGTGCAGATATTTTAGAAGTACAGGAATTTTGCTCATGTTTCAGAAGTTGTTTTACTCAATGGTACACTATTACAAGTGTTACAAATCAGTAATAACCTCAAAAGTTGTGAAAAATTATAAAGGAATAGTTCAACCGAAAATGAAAATTATTTACTTACCCTCCATGTTGTTTAAAACCTCATACTGTTATTTATACTACTGTTAATTATACTGTGGATTACAAAATACATTTTGAAGAATCTTCACAAAGATATTTTCCATACAACAACAGTTTAGAGAGTTTGACAGCACTTAGTCACTATGAACTGTCATTGTGTGGAAAATATTTTGTAAATATTCTTCAAAATTCTCCTGTGTGCCTTAAAGTACAGGAACCACATTTTGGTTAATTTTGGTTCGGAAACAGTTGGTTGACTTTTCTTTAGCTAAAATCGATCTGTTCTAACCATACAGGGTGTAATACAGTCACCTATACTAAAACATGTAATCCTAAAACATGGTCTCCCATGCTGATGACACAACTCTTACAAATAAATCGAAACTAGCTGCAAACTTAACTGCAAATTTGTTGCACATAATTTTCACATGCAAATGAGCTTTTGATTCACTGCAAATGTTTTGCAGATGCTCGTCGTAGTGGCAAGGGTGTAGATTTGACTATTGGGGTGGAGGTTACCCCCATCCCCCTTGGAATCTACGCCCCTGGGTAGTGGTGAACCTCTGGCAAACATGGACAATTTGCTTTAAGTTTGCTGCAAAACTCATTAGCATGTGAAAATTATCAGTGGCAAATGTGCCATGAACTCTTGATTTTCATAAGGGATCGCACCTCTGGTCATGTCACAAGTGAAGGTAAATATACTTGAGCTGATGCAAAAGTGTCTCATGAGACATTGGCGCTCGTCAGTAAGTTGGCATAATGTGTCTGATCCTAGGGTGCTGGAACTATCAGAAAGAACATGCCGACTTCCTGTGTGATCATGTTGCATATTTGCAGCTATGTGTGTGTATGTGTGCCTGCATCTCTAGGTGTATGCAAGTGATTGAATGATTCTTTAAATGCATGTATTTACTCTACCCCAAATATACAGTGTGATTCACTAGTGAAAATGTATATATTTTAAACTCTTTTATAATTTAATGCAAATATTTTCATTACAAATTATATTATCAGAATAATTTGAGTAAAAAGTTTTTTGTAGAAAGTGTCTGTTTCCCCTGTTAAGAACAATGTGCATTTACTATTAAATTGTAATATAATCAGTGCTTGAAGTGGGGCGGTACGCAGTTTGTTTTTTTTTGGCGTACCACCACTTCTCAGAGTCTCCCGTTACGATGTAATGTCTTTACTTAATGTAACTTGGTGATTTAATGAGGCCAGCCAATCCCTTTATCTGACCTTCCAAATGATTTTGATAAAATCGCAGCAGTAAACGTCTGATCCCTCTCTGCACAAAACTCAGCAGTGAGTTTGACAACACTCAACACGTGCAACAACAGCATCGGTGGCTATAAAGCAATCCGGGATCCAGTTCCAGAGGAGTGCGCATGTTTAAGCGTGTCTGGACATAGTTCAGTTTCACTCTTCTCCAAAACATGAACCAGCAACTTTTGGGTGAGAGCATTTTATCGCATCTAAGTCAATCAAATTAATTTATGTTTATCCGCAAATTGTTTATCTGCTGGGTGTAATCAAAACTACAGACTTAAAAAATGCTGTTACAGAAGTGATGTCAGCACATATGCACAACCTTTTTCCACAAAATATAATTCGATGATTTTATTTGTATAGCGCCTTTCACAACAAACATCGTTTCAAAGCAGCTTTACAGAAGATCAGGCATTAACAGACTATAAAACTATAATGTCACTGAATCATCATTGTGTTATTAGATAAAATATGATTGTTAATCGTGTTTAAAAATAAGTAATTAAATAATAATTGTATTAATAACCCCAGTGATCGACTGTGGCAAGGAACACAAAACTCCATTTGATGTTGATTAATGGAGAAAAATAACCTTGGGAGAAATCAGACTCACTGTGGGGGCCAGTTCCCCTCTGACTAACAGCATGAATATAATGTAAATATTCTTATGTATAGTTAAAGTCATGGTTTAAAATTATTAAGCTAAGTAAGTAAGTGTTAAGGGTCAGTATTTAAACATTGATTTTGTTTGAAATTAATTAATGGAGCACCAGTCGAGAGAGTCAGCAGCTTCAAGTTCCTCGGTGTCCACATTATGATCCACCACATCCTCACACGGTTCTACACCAGCATGTAGAGAGCATCCTGACTGGCTGCATCACCGCCTGGTACGGCAATAGCACCGCCCACAACCGCAAAGAACTGCAAAGGGTGGTGCGAACTGCCAGACACATCATCGGAGGTGAGCTTCCCTCCCTCCAGGACATATATGCGGTGTGTGTGAGAAAAGCTCTGAGGATCATCAGAGACTCCAGCCACCCGAGTCATGGGCTGCTTTCACTGCTTCCGTCAGGCAGGCGGTATCGCAGCATCAGGACCCGCACCAGCCGACTACATGACAGCTTCTTCCCTCAAGCAATAAGACTTTTGAACACATGATCTCTCATGATCAACAATCAGCACTGCACTTTATTAATCTTCATCTTATATCACACACTGGACTGTCAATATATTCTCCCCAATTCAATTAGTGTGTGTATATATATATATATATATATATATATATATATATATTTTATATACACTATCTAGTGTATGTGTATTCTATATTGTGTGTATTGTTTACTGTACATTGTATATCAGTACTATGTTGTGTAATTATGTGTACATTTGATATGTAAATTGTTGTGTAATTATGTGTACATTTGTTATGTTAATTGTGTTGTGTAAATATGTTGTTTATTGTAAATTGCTATATGTCTCGTCACTGTCATGACTGCAATGTTGCTCGAAACTGCACACAAGACTTTCACCTACTGTTGCACTCGTGTACACAGTAGTGTGACAATAAAGTGATTTGATTTGATTTGATTTGAAATGTTAGATTAATGACCAGTGTCTTTGAAATCCATCCTGGATTAACTGCAGCAGTTCACATAGATACAATTGTCCTTGTTAATTGGCTGATGAAGGTTTTTGTTGGCAATTGTTAGTCTATGCATTCCATTTCAAGATTGTAGTCCATCAATAAACTGAGGTGATGCAGGCAGAGATCAGGGATGTGAAACGCAGTTCAACCTGGCCGGAAATTTCATTGAGGTTTGGTGTGGTCCATCCTAAATCCAAGGTTCAAACAATGGCATATGAAGTATCCCATTCTTATAGTTGGAGCTGGCATCATTTCATCCTCTGAAGTCCATCATAATACACTGAAGTGATGTTTGGCTGGCACCTGCTGCATTTAGTCATCATCATTAAGTGACACGTAGCAGTGGAGTCCAACACGAAGCAGGAATGGTGCTGGATCCAGCCATTTCTGGTGACCTCACGATAGTAGTTCCGAGGTTGAGACATGGAAGCAAATAAAATAATAATAGCATAGATGCTATTCAATTTATTGCAGAGTTATAAATCATGATCAAAGTTTCTGGTTTATGGTTCTGGCAGACCCAACTAAAGCAGCCTAATTGTGGGTTGGAGGATAAATTAGGTGTATGCCTGGCTATGCCAGACTTGAACTGAGGGAGTGTGTCTGCATCTCGAACAGTATTAGGGAGACTATTCCACAGTTTAGGAGCCAAAAATGAAAAGGATCTACCTCCTTTTGTGGATTTTGATATTTTAGGAACTATTAACAGGCCAGAATTTTGTGATCATAATGAACGTGATGGAATATAGCGTGGTAGAAGGTCACTTAAGTATTGCGGAGCCAGACCATTCAAAGCTTTGTACGTAGTTAACAGAATATTAAAATGAATATGGAATTTAACAGGTAGCCAATGTAACGAAGATAAAATGGGGCAAATATGATCATATTTCTTGGTTCTCGTTAGCACTCTGGCTGCTGCATTTTGAACCAATTGAAGTTTATTTATTGATCTTGCTGGACATCCTCCCAGTAATGCATTTCAATAATCTACTCTTGAGGTCATGAACGCATTAATTCGTTTTTCGGCATCAGCAACAGAGAGCATGTGCCTTAATTTAGCAATATTTCTGAGGTGGAAGGATGCTGTTCTACAAACACTGGTAATTTGATTTTCAAAGGACAGATATAACACCTAAGTTGTCTTCTTCGCTGTTGAAGATGATGTAACAGTACATCCATCGATAGCCAAATTATATTGTAGTGGCTTATTTTTAGAGTTTTTTGGTTCAATACTTAGTACCTCTGTTTTGTCAGAATTGAGTAGATCTGGCCATCCAATCTTTTATTTCATTGATACACTCTGCTAATTTTGAGAATTGTGAAATCTCAGGTTTTGAAGAAATATAAAGTTGTGTATCATCGGCATAGCAGTGGAAACTTATTCCATAATTCCTGATAATATCTCCCAGGGGAAGCATGTACATGGAGAAAAGCAGAGGCTTTAAAACTGATCCCTGTGGCACTCCATATTTTACTTTTGTTTGGTTTGACAATTCCTCATTTACATAGACAAAGTGGTAGCGGTCTGCTAAATATGACCTAAACCATGCTAATGCAACTCCACAAATGCCAACATAATTCTCTAGCCTATTCAAGAGAATGTCATGAACTATTGTGTCGAATGCAGCACTAAGATCTAAAAGCACTAGAATAGAAATGCAGCCGCGATCAGATGATAAGAGCAAGTAATTTGTAACTGATAAATGCAGTCTCTGTACTGTGATGAGGCCTAAATCCTGACTGAAATTATTTTTAGATACTATTTCTCTGTAGAAATGAACATATTTGGGAGGATACTACCTTTTCTAGTATTTTTGACATAAACGGGAGATTTGAAATTGGTCTATAATTAGCCAGGATCAAGTTGTGGCTTCTTAATATGCAGTTTGATAACTGCCATTTTAAAGTTTCTTGGGACATGTCCTAAGCATAGTGAGGAGTTAATAATATTAAGAAGAGGTCCTGAAATTACAGGAGATACATCTTTTAAGAGCTTAGTTGGTATAGGATCTAACAAACATGTTGTGGTTTTTTATGTTTAGATAAGTTTTTGTTAGCTCTTCATGACCTATGACAGAAGGATTGAAGTTGCACATGAGGAAAATTATTAGACACTGTTTTCTGAGGTGCTATGACAGATGATTGCATAATTTATTTCAGATTATTTCAATTTTATCTGTAAAGAAATTCATGAAGTCATTACTCTTGTGCTGCGACGTAATATCTGGTTCTGTTGAGGCTTTATTCCTAACCAATTTAGCCACAGTACTGAATAAACATCTAGGATTGTTGTGGTTATTTTCTATGAGTTTACTAAAATATGCTGACCTGGCAGCTTTTAGTGCCTGTCTGTATCTACAGACACTATCCTTCCATGCACCACAAATTAATTCTAATTTTGTATTTTTCCATATGCGCTCCATTTTTCGAGCTGCTCTTTTGAGAGCATGAGTGTGATCATTGTACTATGGTGCAGGGCTTATTTCTTTAATTTTCTAGATCGAAGTGGGGCGACAATATCAAGAGTGCTAGAGAAGACTGCATTTCTATTTTTTGTTATTTCATCAAGTTCTTCTGGGCTTTGGGGTTTATTGAGTGTATGAGATAGATCTGGAAGATTATTAGTGAAGCTATCTTTAGTGGTCGAAAGAATAGTTCTACATGAATGATAGCGAGGTGTAGATTGAGTAACATTAGCTGATTGCAGCATACAAGAGACGAGGTAATGATCGAGATGTCATTGCTCTACTGCAGAATTTCTATATTAACAACATCAATTCCATATGACAGAATTAAATCTAGCGTATGATTATGGCGATGAGTTGGTCCTGTTACATTGTGTCTGACTCCAAGAGAGTTGAGAATATCGATAAATGCTAATCCCAATGTATCATTTTCATTATCTATGTGAATGTTGAAGTCACCAACAATTAAATCTCTATCTACAGTAACTACAAGATCTGATAAAAAATTAGCAAATTCACCAAGGAAATCAGAATAAGGCCCGGGTGATCTATACATTGTAGCAAGGACAAAAAAACAACAGAGATTTTTTATTTATATCTGACGGTGTCACATTAAGCATTATTAGATCAAAAGACTTACATTTATATCCTGTCCTCTGAGTAACACCAAAAACTTCACTGTAAATTGTAACAACACCTCCTACTCGACCCTTCAGACGAGGCTCATGTTTATAACAATAACCCGGGGGAGTAGATTCATTTAAACTAATATATTCATCCGGTTTAAGCCAGGTTTCAGTCAGACAGATCGCATCCAATCTATGATCTGTAATCATTTCATTAACAATTAGTGCTTTGGTAGAAAGAAATCTAATGTTTAGTAGCCCTATTTTTATATGATGTGTATTTTTAATTTGTTTGTTTTGTTCAAGTTTGACCTTAATCACATTTTTTCAAAATTATTTAGTGAGGGTATTGTGTTTGGTAGTTCGGGGAACAGACACAGTTTCTATGCGATATCTAGGTGATACAGTCTCTGTGTTGTAGTTCATGTGACCTGTGTGACGTCTCAAGGCAGCTAGCAGACGTTCGGATTAACCAGTTTGTGTGCTTCCTGACCTGGGCCCCAGTTAGTCAAATACTATCATTATTAAGACTATGAGCCAAATTACTAGAGAGGAGAGCGGCACCTTACCTGGAGGGATGGAGTCCGTCTCTCATTAGCAGGTCAGGGCTACCCCCAAAAATCTTCCAAGTGTCTATAAATACTATTTTATTCTTCAGCCATTCAGTGACACTAATCTACTATAAACCTCATCACCACAACGAGCAGGGAGGGGACCAGAGCATATTACAGTGTCTGACATCGTTTTTGCAAATTCGCACAACTCTTTAACATTATCTTTAGTGATCTCCGACTGGTGAAGCCAGACATCATTAGTGCCGACATAGATAACAATTTTAGAAAATCTGCTTTTAGCATTAGCCAGCACTTATAAATTTGATTTTATGTCACATGCTCTGGCCCCTGAAATGCAATTAACAATAGTGGCTGGAGTCTCTCTTTCCATGTTCCTTACAATAGAATCACCATTAACAAGGGCTCTTTCAACATGATTCTCAGTGGGTGTATCACTGATTGTGTAGAATCGATTGGAAACCCTAACAGGAATGGGAGAATGGTGTCTCTTTGCTGAGTGAGTATGCCGCCGAGACGTCACCCAAATTGCTGCTGGGGCTCTACAGCCGGAACCAAAATGTGTATGTTGCTCTCTGTACTACTCGCATTCTACTCGCATCACTACAGCGTTTGGATGCGAGTCTCTCACTAACTCATTAACCTTCTCCGTCAGCCTGACTAATTCCTTACATTTATCACATGTGAATGAAAACCGAAGCTTCAATAAAATACACAGGAAAATTGTCATTTTATTCTCAATTCTTCTCTGTAGTGCTCATAAAAATATTATGTGAAGTGTCACTGAACTTTCCTATGTATAAATCCTGACAGTGTTCAGTTACAGGAGTGTGTCAGCAATCACAACCTGAAGATCATCAAATAAGTTTGTTCACAGTTTCTAATGATTATTTATTATCTGCACTAGTATTTGGCGCTTGTGTGCTAGTTCATGTGTGTTTTCCTCCTGCTAAAATAGACAAAAAATAGAAATATGTATGTGTATATATATATATATATATATATATATATATATATATATATATATTATATATGCATTAAAGTGAGGATATAAAAATGTATAAATATAAATATGAAGACAGATCACCACAGCAAATCTCCACGAGGTGTCAGTGATTGTCTATATTTCACCTCCTGAGCAAAATAATTCATAAAAATAAACTTGTATCAATAAAACTGTATTTAATTTCTGATAACCTATAGTTCCAAAAGTACTGGCACTGACTTACTGGCAAAACCAATATGCAAAAAAATTTTTTAAGGAGTTCCTAAATATGGAAAACGTCTTTTGTGATGTTCCAGGTTTTTATTTCTTTAAAATGTTAATTGTTCAATTTTCTCTGTCTCACAGTTGACGGCTGTATAGACTGGTCGGTGGATCTGAAGACATATCGTGTGTTGGCCGGAGAGCCATTGAGGGTGAAGTGTGCACTCTTCTACAGCTACATCCGTACAAACTACAGTGTCGCACAAAATGCGAAGCTGCGCCTCATCTGGTACAAGAACAAGGGCGACTCCGAGGAGCCAATCATCTTCTCTGGTCACCGGCTCAGTAAGGAGGGAGATTCCATGTGGTTCCGTTCAGCCGAAATGGAGGACAATGGATTTTACACTTGTGTGCTCAGGTGGGTCATTAGCAACTCAAACTACACATCAATGAGCACATGTGCTCCAAAAAAAAAAAAAAAAAAAAAAAAAAAAAAAACAAGAGCATAGACAGTATGGTTTCATGCCAAAGACATCTTGTAACACACATTTAAACTAAACAGTGTCAAATTTCAGGTGACCCAGAACTGCTGTGTTTAATAGAAAGATTCATAAGAACATGTGTTTACCCTTCTTATTATTTCCGCATCAATTTTACCATCTGATGACTGAAGCTGTTAAAATAGCTTAAAAATATGCACATCTGTGACCGTACTTTGGTTGAATTTTATATTAATGCACCAACTCTATATACTGTGCCTGTCCTAGCCTTTTGGGGGCCCTAAGCAAACATTATGTGGGGTCCCCCCGTCAGTGTTTGTTACCCCCAAAATTATCCCCTCACCCCATAATCTTTTCTTGCAAGAGTTTTGCTGTAAAACACAACAGACAGTGAGATCATTTTAAGCAGGGACGGGGTTACAATTTCAGAGGCCTCAAGCAACAGTCCGACCTGGGGCCCCTGGGGTGGGGCGATATGGCTAAAAAAATGTCTTAATATTTTTCAGGCTGTTTATGATATTCAAATCATATCTTGATGATTGTTTATTTGACAAAAATAACATAAAAGTTGTTTTAAATCATGTTTTGTTTTCATCCTAACAGCCTAACATATTTTCATGTTTTCATCCTAACAGCCTTTGAAGCAAAGTAGATTTAAAATGTTTAATGAAATAAATATAAACTTTTTCAATAAATGAACACATATCCTACCACTGCTACCCAGATGACACAGCCTGTATCTCTGCCTGCCTCTTGGACATTTCGGCCTGGATGAAGGATCACCACATTCAGCTCAACCTTGCCAAGACAGAACTCCTCGTAAACCCAGCCAACCCATCTGTTGATCACTATTCATCTTGGTTCAACTACCTGGGAGTGGTGGAAGATGACCAGTTTAATTTCACTGCACACATCTCATCAACCTTCCCGGTCTTGCAGATTCGTGCTGTACAGCATTAGGCATTAACACCTTGTCTGTCTGAATATTCTGCACAGCTCCTGGTCCAAGCTTTGGTTATTTTAAGACTGGACTACTGTAATGCTTTGGTGGCTGGCACAATTAAGCCACTGGAGATGGTCCAGAATGCAGCAGCGCATCTGGTCTTCAATTAGTTACAAATTAGTTACAAAGGTCTCATGTCCCACACTTGATTTCACTTCACTGGCTACCTGTAGCTGCCTGTATCAAATTCAAGGCTTTGACTCTGGCCTTCAGGACAGCCAATACTTCAATTCACTTCTCCAGGTCTATGCTCCAACTCACTCTCTGTGGTCTATGAATGAGCGGTGCCTGGTGGTCCCATCACAAAGAGGCTCAAAGTTTATTTCATGATCGTTCATTTTCTCTGTTCCACTGTGGTTGAATCAATGATGTATTATGAATACCAGGCTACCAGGGCCTTAGGGGCCTCAGGCTGAGGCTTACAAATGCAAAATTGATATAAATAGAAAAAAGTGCTTTAATGTGTGACAGCCATGTTATCTCACCCTGGGCTCATAATCAGAGGCCTTAATAAAAAATTATTATATAATATTATCATATACAACATTTATGTATTTTAGCATGACACAGAGTAAAATATCTAGTTAATATAATAAATGGATCACAAACGGTGAGGCACATTTATTGCAGTATATCAAAGGGGCACTTATTTACAATTTTAATGTGCATTTTTTTGTAAGAGACAGTAGGACAGTAGTATGCTAAAATCTGTTTTTGACATTTTTTGCTGATTGTGCTGTAGTTAATGTATATATGTGCTTAATTGTTGTTGTTTTTATTTTGAGTTATCCCAGTAGAGGTGGCACGAGAATAAAATTTGGTTGACGATTCATTAATTTTCACACAAATATTGAATGATTTGTCTGTATTAGGCCTTTTTCAACTATAAGCCTACATTCACACTGTTGCAATGAGAATTGGCGAACAAAATTTTCATGTCCCTCCCCCGGACATACGGGTATAAAAGGAGGGAATCATGCATCTGTTTAGTCTGATTTTTTCTTCGGAGCCGAGCGGTTGTGTGTTCAGCGAGCTGGTGTTTACGACTGTTCCACTCACCTCTACAGAGCTTTTGCTGTTGGACCTTACGGCGCGTTACCAGCGGCTTTCTCTTCTCTGCACGGCCATGCAGTCTAAGCCCCTGGGCGCTTCGACAGCACTTCTAAAAGAGCATAAATCCTCTAAAAGAGTATAATATTCTCTAAAAGAGTAACACATTTGGCATTGAACGTCTTTTTAAAGATGCGTCTTTTAAAAGATGCCTTTCCGCCTGTGTGTAGTTTCTGGATGCTGCAGATATCTCTCCAACTCTGACGGTCATAGACACTGCCTCGTGTGTCTGGGTCGCGATCACACTGAGGCAGTGTTTATGGATTGTTCTCGTTCTCACTGCGAGAACTTGACCATGGTAACGTTGTGGTCATGGCTTTCATTTCTGAAAAGAAACACCACTCCAGCCGCCCCCTGCATCGCGCCTTCCTCCCACAGGATGGAGGTCGACCCGGCTGGTGATGGAGGCGATTTGGGGAGTTCAGCGGGCAAAACCCCACGAACCACCCCAGTATGCTTGTTTGCTTCCAAGATTAGACCAGTTGGCACCACGGCCAGTTTGATGTCTATTTCGCACCTCTCTGTAGGCTGTTTCATCATTGTCAGTGATCAGACCTACCACCATCGTATCGTCAGCAAACTTAATTATGGAATTGGAGCTATGTGTTGTCACACAGTCATGTGTGACCAGGGAATACACGAGTGGGCTGAGAACACAGCCCTGCGGGGCTCCAGTGTTGAGGGTCAGTGATGAGGAGATGTTGCTGCCCATTCTAACCACCTGACATCTGCCTGACAGGAAGTCCAAGATACAGCTGCACAGCGAGCTGTTTAAGCCCAGATTCCGGAGTTTCTCATCAAGCTTGGAGGGCACTATGTTGTTGAATGCTGAGCTGTAGTCTACAAACAGCATTCACACATATTAGTTCCTTTTTTCCAGGTGGGAGAGAGCAGTGTGTAGTGTAGATGCAATGGCATCATCAGTGGAGCGGTTGTTGCAGTAGGCAAACTGCAATTGGTCCATTGAGGTGGGCAGCACAGAGCAGATGTAATCTCTGATTAGCTTCTCAAAGCATTTGCAGATGATGGTGGTCAGAGCAACAGGATGTCAGTCATTTAAGGCTTGCTTCGGTACAGGCACAATGTTTGACATTTTGAAACATGTGGGGACTACAGACAAGGAGAGGGACAGGTTGAAAATGTCAGTAAAAACACCAGCCAGTTGGTTCGCGCACACTCTGATTACGTGGCCCGGAATGCCATCTGGACCCGCACTTTACGGATGTTCATCCGTCGGAAGGATCAAGTTACATCCGCAACAGATACGGAGAGTGAACTAACCTCTGTTGCGTTGGCCGCGATTCCTCTCTCCACGAGGGCACTGTTGTTTCCCTCGAAACAAGCATAAATGGTAGTTAGCTCATCTAAGAGAGAGGCGGCGGTATTCACGGCGGAGTTTTTATTCCCTTTGTAGTCTGTGATGATATTAATTCCCTGCCACATGCTTCTAGAGTCGGTGGTGTTTAACTGTCCTTCAATCTTGTGCCTATACTGACGTTTAGCTGCGCTGATAGTTTAGATAAATGATAACTGGCTTGTTTACGCTCCTCCGCATTTTCCGGAATTAAAAGGGGAGGTCCACGCATTAAGTGCCACGCAAACATCGCCGTTAACCCATGGTTTCTGGTTGGGGTAGGTCTGTATTGTTTTGGTCTGAACAACATCCTCTTTGCATTTCCTGATGAAACACGTTACGCTATCAGCGTAAACCTCAATGTCGTCATCAGAGGCAGACCAGAACATCGCCCAGTCTGCTGATGAGAATGCCAGCTCTTTTCCCCCTTTTCCTTCTGTGTTTCTGTGGCTGGGCAGCCCAGACAAAGGGCTCCGCTGGCATGTTTGTAAACAGCGGGTCGGCATTGAGGAATTTGAAGTCCGGTTTTCATTGTGTAATTGCAGAACCAATGTCCAAAAGCATTTGTCGTATGCAATAAGACAGACAACATCCAAGACAAGAAAACAAAAAACTGTAAACAAAACAACAAAAACCTGCTTATGTTGTGTCGGAGCTCGCAACGCAGCAGCCATACTCAAACACATTATGTTTTGGCTCATTGATGGAAGTCAGGAATATATTCATACAACTTACCTACATACCTAAAGAACATTATTTTATACCTAAAGAACATTTTTACTGGCCTGGAAGTATGTCCTTCATCAAAAGCAGTATACAGTGCAATTTTGGAGGGAAGGAGCACAGATGTGATGTAAACTTAAATTTATTGGATATTTAAAAAGAGGCAGGTTAATCTTAAATTGCTTCTACCACAATAATAGACTGTAATGAAAAAAAGAAAATAATGGACTGATATTCCACACACATGGAAAATTGGTATACTCTGCACAGCATAATCCAAACGGTCGCATATTCCCTGTTTTTGTACTTAGACATTTATTTTGAAATTCTTGTTTAATTCCCTGTTCCTGTTTCCTGTTAGTTTTGTAGTCCTTTGTAGTTTTGTTTCATGATTGGTTTTCCCCTGATTGTTTTCCCCAGGTGTTCCTCGTTCCCTTGTTTGCCCATATGTATTTAAGCACTTGTTTCCCCTGGTTTCTTTGTCAGTCTTCACATGTGTTGTCTTGTTCTCTGCCTGGCACCCTATATTTTGTTTCCTTTTATTTTGTATTACTATGTTCATCTTTATTTTATTAAAAGCTTCATTTAGATCCTCTTTCCTTATGACAGAATGTCTGACCAAAAATCACCCGCATTTTCTGCTCCCTCGTCCAAGCCTGCCACGGCCAACGAGTCAGCAATGAGCCTATGTCTGTGGCATCATCTGCTCCCATGACTATGCTCCCAGCTGTCTGGAAAAGGACACCAAGGTCGTTTTCCCCATTGATGGAACAACCTTCCCAACTCTACCAAAGCAGCTCTTCTGTGAGCGGTTTACTCAATCCTACAACCTAATCTCATAGAGTGCTAAAATTTAGTTAATGTTCAAATGGATTTTGAAGTGCTGAGTTCAAAGTTTTTCTCCAGTTTCATGGTGAAATGTGAAATTTGTGCTACAACTGTTGGTTTTATTCATTTTCACACAAACCACGATTGATTATGACTTTTATGAACCCTTCTTTTCAATATATTACTCGCCTACTGCTACTGTAGGTTATGATATCAAAATACTTTTACTTAATGCATCATTTGAAAATGTATACATTTTGATGCTTTTATTACAGACCCACCTACATTTACATACTTATTCTGATGTGATTAGGTTTTGGTTAAGGATATCTGTTTTGTTTACTTCTCATATGCTTTAAGGACACTTGGTTGGGTTTAGGTTAAAGTTTTAGGTTAGTGAGCTACATTTACTACAAAAAACTCCCATCATACAACTTAACCGTGTCTGATTACGACATCATTTCACTCACTTTTGGTGCCCCTTGCTGGACATTTCACTGGGAAACTGGAGCAAAATTTATAATTCAGCATGTAATTTTGTTTTGCAAACATGTTGCCATGGACACATAGTGTTCATGACTTGAGGCTGTTTTTTAGAACTGTTTAAGTGAAAATCTTATTCCACTCTTTTGCTACTGTCCCCCATTTTCCTCAAATGTCAAAATTTTGTATAGCAGGACTTGCTGTATTCCTCATTTGTAAGTTGCTTCAGATAAAAAGCATCTGTTAAGTGTAAGTGTAAATGGTAATGTATTGTATGGTATTGGGCATCAGGGCATTGTCTGTGCATTGCCCTGACACTTACCTCTGGTACTTGCCATACAAAAAAGACTTTACCATTTAGATTTAGCAGATGCTTTTAAAGGGACCATATTTACATGCATTTTAAGAATAAAAACATTCCCCGGTTTTTGCAGTAAGCAGCATTCTGAAACATCATGTAAAAGAGAACATTGATTTCTTTATGCTTTTTAATGGATTAAGTGAAAGCAGTTTAACACCTACATTTCTCCCAGCGAAAGCTGCTTATGAGGCCATGTAAACACAAGCTGCATTTTTATTTTATTTTTTTACGTTTTTTGAGAGTGTGCTTGTGCATGGAACAGACCACATAATATTGGATGGAGCCCAACAGCAAGTCAACAAAACATTTGTGGGAGTACAGTGGGAAAAGTACATGCACTATAAACTATACCCATAGACACACCAATGTAAAATATCAATGGTCCCTCACGTTTGAGTATATGAGAGGGGAAATCCTACTATTGAAGCACAATTTCGCTGATGGTTATGATAGAAAGTTAAGGAAACAAACACTGCAACAACTCTGGAATATCTGTCACCAACAATCATACCTTGGACCAAATCTCTGAGAACACATTTTGTTCCCCATTCTGAGGGTTGATGTGAATATTTAACTGACGCTCCTGACCTGGTTTGAGTATTTCTGGGATTTTCTAGATCAGTCTCTAGAATTTACTCAAAATGGTGCCAAAAGCAGAAAAAGCATCCAGTGAGCATCAATTCTGTAGATGGAAATGCCGTGTTGATGAGAGCGGTCAACAGAGAATGACCAGACTGGTTTGAACTGACAAAGTCTACAGTACAATTGTGGTGAGAAGAATATCATCTCAGAATGTTATTCTGAGATGCGGGTTGTTGCTGTTTTGGTGGCATGAGGGGGACACAATATTTGGCAAGTTGTTTTAATGTTGTGGCTGATCAGTGTATAGTTTTCAGATCCTTATACTGTGTTTAGGTGTCCAATTTATTTAGGCCTAGGTGATGGTGTGAACTGGACAAATCCTCACCTTATGCAGAGAATTTGGTAACACTTTACAGTAAGGTTCTATTTGTTAATATGAACTAACAATGAACAATATTTTACAGCATTTTTTAATCTTTGTTTGTTAATTTCAACATTTAGTAATACATTTTTAAAATCAAAGGTTGTACTGTATATGATAACATGAGTAAATGCAATTGGAAGTAACAAACTTACAGTGAACAATTGTATTTTTATTAACAAACATTAATCAAGGTTAATAAATGCTGTAAACAAATATTGTTCATTGTATGTTCATTTAACCTAATGCATTAACTAATGTCAACAAATGGAACCCTCTTGTAAAGGTTTTTTTTTTTTTTTTTTTTTTTTTAACCGTGGTGTACCCATGCAGAGCATATGCCCAATTTTCACATTATGCTGCTTTATTAATTAATATTTGGGTAAAGCATAGGGAGTACATGGACTTTACAAATATACACATTTTTATATAATTAAACAGAGGCTGACTGAATCTGAATCAGATTCATAATTAGCTTTATTGCCATGTGTGCTTTCACATTTTTCTTTATTGAATAAAAGATAGTACAGATAGTGGAAAATAAAGTGTTTATAAATAGAATACACAATAAGACTATATATATATATATATATATATATATATATATATGAGACACACATATGCATACACACATAGTGCAAATCTAAATACAAATCTGTTACATACCGTGCAAGGGAATGTAATGGCAGAAGAGGTGGATGTGTTTGATAAATATAAAAAGACTAAGCTGTATAATGCACATAATTATTGCTCAATGGGGTGGCTTTAACTGTTCATGAGATTGATAGCCTGAGGGGAAAAAACTGTTCCTGTGCTGACGGTTCTGGTGCTCAGAGCTCTGAAGTGTCGGCCAGAAGGCAACAGATCAAAAAGGTAGTGGGCAAGGATAGTGGGGTCTAGAATGATTTTTACTGCCGTTTTCCTCACTCTGGAAGTGTGCAGTTCTTGAAGGGGGTGTTTGGGCTGGGGGCAACCAATAATCCTCTCAGCAGTCTGAAATGTCCTTCTGATGTCTGATTTCATAGCTGAACCAAACCAGACAGTTATTGAAGTGCAGAGAACAGACTCAATGACTGCTGAGTAGAACTGTATCAGCAGCGCCTGTGGCCGGTTGAACTTCCTAGCAAACATGACTGCATGCCTACATAACACATTTGTAGGGAATATTAATAAAGAAACAATAATGATCTTCACTGGATAGCTTAAATTGCTTTAATAAGCACAAAGTTGGCTTAGAAAAACAAACATATACAAAATAAGTATGTGTAATTTTATTGGACAAACCTAATTGCAGTCAAAGTCTGGAAGCATTAAACATGTAAAGTATTAATATATCATATCTAATTATCATTCAGTGGAGACAATTGGTGAACAAGTGTGAAATTATATTTAACTTTTAACTGCATATATTTTTCCTTTCCATGTTGTCATGCTGTAAGCGAATTAGTACAAACTTCAAAGTGTGAAATGTCCTGTGATGCTCTGTGATAGTTGTGTCACTCAAAGATCCAGCACAAATTCACTTGTATGAATGACCACCAAGCCACTGTGCGTCCTACAGCTTGAAGCAGCCAGATCTCACATCAAATTCAGGAAGTGTGTGCTGACTTTTCTTTTGCCAAAATCAGTATATGTTGACCGAATTTGAAAACACTGCCTCCTGAGGCTAAAGCGGTAAGTGTTTAAGAGCACATAAACAAGTGTGATATCCATTTATATCCAGGAGAGGTTGCCAGAAGCCAGTTGTAAAAAATAACTATTTTCAGATGAACAGGGTGTAAAACAGCAAAGAGAAGTGTTTATTTTATTTAATCTACCCCCAACCAAAACCCAAATTTAACCCTAAGCATTAGTGAAGACAAAATGCAATGTTAGGGATAAAATTGCAACCTCCTTATCATGCTTGTGATTTTTTATATATATGTGATTACTTCTTCATTTGAATGGGGATTGAAGTCAAAGTCATTGTGTTTTTTATTGTCGTTCAACCATAAACAGTTAGTACAATAAACAGCGAAATGTACTAACAGGAACGGGAGAGTGGTGACTCTTTGCTGAGCGAGTATGCTGTCACGACATCACCCAAATGCCCTGCTGCAGGGGCTCTACAGCCAGAACCAAAGTTTGTGTGTTGCTCTCTGTACTGCTTGCATCCGAAACAGTATCTACCGGCTTCTCTTTCTCACTGACCTCCACTAGCGTTCGGATGTGTGTCTCTAACTCATTAACCATCTCCGTCAGCCTGACTAATTCCTTACATTTATCACATGTGAATCCCTCACTGCTGATGGAGGAGGCTATTGTAAACATGTGACATGCAATGCAGGAAGCAATAACATCGGCGGATGCCATGACTTACTGCAAATTGTTTGTTGTTGTTGGTTGCATACAGTTTAATCGCGATAAAAATAGAAAGCAGATGTAGGTGGAATATACGCTTAGTTGAATCGCGATAAGAGAATACTGCGAGGGTAAACCCAATGCGCTTATAAATGGCGGATGTTAAGGATTAAAGGCTGAAAACAGATATATAAGCAACCCTAAAAAGAAAACTAGCAAGCTACAAACACAAACTTGAGCTATGTGATTAAAACAATAAGCCAAAAGAGGCCATTCATAACAGTAATTTTTACCACAGGCAAGGCCAGGTCAGTCTCATGATGAATACATCGCTGTAGCAACTTTTTACCTGCAGCATCAATATGTCATTGTCAGGCTGTTTTTACCTCAATTTGGACGATTCTGTCACAGGCTCGACAATCTTCGGATTTATTGTGCATGTTTAACCACAATATGAAATATTTATGAGTTTAAATTTTTCTGTTATATTGATATATTAGATTCCCTAAACTAAACCTAACCACCTACAGTTGAAGTCAAAAGATAACACATTAGCCAAATACATTTAAACTCAGTTTTTCACAATTAGTTTTAACATCTAACCGTAGAAAACCTTTCCTGTCTTAGTCAAGTCAAGTCAATTTTATTTGTATAGCGCCTTTCACAACACACATCGTTTCAAAGCAGCTTTACAGAAGTTCAGCATTAACAGACGATAAAAATGTAATGTCTATAAAGTCGATAAATCATCATCCTTGTGCAGGGCTCCAAACTGCGACTAAAAATGGTCGCATTTGTGACCAAATAAATTTATTTGTGAGTGTAATTTCTGTCAAGGTCGCCATTGGCGACAGTAAAAGTTTACTCCCTTTGATTTTAAAATTTGCATTACATTTCCCGAGATACATTACAAAAGTTTATATCAAAGAAATAGCGGGGAAAACGGAGTTCATTGCAGGAACTAACCATTTCAAAAAAGAGACTGTTAGAAAACACGGTGACAGTAACAAGCATAAAAAATGCACGTGATCACAAAATTGTGAAGAATGCTCCACAGACTACACTGTTAGCGAGCTGCGGGACGAAAAGGAATGGAAGGAGTTAAAAATGAGAAAAAAAAAAAAAATTGGCGCCTGTTTTTTCCCCCTATAGGAGCCAATCGCTCCTTAATTGATTTTTTTTTTTTTTTTTGTTTGGAGCCCTGTTGTGGAATTAGATAAGATATGATTCTTTATCGTGTTTAAAAATAATCAAATAATAAATGTATTAATAACCCCAGTGAGCAA
This sequence comes from Moxostoma hubbsi, assembly GCA_032164185.1. Classification (NCBI taxonomy): domain Eukaryota; kingdom Metazoa; phylum Chordata; class Actinopteri; order Cypriniformes; family Catostomidae; genus Moxostoma; species Moxostoma hubbsi. The sequence continues at coordinate 38,474,046 of JAVLUX010000025.1, read as the reverse complement.
GCCGAAGGCGACTGTGGCAAGGAACACAAAACTCCAAAAGATGATGGTTAATGGAGAAAAATAACCTTGGGAGAAACCAGACTCACTGTGGGGGGCCAGTTCCCCTCTGGCTAACATCATGAATAATGTAAATAATAATTATTTATAGTTAAAAAACATGATTTAAAAAATTATTAAACTTATTAAGTGCTAAGGGTCAGTATTTAGACAGTGATTGTGTTTGAACTGCAAGATTAGTGACCAGTGTCTTTGAAGTCCATCCTTGATTAAATTCCAGAAGTTCACTTAGATGCAATTGTCCTTGTTTGGCTGATGAAGGCTTTTGTTGGCAATAGTTAGTCTATGTATCCCATTTCAAGATCGTAGTCCATGGTGATGGGGCATCTGAAGTCTCCGTGAGAGGCTGGATACAAACTGGAGCTGACGAACGCTATTTACCTCGGGACTGGCGTCCCGAGATAACAGCAGAAAAGCAGATGGGAAATAATTAGCATAGCTGATGTTCATAATATTAATGCATTATAACTGATTCAGCAGTAGTATAAAAAGTAAGCATTATGTGAATGCTTGGTTAAAGAGATGCGTCTTTAATCTAGTTTTAAACTGGGACAGCGAGTCTGAGCATCGAACAATATCAGGAAGGCTATTCCAGAGTTTAGGAGCTAAATGTGAGAACGCCCTCCCTCCATTAGTGGACTTAGATATCCTAGGTATGACCAGAAGCCTCGAATTTAGTGATCTTAAAGAGCGCGATGGATTGTATGGCGATAGAAGATCCGTTAAATACACCGGAGATAAACCATTTAGGGCTTTATAGGTCAGTAGTAATACTTTGTAATTGATACGGAACTTAATAGGTAGCCAGTGTAGAGATGTTAAAATCGGTGTTATATGATCATATTTTCTTGACCTAGTAAGAACTCTAGCGGCTGCATTTTGGACTAACTGTAGCTTGTTTATTGAGGATGCAGGGCAACCAGCTAATAAAGCATTACAGTAATCTAGTCTCGAGGTCATGAATGCATGAACTAACTTTTCTGCATCAGAAACAGATAGCATGTTACGTAGCTTAGCAATGTTTCTAAGGTGGAAAAAGGCTGTTCTCGTAACAGATGAAATATGATTTTCGAAAGTCAAGTTGCGGTCTAGTATAACACCCAGGTCTTTTACTGTAGTGGATAATGTAACAGGACATCCTTCTAAATTAAAGTTGTATTGTAAGGGATTTTGTGGGTAGTTTTTTGGACCAATAAGTAATACCTCCGTTTTATCGGAATTTAATAACAGGAAATTACACGTCATCCAGCATTTTATATCTTTAAGACACTCTGTCAAGTTAGATAAGTTAGTGTTTTCATCTGGTCGTGATGAGATATATAATTGTGTCATCAGCATAACAGTGGAAATTAATTCCATGTTTTCTTATAATTTTACCAAGTGGCAGCATATATATTGAGAATAATAGAGGGCCTAACACAGATCCTTGTGGCACTCCATAGTCTACTGACGTTATTTTTGATTTTTCCCCATTTAAACAGACAAAATGGTAACGGTCTGATAAGTACGATCTAAACCAGCTTAATGCCTGTCCCTGAACACCAGTGTAGTTTTGTAGTCGATCCAAGAGTATTTTATGATCTATAGTGTCGAACGCAGCGCTAAGATCGAGTAGAACTAATATTGAGATGCAGCCTTGGTCAGAAGCCAAAAGTAAATCATTTGTAATTTTAACTAGCGCAGTTTCTGTGCTATGATGCGGTCTGAATCCTGACTGAAATTTTTCATAGATATAATTTTCTTGCAAGAAAGAGCACAATTGAGCGGACACAACTTTTTCTAATATTTTAGACATAAATGGAAGATTTGAGATGGGTCTGTAATTTGCTAGGTTATTTGGATCTAATTGTGGTTTCTTAATGAGAGGTTTTATAACTGCCAGCTTAAATATTCTTGGAACATGACCTAAAAATAAAGACGAGTTAATAATATTGAGAAGAGGCTCTTCCACTACATGTAACACATCTTTCAGTAGTTTAGTGGGTATTGGATCTAGTAAACATGTTGTTGTTTTAGATGCAATGATAAGTTTATTTAGCTCTTCCTGTCCTATAGTTGTAAAGCTGTGTAGTTGTTCTTGAGGGGCGATAATTGAGGGCGAGTCATAAGACACCATAAAAGATTGTACATTAACAGTTGTGTTTACAATTGTGTTTCTGATGTTTTCTATTTTCTCAGTGAAGAAATTCATAAAATCATTACTACTAAACTGTAACGGAATATTTTGCTCAGGTGATCTCTGTTTATTTGTTAGTCTAGCCACGGTGTTAAATAAGAACCTTGGATTATTTTGGTTATTTTCTATTAGTTTGCGGAGGTGCTCAGCCCTGGCTGTTTTTAGAGCCTTTTTGTAACGTGACATACTGTCTTTCCACGCGATTCTAAAGACCTCTAAATTAGTTTGTTTCCATTTACGCTCTAAGTTACGAGTTTCTCTCTTGATAGCATGTGTAGCACTGTTGTACCATGGTGCTCTAGTTTTTTCTCGAAACTTTTTTAATCTAATTGGTGCAACAATATCTAATGTACCAGAGAAAATGGTGCTCAAACTGCTAGTCATTTCCTCTAGTTCATCTGTTTGTTTGGGTTCACTGAGCAGCTGAGATAGATCAGGTAGGCTATTTGAGAATCTATCTATTGTGGTTGGAAGGATTGTTCTGCTTGGTCGATAACGTGGCGCAATATGACAGATTTCAGTGGTACGTAGTATGCAAGTTACCATGTAATGATCAGTGACATCATCATTTTGCGGTATAATATCTATATCGGTTGGATTGGTTCCATATGATATAATTAAATCTAGCGTATGATTTAGGCGATGAGTGGGACCACTGACGTTTTGCGTGACCCCGAAGGAGTTTAACAAATCTGTAAACGCAGCCCCTAACGCATCATTTGTGTTATCTACGTGTATATTAAAATCTCCAACAATTATTGCTTTATCGACATTGACCAATAGATCTGATAGAAAGTCTGCAAACTCTTTTAGGAAATCAGCGTAAGGCCCTGGAGGTCTATATACGGTAGCCAAGGCTAGAGATAATAGGGATTTTTTTCTTACATCTGAGAGTGTAACATTTAGCACAAGTACTTCAAACGAATTAAACCTGTGACCTATTTTCTGAGTAACATTAAGAATATCTCTATAGATTGTTGCAACACCGCCGCCACGACCAATCAGACGGGGCTCATGCTTATAACAGTATCCTGGCGGAGTAGACTCATTTAAACCAAATAATCATTTGGTTTAAGCCAGGTTTCAGTAAGGCAAAATACATCAAAACTATTATCTGAGACCATTTCATTTACAATAACCGCCTTAGGTGTGAGCGATCTAATGTTTAGAAGACCTAGCTTTAGAAATTGTTTTTGTTCACTTATATTGAGATTTTCTGGTTTAATTACAATTAGATTTTTCCTAGATCCTACAGTAGATGTATTGTTTGGCTTTACTAAACGAGGAACAGACACAGTTTCTATATAATGTTCTACATTGGTACTTATATCAATTAAGTTGGGACAGCAAATACTGTGATTTGGACTTTGACTTACTAGTCATATGGTGTGTAGCATCTTGGAGATGTTGTCCGACAGAACAGCCGTTCCGACTCTGCTGGGGTGAAGGCCATCAGGACGGAAGAGCCTAGGTCGCTCCCAAAACAGATTCCAATTATTAACAAAGAGCAGTCTCTGTTCATTACACCATGACATTAACCATTCATTTAGAGCAAATAATCTACTGAACCTTTCTTGTCCTAGTCAGTACGTGGGAAGCGGACCAGACACGACGATCGTTGTTTCTGGCGAAGTGCTGCGTACCGACTCGATCAGGCTCCTGTAGTCCTTCTTCAGTACCTCCGTCTTCCGCAGCCTGGTGTCGTTCGTTCCCACGTGCAGCACGACAGCTCCCACGCGCTCGTCACCATTCAGGATCTCGGGAACCTGCGTAGAGACATCAAGAACACGAGCACCAGGAAAGCAGTGAGTGCGCACCTTACCTTTGCCAGAGATAGCGCGGACATGACGGACGGTCGAATCGCCGATGATCACGGCGTCGTCGCGCTCCGACTCGCGAAGAGGTGAGAAGCGGTTCCGGGTGGAGATCTCGAAAGCCGGGAGGGGTGGGGAGGTCCTTGGTCTGGTCCTGGCTCGCGTCTTCCGCCGTGGAATCACCCAGGGTCCATGGTGATGTGTCGGTGCCGGAGTGAATGAAGCCAGGGAGGATCGCGTCCTGTGCAGAGAAACACACGGAGTAGACGAGGACGGAGTCAAAAAATTATGAACCACTGACCTGTGAGCATCTGCGCGTGATGCTTCAAGCGCGGACCGCCGATCTCGCAGCTCGGCCTGTCTCTCCAGCAGGTCGTGGATCTGCCTCTCGACGGATTCCAGCTCCAACTGCACCGAATGTAGTTCAAAGGTGTCTTCACCTGCACACAGAGGTAGAGTTAGACACACATCCACTATATTCGCCATTATAGCAGATGTGCTATAATGGCGAATTATAGCTTTCAGTTATACAGGTGTAAGTAAGACGATCGATAGGCGAGAGACCACACGTGCAGTGCTAGCGGGCTAAGGCTTAGGTCAGTTAGGATCACTATTTTATTTTAAGAATGTGAAATGTCATAATAATATTAGAGATAATTATTTATTTCAGCTTTTATCACTTTCCAGTAGGTCAGAAGTTTACATAGAGTTTGTTAGTATTTGGAAGCTTTGCCTTTACATTGTTTAACTTGGGTCAAACTTTTTGGGTAGTCTTCCACAAGCTTCTCACAATAAGTTGCTGGAATTTTGTCCCATTCCTCCAGACAGAACAGAGTCAGATTTGTGTTCAGGCCTCCTTGCTCGCACATGCTTTTTTAGGCAGATTGAGGTCAGGGTTTTGTGATGGCAACTCCAGTACCTTGAGTTTGTTGTCCTTTTGGAAGACCCATTTGCAGAAATCTTCCTGGCTGATGTCTTGAGATGTTGCTTCAATATATCCATATCATTTTCCTTCCTCATGATGCCATCATGAGGGGTGACTGTGGAGCAAGGGACCACAAGTTATCATGAAAGGGCAGAGATAAGGAGAGGGTAGAGGCCATGGTGGAGCTGCCAGATAACCAGGAGACCAGGGTCAAACAGCTGGCAACCACAGGGGATCCAGTGGACAGCTTGGAGGCCATGGTTTGGTCAAGCAATAGGAGACCATGGGGATCTGTCTGATGACCATGAGATCAATGGGGATCCAGTGGAAAAGCTGGAGACCACTAGGGATCCGACAGATGGCCATGCGACCAGGGCCAACTGGGCAGGCGGTCAGGAGATATGGGATGGCCCACACACTAGGATTAATGGGCAGGTGGCCTGACAACGGAAAAGTTGAAGTTTAAAAGTTATTTAGTCAAGTTAAAAAAAAAAAACCATCAACTGTTGAAAACGTCTCGGGTTACTTAACTGTATCCCCTGTTCCCTGATAAAAGCGGAACAAGATGCTGCGCTGACTTAGTGCTGTGGGAACAACTTTAGGTGTGACCAGCTGTGAAAATGTGTGCAACACGTCAGTGAAATTGACCAGAATTTATAACCTCTGCTGGTGACATCATTGGATGCACCTATAGCAGGGCTCTAAATAGATGCGTCACCGGTGCATCATCAGGTATTTTGTCTGAAGAGCAGTCCTGGGGCATCCCACTGCAACAATGAAGCGCAGCATCTCGTTCCGCTTTTATCAGGGAACAGGGGTTACAGTTAAGTAACTCGAGACATTCCATGTCAAAAAGCTACACTTTGATGGTGCGCTGACTTAGCGCTTTGGGAACGCACTGTGGATGTCCGGACCTGTTACGAATCCTCCCCGTCTAGGGGTTGGAAAGAAAACTAACAATTTATAAAGGAACTTAAAGAGACAAAAAAAAAAAAAAACGGGTTTGGAGGTCTTCACTCCTGTCCCAGCCAACAATAACCACAACAGGTTATGGAACAGATAACAATTTTATTGGTCCTCTTCTAAATACAAAACAAAGGAAGCATAAAGTATTCAAGAGGGGACCAGGCCAAAATAACAAACATAAATGAGTCTAAATGAAAGGGAGGCACAAACTACTTACCCTTACAACAAAGAAATAGAAAATTAACAACATAAATCTTGCCTCACTCCCTATCTAGCTATAAACAGGAGAAAAGGACAGGTAAAATAGAAAAGAAAATGGTGCCCACCTCTCTACCGCTTCCGTAGACCAATGGGTGGAATCCCAACACAGGGGAGTTTATAATTTTAAATATGGGAAAACAGTTTAACATAAAAATACAACTGGCAGTTTAATTAACAACAGCACCACAACACACAAAGTCTACCAACGCTGGGGCAGGACGAAAGAGTCTCCTAGCAGACTTTCCACCTCAGCTTTATTCCCATGTTCTTTTGTTAGTGCACCAATCAGAGCTGCTCAGCACTCAATCTTAATCACTCACAGCTGATGTAAATTAACCTGGTTGGGACGACAGGGAACACAAGGGAGACAACAGAAAACATACAAACAATGTATAGTCAATATACATGCAATTTCTACATCCACAGATGTAACAAGGAAATAAAAGAAAGATACGCCCTAGGACCTTACGGTTGTGTAGTTGTGCTCACAAGAGCGCAAGAGGTCTCAGACATGAGGTTGTGATGTTGACTCAAGGACATAAGAGCCCGGTGTGGCATGAACCTCCAAACTATAAAATCTAAAATCTCAGAAACATGCTGCAGAGGGACACCTCTAGCCAAAAGTTAAAGTTGTTCCCAAAGTGCTAAGTCAGTGCAGCATCAAAGTGTAGCTTTTTGACAGGGAACGTGTCTCAAGACACCTGCATTCTTCTCTATTTGTTGCGTGGTATCTTGCTTTTTTAGCACAAGAACTCATTCAGTCTGAAAGGCCTCTTTAGACTTTTAGAAATGCTTTAGCTATTAGTTATATGAATGCTACAGATACTCAACAAAATGTAAAAGTGCTTCTCTCAACGTCACCAGAACTAAACGTTTCGGTGATGTTTTTGAAAAAATAAAAAATCTGAGGTTTCTGTGCATACCCTGAGATGAAATCCTGTACGTACCCCTAAGAGTTAACAAATATTGTAATAAAAAATTGTTGATATTTGTTACATTTAAAATAAATTTTAACTTGCCACAACCTGATATTGGAGGGTAGAATTAAAAAAATATATAATTTATGAGTATTTTGAACTAGATGTTGAAACCCAATAGACAAATATTTGTATGTTGTTTTTTTTATCCAAGACTTTTGATTGAAAACGTAATAGTTACTGAGATATAGCCCTTGTGAAAACTAATGTCTAGGTTACGTATGTAACCTCCGTTCCCTGATGGAGGGAACGAGACATTGTGTCGAAGAAGCGACACTAGGTGTCTCTCTTGAGCACCGAATATGCCTCAGATCTATGAAAAAATGGAGGGTACATACGTAACCTAGACGTTCCCGTCTGTTGCTCACTTTGACGTTGTGTCGAAGAAGTGACACTAGGGGTCCAATTTAAATCACCGTATTCATGTTCTGCTGACACAGGATTAGGCAGGTATTTTACGTGCAAAGGCGACCAGCTGTGTCAGACTCCATGTACCCTTCCCCAATGCCCCATAAAAGTCAGCGTAATCCTTCTGGTTACCCTAAACAGGGGAACAATGCAACACTTTCGAACCCGGGAATAGGCCGAGCCTAGCCAGGCCTCTCTGTGTTTCTCTGCATAGAGTAAGAAAAAGCTGGGGTCCTTACCCAGTTTCCTATTCTATCAGGCGGAGGCCACACCTGCCCGAAAGGGGGAGGTAAGAGTGGCGAATACATCACACGGGTTTTTAGGCAACATGTGGAAAGTGGCGCAGTGGTAGATCCAGCCCCAATGAGGGGAGAGTTGCTACAACATGGCGACCGGAGGGCAGCTGAAACTGCCTAAGGGATATGGGGGTCCACTCGTAAGGGGACCGTAACGCATAAAATACACACAGGAGGAAGTCCACGCAGGAATCCTGACCTGTGGAGCACCTATTCCAGTGCAGGGTAGATTTGAGTACCCGCAGTGGATTGGGTCGGCGAGTTCCTCTGCTGAACTGCGGACCCACAGGGCTACTAAGGAGTCATCCTGGGAGCCGAGTTAGTGGGATCTCCTGGGAGAAAAAGCGTACGATTTTACATCGGCCGAGGGAAAGGGCGTTAGGCACAAGCGGTCCACCCGGTCAATCCGTCAGCGTGTTACCGTGTTCTACCGGCTCGGACCTGAGTAAAAACGGGACGAAACTGACCCTACCCTAAGATTGTAAAATCTCGCAAGGGTGTTAGGCCCAACCCGCTGCTCTGCATATGTCTGCCAGGGAGATGCCTCTGGCCTGTGCCCATGAGGACGCAACACTCCTTGTCAAGTGTGCTCGGACCCGCAATGATCCAAGATCAAGAAGGGACATGCAAAGGTTGACCAGACTAATTGAGCTTAGCATATGAAGTATGAGTGTGTTCATTTCAACGAAGGAGGTGGTACTTTTAGCCCTTATGCCTTTTGTCAAGTTTGCCTACTGGGACAAAGGATGAAAATGACTTGCATAGTTAAAAGTGACTAATTTATATTAAAGCACTTATTAAGTGATTAGTTAATTAAGCCAATGAACTCTAATATATTCTTAGACTCTCACACATAATGATGGATTGACAGAATGACAGATTGGTGCTAATATGCAATAATATAGTGCATGGTTACAGAAACCTTCATCTCTTTTCTCTTTTTCTCTAAATATGTGGTGCCCTTATTTAATTATTTTAAAACACATTTTTCTCATTTATTTCTAAGCAGAAGGAGATTAGTATTGTGATATTTCTTAACACTCATACTATCTAATAGAAACAAGTGTTGAGTCATTGTGGTATCTGTTTAGATTCTCTCATCTCAATCATAGCCAGTATGACAATGAATATACACACTCAATATTAAAGTGAATGTGCACCCTATAGACATTTACAAATATGACCTGCTGGATAAGTCATATTGGTGGCAGTAGTGATGCAGAGAGTGTAGCAGTAATCCAGGAAGGATGCTGAGAATTCACAACAACCAGAGCATCATGATAACTTTCTAAATAAATAATCAATGCAGTGCCACTCAATACAGTTTAAGCCATTACATTGTTACAATTAATTTACAGCACAGCACCCAACAATGAAATCAGAGCTCATAAACACAATCATTACATGATATTGACAGATCAGCACATGCTTTGTTTGTTTGATATACTTTTTTCTTGCAATGACATACTGTATGATGCATAAAAATATATATGACCGCTATTTACTGGATAATCGCATTAAATATTGAATAAATCTGATCCTAAATTATACACCTTTGTGAAACAAACAAACAAATAAAAATCAGAATCTGGTTCCATAATTGGAATCTCTATAACTCTTTAATTCTTTACTTTAATACTTTAATAGCTCTCACATTGACTTTTTCACATTTTTCAAAATCTCAAATTACACATAAAAAATAAATAAATAACCAATATGTAAATGCTATCTACCAATAAGGATTACAAATGTAAGGGGCAGGTGCATCAGAATCAGAATCATCTCTGCACCCTATCAAATCTGTTTCTTTTTTCCAAATTCCATTAAATTCTTTTCACAAATTCTGTTTTCTTTTTCTTTTTTCTGAATGATGTATTTTACAGTTTCATTCAATTTTATCATTTTTGATTAAAACTTTTGACTAAATGGAAAAAAACAATATATTTTCAACATTAGAATTTTATAAAATTATTTTTTATCATATGGAGTGATTTTACTACAGAACATCACTGCACAATCTAAATTACAACAATGGAGTTATTTTTGTCAAATAAAGTGCTGCACAACAGAGCATCACAGATGTGAGATATTTCTTAAATATAATGCAACTGTTGTTTTTTTATTATTGTTATTATTATTATTATTACAGTGAATATTACTTAACTATACAGTAGTAGAGATGTGCCTGAAGCCAAATACCTTATTTGGAAAGGCTAATAATAAATTCTACGGAATAATAAAAAAAAAAATATTTGAGAGCAAAATTAAATAATATACTGAATCAAATACATTTTACACTTTTTGAGATGCCTCTGTTAATGTTTAAAACTTTCTGAGCAAGATTTATGAGAGCATGCTTCAGCATTTCAATCGCTCCTCAACTAGGCAGCACACAGTGCTTTTGACAATGTTCCTCCTGCCACTCTCTCCAACCTGGGCATCACAGGAACTGTGCTTGGATGTTTGAGTCATACTTCACAGGCACATGTTTTAAGGTGTCAAAGTCACACCAGCTGACCACTGGTGTTCCTCGATTATCAGTGATTAGACCCCTTCTTTTCTCAAACTACACTACATCACTCGGACCGATCATTAATGCACATGGCTTTTCCTACCACTGCAACTCAGATGTTACGTAGCTTTACCTGTTGTTCCAGCCTGATTACCCCACCATCTCAGCTCGTATCTCTTCCTCTTGGAGACCTCTGCCTGGATGAATGAATCCCACCTTCAGCTCATCCCTGCCGAGACAGAACTCTTAGTGATCCAAGCCAACTGTCTGTTGACCACAACCTCACTATTAATCTTAGTTCAACTACACTAAAGCCATCCAGGACAGCCCGGAACTTGAGAGTGTTTGTTGACGATCAGCTTAACATCTCATCAACTATTTGGTCTTGCAAGTTCACGCTTTACAACAACAGGAAAATCAGACCTTTCCTGCTTCTAGGTCCAAGCTCTGGTCATTTCAAGACCTGACTACTGTAACTGGACTACTCTGTTGGCCAGCCTCACAGCTAACATGATTAAGTCACATTAAGCAGATGGTCCAGAATGCAGCAGCGCATCTAATCTTCAATCAACCAAAGAGGGCTCATGTCATCCCCCTTTTGATTTCATTCCACTGGCTACCTGTAATTACCTGCATTAAATTCATGGCTTTGACTTTCAGGACAGCCAATCAAAAAGCACCCCATTACTTTAATTCAGTCCTCTAGGTCTACAGTTGTGGCCAATAATATCGGCACCCTTGTTAAATATGAGCAAAGCAGGCTGTGAAAATGATGTCTTTATTGTTTATCCTTTTGATCTTTCATTCAAAATAATCATAAAAATATATCCTCTAATGGATATCAAACAATTGCAAACACAACACATGTTTTATAAAGAATATAGTTCTGATATGTGGCAAAAGGTTGTTAAGCTTCACAAAATGGAAAATGGCTAAAAGAATCGACCTGGAAGAGGACGTGTGTCTATATTGTCTCCAAGCATGGTGAGGAGGATTGTTCGAGTGGCCAAGAATTCTCCAAGAATCACAGCTGGAGACTGCAAAAATTAGTTGGGCCTTGGGATCAGAAAGTCTCCAAAACTACAATCAGACATTACCTACATCACAACAAGTTGTTTGGGAGGGTTTCAAGAAAAAATCCTCTGCTCTCATCCAACAACAAATTCAAGCATCTTCAGTGTGCCAAACACAAATGGAGCTTCAAATATTACCAGATTCTATGGTCAGATAAAACAAACATAGAGCTGTTTGGCAGAAAACACCAGAGACGGGTTTGGCGCACACAGAGAGGTAGTCATATGGAAAAGTACCTCATGGCCACAGTTAAATATGGTGCTGGATCTTTAACATTGTGGGGCTGTTTTTCTGCCAAAGGTCCTGGACATCTTGTTCGGATACATGGCATCATGGATAGAAAATCCAAACCAGACTGCCTCTGCCAGAAAGCTTACAATGGGCCCTGGTTGGATCTTCCAGCAGGACAATGATCCAAAACAAACATAAAAATCAACACAAAAATGGTTCACTGACCACAAAATCAAGGTTCTGCCATGGCCATCCCAGTCTCCTGACCTGAACCCCATAGAAAACCTGTGGCGTGAACTGAAGAGGACAGTCCACCATGCAGACCTGAATTTGAAGGCTATGGAGAGATTCTGTATGGAGGAATGGTCTTAGATCCCTTGCCATGTGTTCTCCAACCTCATTAGGCATTATAAGAGAAGACAGAGTTGTTATCTTGGCAAAGGGAGGTTGCACAATGTATTAAATAAAAGGGTGCCAATAATTGTGCCACACACAAATATTTGACAAAAATATTTGTTTTTAATAAAACTTGTTTTGTTTGCAATTTTTTTATATCCATTAGATAATATGTTTTTGTGAATATTTTGAATGAAAGATCAAAAGGATAAACAATGAAGACATCTTTTTCACAGCCTGCTTTGCTCATATTTACCAAGGGTGCCAATAATTTTGGCCACCACTGTATGTCTCCACTCGCTCTCTGCAGTCAATGAATGATTGATGCCTGGTGGTCTCATCACAAAAGAGACAAAAAGTCAATTTCATTGTAATTCACTTTCTCTATTCCTCTGTGTTGGAATGAACTTCCAACCTTCACAAGAGCTGCTGAAATCATCTCAACATTCAAGAACCAGCTGAAAACACAGCTGAAAACACAGCTATTCCACAAGCATTTAACCAATCCATACAAAAAAATTAAATTACTATTTAATAATTACTATATATATATATATATATATATATATATATATATATATATATATATATATATATATATATATATATATATATATATTTTTTTTTTTTTTTTGATATTGCTAGCTTCTAAACTATTCCAGCTATCTGAGAACCTGGCAGTGTGATACTGCAGATATTGTTGACTTTTGTATGACAAATTGCTTGCTGTGTTCCTTATTTGTAAGTCTCTTTGGATAAAAGCATCTGCTAAATGACTGAATGTAATGTTTTAGCCCCTAAAAAGGAGCTCAGCACCCCTAAAACTTGGAGTAAGAAATGTTTTGTTCGTCTTTGACAAGGTTAAATAATGTCCAAAGCATACTCCGTAGTTTGTGGTTTAAAATGTATGTGTTAGGGATGAAAATGAAAACACCCCCGCTTAGCAAATGGTGTCATCCTCTTCTCTTCTTCTACTTCTCCTCTGTACATGCACCACGCTCAGCACGACCGTCATCCAGCGCGAAACGCATGCAGAGTGAGAACCCGTTATGTAGTGTTGTGAATCAACTAAGTTGCTCCAAAGCTGTGTCTCACACTTCTTTCCTTTTACCTAGAGTTGTTCCGATTCCGAAATCATATCAGTGAGTACTGGAGTCAGTATCCTGAATCACCATGGTACACCTATAATATGTGTTTATTTTCGGACTATTTTAGTCCAGCGGGTCGCCGCCGCTGTGGAGTAGCACAGGACCTGGGTGACTCATCCATAGTCATAAACGGAGAGAAGTTGCGCCAGTTACAATGTTCTTCTGCAAGACACATGCAGTTCTGTTTATTAACTGCTAGAGCGTGAAACAAAAACAGCAGCGCGACAAATAAACTGCGTACGTGTGTCTCTGTTGTTAAAGTTTATCGTTAATTTGATACTCATTTTAACAATCGGGAGTCATGTAAACATGACGTCACGTGCGTCTTTTCTGGTCAGTCGTCATGGAAACATGAAGCCCTGGCGTTTGGACCAGAGTGAAAACAAACGACATATCACTGTTTACCACCAGTATGTGTGAAAACACTCACTGCGGCTTTTTAAATGAATTGTTATTCATTCCTAGATTTATATCTTTTATTTTTAAGTTGTGACTGACTATCAAACTAGACAATAAAAGAAAGTTTAATGTTTTTCTTTTGCTGTATTTATTCATTCCTCACACACAGAGGATTTAACCTGAACCAGGCTTAACTCCTGAACTCCTAGCATTACTCTCTCTCTCTCTCTGTGTGTGTGTGTGTGTGTGTGTGTGTGTGTGTGTGTGTGTGGGGGGGGGGGGCCTGCCAGTGAGCAATGGACATACGACAATTCTTTAAAAGAAAAAAGACAGATTCAGGTGAGAGACTAGGGACAGTCCATACCTCTGTCTTGTTTTTAGTTTTTTTTTGTTCTTCTGAAAAGTGTTAAGCTAAAGTAACAGATAATGCAAACCAGCTATCTGTTGTTGTATCAAATTACTTATCTAGGCAATGGTCCCCTGCTTTTATTTATTTTATTTATTTCAAATCCACAATGGAGAATACAGCTTCTCTTGTGAAAGGAATTTGTGATTTAAAAAAGTTTCTAAGCCCAATAATAATAATAATAATAAAGACATTTAAAATGACACACCTCTGTGTGCCTTTTGATCATATCCTTAGAATCTGTAAATGGTCTCCATAACATTTTTGTGACATGACAAACTGACCTCAACTCTCCTGCCTACAATATATTTGTGTATGATTGTCAGTGCCAAGGGAAAGAGAGGGAGAAGGAGAAAGGGAAAGGGAGAGCATGCAGAGCAAAACAGTAACTACTCATACTCCTATACTAACTTATTGGCATTAAGTAGCCTATATTACATTTACTTTTTGTAACATTATTTTACACCACATTTTTTTCATAATAAAGGAGGAGGAAAACAACAGGGAGAGTCCATAAGGGATGAGAGGGAATTGACTAGTGAAAGAAATGAAGAGACAGAGGGAGTGCAACATAGAGACCACCAAGCCAAAGCAGCAGAGACAGAAGGTCTGTTCAGACTTAGGGGATAAGGACACTGGTCCTAAACAGTTAAAGCTGTCTCAATAACCTCATACTCAGTTTGGCACACAAAAAAGATGTGTTGGGTGCTCAGCACCCCTAAAGCTCTGACCCTAGAATCGCCCCTGTATGGCTGTATAAGGCTTGGATATCACCACAAAGAGTTTGCTGGCAATAAAAAAATTCAAAAATATTGTGAATATTTAATACACTTTTTATTTGACCTCTTGATTTCCTAAAGAGTGATCTTTCAAGGCTGCACTGTTAATCAAAATAACATCAAAATCTTGACATGGTCATATGTGATTATTAAACCATATATGGCTGAAATTAATAGATGCAATATATGGTTAGTGTGCACTTATTAAATGGTATAGGAGCTCTTCTGTGCCCACATGCTGGGCACATGATGCACTGTTTTGAGGTTCACATGCATTGTGAAAGCAAAGTGCTGCAGGTTCACAGATAGTAAGTAAGCACACTGGTTCTTTAGTAGTAAGGATGTTTTTCTACTTACAACAGCATTTTAGGATGAATAATATGTTGAGATATATTTGATAACCATGGTGTAAGTAAGAGATAATGTACAGTCAGCCAATCATTTTCGCATTATGAACATTATCACCCCAAAGTGGAGGGTTGTTTACAAGATAGGGAAGAATGTGGTGAATTTATATGTGTAACATGGTAAACAAACCTAAACTACTTCACAGCTGTGCAGTTAAATAATTATAATCAACAACTCTATTGAGAACTGTGTCAGCCAAACAGAATTAGGGAATTAACAATGCTGTGGTATACATTTTATTTTGTTCATTGTTCTGTTTGGTTACTCTGGATATGTTCTGTTATGGTGCAAAATAATGTATATTTTGTGTGTGTGTGTGTGTGTGTGTGTGTGTGTGTGTCAAGAACTTTTCAAGTCTGAACACATATTTTATTTTTTTAATTTTTTTAATGATGTGTCTCAACAGAAACTCAACGTACTGTATGAAAGTGTCCATGTCTCTGACAGTGGAAGAGAGTGAAGAGGGGCTCTGCTTCAGCAGTCGAATACGTTACCTGGAGAGAGCAGAGATCACCAAGAGCAAAATGATCACCTGCCCAGACATTGACGACTATCTCGCCCCATACAAGCAGCCCATCATGACCTGGTACAAGGTATATAACAGAGATATAACTCTAGGTGTAAGACTGATATACACTAAGGCAGGGTCGGTTTGGTAATTGAGCCTTTTACAGCTGGGCCAATAGCAGGCCAATGTATGATATAAAAATAAATGACAAATGAATTAAAAATAGCCAAATATTTTTTTTATTATTATTGAAAAAACGGCCCCCATAATTATTCTTTCCTGAATGTTCCACGTGTCCAGCTTTGTCATCAGTTAAAGATGTTGTGTCATAGAAAGTGAAAGGGGCTGTTCACTCCAAACATGTTCTTATGCTATAAAAAGGTAGCAGCACCATGAATAGAGTAGAATGCAGTTGTCTCGAGACACATTATTAATAGTTGAAGTACTTTTTAACTTGTTACAGCGTCTAAAATAGCGGCACTCCTGTACAAGCTGTTGAAAAAACAGTGAGACACGGCATAACAGTCAATTATATTTATGTAACGCATGTAAACATAGAAAAACTATTTAAAACAGCATGGACAGACACAAAAACGTGTTCGGTGTGAACGGCCTCAAAGGATGGTGTGGAAAAATATCAAAAGAATAAAAAAAATACATAAAATATAAATAAATGTGTGCATCTGGCTTTGGTTAAGTTTACAGTCATAAAAACAGAGAACACCACAGATATGTTAAGAATGTTTGATGTTTGAACAGGAGTGTCAGAGAAAGGACTGGAGAAGTTCCATCATCATCAACACCACCACTCTGTGGATCCCAGAGGTGCAGGAAGATGATGGAGGAAACTACACCTGTGAACTCAAGTACGGCAGTAGAGTCGTCAGACGCACTACTGAACTCAAAGTCACAGGTAACTTCACTAACCTAAGCCTCACTTAACCTGAATCTAAACCTGATGCTGTACAGTATGTATTCTACTATGGCACACCTAGTAGATGGAAAACATGGTTACGTTTTGCGCCCAATTGAAAAAAAAAAAAAAGAATGTTGCAAAGGTCGGTAGCTAGCTACTGGAGAAGAGATTTGCTATGGATAAATAATAAATTCATAATATCCCAACTGAGTCAGTGATTTAGTTGCCAGTTTTGTGATCAGTTGCCAATTTTTTCAGAGTGGTACAGACATCCATTCAACTGAGGAGATTAATATAAAAGAGAACAGAGGTTAGTAGACAGGTACTGTACAGCAAAGACTTGTCTGCAGCCCATTTATTCCATGCTGCATTTAAAAGACACATTTCAGAGATGACAACAGTTCAAGAGATTTTTGATAATTGAGAACAACAGTAAACAGTAAGTAAACAATTGCATCTAGCTGTCAATGTGGCAGAGTGCTTTTTTTTCAAAGCTTTGAAGCTAATAAAATATGAATTGAGGAGTGCCATGGGTCACAGCAGACAATCGGGACTTGCCATTCTTTCAAATGAAAATGTCAGAGGCCACAAATTGAACATAAAGGACATTGTGGAAGAGTTTGCTGAGGAGGCCTGTAGAGTGCATCTAAAATGAGTGAGTGGTGTCTTTTCACATATTTTATGTCTATTTGCCATATAGGTTAATAGCCTATTGAGCCTCTGTGCCAATGTTGTTGTTTGTTTATTTGGGCATTTGCTTCCAGTAGGTTACGGTATTGACATTGCCAAGTGCTTTGTTTATATTGGGCTGGGCCTAGTTGACTGTTTAGTAAACTGTTTGGTAGTTCTGTGTTTCAACTGGTTAGGAAAAATCATTATATACATGAGCGCTCTTTGGTTTATCAAACTTGTATTGTGAATTGCCATATATATAGCCTTGTCACAAAACATACATCTACTATTTTTAGCCTACTATTGCCACTCTAACTCTTGTGTTGGATATCATGTGAACAGTGATAGTATAGTTATTGGGGCATTCGAGAAAACTGAGAAGAGATATTACGTGAAGGCCAATTATCTCATAATATTTCTTCTCAGTTTTCTTAAGTAGGGAAATATTTAATTTGTTATTGCACCTTGGTTTTGCTCCGATACCTAACTACAGTGAAAGTGGTGTGCTACATTGCACTTGTACGTGTTGTGGATTTTGAGGCCAGATACAAAAACGCTGCATATTATGCCTATTATGCTTTTTGGTGTTTTATCTTTTTGTGTTTGTGCATGTAAAAGGTCTGCTAAGTTACAAAGCACAAAGTCCATGCAAAAGGGAGTTATTCTCTCCCACAGAAAACACAGCTCAAGAACTACATGAAACGGCTGGATTGTAGTGCAGCCATTTCTTCCATAAAGTATCAATGTCACTATGTAACACATTTTCATAATGCCCACCTAAAAGCTACTTTGGCCCGCCCTCAAACAAGCATAGTTATAGCACAGGCCAGGATGATTTGGGTTAGTGTTGTCGTCGTTGTCGAGAAGACGCTGTTTTCTTCATTGCGAAAGCAAAACCTCTTTGTTTGGACATCCAAAAGCAGACAAATTAAAGAATCAGTGGTTAAAATGTATTTTAATTATTTAGCAGTATAACTTTTCAAGATTTTCAAGATGGTTAATCCTGAAAGATGGTGCAGTTCCCAATTTGTTGGGACACTCTGGAGCTTCAGGATCACAAACTCTAAGTATGCTTGATTATTTGTGGATTTATCTGCTACCGAGAGTTTAAATGCAGAGTTTTGTGTTGTAACTATGGTGTACACCCAGTGCACAGATGTAGGCTTCTGATAACCTGCTAGCTAATGTTATTGTGTTAAAATAGTTTTGCTAATCAGTTGCAGGCCCACTTTTACTTACAATTGTGTAGAATTTGTTTTGGAGCATGGAGAACTTTTCTTCCCTCTCAATAAGAAAACTCTCGAAGTAAGGAGTTCCAGGTGCCAGGAGTTTATTCAGTTAACCAACAAACCCGAGATGTCACCAGAGATCTGACTCTCTTGGTCAAAACCCTCATTTTTTATACAGTTTGTTATCTAGAATGACCTCATATTTACATCTTCTTATTATTTTTCTAGCCACTGAATACTGTCCGCCACCATTATTTCACAGAACCTCTGACATCTTTAACCATTATTTCATAGAGACTCTGACGTCTTTTTAATGGTGGGAACCTGGCTTCTTGTCCTTTTTAAACAACAACCTTATAAATTAATTTATTATAAAAGCAACATTATGAGTAAATAAAATATAACAATCTGAATATTGTTATATTTTAATTATCAATTTCTCATGTCATTGTCTCTGCTACAACTGAGTGCACATTGTGTTTCTTGCAGCATAAGCACTTTTAGTTACCTCATATACACTCTCCTGGGTCCCACAAAGTCCACACTTCTAGTATCCTCATATGCCCTCTCCTGGGATACATTAAGTTCGGGCTATTCTATATTAGTACTTTTCTATATTTGATATTTAAAAATCTACTATATATTCCCTCCTTTGAGACTTATAAAAAGCCTCATCTTCTATCACCCTTTCAAAGAGTGCAACCTCACAAGCCAGCCTTCTTCAGTCATCCAAGTGTCCATTGTAAGTCACACAATTCTCTAACAATGACCGCTCTTATGGAACTGCATTCCAGAGGAGAAATAAGACCAAACATCTCCCCTCACATTTGAATAAAAGGAAGTACAAGATCTCATCATTCCCTAGCTAAGTTCTTTCTGGAGGGTAATAGCAATCAAAATGTTGTATAAAACATGTATGTGCAAAAGCGGCCTTGCGTTATATTGAGTACATCAGTGATTTAATAAAATTTCAGTAGATAACATACTACAGTGATTAGACTATTTCAGTATATGTTTCAGTTTATGATAAGTCCCACTGTACCAGAGGAACTCACAGACATTTCCGGTAGCCTGGAGAAGAGTCTTGCTCTTGCTGCTAAGCACTGAGGTGCTTGTCAATTCTATCTTTGTGATGTTTAATTCTATGGGCCTCCAGTGGCACTTTCAGTTCATAAATTATCTTTTTAATTCTACAATAATTTACTTTAATTAATAGTGCCTTCAGAGATGATTCGAACAATAAAGGATAATTTTACACATTCAAAAAGTGCATATAGTCACAGTAAACCTTCATTCATTGTTAATTCTTGTTACATTCCCCAGTTACATTACCTCATAACATAGATAATGATCTGCTTCACACCTTCATTTCATTCACATGGTTTTGATTAAACAACAAACAGAATTAAGAAGACAATAATCACTTCAGGAAGGGGTATATGCCAAAATAATACTCTCTATCTTCCTGCCTACTCTATCCATTCTAAAGTACTACCTGATTGTAATATAAAAGGAAATACTGACTCCCTTGCTATCCAAAAACAAGAGAAAACTGAAAAATCAAGAGTCAAAAGAAAAGGCTCCCCTTCCCTACCATTCCTGGGTAATTCCATTATTTTACTAGAATTCATCCAGCTCATCCAGTCCAGGGCCTATGGTGTACCCAATATCAACTCCAGATGGATTTACAGACACATTGAGCATCTATTTAGCTGCCCTAAAATGAGGCGTAACAACGTCACTACATTCTTTCTCCTGCTCTGCGCTTCTTGTTCAGCTCTTTCTTGGTCATGGGATTCAGACTCTCCTTCAGTTTCAGGAAAATCAACTTCTAAATTTTCCTGCTCTTCTGTTCTAGTTGCTGCTCTTGGTAATCTCAGTTTTGGCACCTTAGTGCAGTGATTTAAATGATATCATGTTGTGCTACCTTCTTTTTTTATTGCTATTGGGGTTGCTCTCACTACTTTATAAGGACCCTCCCTTCTGGGTTCATTCCATTTTCTCCTAAAAACTCTCAAATACACTTGGTCTCCAGGAACTATGGGACACATCACTTCTTCTTCTTCCAGTCTGGGGCCCCTGTGAATGAATGTCTTCATACATAGCAGTTAATTTTCTCATGTAAGCCCTTAGCTCCATTTGTCAAAAAAATGTATCTACCATGGCCTGTAGATATAGGGACCAATATCCCTGTCCTTTTATTTTCCTAATTAACTCTCCCCCTTGCACAATGGTCAAAACCATGCACATCTGATATTAGAATAGTAAGGGATGCTGTTGGAGTGCTTCATGTGATCGCCATATGCCATTTACATCTCTGCTCACAACTCTTTGTTGCCATACCCCATATTCATAAGAGCCAGCTTGATTTTGCCTTCGTACAATATCATCTAATTGTGGTTGTGGCTGAAGCAAAACTGATACAGTTGCCATTACTGCTACTTGGCATCCTGAAGCCTTTTTGGGATGCAAGTCTGCAGCATTGTTACCTTGAATAAAAAAATCATTGCCTTTTTTATGAACTTGACATTTGATGATAGCCAATTTCTTTGGATGCATCATGGCTAAAATGAGCTTGATTATTTGGTCACCATGCTGAATTGGTGTCCCGTCAGTCTTTTTGAACCCTCTTTGTTTCCATACTGCTCCAAATAAATGGAATACTCCATGTGAATATGCAGAATCTGTATTTTTAGCCAGTAGACAAGCCTCAGTCAGTGCTTTTAATTCATACAATTGTGCTGAGCATGGCTGCTCACAATGCTGTATCATAATTGGAAAAAAAAATTGTCATCTCTTTTGACAACAGCATATCCTGCATGATTTCTAAGATGGTCTCTGAAACATGAGCCATCTATAATCTGCTTCTGCATCAGTGATTGGTGTTTATTCTAGATCTGGTCTTAAACAAGTAAAAGCTAGAGATTCTATTACACATTCATGGGGTGATCTCTCCCCTTCAAGTGGAATGAAATTGGCTGGGTTTATTGTTGTACATCGTTTTATGGTAATTTCTGGGTAAGTTAACATTGTTGAATATGTCAAATACCTGGCTTGAGTTAGAACAAATCTACCTTGCTCTAATAGCTCTGTTACTTTGTGATGAGTGTAAATTATCACTGAATAGCCCATCGTCAAAGTGGAAGCTTTGTCATAAGCAAAATACACTGCTGCAAGTCCTTGATAGAAAGGCAGGTAGCCTTGTGCTACATTATCTAATTGGGTGCTATAAAAAACTATTGGTTTCTTTTTTCTTCCTCTACAGATCTCTTGCATTAAGACTGCTGATGCATATCAATCTCTTCTATCAGCTACATACAAATGAAATGGTTTAGTATAGTCTGGAATTGCTAGCGCTTTTTAATTATTCAAAGGCTACCAATGCATCAGTATCCCATGTCAGTTGAGCTCTGAGATTCTTATGCCCTGTCTGTTGCATCAGTGCTCATAACCCTCTGGGGTCTGAGGGTGTTTTGGGCCCTGGAGAAGTTTTGACATGCCTTGACATTTGAGCTTTTTTCAGTTGCTTAAAAACACATTAATGGCTAAAGTCTGATAACACTGTATTCAGCACAAACTGGGCTACAATAATATGTGAGCAACATGTGTGTACATGTTTGTATTTTTGAGAAAATAAGGTTTATGTGTGGTTTTTGATTTTTTTTTTGTTTTAAGTCATTGAAATAAGGCCATATAACACATACTAAACATTTGTCCACAAGTCTTTTGAGAACTGGATCTTGTAGACTAGAGTTTTTGCTACAAAATTATGTGAAAACCATCCTGATCACTCATTCATACAAAACAATATAGTAATTGAACTTTTGTAAGACACTTTGTGTTAGAAAGGTCATATGCGAGGAGGCGTGAACTATAATGAATACTGATTGTAATTCACACCTGAGGAGACAAAAGACCCCTCCCCTGGGCCTATCAATAAGGAATGTGACAGAAAGAGAATGAATGTGAGGAGACTTAATGATCAAAATCAAGTTTTAAGTTAAAAGAAGTAAACTCACTATACATTTTCTTTACATAAAGACTACTTAATTTTAGACCTTCACTATGGTTTAAATGAAGTCTCTTCTGCTCACCAAGGCTGCATTTATTTGATCCAAAATACAGTAAAAACAGTGATATTTTGAACTATTTTTACAATTTAAAAGAACAGTGTTCTATTTGAATATACTGTAAAATGCAATTTGTGATCAAAGCTGAATTTTCTGCATCATTACTGCAGTCTTCAGTGTCACATGATCCTTCAGAAATCATAATAATATGCTGATTTTCTAATATGGGCATATTTAAAGTGCATTTTACTCATTTACACCTGAACACATATTTGCAAGCACAAGCTTTGTTGATGATAATGAGGCAGCATAAACACTAGTTAAAATATAATCTAAACATTCATATTAGTTTTATATCATATTACATATCATATTTATATCATACAGCATACAATTTAAATACCTGCTTTAGCCGAAATAGCATTTAAATGTAACTAAAACTTGCTTATTAGGACATATTTCAAATTGCAATACTCTGAATCCTGATTGGCAAGTCTGGAAACAGTCCCACTAGTAAAATATGTACATGTTTATATAAAATAGCATGTCAACTAATGAAAACTAAATGACTTGCTCGTCTGAAATTGTATCCTCGGCTGGATCAAGTCTCTCTTCAAAATACAGATGTTCATCGTAGTCCCGCTCTTCTTCTGAGGAAAACTATCCAGGAGTTTTCTCACTTGTGTATCATGCTGTCTTTCAAACGCACAGAAAAGTAAATTAACTTGATGTTTTTAAGGCACAGTCAGGGGGCGTTTACCATTTGATCTGATCATTTCAGCACATTAGCGTATGAATGGCGCGCTCTGCTGGTGGGTGTGATCACATTAGAGATAATTAGCTGGACCAGTAATAACTGTACATCGCTTTGTTTCAAACAGATTGCATTGCAGGAGAATATTTGTTTTAAATTTGAATTATTTTATTTAAAAGTAGACATTTTAAGCTTTCTTTAGACATATGTTTCATGTTTGTGTGATAAGTATTTGCGGAGTTTCAGTTAATTTTTGTGACGTGTTTTAGGTATATGCTCGTGAACACAGAGACTGCTGTAAGCTCACCCTTTTTATTTTCTTTATTTTACAAAAGCACAAGGTTTTGTTGTTATTGTGAGTGTACACAAATAAAAGTAGACCCTTTATAGTCTGTAATGATGTCTTACACTTATCTGTATGCCCCAAAATTACAGAATTTTATGTTGTTTCCGCTGTAATAACGAAAAAAATGCAGCAGGATGCGCCGGCGCGTCCGTCGACCCCAGAGAGTTAAGGTAGTTTTTTAATAGCATAATTTTCTATCCAATCATCACTGGCTTGGTTATATAGCTTTAGTGTTATGCGCAATGATTCGTCCTAAGTACTCTACCTGTGGTAAGCAGTACTGCGGATTCTCTTTTGAGACCTTGTGGCCCCCTTTAGCTAATTTAGTGGGCACTTTGATAGAATCTGGTGACATTGCTCTAATGTTGTTGAAAAAATCAACATATTATCTACATCAGGGGTCGGGAACCTTTTTACTAAGAAGAGCCAAAAAAAAAAAATAATTTGGAGAAATTTTTCAAAAGAGCCTCAGCCACAGCAATGAGTGTTTTAGAAATATTTTTTGTCCATTTTTATTTAATGACAACAGCAGTAATATAACACTTGCACTGTTAGTAGTTCTGGTAGCTATATACAACAGTAGGTGGCAATAACGCTGTTTTTTTCACTCATTGACACCAAAGTAAGATACTTCATACTATATTTTGTTCACTGACATAGTGCTGGTTTCTAGCACTCCTAAGACACCATACAAATTGAGAAACGGGCATCATAAACAAGTCATCAATTAACAAGAACATTAATCAACATTAATTAACAAGAAGTACATTGCACCCTACTTGCATTAATGAGATTTCTGTTGCTGCATCATTTTGCTGAGTGCTTTGTAGTTGGGGTCATAACTAGTGAGATTTAGCTTCATGCAGGCATTCAGGCTGTCATCTGTTAACCTTGAGCGCAGGCTGGTTTTGATGTTGTTCAGATGTGAGAAGGACTGCTCGCATGTGTATGTTGAGCCAAACATTGTCAAGACAGCAACACTGACGCTACGCATTGTGCTGAAAGTGGCTGGAAGTTCGTTCCAGGTTTTCAGTATGAGATTGTCTTCGCGTTGGAGTTTTCTCATATCTGCCCACTTATGTTGCTTTGCCAGTTCTGCCCTCTGACGAGCGAGGCTTTCCAGTTCGGTATTCAAAGAGAAAAATTTTGACACCCACATATCCGACACCTTCAGTTCAGCAGCTTCCAGCTCAAAATCTCTAATGGAGATGCCAGGGAAGACGCTCAGGTTTTGTGCGTCCACGGTGCACACATGTGGATGAGTTATCACTTTGAACAAATCGGCATGTCTGCGGAAGTCCATAAAGCGTGATTTGAAAGACATAAGTAAATCAGACGTGAAGGCTGCGAGCTTACGGAGGTCAAAATGATGAGCGGCGTCCCTCGCCAAGCATTCCTCTCTGTATGCCCGCAATGTTTCAAAGTGCAGGAGACGACCACTTTCAATGTCCCTGATAAACAGCTCCAGCTTTGTTTCAAATGCAAACACTGCCTGTTGCAGGGACAAGATTGTGTTTCCAATGCCTTGCATTTTAACATTGAGGTGATTCATATGACATGTAATATCCACCAGGTAGTGAAACTTCAGGAGCCACTCAATGTCAGTGAGCTCGGGATGAACATTTCCTTTCATTTCCAGAAATGCCCTCACTTCATTTAAACAGGCAGCAAAGCGGGTAAGCACTTTTCCCCTGGATAACCAACGCACATTGCTGTGCAAAAGCAGCCCTGGATAATTACTCCCCACTTCATCCAACAGGGCCTTAAACTGGCGATCATTTAAAGCTCGGGCCACAATGAAGTTCACAACGTGAACGACCAATGACATTACTTCGCGAAGTTCCTCTCCACATGACTGAGCACACAGTGCCTCTTGATGTACAATGCAATGAAAGTTTAAGATGGGCCGCTCCTCTTGCTCACATAGAAGGGCAACGAATCCTTTATGTTTCCCTAACATACTGGGTGCTCCATCAGTACACACAGATATAAGCTTATTCAGTGGTAGATGTTTCTCTGCAGCAAAGTCCATCAGAGATTTTAACACATCCTCGCCTCTTGTTGTATCTTTCATCGGCAAAACAGCGAGACTCTCTTCACGGACTGTATCACCCGTCACATACCGCCCGATTATGCTTAGCTGTGCTATATTGCTCACATCGGTAGACTCATCCAAGGAAAGAGAAAAGTAACTTCCTGAACTGATGTCATTTATTTGCATCTCCTCTATCTGGCGTGCCATCACAATTGCACGATCATGAACAGTTCTAGCAGAGAAAGGCATGTCTTCTATTTTTTGGATAATTTTATCCTTGTTTGGGAGGTCGTTAAACAGTTCTTTTGCCACACTGAGCATGCAACCCTTAATGTAGTCTCCATCTGTAAATGGTTTCCCATGCCGCACAATCTCCAGAGCGCCAGCAAAGCTCGCAGAATTCAGATTCCCGCCTTTATTAGTCCATGCTAGCAACTGCTGCTGTCCGGTTTCCATTCTCCGCTGAAGCTCAGCGCAAGCTTTTCTCCTGCATTCTCCATCGGGATATTTTGCGGCAAATGCTGCATGGTGCGTCTCAAAATGTCTCTTAATATTTGACTTTTTGAGCGACGCAATACGTTCATTGCAAATGAGACACACTGCGGACCCCAACTTTTCTACAAATGCAAATTGATCCGTCCATTCGGGCTGAAATGAACGATAAGCGACGTCTTTTTTTCTTTTCGCCATTTTTTCTCGTTGATTATGATTTTTAATTTAGCTAGCTGTAGTTGTTTAACTTGATCTTGACTTGACGCAGGCCTAACCACTTCGGCCAATTAAATGTCAGCTCTCTGAAAGGTAGGCTGGCTACAGGCCAAACGCCGCTGTCAATCATATTAAGCTACGATTTCTTAAATAAATATTTTGAAAATATTTAATTTACTTTTACACATTCATAATTAATCAAAAATGCTAATAGTTTAAAAATAATTTATCATCATTTTCGATGGTGTATTTTCAGTCAACATTTGAAAAACGGAGAGCCATATAAAATCCTGAAAAGAGCCATATGTGGCTCGCGAGCCATAGGTTCCCGACCCCTGATCTACATATTGTATCAACACCAGAATTGTTTCAATCATTAGACCAATATTTTAGCCAACCATGCACCCCATTTCTTAAACAGTTCTATTTAAATTGTTATAAACAAAGAAGACAAACAGTCTTTAGTCACCACCATGCTTTCTTTTTTCTTTATTACTATTAAAAATGTACATGAGTTCTATAAAAGCATAAGTAAAAGTAATAAATCATCTTCTAATCTTAATTATTCATCATAAAAGAATTCCCAGGTTTGTTTAATACTTTTTTAATACGTCAGGCACTCATTTGTCTGCAACGGCTTCTCAAAATTTTACCCCCAAACCCAATCTATAAATAATCCTTTACACAGGGTATGATCCAGGTGGCACAGTGACAGAATGCTTGGTATTGAACACTGTGATAATTTGTTTTAGTAAAGCGGTTATTAAAATGCTGTCAGGTTGAGTGGCGCTCACAATTTTCGGGCAGGTCTTTTCTAGGCCTCCCTTTTGATGCTTCTGACCTAAGAGTATTCATGCACTTCCTTAAACTCATATCAAACCTTCTTGGGCAGGTTTCCAGGGTGGTGATGCCCTGCCTTAGGTTGCCCCCCTTTTTTCATTGGAGAGTCTTACCTATAATTGGGTCATTACCTCTTGCCACTGGTCTTGAAACTGCTCAGTCCTATAAGCCAATCCTTAATAATTTTGTATCAGTAAGCAGATATTTTCTTTTCAAGGATTATCACCTGAGAAACGTCACAGCCAATGGGACCATCTACAACTGTTTGAATATGGAGACAGTGCAAAAATGGTTAAATTCAAAAAGCATTATTCAAAATTCAGCTATCTATTAAAATTGTCAAAATTAAAGGTAAAAGTAAGAATGCTAAAATTGAACTCATCCACAGATCATTAATTTCCATTCAGGTTGTATTTCTGCTACTTTAGGAAACGTCACAATGTATCATGGTGGGGACTAACTTCAGAACAAAACAAAATAAAGGGTAGCCTCTGTCAAGCTTCTATGAAGCATAATTTAAAAACATCCCTTTAATTCAATAATAGTCTCTAGATTGTTTTAACATATATTAAGTGTGTCAGATCAACTTTGAACTGAATCTCGTCTTTAGTATAAACCCGTAACTTTAGATTGACCTCTGAATATATAAAATCATTAATCAAGATGAGGAAAGTTGTTTCCTTCTTTTTTCATTTTAGTATCTCACAATAATATATTTAAGTTATTCTTCAGCAGTGAAAATAGTATACTAAATAACTCTTTTATGTTTACTTTCTCACTTTCCTTACTCTCTCATGATAAAGAACTTCCATTCTATCTAATAAAATAACAGAATTTAAGTTTTTAAACTAACATAAAAGTAAGTAACATTTTAAACAGGATGAAGTAGTAAAGAGGCACAATGAAAATTCAAAAAATGAATTTTTTTTGAAATAATTGATCAGTAAAATACAGTACGTCCTTTTAATTTCTCATGACTCTTACTTTTTTATGTCCAAATATTTCAGCATCATTGAACAATACGATTTTTCAGTTATTATATCCTTATACTTATCAGCATTCCCTGACAAATAATTCAGTTAAACAGCAGAACCAAAATTCACAGTGCAGAAACTGTATGCCTCTAAAGTTATACTTTCATGGGTTAACTATGGCAAATAGAAATAGTAGTAATATGAAAAGACACTCAATCCTTCTTTCTAGCACCCACTAACTCTCTGGAAAATTTGGGGGAGTAACCAATCCAATAGGTAACTCTAACTTTGCCATACATTTGTAATATTTACTCTTCAAATCAATAAATCAGTGGTTAGCTGCTGGATTTAAATTTGGACCCTCAGAACAATTTAGTCATGGTATTGAACCCATGGATGGCAGTCTGGAAAATCATAAATCCAATTAGTCGTATAAGACTGAAATCAACTTATCTACAACATTTTAATCCACATTAGAAATGTCAAACCAATAATGAATACCAGCTGTTATGAGAGCAGGAGGACCAATCAGATAATAGCCCACATCGTTTTCAGTTCTTTTTCTCCATCTGCAATGGTGAGAATCTGGTTCCAGAATGAGTTGGTGAAACAACATAAACACAATGATGACAAAAGAAAGGGTAAAACATAGTTAGCATCGAAGACACGCACAGAATAGATGTATGAATATTAAGTTATTAACATTCATAATTGAGGAAGTTACAATGTTCAATTTAATCTTAATGTTTCTCCATGGGCCTGCTACCACTGCCAAATTTTTCCTTAGCATTTAAAAAAAAAAAAGTACAATCGAATATATCAAAGATATTTCATAATTCTTAAAATCAGAACTTCTGTCATGAATAACATTTTTCATTATATGCACTTTCAAAAGAAACTTCTATTTAATTAGATTTCAGAGCATCTGAGCAAAACTCTTTACAACATTTGCTTAGTTCTACTTCCTTATTGGAGGTTGGAACTTTATTTTCCATTTTATCTGGCACGATTAGTCACAGATCAAACCCAAGGAAAAATCATCACAATGTTGGCAAGGCTGCCACACATAAAAATCTGAAAACCAGGTATTAAGAGCACAACTTCAGCAAATTCAGAGAACAAATCATTTTTTCAATATCTTTTCCTTTAATTTTAGTCTCAAAGGCAGCTTCTCAGTGTATCTATGATCATCCAATGATGATGTGTATATAAAACAAAAAAATTAAATATAAATATCTAAACTAAAAGAATCTGCTCTCTATCTTTTCTAAATTTGGGGCACCCCTGTCTGAGTGGAGACACCAAGAGAGACAAGTTTTCCCATTCAAAGTCTGCAAGCAAACATTTGCATTATGGAGTATAACCCCTCCTGCTCACTCTGCTTACATAGCAGTGTCTCACCCAGTCTCTTCATCAGACAGTCCCTAACAAAATAATAAACTCTACCTCTCTTATTTTTGTAAATACAAAGCTGCAACTTACATGTAAATTTGTTCTCTAGACATACTCAACCACATGCTCAAAAAAAAAAAAAAAAAATGTATGGGTTCTTACATTTAAATATCAAGACAGTGTTTAATTTAATATTGTTCAAAATTTGATTCTCTCATAAACTGGACCAGACAGAATGTATAACAGACACATGAATGTGAAGTTTTCACATTTAATGTTTGCTTCCCATACTCAAGTTGCAAAATAGAATTTGGTTTGGAAACATTTTTCCTTATTAGTCAGTTTCCTCTTTGCCATTTCTTTGAAATTGTATCAGTTAATTCTTTACACAGTGGATTTCTAGATGTTAGTATTTCAACTCGATTGTTTGCCATAATTATACCTTATTGTAATGTAACTACACTTATTTTCAATACAACTTTTATTT
Source organism: Moxostoma hubbsi (assembly GCA_032164185.1). Classification (NCBI taxonomy): domain Eukaryota; kingdom Metazoa; phylum Chordata; class Actinopteri; order Cypriniformes; family Catostomidae; genus Moxostoma; species Moxostoma hubbsi. The sequence goes on along the minus strand of JAVLUX010000025.1, from coordinate 38,443,882 downwards.
AAAATCAAATTATTTAGTTGCCTTTAGTTTAAGGTAATTGTCTAGGTTATGGACGTAACCTCCGTTCCTTGATGGAGGGAACGAAACATTGTGTCGAAGAAGCGACATTAGGGGTCACTCTTGAGTGCCGAATATGCCTCTGATCTATGAAAAAAGGCCAATGAGAAGTTTGCAGACAATATTTGCATACCCCGCCCCTGGACATATGGGTATAAAAGCGGGGAAATATGTCCAGCTCATTCAGGATTTTTCTGAGGAGCCGGAAATGGTCCGGCCACTACAGTGGCTCGTCTCGTTCCCTCTATCAGGGAATGGAGGTTACATCCGTAACCTAGACGTTCCCCGTCTGTCACTCACTTCGACGTTGTGTCGAAGAAGCGACACTAGGGGTCCAATTTAAATCACGCCATGTGCTGAGCCATGTACGTGTTCTGCTGACACAGGAGCGGGCAGGTATTTTACGTGCAAAGGCGACCAGCTGTATCAGACTGCAGGTACCCTTCCCCAATGCCGCACAAAAGTCGTCGGAATCCTTCTGGTTACCCTAGGCAGGGGAACAAGGCGACGCTTGCCAACCTGGGAACGGGCCAAGCCTGGCTGGGCCTCTTTTCTCTCTTTGTTTCTCCGCATAGAGCAAGAACAGCCGGGGCCCTTACATGCATCAAGGGAAGGGGGTCTTACCCAGTTTCCTATTCTTTCAGGGGGCAAAGACCCTGCGGAGGCCACACCAGCCCGAAAGGGGAGGTAAAGGTGGCGAATACATCATATGGGTTTTTAGGTGGCATGTGGAGATGGAACCCTAGTGTAGAGTGTGTCCACTACCACATTGAGGTTGCTGGGGATGTGAGTGGCACGCAGCGATTAGAGTCGCTGCTGGTTCCAAAGGAGGAGATGATGGAGCGTACGCCGCCTTGGCGATTTATGTATGCTACCACGGTGGTGCTGTCTGACCTGACCAGGACATGTTTGTCCCGAACTAATGGGAGGAACTTCCGCAGAGCAAAGAAAACAGTCAGCAGTTGATGTGCCAGCACAGCGGGGCCCCTTTCTAACGGCCCGCGGCTGTGTGCCCGTTGCACATGTAGCCCCAACCCAATCTGGAGGCGTCGGTCGTGACCAGGACGCGTCATGACACCTGCCGCAAGGGTACTCCTGCCCTTAAAAAGCAGAGGTCTGTCCAGAGTTTGAATGTTTGGCGGCAGGCGGGGGTGATCGTCACACGGTGCGTGCCGCAGCGCCATGCCCGTTTCGGGACTCGGTTCTAAAGCCAGTGCTGAAGCGGTCTCATATGCATCAACCCCAGCGGCGCTACTGCAGCGGAGGATGCCATATGCCCAGGAGCCTCTGGAAAAGATTTAAAGGGACCGATGTGCCTGGCCTGAGAGTGGCGAGAAATCTCAGCACTGACTGCGCACGCTCGTTGGTGAGACGTGCTGACATTGAGACCGAGTCTAACTCCATGACGAGAAAAGAGCTGCTTTGAACCGGGAAGAGCTTGCTCTTTTCCCAGTTTACCTGAAGCCTCAAGTGGCTGAGGTTTGCCTGAGCACCTGGTCTCTGTGAGCGCATAGTAACTCTTGCGAGTGGGTCAGGATAAGCCAGTCGTCAAGGTAATTGAGTATGCGTATGCTGGCTTCTCGGAGCAGTGCAAGAGCTGCCTCTGCGACTTTCGTGAAGACGCGAGGGGACAGAGACATGCTGAAGGGGAGGACTTTGTACTGATACGCCTGGCCATCGAATGCGAACCATAGAAAGGGTCAGTGTCGATGCAGAATTGAGACGTGGAAGTATGCGTCCTTCAGGTCTACCGCTGCAAACCAATCTAGATGCCGGACGCAAGTTAGAATGTGTTTTTGCATGAGCATTTTGAACGGGAGTTTGAGCAGAGCCCGGTTGAAAACTCGCAAGTCCAAGATCGGTCGTAAGCCACCGCCTTTCTTGGGTACAACGAAGTAAGGGCTGTAGAAACCCATCTTCGTTTCAGTTGGAGGGACAGGCTCTATCGCATCTTTGAGTAAAAGAGTAGCAAGTGGCGTAGAAGAGTAGCATATACTGCAGTAAAGCGGACACCCGCGAAGGGGGGCGGGGGCCTGGCAAACTGAATTGCGTAACCGAGTTGAACGGTCCGGGCCAGCCAGCGTAACGGGTTGGGAATTGAAAGCCACGCTTCCAAGCTCTGCGCTAGGGGCACCAAGGGGATGGTTATTTTTTACGTACCCGCCGGAGCTTCGCAGCAGGGCGGAGCAGGTAGTACGGCGTCTGGAGGCGAGGGCATGTCCCGAAGCTCTGGTGTTGAGAAAAGACTCAAAGCACTTACCTTGCTCCACACACCCGGCAGGGGGCGGGTTAGTGACTGAGGAGGAGGTCCAGTGTCATCCTCTAGACTACGGCTACCCCCGTGCAGATCTTTGGCCTGGTGGACTTGCAGGAGGGCCATGGCGTGCAGGGCGGGAGCGGCGCCCGGACCCCAGGAACCAGTCATACAACTGCGATGGCTGTGGGGAGGACGGAGGGTTCCAGTCCAAGCCCACGCTGGCGGCAGCCCAGGGAAAGCATGTCGGTCATCTGAGCATCAGCCTCGGCCTGGGCGTGCAGGCCCGAAGGCGGCAGCCCAGGGGAGACATTCGCGTGAGACGCTGCGCTCTCTGATGCAGCGGTGAGCTCATCCACTTCGAGCTCTAGAGGATAAGCAGGCTGGCTGTGAGGCGAGCTGCTATTGCCTCAAGCACAGACAGAAGTCAACGAGTGTCCAAAGGGGCGTACCCAGCAGAGCTGCATCCGCTGCCATCCCCAGATCGCCTCCATCGCCGGATGGAGTGGCGTGCTTTCTATTGAAAGCGAGCCGTGACCGCAACGTTGCCATGGTCATGCCCTCGAAGTGAGAGCATGAACCATCCACAAACGCTGCCTCGGTGTGATCGCTGCCCAGACACACAAGACAATGCCTGTGGCCGTCTGAAACGGAGAGCACTCTACCACATCCAGGAACTACACAGGGGCGGAATGGCATCTTTATAAAGACGCGTCCTGAAAAGAATGTTCAACACCGTTGTGTATTGCTCTAATAGAGGAAAAACACTCTTTTAAAAGAAATATCACTCTCTTAATTATGCTCTGCGTTGTCGAAGCGCCCAAGGGCAAACTGCACTGCCGTGCAATGAAGGAGAAAGCCGCTGTAGTGCGCCGTAGATCCAACAGCAGCGAGCGTCAGAGGAACAGGAACGGTGTGTGACTCGCAGCTCGCTGCAGTACAACCATCGGCTCCGAAGAAAATTTCTGAATGAACTCGACGTAGTTCCCCACTTTTATACCCGTATGTCCGGGGGCGGGGTATGCAAATACTGTCTGCCAACTTCTCATTGGCTTTTTTTCATAGATCAGAGGCATATTCGGCACACAAGAGAGACTCCTAGTGTCGCTTCTTTGACACAACGTCGAAGTGAGCGACAGACGGGGAAACACTGAACTCAAAACATAATTTTTTGTACAGATATTGTCATACTAACTTTAACTCTAAGCACAGATATACCACTTGCTCTTTCTCAGATTAGTTAATCTTATATTACGCTTCCTTCATGGCATGAAAAGGACAGCCCAGGGCTGAATCTTATCCAGCAGGCTAAGAGTTAACTTTTTGCTTTCATTCACACTTTTACAAACAATCGCCCTTCACAGTCACTTCACACACACTTTCAGACAGATACAAACATTCTCACTTCACACAGAAACTTTCACATTTTTACAAACATAAGTCCTTTTTAAATACAGAGCTTTCAAAAAATACAATAAAATTCTAAAGCACACTATGACTCTAGTGCCTTTCCTTTCGCTCTTCTCTCAGCCACACACTCTCAATCCTGTACTCATTTACTCCCTCTGTGGAAGAGAGAAACAGGTGCTTTTTCTTAACTTTAATTTAGTTTCTTATTAATAATTTTGTTTCTTTATCTGGATCACACCAACTACAATTTGGGTGATGTCCAAATAATCAACAAAGCCAATACCTTATAAAGTTTTTAGTTCTTATAATGATTTTGCAAACACTTTTTATCATTCATTTTATAATTTATCAAATACTAAGCCTAATATACCTATTTCTTTACAACACAATTCGAATGAGAAAAACAATTACAAGGACACATATCAGTACACTCAACCACACATTCACAGTCTAAGCAAACATTCACATACAGCATGGCACATTGCAGCCAGCATAAGCACAATAAAGTTATCATAAACACATCACCCAATGCAGCCAATATACAACAGCAATTCAATTACTTTTATACACAACTTAACACAACCAAAATACTTATTTACATCAAATTCAGCATGTAATTTTAAATATCAAAACATCTTAACTATCACTATGCCACTCTTGGGCGACCACGCCTCTTGCGTGCCTGCCAGTTTCCCTAAATGCAGTGCTATTTTGAGAACAATGCCAACCATCCATCTGGGCTAATTTTTTTTCAGCCAGTTCATAGGCCAACCATCGATGTGGGTCTCCTTATCCTCACTGGTGTCACTGCATTCAGCATTATTCGCAGGATTTTCAAAAACTGCCAATTCAGCCCACCCCTGTCTAGGAGTGCAGTATCCGCAGGACCAGCCAATTCAGACCACCCCTGCCAAAGAGTGTGGTATCCACTGGATTTTGTGCACTTATTTACAAGATATATTTACATCTGCATGCATAGTTTTTGAAACCTGGAACCCAGTTCTCTATTTCATCCAATTAGTCCTTTAATTAAGTTCGAGACTGGTGAGGCCTTTGTTAGAGTTATCACCTGGACCACACCTTGCAACAGACTTCACAAAAACAAAATTTTAAGCAAAGTTGCTTACCTCAATTTTTGGAACCAGTGAATCTGTGCAGTCCTTGCAAGTAAGTCCACAGTGGCTCCACTTGGCCCTGTGCCAGTCCCTTTGTATGTCACCAATTTATGGATAACTTTTTTCCATCTCTCGATGTCAGGAGTTCCAGGTGCCAAAGGTTAGAGTTTATTTTGACTCTCTTGGTCAAAACCCTCATTTTTTTATACAGTTTGTTATCTAGCATGACATCATATCTATGTCTTATTTATTCTTTTTGTAGCCACTGGATTCTGTCCATCACCATAATTTCACAAAGCCTCTGAAATCTTTAACCATTAATTCACAGAGCCCCTGACATCTTTTTAATGATGGGAACCTGGCTTCTTGTCCTTTGTAAACAATAACATTTTAAATTAATTTATTATAAAAGCAACATTTTCAATAAATAAAATATAACAATCTGAATATAATACGGTCACGTGTTAATCTTTAGCCTTGCTGTGCTTCTCAGATTTTTCTCATGTCATTGTCTCACACAACTGAATGTTTTTTGTATCGTTGTCTCTGCTACAACTGAGTGCACAGTGTGTTTCTTGCAGCCTAAGCACTTTGAGTTACCTCATAGCCCTCTCCTGGGTCACACAAAGTTCAAGCTATTCTATATTAGTACTTTTCTACATAAAAATTATGCAGATTGTCTGTTGTTCTTACTACAGTCATTTTTATTGTTTTGTAAGGGTTTACTATTCAGCTGTGGGCCGGCTTTTAGCTAATACTCTGTAACAAAATGGTCAATCTCAAGAGTCTTATGTAATTCTATAATTACAAGCTGTAATGTTATGGCCGCTATCCACGGTAGTCCACAGTTAACTTGCTCATTAACCGGGAGTAAGCCTCTGTTATCCGTTCATACCTCGGGCAAAAAAAGTTCGGCTCCACCATTCCAGCAAAAGATGGGCTTAGATGCACTATGTGTCTTTTACTTGAAGCTTTGTTATGTTATACAATAATCAACAGTGCACTTGTAAGAATGCTACAAAATGAAACGTCCTGCTCAATTCGTGCATGCGAAGGTGGTTCTGGTCAATCAGCTTGTTCTTCCAAACTTTCATTATCGGACTCAAACTGGTATGGCAAAAACTGACTCCACTGTTACCGTAGTTACAATAGTGTTTAGACCTGTTAGGGAAACCTGAAACTCAGTTCTCTATCTGTTACTTACTCAACGTTGTGTATTGACACTAAGGGTTGCCCTTGGGAGCCCCAAACACCTCTGATCTTTGAGAAAAGGCAAATAGGAATTGGTGAGTGGAATTTGCATATCACTCCCCCAGACAGACGGGTATAAAAGGAGCTTGCTTGCAACCACTTATTCAGATTTTCTCTTCAGAGCAGAGCAGTTGTGAAGCAAGCTGAATCCCTGTGCCGTTTCATTCACCACACATTGGGCACTTCAGCAGCCTAAAAGAGTATGTTCTTTATCTAAAAGTGTATATTTCCCTTCTAAAAGAGTGGCACTGATGGAGAGTGTCTTTTTAAAGATGCCTTACCATCTGTGTATAAGTCCTGGTTGCGGTCGTTACCTCACGTGCTGGGGCACTGCACACATGGAGACCGTGTTCATGGATGGGTCATGTTCTCACTGCGAGAACATGACCATGGCAAAGTTGCGGTTGCAGCTTTCCTTTGTCAGAGTGAAAGCCACCCCAGCGGCTCCCCACCTTGGTCCTTCTACCTACGGGTATGAGGCCACGTCAGCTAGCACTGGGGGAAATTTGGGGACTCCAATGGGAGCTGCTCTGATGGGTAACCCCCCACAGACCTCCCATTCCCCACGTCGCTCGTTTGTCCCAGTCAAGTTCTGGGATGAGACTGCTGGCTCGTCTCATGGTGAGTTTGCGATCTCATTCGGGGCTGCAAAGTGGATGAGCTCTTGATTACAGCACCTCCGCCCTGCATGCCATGGCTCTCCTGCAGGTGCACCAAGCCAAGGCACTAAGAGATCTGCACGAGGGTAGTTCTGGCCCGGGACTGATGCAGGAGCTGCGCTCGATGACTGAACTCGCCCTCCAGGCGATGAAGGTCATGGCGCGGACTCTCGGGCAAGCGATGTCCACCCTGGTGGTCCAGGAGCACAAACTATGGCTCAAGATGAGGGAGGCTATGAAGGTACGGTTCCTTGATGCCCCCGTCTTCCAGAATGGCCTATTCGGCGACACCGTCAAGAACTTTGCGCAGCAGTTCTTGGCGTTTAACAAGCAGACGGAGGCTATGCCGCACCCCGTCTGCTTGTCACCAGGGGCATCCCCCTGTTGCAACAACCCGGGCCAGCGGCCCAGCCCCAGCTTAGAGCCACCTGCAGGAAGCAGACGCCCTTGCCAAGAACACGAGAAAGGCTTCTAGGCACCCCTGAGATGGGCAACCCAGGGACTTGGAGACCCACTGCAGGCCTGGAGCTGGTAAGAAGACCACTCCATCCCCCAGTGGAGGGCCAGGAGGAGAATAATTTGTCACCTTTACTTTTCATTTCGCCGCATGCCCATGGGGCTGCAGTACCCACATTTTCAGAAAAAGAGTGGTTTCCTCATCCCCTGGGTCACACACCCGGTGTTTACTGCTGTCATTATCATGACCACTGGACACCGCACATTTACAGGTGGCATGGCGCTGCGGAGGCATGCCCAGCTGTGGCACAAACACACCACCACCCGAGCAGTTGTGTCGAATTACGAGGATCGTTCCCCTCCTCCCCATCGATGACCAGTCCCATGATGGGTACCCGTATCCAGGTAAATGCTTCAATGTCTCCTGACTTTGTCTGACGTGATTGTCCCCTTGGTCCCCCTCGCCCAAAGCTTGGGGGCATGGCTTGTGCTCCCCAACCCATCACGATGGCTGACCAGGACCGTCCCACTCGACTATGTGATTCAGTTCACCAGGGCAAGAATGCCACTGCCCTGCGTGCGGAGATCGCAACCATTCTACGGAAGGATGTGATAGAGCCTGTCCCTCCAGCCGAGATGAAGGGTTTCTACAGCCCCTACTTTATCGTACCCAAGAAAGGCAGTGGGCTGTGGCCAATCTTGGACCTGCAAGTTCTGAACCGGGCCTTGCACAGTCTCAGACTATGTCAGTAACTGCTGATCTCCTGGCATTTTTACACACAATGGTCTCTAGAGTTTAAAGAGAATAGTGCGAAAACAAAAAACATCCAGTGAGCGGCAATTCTGTGTGCGAAAACGTCTTTTTAATGACAGAGGTCTGAGGAGAATTGCCAGACTGGTCCAAGCTGACAGGAAGGTGACAATAACCCAAATAAGCACCCGTTACATCAGTGCTATTCAGAAAAGCATTTCTGAATATACAACACCTTGAACATTGAGGCGGATGGCTAGAGCAGCAGAAGACCCCACCAGGTACCACTGTTGTCAGCCTAGAACATTAAACAGAGGCTGCAGTGGGCACAGGCTCACCAAAACTGGACAGTAGACAATTGGAAAAACATTGCTGGTCTGACAAATCTGGATTTTTGCTGAGGTACACAAATGGTAGGCCCACTGCAGCCTGCAACTGCAATGTGGTCTTCTGCTGTAGTAGCCCATCAGCCTCAAGTTTTGACATGTTGTGCTTTCTGAGATGCTATTCTGCTCACTGCAATTGTACAGAGCGGTTATCTGCGTTACAGTAGACTATCTGTCAGCTCGAACCAGTCTGGCCATTCCCTGTTGACCTCTTTCATCAACAAGGCTTTCTGTCAACAGAACTGCTGCTCACTGGTTGTTGTTTTTTTGTGTGTTTCGCACCATTCTTTATACACTATATATATATATATATATATATATATATATATATATATATATATATATATATATATATATATATATATATATGTGTATATATATATATGTGTATATATATATATAGTGTATATAGAAACTGTTGTGCATGAATTATCCAGGAGATTATTAGTTACAGAAATACTCAAACCAGTCCATCCAACAATCCAAACCAGCACCAACAATCAAGCCACGCTCCAAATCACTAAGATCACAATTTTCCCCATTCTGATGGTTGATGTGAACATTAACTGAAGCTCCTGACTCATATATGCATGATTTTATACATTACACTGCTGCCACATGATTGGCTGATTAGATAATCTCATGAATAAGTAGATGTACAGGTGTACCTAATAAAATGTCAAATGAGTGTACATCAAATACTATACTGCCCTTGTGTAGCTTATCAATACCTCTTTTCAAACAGGAAACAGGGATATTCTCATACCCATTTATACATTTGTTTTACCTATTTTTTAACAACAAGCCGGTGTGTGTGCTGCTAGCAGTTACAGATGTATGTCTAGGGTCAGCAAGTTTAGTTCTGGAAGAGTTTCCAAGTTTTGCTTTCATTGTCAGCCCTGTGCTGCAGGCCACATGGATGGGAAACCCGAGTGGACTGACGTGAGAAGTGTGTACAGTGTGAAATTAGGCCCTCGGCTCAACCCTCCAGTCCTACTGTCCCCTTCTCAAACAAATCCAGACTAATGCCAGGAAGATCCTGCATGGTATATAGCAAACATAAGACTGCACAGCTTTGACACAACACACTGTGGTGGAATAATGATAAAATGCACAGTTTTGCTTGTGTCTAGATAATGCAACACCACTATGTCTTTAGAGGATTCCCTTGTACACTTTGTTTTACTGAACTTATATTTGCTTTATCATGTACTGTATGCTCTCATTACTGGATTGGTTGTTTGAGAATAACATGCTTTATAGTATAGGTGCTGGAGCGTTTTCTTGTTAGAAACAACAATTACATACACCACTTTAATCTGGTTCTTGTACATCATACTGTGTAACTGACCAAGAAAACTACAAATATTAGCATATGCTTTCAACATTTAACTGTGCAATTATAGTCTAACATAAGGAGTTTATGCAGAATACATGATTGATTATAGCACAGACAATAAGGACAACATTTTTAAAAATAATACATCTAAAACAAATGTACTATTTCACAAACCACTGGACCAAAACACTGCTGGAATTGGTGAACTCAGTGTACTTATGTCCGGGCCATTTGAGAGTACTATTACATTGCACAATCATATGGGATGGGACTAGTAAACAAATTTAAACATAAATCTTTTTTCAATATATGCAAGCAAGGTTGATTTTTTTCTATGATTTTCAATCTTCTGTGGTACACAAAAGATGATTTTTGGCAGAATGATAGTCACCATTTACTGTCATTGCATCTTTTTCCCAAATAATGAAAGTGAATGGTGACTGATGCTAACGTTCCACCTTCTTTTGTGTTCCATAGAAGAAAGAAATCCTTACGGGTTTGGAACAATATGAGCGTGAGTAAATGTTTTTTCAGTAACACTTATTTATGTTACCTTTGTTAAATATTTATAAAAGGGTTCATTAATGATTAATAAATAATTTATCAATGCATTGTAATTAATTAAAATATGGTTATAACATTATGCAAAAAGGAGTGACTTTCAAGCAATACCTGCCGAATAATGAGACATTTTACAGCATATGTTTTAAATACTTAATAACACTTCATCAACATTAGTTATAACCAGGGTTAAGTAGTAACGGAATGCATTTAATGGTATTATGTATATTACAAAAATATATACATTAGTTACTGTATCCCACTAAAGTTACAATTTAAATCTTTGTTATTCAGAATAAAGTTACATTCAAAAAGTATTTTGATTACTGAAGAGATTACTTTCCATTTTATAGTAACTACATCATGTTTCTACAGCTTAACAAACAACTGTTAGAAACACTTTGACAGATGAAATATAAATCCAATAAATACATGATTACATGCCATGTCAAGGTTTTTATGCATTGTATATGTATAGAAAGCTACAAATAATAGATTTTCTGCCTCATTCTATGAACAGAATTCACATATGATCAGAGAAGGATGTCGTTGTGTACACTCTGTGGGGTTTTGGAGAAGCAAAAATAGTTAACCTTGTGTAAATTGTCATGTGAACATGTAGCTTTATGCTAAGCTAAAATGCTATAGAATTTTTTTTTTATATAATTTTTGCTATAGCAAAACTGCATAAAATATTTAGACTTTTGTTCAGATAATTTTTTTTATATATACATATATATATGTGTATTTTCTCACTTTATTTACTATTATAGACAGAACAAGTGAAAACATTTGCCAGTGCTGAAGAAGTAATCCAAAGTATTTAGATTACGTTTCTGACCTTGAGGAATGTAACGGAATACATTACAAATGACATTTTACAGCATGTATTCTGTAATACTTTTTAAAAGTAATCTTCCCAACCCTGCCTGACATATGCAATATATCAGAGGCTGCATGGAAACAATAGACACACTTTTGGAGTAAATGTTCTAATGGATGTTGTTCTCTAAAGCCTGCTTGGGACAAAAAGGCAGGACTTTTACGTCATTCAATAGGTACGTGTTTCATAATAACAGTTTCATTTTCATAAGGCTGGCTATGATATTTTGACATATTGACATTAATTAAAATATTACTCTGGCAGTGACATATCTATTTTAAGACACATTACATCGATACCTGAGGCTTAGACCTTTTTAATGATGTATAGTTTGTCAAGATTTAATACGTTCTTTACATTAAAAATATAGAGTAACTTTGAAAAACCCTGAAAAGTGCACAAGTGCTTGGTGTACGGGGTGAGAAGTTAATGGAAAGACGTAGTTTTTGTTTGATTTTCTAGAAAAAACAAATGCCCTCTAATATGAGTGGTTGGACAGTTTCTTGATTTGATATGAGCTCTATAATTTAGGTTTCACTAATTCAGTGTAGGCTAAATCAGGTTCATTTGATAACTGTGTACGTTCTATAGTTTACTTACATGTTGCTTCTTAGTCAAATGTAACAACAGTGCTAATCTGAGTAACAAATAGCATGCATGTGTAATATGCATTTATGTGTAATGTAGTATGTACAGTATGTGTACACCAGAGCTGGGGAGTAACGGAATACATGTAACAGGATTACGTATTTAAAATACAAAATATTAGTAACTGTATACCTCTAGTCACAATTTAAATAATTGGTAATCACAATTGCATTTTATTGTAATTTGTTTCATTTAATAATTTGTCTATTTAGTTCTAAAACATTTTTCCATGATGTGATCCGAGGAGCATTTAAACAGCGGTGAAACACTTTCTTATGATGTGTTACATTTATTAAGGTGGATATGATGTCATTGAGAAACTTTCCATTCGGGAGGTTAATAGAGAAAATTCACATATAACCAGAAAAAGATGTGGAGTTTTGGAGTAAGTTTGGAGGAGAAGAAACTGTTAACCTCGTGTAATCTTATTCTTTGTGAGAAATTGTGTACTATTTCCTGCTAGTGCTGAAGAAGTTTTCAAAAGTATTTAGATAACGCTACTGACCTAGAGTAATCTAACGGAATATGTAAAAGTAACCTTCGCAACCCTGGTGTACACACATATGGCATGCTGATGATTCACCATCGTTGCAGAGAAAATCAACATGAAATATGTAGGAATGTAGCACATATTTTTCTTGTAATAAACACAGAAATAGATATTATATGATAGTAACATTATATAAATATGAAATAACCAAAAACATATTTATATTGCAACACTATTCCATAACTCAGGTCACTAACAACCTTTTGGTACTTAAGCAATTAGAAATATATATATATATATATATATATATATATATATATATATATATATATATATATATATATAATATTATTATTATTATTATTATTTAATAACTATGATTTGAATATTTTTAGTTCATAAACTACAGGCACTATTATGTCCCAGGGGTTGATTTTTGTTGTCAAACAGATTTAAATTCTTTTCATTTGTTATATGAAGGTTATATATTAACTTGGATACTTTATTACCATGCCTTCATCCTTTGTTTTTGCTACTTTTCTAACATTAATGTATAGATTTCAAAGCTTTACCCTGATGCAGACTTTCAATATTAAACTATGTAAATCAATCCTGAAAAATGACATTTTTTATGGTAATCTACACAACAACTGAAATAATCATGAACCGTTTCCATACTTAATGTGTGATTTATAAATGTTTTTACACAAATGATCAGTGTCAAATTCTTCAAATTTCATATCATGGTATATACAGTATATGCATACATACAGTACAGAGTATAGTAACATGAAAAATGTGTCATATGCAGTACATAAACAAAAAGTTAAAATGGTTCAAGTGCACAGGATGATAAATTGCTGGTAATTAAGAATTTGATATTCTTCCTCTAGAATTTGATCATGTAACCTCACAGTCAAATAATTGTGATGCAGTGACATTTTAGTGACACATCGGTCTATATGTGACCCTAACACAAAGGACTTTCTTTCACTAAGAGACTGTCAGTTTGCAGTACACTGTTCATTTTTCATTTGAATCTATACAATGTTACAAGAGCTGCTGCTGCTGTTGTGCAGTTTCTTGTTTTGTCACATTGACGGTCTGTCGTATCACACTAATGGGAACATAACATGTATTCTATGTCCCATTAGCTCACACCGTACACTCATTTATTCAGAGCAGAGCTCAAAGTGACTTGACATTCGCATGTCAAATGTTTTCAGGCAAGACTGAGGCAGTGACGGGGCCAGAAATCTCCAAGTGGTTGGACCAGGGCCGTAACCACCATAGACATGAGGGGGACATGTCCCCCCCAGTATTAAAATCAGTCTACTGAAGTGTTTTTGTTTTTTTCATTGTTGATTATTATATTATAATATTTAGTCCCCCCCAATCCCAAATATATGGTTACATCCTCGGATTGGACCTTGGTGAAACAGGGTGGATTGCTCTTTTGTGCCTTCTTTCTAAATTCAATGTAAATTTTATGAAGCGTACCCTTTTCTTAAGCCGTTATGAGTCAATATTCACTCATCTACAAAGCCTAATTTATAGTTGCACAATTATTGATACAGAAGCAATAATTAGTACTATAATAATTATTTAAAAAAAAATGATTATGAGAAATGTACCTTTATACTGTAGGGCATAGTGCTGTGACAAAAAAAAAAATAGTCATAGAATAAAATTCAATAAAATAATATAAAAGATCAGATGCTGTAGGGCCTTGCCTCACTCAAAATGGCAGTGGAGACATTGAACTCCATTTCCCAGAATGCTTCACAGCTGGACGGGAAGTCCCGCTCATGGACCCAATCTCAAACAATATCTGGGCAGATTTAGTTTAGAAACTGTGACTTTTTATATCATATATATTTGATTGCTTGAATGTTTGATGTTTTGTTTACATTTGTATGTTTAACTACGATCGCTCTGTTGATTTGTGAGATCGTCATTTTTGGGTGAAATGTTATTTTGTTGAGTGATCTGAACTAACGATTCAATCGCGCTGTTACCAGCATGTATCCTCTGTTAAATTGCATGAGCCCCTGTTTGTTCGCTCTCTCTCTCACACACACTGAAATTCACAGAGCGAGCAGCAGAATTTTATGAGACTTGATCAGTCACTTACTATAATTTTTCTCTTGTCAAAGAATGGTGCCCCGAGGATAGAATTTAGTTAATTAAATGATATTATTTAACTGAATTATTAATTAATAATTAATAAACATTAATTATTAGTTATATCTAATATTAAAACTGATCTAAACAACCAGTGCACCCTACAATGAAATAAAAAGTTCAAATCATGAGAGATTAACCTGACAAAATCTCTCTATTGGCAGACGTTTTGAGCTTCGTGGAGCTTCTGTGTCTTTTAAAAAGTATGTAAAATGAGAGAACTTGTTTCTCCCCTCAGTCTCATCTGTGTTCTGGATACAACCCCCCCCCCCCCCCCCCCCCCCTTGGCTATTGCACTACTTGATTACATCCATGCAAGCTTGTGAATGTAGTTGGTAATGTAATCCAAATGTTAAAATGTGTCACCTTACACTACAAGTGATGCGCTATATTAAACATGTTTAGGTGTCAAAGTATTTCAATGAATAAATGCAGAATTTGAGTATCGAGATTGAATTTCCTGTGTATTGTTTACAGTTTCAGAAATACAGAATCTTTTGTAGCATGTTTTGTGCTATTGAGACAAGTGCACTCTTGCATAAATATACCAAACCTAATAATTACACATAATCCTTTTGTTTGCTTGTTTTATTTGTTGAGGCGTTCACTGCAAATAAATTATGCATTTAATGGCAATTAAATATTTTAATCGATTGAGTACCCTAATTATTTTGTATGAGATTATAAGAAGCTTTATCAAGAGCAAAACAAATTAACAGAGAACTATTTCTAGAAGCATGTGGTGTATTGTGAGGTTCCATTCAAGATGAGGATGTACATATTGATTTCGAGAGCTCTCAAATAGCGTTGTGTAGATGAAATTATATCTGTGCTCTCTTTCAGGACATTAGAACACAGAGACACTGAAACATCACAGCCCAGATGAACTGTATTCTGATGATAAGATATGGATTGGGCTGAGATATGCTCACACAGCCTGTGGCGAGAGAATGAGCGTGAAATAGCACCATTATCATGCTATATCATCGGCAGTATCACTAAACAAAAGAATGAATCAGCTCTTTAAATAGAGGAAGAGAGTGTTATATACTGACTACAAATTAATGGTGTGACCAACAACCTTCTTTTCCTGGTATGCATGAACTGTTTTTTGGATGGTTAAATATGTTATCCTATCCTATCCAAGTTTAAGTATTTAACTATAAGTAGGTTGATTTCCTCAAAAAGTGTAACACTGTGTCTATGTTCCACTATCAAAACATTGATTGTTTGAGCATCCAGTCTATCCCGACACAGATACATTGGCTCAACCAATCTTGTGAGTTTGGGTTAGGACTATCTGTTCATTCAACTTATGGCAAACAATCCTAAGGGAAACCTATGTGATCAATATTTTTGCAATTGTTTTTTTGTTTTGGTAATGTAGAAATGTTGTACACACAGAACATTTTTAGAAGTCACATTTATTTGTGGGAGCAGTGCTCAAAATGATACCATAGGATGCTCTTTTCTTCCTTCTCCACAGTCTGGCTTATCAACTGGACAAGAATATAATACTGTAAATGCATATTTGTTGTTATTCTGCCCTAGAACCGTCCATTCGGTGTGAAGAGACCGTTTGGCTGACGTGTTAAATGTTTACTTGAAAGGATTTGCCTCAAAATGTTCTTAAATATCTTTACAACCTATGATGTCATGAAACTGGAACTATTAAACTTTTGCAAGTATTTAATCATATTTTTTAAGTTAATGCGATTTATCTTTGTAATGTCTTAAATTGCCAAAATTCCTTTCTTAATATATCTTATAGGTATTTCTTTCAAAAGTGTATTACAGTCCGTCTTAATCCTTCTAGTCCCTCTCTTTTAAACCCCTGTGAAGTGCCTTGATGAGAGCAGTTTTCTTTTGTCTGTATTTCCTAATGTAACATGAAGTTGAAGGTGGACATGTTGAAATGCTTATGCCATGTTAAAAAAATTACCAATAGGCTTTAGTTTATATCGCAGCCCCTGGAAAGCCACACACTGAGAAACTGAGAAGCCGTCTTAACACAGAGTCTGACTGCTTTTTACCAAACGGTGATCTAACTGATCACATAACTACATAACAAGCCCACAAAAAACACACTCCATCGCTGTCTTTGCTTAAAACAAGGCTGGAGCCAAGGCTGGAGCCATTGTGCAAGTCAATGAAGATGAATGAGAAACAATTAAGTAAATTATATTAATGTTTTGTATCACAATACACTTAAACAAAGAATAAAGAACACCTACTCATGCCATTTATGCCAAGAAACCTCAGAAAATTGCTGCATTACACATATAATTTCCTCACATCCATCTCCCACGTTGGCACATTTTATTCAGAAGTGATCATCCCTAAGCTATATTCCAAGGGTACTTAATAGGGGGATCCGGAATGAAGGACAATTAAATCCAGACCGAGATCTAAATCTTTGTGCATGTTATCTGACACATGGCTAAGTGATTGTGTAAGCATACTTGTATACGAGCACAGATGGAAAGAGCACGTTCAGCACTAGAGAGAAATATATACCACAAATATTTCTCTCTAGAGCCGGACTAAAGCACATCCAGCACTACGTGCTTATTCCTGCTCTCCGCACCTATCATTTATACTCCATACTATTTCTACTGTTTGGTACTTTTCTTTATTGTACAATTTCAGAATACACAGTAATTTAAAACATGTGAGCCTTCATTCATACATCTAGCTACCTTTGAGTTAAAGAGACACAGAGAAGGTTATAGATTGGCACACAAACGAGGACTCTTTTATTTATTTTGTATTATTTCCTTGTACAGTATAAGTTATGGCAAGCCATTTTTCTGGCATAGAGGATGAGGACAAACCCAATCCTGATTTTACAGCTGGCCCATTTGTGACTAGAAGGGAACCCCTGATGGAGCTCACAACTACATTCAGTGAGTTATACCTTAATTCTGAAAAGGATAGTGATTCAGTTGCAGAAATGGACAAAGTGATTGAAAACCCAGGTGATATTCCTTTTCCCCTAAGCCACCTCCTGTAGAAAGAACTGAACTTGACTTGTGTTTATCTGTCTGGTAGTTAGTGGAGGAATTAACAGGATGAGTTATGACCCTTGAGAGAAGCATCACAGATTGCCCCCAGAAGGTGAGTCAGTGTTGCTCACAGATGGACCTGAATAACCAATGCAAGGTAATGGAGGAATTTTGACCTATCAAATTGAGAGGGAATGTGAATGAGCTCATACATTTCTAGAGGTGAGTATTCAGGATTTGGGAAAGTCAGTAGTGTATTGTTTAAAACAAAGAGATGTCCAAATTGACAATAAATGAAGGTCTTGGGCTCCATTGATGTCAACCCCAATCCCCTCTCCTTACCCCAACTGTAGCCAACGTCTTGATTAAAATTCACAATGTTCAGCCAAGTCAGCCTCCTTTATCCAGTGCTGAAAATACACCTGCAAAGCCCTATCAACCACCTGTAAAAGTTGAGTTCCCGCATTTTGGCAGTGTTGAAGAGAACCATCTAGTTTCTTTAATTGAATGTTGTATTCAATTCAGTATTGAAAGGCACTGCAAAAGACTGGTGGCTAGCAGAAAGGAGAACAGTACAGACATTGAGCCAATTTAAGGAGATCTCTTCTCTGAGTGACGAATATGAAGCACAAGCTGAAAGAAGGTTGTTGGAGAGAAAACAAGGTGCCAGAGAGAGTATTCAGGACTTTGCTTTCCACTATAGAGCTCAATTCCTAAAATGGGAGAAAGATAAGCCAGAGCGGGAAGCTCTGCAGGCTATACTCAGAAACTGTAATCCTCAGCTAGCTAGCTTTCTACAAGGAACAGTGAGGGAGGTAAGGGAATTGGTGAGGATTGGCACTCAAATTGAAAGGGATTTTAGAGCCATGCCAATTCTGAGATACAAAAGAAAAAATACCATAATGACAGAGACATCCCTTAATCAAACCATGCTAACACCCAGGTAATGCAGTCTTTTCAAAGCTCTAACAGGCTAGATTTTAAGGTGGTGACCTTGCCCATATTACTTGGGGGCCAGGGCTGGACTGGCAATCTGGTGTACCGGGCATTTTCCCGGTGGGCTGATGCACTTCGTGGCCGATCATGACTGACTGGCCAGACTGGCCAGCGGGAGAACTGAGCGAGCCGGTGGTCATATGCGAAATGTGCCGAATGGGCTGCGATAAGCAAAAATTAGCCACCGCTTTATGCAGAATGGACCACAAAACGGCACCGCAATATGCAGAAAAGGACAGCGAACAACCCAGGCAGCACCCTGTCTCTATTTAAAGAGACTTGCTGGAGCCAACTGAAAGGCTGAGAGTAGTGGAATCCAAGCAGTGGACAAACATTTATGGTAGCAAATGGTCATGGGCAATATGCCATCGGAATGTCTAACTGGAAATGTGAGCTACAAGGATGGAAATTCAACTAGACATTGTGTGTTATGAGAGATTCGGATCTTACAGAGCCAATAATTTGGGATATGGACTTTTTGACATCTTCTGGTGTTGTATTGAATTTTCAAGAAGCGGAATATAGCTTACCTTCCAAGGTTGACTGATTGGGCAAGGCATTTCCATTTTTGCCAGTTAAGTCTTCTCCCAATTCCTTGCTGTCTTTCTATCTTGCTTTATTCACTCAAGAACAGTTGTCAGAAATGTTATTAACCGTTCACCAATTAGCACTCAAAGCTGACACTACCACAGAGTTCCAAATACTTCTAGAGAATCTTATGAGAGATTGGCTTACTGTCTGTACAAATGAAATAGGGCACAACAAAGTAGCCAAGCATCGCATCATTATTACCAACAAAGTTCAGAGCCGGAAGAGAGCATACAGGGCTTCTGTGGAAAAAGAGCATTAAGGAGATGCTGGATAAGAAAATAATCTGACCTTCAGTCTCACAATGGTCTTCACCTGTTGTCATTGTTCCAGATTTTGTGTATTTTTTTAATACAAAAACTTATTTGGATGGCCCCAGACACAGAATATCCTGGAATCTTTACATGGAGCTGGAATTTTCAGTACTTTGGATCTCAAAAGTAGGTACTGGCAAGTGGATATGGAGCAGGAGAGCATACCCAAGACTGATTTTGTTACCTCTTCTGGTTTATTTTAATTCCTGTTGCTTCCTTTTGGCATTAAGAATGCTGCTGCATCCTTTCAGCATCTGATGGAATGTGTTCTGAAAGATTTAAAAGGAAAGTGCTGTTTTGTATACATCGATGATATTGTAGTGTACTCAAATGATGAGAGAGAACACCTGATGCACCTCAGTCAAGTCTTTAGCTACCTACACAAGATGGTCTGACTTTGAACCACGAGAAGTGTAATCTGATACAAATATCACTCACTTTCCTAGGGCATGTGGTATCAGGGGGAAGGAATCAAGACAGATCCTGCTAAGGTAGCAGCAGTAAGCCAATTTCCAGTTCCACAATCCCTTAAAGATATGCAAAAATTTTTAGGCCTTGCAGGATGGTATCATCAGTTCATTTCCCGGTTTGCAGAGAAAGCAGCCCCTCTGCACGCTCTAAAATAGAAGGGAGCTTCTTGAACCTAGACTGAGGATTGTCAAGAAGCTTTTGAGGTAATCAAGCATGACTTGACTAAGGCCCCTGTTTTGATCCAACAAAATTCCTCTAAGCCATTTAAGGTACAGACGGATGCTAGCGAGAGTTGCCTGGGAGCTATTTTAATGCAGAAAATAGAAGGAGAGTTATAGCCTAAGATTCCCGCCTACTTTATGGAGAAAATGTATTCAGTATCCAAGAAAGAGTATGGTGCTGTTGAAAACTGTAGACCGTATCTGGAAGGCAGACCTTTTGAAGTGGTAACAGATTATGCAGCACTTGCCTGGGTCTTTAATCACCCAAAACTATCATCAAGATTGACATTTTGGATGATTCACCTTCAAGAATTTTATTTCACTGTCAAGTACAGAAAAGGTCAGTGTAACGTGGTTCCAGATACGTTGTCACGCAGCCTGGAAAATACTATGATGCTGAATATGATAGCCCATGTTAAAACAGCTGATTTATCAGTAACGCCCACTAATTTGCCAGTTGACTGGGCTGATATAGCCAAAGTGCAACAAGAGGACCCTGAGGTTAAGGAGTTGTCTGCCAAAGCTACCTCTCAAACAGACACAGATCCTTTGAGAAACCATTATGTTGTATAAAAAGGTTTCCTATTCCGTAGTGTCCCAGATGGCCAGAAAGGAAAGAAACTTCAGTTAGACATACCTGCATGCCTACAAGGAGAGGTCCTGAAGTATGCACATGAAAATCCTTTGAGTGGTTACCTTGGTCGACTCTGTCCCTGACGAGCCCCCAATTAATGTTACAACCCCAGGCTTGTCTAGAGGTATTAGGGGAGTAGGATTAAAATGACTTTTACACATATCTGATGTGCTGGATAACAAATGATACTTACAGTTGGTTTTGCAAAAGTGATTTATGATACAGGTGCTAGTACAGGGTGAGCAAGTGGTAAGTGGAGAAAAACGGACGCGAGTGATGCCAAACAAACAAAAATAAGCAAAAGTCCACTGACTACTTGAAAACCTCTAGAAATAAAAAGACAAAAGATCTTCAGTGTCCAAGATGCCCTAATTAACTATTAATTCCTAGCCAAACGTACAGGGGGTGGCACTCACTCCTAACCTAGTGTTTATATACAATTGGAAAATACCTACATGTGCTCAATGTACGTCACGTTACCTTATTACCTGTCCGTTTTCCCTAGTATCACGACAACAAACAGAATGATTAAATCAAGGAAGCACAACTAGCAAAGATCAATAGTGAAAAACAAAACAGACGTACCAAAGTCAACAAGAACACAAATTAGGTAAGTTAGTACAAACGATCAAACAATGTATAACACTCAATAATTCACAACGTTAACATTCGACAGCAAGCTTCCTCCTCAAAACCAAAAACTTCCTCTCGAACATGTTTGGGGCGGACTTTATATAGGTGGCGGTCTGATGACGTAATCAGGGATTCCAGCGGGAACCACCAATGGAAGGTCTCAGTATGGTGAAAGAAGAACACAATGGCAAATAACCACATACACAGGGACGTGACAGACTCAAAAGTCAGCTGAGGTTGGTGTAAGTTGTTTATTGGCCCAAATTTGCAAGATACTTAGTCAACACCTGTGGTAGAGCCAGGGTACATGTTGGGAATAGACCTGATGGTCTATATCTCTGTGATTGTAGATTACTGCTCTAAGTAGATTGAATTGTTCCCCTTATGAGTTGTCAAAGCCCCACAAATAGCTTGTATTCTAGTGGAGGAGATTCTTACATGGTGGGGGACACCTATCTTGTCTATCTTGTATCTGACAGTGGAGCTCAGTTTAACAGGTGCAAGCCTGTAAATGTATACTTTTCTTCCTCACCAATAGGGGGCACTGGAGTGCTCTGTGTATGAAATAAGATGTGAGAAAATGCAGAGCAAGATATAACAGCATGGTTTGCCTCGTGTTCTTAGGCTGCCCTCATTCAAATCCTTGTTGAGAAACTTCAATTTGCTGCTCGATTGTAAGTTAATATATGTTTGATTTATTTGTTATTTATGAAATGTTTATATTTTGTTTATATGATCGTCTCAGCACATTAGCGTATGAATAGCGCACTCTGCTGTTGGGTGGGATCACATTAGAGATAAATTATCTGAGCCAGGAAAACTGTACATCGCTTTGTTTCATACAGATTACATTGCAGGAGAATATTTGTTAACTCGATTGTAAGTTAATATATGTTTGATTTATTTGTTATTTATGAAATGTTTATATTTTGGGTCAGTAATCTGAGTTTGAGAAAGAGATGTTTTTGTAACCACATGTTGAATGCTATCAGGAGTTATTGTTTGTTAAAGATCTGAGTTGTTGTTGTATTTTCTTTTGTAGAAGGATTTATAGTGTATAGCCATTGATACCTTACTCATCTGTTCTTGGTGCATGGGATACCCAACCTGCAAATGCTGTTCCTAAGAACCTGATGTTCAATGGGGTTACTTGGTCTGGTTACTTTTATATCATATTACATATCATATTTATATCATACAGCACACAATTTAAATACCTGCTTTACCCGAAACAGCATTTAAATGTAACTAAAACTTGCTTATTAGGACATATTTCAAATTTCAATACTCTGAATCCTGGCTGGCAAGTCTGGAAACAGTCCCACTAGTAAAATATGTACATGTTTATATAAAATAGCATGTCAACTAATGAAAACTAAATGATTTACTCCTCCGAAACTGTATCCTCAGCTGGATCAAGTCTCTCTTCAAAATACAAACTTTCATCAGAGTCTCGCTCTTCTTCTGAGGAAAATTGTAACTCTTCGTCACTATCCAGGAGTTTTCTCACTTGTGTATCGTGCTGTCTTTCAAAAGCGCAGAAAAGTGAACAAGCTTGTTGTTTTTAAGACACAGTCATGGGCATTTACCATTTGATTTGATTGTCTCAGCACATTAGCGTATGAATAGCGCACTCTGCTGTTGGTTGGGATCACATTAGAGATAAATTAGCTGAGACAGGAAAACTGTACATCGCTTTGTTTCATACAGATTACATTGCAGGAGAATATTTGTTTTACATTTTAATTATTTTATTTAAAAGTAGACGTTTTAAGCTTTCTTTAGACATATGTTTCATGTTTGTGTGATAAGTATTCACAGATATATGCTCGCAAACCCAGAGACTGCTTACAGCTCACCATTTTTATTTTCTTTATTTTACAAAAGCACAAGGTTTTGTTGTTATTGTGAGTGTACACAAATAAAAGTAGACCCTTTATAGTGTCTAATGATGTCTTACACTTATCTGTATGCCCCAAATTGACGGAGAATTTTATGCTGTTTCCGCTGTAATGATGGAAATATCCAGCAGCGTCAGTCGACACCAGTGGGTTAACATAGATAAAATCAGTGCTTTTATCAATGAAATTAATTTGAAAACTCAATCATCTGTTTTCATTCAATCGATTTGTTTTTTTCTTTCTTCACATTCTTGCTGAAAGTTATCATTATACCTTCATACAAGAGTGCAGATATTTTGTGGGGTGTTCCCCATCTATTCAGTTCACTCGACACTTATGGGGAATTCCTTCTCCGACGGCCTTGTTGAAGCTGTATAATAACGGCAATCTTACGATTGGTAGTGGTGTTTGGGCCCTGCCCCTTTAGACACTCAGTTGGCCTATATAAGCGGGTGTGCGAACACCATTTCTTCAGAATTTTCTTCCTTCAAAACTGACTTCATTTCAGCTTGACCACAACAATCATTTTGTCTTGAACAGCCCTCTCTTCACCATCGACGGACACCCTCCAGCGGATGGGACTTCCCTGCAGATGCATCAGGACGTTCATCGCCTGACTCTGTTCCCAAAAATCATTTACCACAATGTGAAGTGAACTGAATCGATACTGAACATCTCTGGTTACACATGTAACCTTTATTCCCTTAGTGGAAGGGAACAAGACATTGCGAAACCTGTCCGCACTACTACTTCAGAGTTTCGAGGTATGAGCGATGCGTTCTTGTCCTTCGGGCAGAAATTTCTAATGAAATAGTGTTCGCGCATCTGGTTATATAGGCCAACTGCGCACCTAAAGCGACAGGGCTCAAACACCATTGCCAATCATTAGATTGCCGTTATTATACAAGAGTTTCAACTAGGTCATCAGAAAAGAATTCCCCAAGACATTTACCTCAATGTCTCATTCCCTTGATCTTAGGGGACCGAGGTTACATGGATAACTGGAGACGTATGTAGTGTTACTGTACAGCAGTTACACGAGACTCATGATTAATTAACTAATTTGTTGCTCCTCCAGCACAGAGTAGATGTGTCTGACAGTGTCATTGTGCCTTCTCTATGACTGGCTGTGGAATTGTATCACTTCAAAACCTTTGTGATTGCACAAAACATGCTTTTTACTAGATTATCTTTGTTGAAGAAAAACAACTTACAAAATCCATTACAAAAAATTACTGTGGCAGTGCAAGATTTATTAAATGGTGATACCATGGCACTGATTGATTACCATATTCATATGCAATATTTTAACAGTATTGCAAAAGTACTTTAAAGAATACCATGATACTGTTTTATGGTAATACCATGGAATTATTATAAGGGGTATATTAATTAAAGCAGGAGTCATTATTATAATTAAAACTATGTGGATTTGAACATGATTCAGTTTACCAGTCCCTCCCCCGGGCATACGGATATAAAAGTAGGGAATCATACATCTGTTCATTCAGGTTTTGCACTGAGGAGCCGAGAACAAGTTTTGGCCGTTACAGTGGCTCGTTCAGCGTTGTGGCCAGGGGAACACGTCTCATCCCCTCCATCAGGGAATGGAGGTTACAATAGTAACCTAGACGTTCCCTGTCTACCGCTCACTCGACATTGTGTCGAACGAAGCGACACTAGTGGTCCCTATTCAATCACGCCTTGCACTGAACTGTGTACGCGAGCTGCTGACTGCACGTACCCTTCCCCAGCGGCCCATAAAAATTGTCATAATCTTTTTAGGCTCCCTGCAACCCGGAGGGAGGGAACAAAGCTACGTGCCAAGCATGGGAGCAGGCTGCACCAGCCATGCCTTTTCTCTCTGTATGTTTCTTGCATAGAGTTAAAAGCGGCTGGGGCCATTTTAACGCTATCACGCGCATCGGAGAAGGTGTTCTGTTCCAACTCCTGTTATTTGAAAGTGAAAAGACCCCTCGGAGACCACCACCTGCCCTGGCTGGGGGGAGGTAAAGTGTGGTGAAATACGTCACATGGGTTTTCAGGCCATGTGGAAATGGCATGGTTGTATATCCTACCTGCTGTGAGGGAGGAGTTGCTAGAAACAGGGTGACCGGGGGGCAGCGGGGACTGCCCAAGTGAGACTCGGGTCCGCCAGTAGGGGGAATGTACCACGGAAAATACACACAGGGGGATTAATCCACAAAGGCCCATCCTGTGGAGCACCTATTCCAGTACAGTGACATTTTAGTACCTGTCGTGGGTCTGGTCGGGGAATTCCTCCACTGAATTCACTGAACCAGAAGGATAGGGTGGAAGAACATCCAGGGAGTGCGACTTTAGTGGACTCTCCTGGGTGAAAAGAGTGCACGTGATCTCCTCAGTGGAGGGGAAAGGTGCTATGTGCAAGCAAAACACCTGGTCAGACGTTCCACATTCCCGAGTTCGACATGCTCGGACCTGAGAAAACACGGGACGAGACCGACTCAACCCTGAGATTGTAAAAAGGTATTTGGTGTTGCCCAGGCCGCTGCTCTGCAAATATCTGCTTGGGAGGTACTGTTGGACGTTTCCCAGGAGGATGCCACACTTCTTGTTGAGTGTGCTTGAACCTGCAAGGGGGCGGGCATGGCCTGGGGGTGATAGGCCAAAGCGATGGCATCAACGTCCCAGTGGGAAAGCCTCTGTTTAAAAACAGCGTTCCCTTTCCGCTGTACACCAAAGCAGATAAAGAGCTGCTATGAGGGGTGCTGACTCCAAAGGAGGAGATGGTGGGCGAGTCTAAAACTCACATGTCCAAGAACAGGCTCTATCACGTATTTTAGTAAAAGGGTCGCAATCTCCGCACGTAGGGTGTTGGCGTCTTTGCCGTGCACCGAGGTAAAGCGGACGCCAGTGTAAGGGGTGGGGGCCTGGCAAACTGAATCGCGTATCCGAGTCGAATGGTCCTGGCCAGCCAGCATGACATTCGTGGCCTGGACAGCAAGGTTGTTCACAGAGCGCAGTTCCTTTAACACGGTAGGGTCAGGAATACCCAAGTGCAGATCTTTGAGTGCCTTGGCCTGGTGAACCTGCAGGAGGGCCATGGCATGCAGAGCGGAGGGGGCCTGTCCGGTGGCGCTGTTGGATTTGGCGGTCAGAGACGACATCATCCTACAGGCCTTGGAGGGGAGCACCGGGCGATCCTGCAGGTGACAGCGTTTTCTGGACATAGGTGGATCGCAACCGCTCTGTCCACCTGGGGGACCTCCGAGTACCCATGTGCCGCCCCGCTGTCAAGGGTAGTGAGAGCGGAGAAGCGAGGAGGTCAGTTGCTGGCAGTGAAAGGTGCCCTCCGCGATCTAGTCAGCTCATCATGCACCTCCGGGAAGAAAGGGGGGGCATGGCTGTGAGCGGCACCCAGTGAGGAACCAATTGTCTAGCCGTGAGGGCTGTGGGGAGGATGGAGGGTTCCAGTCAAACCCCATGCTAACGGCAGCCTGGGCAAGCATGCTGGCCATCTGGGCATCAGCCTCAGACTGGACGTGTGACCCGAAGGTGTCAGTCCAGTGAGTGAATTGTCTCTGATGCAGCAGGAAACTCGTCATTTAGCTCGGGGGAGCCCGGACAGAAGTCAACAAGCATGCCAGGGGACGGGTGGTTCGTGAGGATCTATCAAGTGAAACCGAGCCCGCTGCCATCCCCAAATTGCCTCCATCACCAGCCGGGTCATCCTCAATCCTGTGGGAAGAAGGAGCGATGTGGGGGAGGCTGGAGTGGTGTTCCTCTTTAAGAAGGAAATCCGTGACTGCAACGTTGCCATGGTTAATTACTCACAGTGAGAACATGAACCATTCACAAATGCTGCCTCAGTGTGATCGCAGTCCAGACACATGAGGCAGCATCTATGACCATCAGGATTGGAGAGAAATCGACCATATCCAGGAACTACACGGGGTGGAAGAGCATCTTTACAAAGACACGTCCTGAAAAGGACGTTCAATGCCAGCTGTGTTTTTGCTCTTTTAGAGAAATAAAAACTTTTAGGGGAAACACTCTCTTTTAGAAGCACGGTCGAAGTGCCCAGAGGCAAAGCTACACTGCCGTGCAGAAAAGGAGAAAGCCGCTGATATTTGCCGTAGATCCAACAGCAGACGTCTACAGAAGTGAGTGGAACAGAAGTGATCACAGCTCGCTGATCATACAACCGCTTGGCTCCAAACAAGTAATCTGATTGAACAGTTACACGATTCCCTCCTTTTATACCCTTATGTCCGGGGGAGGGACATGCAAATTCTGATTGGGCTTTTCCCAAGTTCAGAGGTAACCGAGGCCTTCAAGAAAGTCCCCTAGTGTCGCTTCATTTGACACAACATCAAGTGAGCGACAGACAGGGAATGATGCTTTGAACCAGGAGCTATTATAGTCAGTAACTGGTGGGTGGGAAACTAGTTACAAATCAAAAAGAGAAATGAAAAATGCATACAGCATTCATGCTTGGGTCTCATGAGGTTAAGGTAAAGGGTTTGCATTGTGTCCATTTAAATATTAGGAGTTTATTGCCAAAGATAGATGAGTTAAGGTGGTTGTTAAAAAATTGCCAGGGGGTGATTTTATATTTGACAGAATCCTAGTTAGATTCAACAATGATGAAGTTGGTATTGAAAATTATATTATAATTTGAAAGGATTGCAATAGAAAAGGAGTTGTTTGTGCTTTTATTATATCCTATAGTATTCTCAATGTTAAAGGCCTTTTTTGTTTGGAGTGTGTTTTTGACCACCAAATCAAAAGAGGGGATTGATTATGCCTTGGACAGTTTTAATGGTACTTTGAAAAAGGAATGTATGTTCATGGGGGATTTTAATACGGATGTTAGTAAAAGATCAGGGGTAAATTATAATGCTCTAAGAAGATTATATTAAGCATTTCTTTTAACTCGGCTTATTAAAAATCCCACTAGGATTTGGGACAGCTGGGATAGTATCATAAACCTTACTTTGGTGTCTGATGAAAAAAAAAAATACGGTGTCAGTTATCATTATATTATTTTCTGTACTATATTTTTTGTCTAAAACATTTCCTAGTAGTCATAAAAAGTCAGGATTAGAAAGCTTAAAAATTATGACAAAATATTAAAAGATCACTAAAATACAGTTAAATAGTTAAATATAAAAAACACCTCATCGGTTGATGATGCTTGGCTAAATTTTTAATATTTCTTTCTTTCTGAAGTGAACAAAGTCACCACTCTTAAACAGCTGAGGTTAAAAAGGCTAATTGTAGATTATAAATCTAAAACTGGTTCATCAAAAATATGGCTTAAATCTTGATGGAGAAATATAATTGAGTGAAGTTGTGAACAAATTAAATTCATTTTTCCCCATCTATTGCTAATAGCTTAGTAGAAAGGCTTTCTCCAAATAAGGGGCATTATGGGATGGATTCTGTAGATAAGTTCTACTCAAGTCAAGGAGTGTTACAAGTCTCTTTTTCTTTTATCAAAGTTACAATAGAAGGGATTACTATGATGTTAAATGAACTACAATTGTTAAATGCAACCGGTCTATATAGCATTCTAGCTAGGTTTTTACAAGATGCTGCAGACAATATTGCACCGGACATAACATATATTGTGAATTTATCACTAGAAAAGGGTAGTGTACCATAATTTAATTAAACACAAAAGGAATAGACATGTTTCATAGAACTACCAGCCATCTTCTACTCCATCCTTGGTGTGGCATCAAATCATTTACAAATATTGTGCATATGCAGATGTATTAATATGTAAGCAAACTTAAAACAATTTATGATTTTCAGTCAGGATTTAGGAGGTCTTATTCCACAGATTCATGTTTATTTTACAGATAAGAAAACCTATTGATGATGGAGAATTGTGTGATATGGTTCTTTTGGACCTTCAAAAAGACTACAGTAAACCACTCAATATGTTTAGATAGAATATATGAGTTTTTCCGATTACAGAATTTGCATGGTTGACATCTTATCTTGCTGGGAGGGTTCAGTGGGTAGAGGTTGATGGTATCCTTTCTGAGAGGAAACCTGCAAGTAATGGTGTTCCCCAGGAAAGTGTACTATTGTATTTTAAATAATATGCAAGCTGCTTGTGATTGTAACTTGTTTAAATGCTGGGGATTTTGCATAGTTGGTTTCAAATAAGGATGCTTGGAATGTTCCGGAGAAGTTAGATGAGAAACTAAATAATGTAAGACATTAGCTCTCAGAAATGTTTTTTTTTTTTTTTTAATTGCATAGGGCTTCTGAGCTGGTTGTCAACGTTGGAGACTGTATCATTTCAAATAGAATATGTTAATCGTGGTTCTGTTCTTGATTATAGCTTAAGTGGATTAAGTATTAGAGCTGCATGATTATGACAAAAGTAGTAATTGTGATTATTTCCTATGATATTGTAATAGTGATTACTAATTTTGATTAATAGAATTTACATTTAAATACTTATTTTTTGTGGGGCAGTTCCATGCTATATTCTTCATCTAGGCTATGCATCAAAACAACTTGAAAACTGTGCTTCTGAATTCCTTTTGTATTTTAATTGCATGAAAAATTCAAAAGTGTTATTCATATCTTGGGTAAATTGTACATAGTGAGAATTACTGATATGCCTTTAGACTAATTTAAACTCAGATCAGATCATGCACACAACGGCCCAAAACACATGTTGGAAATAGAAAATGTTGCCGCTGTGGTACTACACCTATATGGAATGCTGTAATTGACATGTTTCAAGTTTCTATAATGTGACAGCTGTAATTATAATAGCAATACTATTTTTTATTAATTGTTTAAGGCAAGGTTAATACCAGACAAAACGTATAGCTAGAAATGTTGGATTTCTGGACAGAGAATTTGTAAGAGTACTAGCATCATGTTTATTACAAGCTCATTTTGATTATGCTTGTAATTCTTGGATGTTTGATCTGACTTGTGTGTGAATGGGAAGGATGTATCTCAGAATAAATTTACTAGATTTGTTTCATTTTAGGGATTCATCACCACACTCATGTAGGGCAAAATATATATTTTCGAGAGCTTGGTTGGTTGCTAGCTGAATACAGAGCATTTATCCTTAAACGTAATATGGATCTTAAAATAATCAAAAAAAGAGCTCAAATCTATTTATATATATATATATATATATATATATATATATATATATATATATATATATATATATATATATATATATATATATTAACAGCATACAGTTAATATATATATATTTAGGGTTTAGTTACAATACCAAGCAGAGTATAATAGATCTTATCAGGCTTGTAAAGTAATTGAGTCAAAATACTTAATTATTATACTTAAGTGTAATTTTTGGGGATTTGTACTTTACTTGAGTGAAATTCAATTTAAGTGAAAAAATAGTACATTTTACTCCATACATTTTTATTTAAACTTGAAAATAATGGACTTACTGGACTGAAGCCGCCTTTTCACTCCATCTGACAAACAAAAGATGATTTCAAATGGAGTGGAGGGCTGTGTGGAGTTCCGGCCATCTGCAGAATTTCAGAAATTAAACCGACAGCGCCTGCATATCCCCCACCCTTTTAACTGAGGCCAGAGCCAATATGAGTGTGATCAACAAATTCCAATGGGGTTGTGGGCATTAATTTGCTTGTCATGTTCATGGAAAAAAATTGTTTTACCTAGTCCTAGTTACCTAAAGAACATTTTCTTCATGCTCATTAACAGCATACAGTTGAAGTCAGAAGTTTACATACACTTAGGTTTAAGTTATTAAAATATTTTTTTTTAACCACATACAGATTTAATATTAGCAAACTATAGTTTTGTCAAGTAATTTAGGACATCTACTTGTGCATGACACAAGTAACTTTCTGCTCCATAACCAGAAAAAAAGCCAAACTACAGTTTGCAAGTGCACATGGGGACAAAGATATTACTTTTTGGAGAAATGTCCTCTGATCTGCTGAAACAAAACTTTAACTTTTTGGCTATAATGACCATCATATGTTTGGAGGAAAAGGGGTGAGACTTGCAAGCCGAAGAACACAATCCCAACTGTGAAGCATGGGAGTGGCAACATCATGTTGTAGGGATGCTTTGCTGCAGGAGGGACTGGTGTTCTTCACAAAGTAGATGGACTCATGAGGAAGGAAAAATATGTAGATATATTGAAGCAACATCTCAAGACATCAGACAGGAAGTTAAAGCTCAGTCACAAATGGGTCTTCCAAATGGACAATGACCCCAAGCATACCTCCAAAGTTGTGGCAAAATGGCTTAAGGACAACAAAGTCAAGGTATTGGAGTGTCCATCACAAAGCTCTGACCTCAATCTGATAGAAAATTTGTGGGCAGAACTGAAAAAGTGTGTGCGAGCAAGGAGGCCTACAGACCTGACACAGTTACAGCAGTTCTGCCTGGAGGAACGGGACAAAATTCCAGCTACTTATTGTGAGAAGCTTGTGGAAGGCAACCCAAAACATTTTTCCCAAGTTAAACAATTTAAAGGCAATGCTACCAAATATTAACAAAGTGTATGTAAACTTCTGACCCACTGGGAATGTGATGCTGAAATAAATCATTCTCTACTATTATTCTGACATTTCACATTCTTAAAATTAAGTTGTGATCCTAACTGACCTAAAACAGGGAATATTTTCTACAATTAAATGTCAGGAATTGTGAAAAACTGAGATTAAATGTATTTGTATATCAAATAATAAAGCCAGATGACCATTAAATGGGTCAAGAAAGAAATCACTGAACACTTGATTTGTGCCTCCAGTATGCGTTGGAGTTCTGGTGGTGTTTAATTTGTGAAAATGACTGCTCATTATCCATCTTATTACAAGACTACTTTCCAAAAATTAAATAAGTGGACATTAGGGCTGCAACTAATGATTATTTTAATAATCGGCTAATCTATCGATTATTCGAATATTCAAGCGATTATTACAATGATTAATCATTAGCTCTTAGCCGATTATTCTGCTTGTGCACCGACTTAAAAAGTATTAAATGTGCTTACTAACAACAAAGAGGACAAAATCATCTTTTAAAAATACCTCTAAATAAAAAAAAAATAATGCTTATGTTTAATTCAGTAAAAAATTAACTGCAAAACTCCTATTGTTATCAAGTGTTTTTGTCTTGTTTTCCATTTAAAATCCCTTATTCCACAAAATCCTTAAAACAAATTAAGATAAAGTCTCTTAAATATAAATGTATTTTGTATATAAGTGTATTTTTTCACTTGGTTATAATTCTGCAAGTGCAGTAAAGACAAAATATACTTCTATTCAACATCGATTCTCTCAAAGCAGGATAACATTGGAAGGTTGATGATTCACAATCATGCCACCAAAGAAAAACACAGTGGGGGAAGAGGTGGAAATTAAAAAAGCACTAGACTTTCTTGCGGAGGATGTAACTGAAATAAAGATTCAACAGAAACAAATCCTCGAACTGCTGGAGGAAGTCAAGATACTGCGTTTTCAAAACGCAGAAAAGGATAAAAGGATAACGGACCTGGAGCGGAAGGTGGAGGAATTGGAGCAATACTCCAGAATCAACGACCTGGTCGTTACTGGACTCAAAATTAATCCCCGGTCTTATGCACGCGCAGTGACCGCTGACAGCAGGGGTGAGCCCGGCGAGATGGAGGTGAGCTCCGCGGAACAACAGGTAGTGGCCTTTCTCGAGTCCAGAGGGATTACGCTGGATGTGGACAACATCGAGGCATGCCACCCCCTCCCCAGGAGGAAGAACAACGACATACCAGCAGTGATATTGAGGTTTGTGAACAGAAAAAAGAAGATCGCATTACTTAAACAAGGAAGGAAACTGAAGGGCACTAATGTATACTTGAATGATCACCTAACAAAGAGGAATGCGGAAATAGCCAGTAAAGCCAGGTACCTGAGGAAGAAAAAGAAAATTCAAAACACCTGGGTTACTAACTGCAAAATATTCATCAAGCTTAACGGAACATCAGAGGAGGCCAAGGTTTTGGTGATTAGAAGCATGGAAGAGTTGGAGAAATATGACTGAGAACGGGATTAATGAGATAAAAAAAAGTGTGTACATTATATAATGTCATATAATCACATTTCATCTACTTCAAGAGATACTAATGACATAGGGTTACAACAAAGGGTTCTGGACTATGATCACTTGGAACTGAAACCATTTGACTACACTGAGTACAATGCACAAGACTTGGAAGAAGAGAGAGACCCTGATAACAGGTTTTTCTCATCTATCAATATTAATTGCAACTATTTTACTGAAGATGATTATAACAACAATATCGACTCAGAAGGGATATTGTCAATTATACACTTTAACTGCAGAAGCATGTATTCAAACTTTAATACTATAAAAGATTATTTACAACAATTTATACATCCATTTAGCATTATAGCAATGTCCGAAACATGGTTTAATGAGGATAAAGGAATTGATTTTGAATTAGAAGGTTATGACCTCAACTACATGAACAGAGCAAATAAAGCAGGTGGGGGAGTTGCTATATATGTCCATAAGAATTCTAAGTTTAAAGTAATTGACAACATGACATTAACAATAAATGATATATTAGAATGTATTACGATTGAAATTCATAATGAAAAGAAAAAAAATATTATTATAAGTTGTGTATATAGGTCACCGGGTTCAAGTATGGAGTTATTTATTGACTGGATGGAAAAGATGTTTTCTATAGCAAATAACAAAATACTATTCATCTGTGGAGATTATAATATAGATTTGATAAATCCAAACAAACATAAAATAACAGATGAATTTGTGAATAGGATGTACAGTATGAGCTTATACCGAATCATCACCAGACCTAGTAGAATTACTTCGCATAGTGCCACACTCATTGATAATATTTTTACAAACAATACTGAATACACTACGGTCAGTGGCCTAATGATGTGTGACATAACTGACCATCTGCCAGTCTTCACACTGTATGATGACAACTATAAAAAAAATAATAAAGCTCCCCAAAAATCTATCTTTAAACGTATAAAGACGGAAGAAGCAATTAATTCACTCAATTATGACCTAATGGAACAAGACTGGAACACTGTATACAGAGAGAAAGATGTGAATATAGCGTACAATAGTTTTCTAGAAATATTTAGCACATTATACAACAAAAACTGTCCTATTCGACAATACAACTACAAGAATAAACTTATAAAATGTCCCTGGTTAACTAAGGGTTTACAAAATGCTTGTAAAAAGAAAAATACTTATTTAATACAATTTATTAAATTAAGGACAAAAGAATGTGAAAACAGATATAAAACATATAAAAATAAATTGATCAATATAATAAGAACTAGTAAGAAATTATACTATAAAAATGTATTAAATGAAAATAAAAATAATATTAAAGGGGTATGGGGTATATTAAATAGTATAATTAAGGATAAAATAATTAAGAATTCATATCCAGATTATTTTATTGATAAGAATATTGAAAACTTTAATATGCATAACATAGTAAATAGTTTCAATGAGTTTTTTGTAAATGTTGGACCAGATTTAGCAGCAATAATTCCTGAGCGTGAAAGTGATACATTCAATGAGTCAATTATAGAAAGGAATGCAAAGACCATCTTTCTCTCTGATGTGAGTGAGATAGAGATTATAGCTATTGTTAATAAATGCAAAAATAAAACATCTACTGATTGTCATAATATAGATATGACAATAATTAAAAAAGTAATAAATAGTATTTCAAAACCGCTAACATACATATGCAATGTATAATTTCAGACTGGAATTTTTCCAAATAAAATGAAAATCGCAAAAATAATACCATTATATAAAAATGGAAACAAGCACATCTTCACAAACTATAGACCTGTCTCTCTGCTACCTCAGTTTTCAAAAATCTTAGAGAAACTATTTAATGACAGATTAGAAAAATTTATAGACAAGTATGACATAATAAATGAAGGTCAGTATGGCTTTAGAACAAAGAGGTCCACATCAATGGCTTTAATTGAAGCTGTGGAAGAAATTACGAACACCCTAGACAAAAAAAAAATATGCAGTGGGAATATTTATTGATTTAAAGAAAGATTTTGATACTCTTAATCACTCAATTTTAGTAACTAAATTGGAAAAATATGGCATTAGGGGGGTGGCTTCGAACTGGATCAAAAGTTACTTAACTGAAAGACAACAGTTTGTGAAGTTGGGCGAGTTTACGTCACAGTGTCTGGGCATTGCTTGTGGGGTCCCTCAAGGATCAGTATTAGGTCCTAAATTATTTAATTTATATATAAATGACATATTTTGTGTATCTAAATTACTTAAATTTATATTATTTGCTGATGATACCAATATATTTTTTTCTTGTGATAATTATAATACACTTATAAAAATTGCAAATGAAGAATTAGTAAAACTAAAAACGTGGATGGATATTAATAAATTATCTTTGAATTTAAATAAAACGAAGGTAATGATGTTTGGTAATTATAAAGAAAACGCAGAAATATTATTAAGTATTGATGGTGTTACATTAGAAATAGTGTCAGAAATTAAATTCTTGGGAATAACTATTGATAGTAAATTAAGCTGGAAACCACACATCAGATACATACAAGGCAAAGTATCTAAAAGTATTTCTATAATTAATAAAGTTAAATACGTCTTGGAATATAATGCACTATATATATTGTATTGTTCACTGGTTCTGCCCTATTTAACTTATTGTATAGAAATTTGGGGCAATAATTATAAAAGTTCACTACATACCCTCTTCTTACTCCAAAAACGAGCAGTTAGAATCATACACAAGGTGGGATATTTTGATCATACAAACTTATTATTTTTGTAATCTAAAATTTTAAAACTTTTTGATCTAGTTGACTTTTATACTGCTCAATTCTTGTATAAAGCCAACAAAAATGATCTGCCGGGTAATATTCAAAAGTTCTTTTTGGGAAGAGAAGGGGGCTATAACCTGAGGGGATGTGAAAACTTTAAAGTCCAGGCGGTGAGAACCATCAGGAAAAGCTTGTGTGTGTCTGTGTGTGGTGTCAGACTTTGGAATGGTTTGGGGATACAGTTCAAGCAATGCCCAAATATTCACCAATTAAAATTAAAATTTAAAGAAATGGTGTTGACAAAATATGAGACTGAGTGAGGTATCTGGGTGCTCTTGTGTTTGTGATTGGGAGGGGTACTGGTTATGGTAAAATAAATTTAAGTATTTAGGATTATAAACGGTTCCTGTTTATTTATCTTGATATTGTAAATGGTGACACAATTACAAAAGAGTGGGATATGTGTACATAGCTGAGTAAATAATGATAATGATTATTATTAATTATTATTGATATTACTGTTATTGTAAAACTGTGTTTAAACAATATGTTAGGATATGGTTATATTTTATATATGATGTGATTATTATAGATATTGGGACATATTTGAATGTTATGATAATGAGGATTATCATATAGCATTATAGTGATTATTGAGATAGCATAATGTAATTGTAAGAAACTATAATATCAAATAAATATTATCAAAACAAATAAATTATTATTATTTAACTGTTAATGGCAGCGGATATATGGGGTAATATATGGGAAGGAATTGGGGGTGGGAGCAAATAAGTTATACTTCTTTCCACTCCCTTTCGAGCAACTATTATTATAAGTGTAAATAATATGTGTGTGTATCTGTATATATTTATATCTATGTATATGGGAGATAAGCTGTGCTATGTTATTTTTATTTCTTATATGTGTGTGTGTGTGTGTTAATATATATGTACTGTATATATTATATTTTATTTTGCTCGAAATAAACTTCAATCAATCAATCAAAGCAAGTCTAAATATATTATATGCTGCTTCTCAGAAGAATGCATCATTTTATAAAGGATTTTTAGATATTTTTAAATATTTCTATATTTAATATTATATTCAACATTCTCTGATACCAATTTTTGATTCTGCAGTATAGGTGCTAAAGAAAAATCTCTTGACAGTGGAAAAAATTGGCTTAATTTTCTTAAGGAAAATAATATAATTTTGTGCAATTCTCACATGAATTATTTTACTTTCAGTGCCAAAACAATTCTTCTTTAATCAGGAGATATTTGAAGCTTTCTTCACACTGATCGTGCGTCATTGACTGGCTGTGTTGTGTTTAAATTGACAGTACTGCACACTTAATTAGAAGGTCTCTAGGGAACAACTGTGTGCAAATAAAGGTTTTGTGAAGTCCTCCACCACTCTGATTAACGTTTTAGCTCATCAGTCTCATTAACACACACACACACCAGACAGAGATGCACTTATCTCAGCACATTTTTGTCATCCACAAGCATGCACACACATGCGCATGCATTTTATAAACATATATAGTATTTTTGCTTAATTCTAAACTAATCATGATGTACACTGGCGGCCAAAAGTTGTTGGAGTGGAAAATGTACTGATTTTTTTCTTATGGAAAGAAATTGGTACTTTTATTCACCAAAGTGGCATTCCACTGATCACAATGTATAGTCAGAAAATTACAATTTGAAAACAATGTTCAGAACATCTTAATCTACTTCAAACAGTTCTCATAAAAAAAATGTCCACATGCAGCAATTGCAGATCTTTGACATTCTAGCTGTCAGTTTGTCCAGATCTCAGGTGACATTTCACCCCACACTTCCTGAAGCATTTGCCATAATAGATGTGACTGTCTTCTCGGGCACTTCTCACGCACCTTACAGTCTAACTGATCCCACAAAAGCTCAATGGGTTTAAGATCCATAACCTTTTTCTTTTTGTTTTTCTTTTTCAAAAGTGACTTTTTCTTTGCAATTCTTCCCATAAGGCCTGCACCCCTGAGTCTTCTCTTTACTGTTGTACATGAAACTGGTGTTGAGCAGGTAGAATTCAATGAAGCTTTCAGCTGAGGATATGTGAGGCGTCTATTTCTCAAACTAGAGACTCTGATGTTCTTATCCTCTTGTTTAGTTGTACATCTGGACTTCCACATCTCTTTTTGTCCTTGTTAGAGCCAGTTGTCCTTTGTCTTTGAAGACTGTAGTGTACATCTTTGTATGAAATCTTCAGTTTTTTGCCAATTTCAAGAACTATTATATATCCTTCATTCCACATAACAAGGATTGACTGATGAGTTTCTAGAGAAAGCTGTTTCTTTTTTGCCATTTTTTACCTAATATTGACCTTAAGACATGCCAGTCTATTACTTACTGTGGCAACTCAAAAACAAACACAAAGACAATATTAAGCTTCATTTAATGAACCAAATAGCTTTCAGTTTGATGTAATGGCAAGTGATTGTCTAGTATCAATTATTTAGCATGATTACTCAAGCATAAGGTGTTTGAAATGTAATGGTGCTGTTTTTTACATCAGTAATGTCCTGACTATACTTTGTGATTTCTTTCAAAACAGCTAAATCTGTACATTATTCCAAACTTTTGGCCGCTAGTGTGTATCCTATATATTGACTTATTGTTATATTGAACAGTACAAGAAAAAACATAGTAACTACACATTTTGTCAAAATTGAGTTACACAACCAAAATCAGGTCTCTTGGTCTATGATCTGTCCTGTAGCAGAAAGGTTCGACTCAACTGAGTGGTTTCATTACTGACAAGGATTTTAGGAATTTTTGGGCCAATACCGATAACCTAGAATTCACAGCTCATTGTGTCTGATACCGATAACCAATATTTATTTTTATTTTTTTATTATTTTTAATCCTTTAACCTGGAACTGCTATCTTATTCATTAAAATTGTCTCATTTGAAAAAAAAAAATATAATTTTAAAGCTTGGACTTTGGACTTGCTGGTATTTAGGTTTGGTGAATGTATAATGAACCAGAAATGTGCCTTTATTACTGTTGAATGCTGATTTGAAAAACAAAT
This sequence comes from Moxostoma hubbsi, assembly GCA_032164185.1. NCBI lineage: Eukaryota > Metazoa > Chordata > Actinopteri > Cypriniformes > Catostomidae > Moxostoma > Moxostoma hubbsi. The sequence goes on along the minus strand of JAVLUX010000025.1, from coordinate 38,404,741 downwards.
AAATGACTACACTTGTATGGTACCCATTTATATTTACGGTACTCCTGATGATACAGATAGAGAATTTTGATCTTCTAACAGATGTGATAATGCATTAAACCAAAATAATGTGATAAAGAGCATGTAACAAACATTAAACAACAAAACACAAAATACAAACCATAATCTCTGTATACATGGTGTAATATTTATGATAGCAGCCAGACTGTGAGTGTAGTGGTAGTAGTGGTAGTTGTGTATGTGTGTGTGTGTGGCATTGTGCTTCTGCGCATATGACATTATCTTCAGAAAAGCTGACTAACACTCTACAGCATCTCTGCTCAACAGGTAATCGCACATGCTCGAGATCTCTCTCACACACACACAATAAAGTGACATTTCTTAATTGTTAAGGGAGGCTTGGATGCATCATTTGGTTTGAACTAGCAACAGCAGATTCTGATACGTTGTGTAAGACAGTAGTTCCATGCACAAATGCGTTTTTTATGACCATGCTCAGATTTTCCTAATTCTTTTTTCTTTACTTGTTCATTTAACTGTTGTATATAAGCAGTATCACATTTACAATCATGCTATTTGGCCCTAAATCAGCACTGCTGTGATTACCTATGGCACTCAGCCTGCAGCAGAATCACGGCAATGCTGATTTAGGGCCATATCGCACTCTTGCTCGTGTGATATTGCTTATATACACACTGGTGGCCAAAAGTCAAGTCAAGTCAAGTGGTTTTTATTGTCATTCAACCATATACAGTTGTACAGTACACAGCGAAACGAGACAAAGTTCCTCCAGAACCATGGTGCTACATAAAACAACATAGGACAAACACAGAACCACATGAGACTACACAGACTAAATAACATTTATACATAAAGGGCACATGCAAACGTGTGCAAAAATGTATGGGACAGTACAATAAATTACTAAAAGGAAAAGGACAATACACACAGTGCAGCACTGACTAGTACACATTTGTAATCTGAGTAGTGCAAAAAGATGACACTTTCTAAAAATGCCAAATGTAAACATAACATACTATGAAATAGTGTTCTATGGACATAGCAGTTATTGAGGTAGCAGCCAGGTATAAGTGACAATGAATTAAACTGCAACTCTGGACATGTGCAAAAGTTGGATGGTGTACAGGTGTGTGTCAGTCCAGCCTCGGAATATTGATGAGTCTGATGGCTTAGGGGAAGAAGCTGTTACACAGACTGGTTGTGATGGCCCGAATGCTTTGGTACCTCTTGCCAGATGGCAGGAGGGTGAAGAGTTTGTGTGAGGGGTGTGTGGGGTCATCCACAATGCTGGTTGCTTTGCAGATGCAGCATTTTGTGGATGCAGCGTTTTGTGTAAATGTCTTTGATGGAGGGAAGAGAGGCCCCAATGATCTTCTCAGCTGGTCCTCACTATCCTCTGCAGGGCTTTGTGGTCCGAAACGGTACAAGTCCCAAACCAGTGATGCAGCTGCTCAGGATCCTCTCAATAGTCCTTCTATAGAATGTAGTGAGGATGGGGGGGGGTGGGAGATGTGCTTTTCTCAGAAAGTAGAGACGCTGTGGGGCTTTCTTGGTAATAGAGCTGGTGTTGAGGGACCAGGTGAGGTTCTCCGCCAGGTGAACACCAAGGAATTTGGTGCTCTTGACGATCTCAACATAGGAACCGTCGATATTCAGCGAAGAGTGGTCACTCTGTGCTCTCCTGAAGTCAACAACCATCTCTTTTGTTTTCTCCACATTCAGAGACAGGTTGTTGGCTTTTCACCAGTTCGTTAGATGCTGCACCTCCTCTCTGTTTGCTGACTCGTCGTTCTTGCTGATGAGACCCACCATGGTCGTGTCATCGGCGAACTTGATAATGTGGTTCAAGCTGTGCAATGCTGCACAGTCGTGAGTCAGCAAAGTGAACAGCAGTAGACTGAGCACACAGCCCTGGGAGGCCCCAGTGCTCAGTGTGGTGGTGGTGGAGATACTGTTCCTGATCCGGACTGACTGAGGTCTCTCAGTCAGGAAGTCCAGGATCCAGTTGCAGAGGGAGGTGTCCAGGCCCAGTAGGTTCAGCTTTCCAATCAGGTGCTGAGGAATGATTGTGTTGAATGCTAAGCTGAAATCTATGAACAACAATCAAACATATGAGTCCTTATTATCTAGGTGGGTGAGGGCCAGATGGAGGGTGTTGTGATGGAGTCGTCTATTGAATGGTTGGTATGATATGCGAAATGCAGTGGGTCTAGTGTGGGGGGCAGCTGGGTCTTAATGTGCCTCATGACGAGCCTCTCAAAGCACTTCATGATGATGGGTGTGAGTGCAACGGGATGGTAGTTATTGAGGCAGGACATCTTTGGCATAGGGACAATGGTAGTGGCCTTGAAGCAATAATGACAGCGCTGCTCAGAGAGATGTCGGTAAGAACATCTGCCAGCTGGTCTGCACATCCAATGAGCACTCTGCCAGGAATTTTGTCTGGTCCAGCAGCCTTCCGTGGGTTGACTCTACGTAGAGTTTTCCTCACATCAGCTGTGTTAAGACAGAGCACCTGGTCGTTGGGAGGAAGCGTGGTCTTCCTCGCCACAACATAGTTCTGTGCCTCAAACCAAGCATAGAAGTCATTCAGTGCATCTGGAAGCGAGGCATTTTTGTCACAGGCAACTGATGTTGTCCTGTAGTTGGTGATGGTCATCCACAGCTTCTGGTTGGAGCATGTGGTGATGGTCTTGGAGAAAGTGACATCATTAATGCACTTGCTGATGTAGCTGATCACTGATGCTGTGTATTCCTCCAATTTGGTAGAGTCACCATATGTTGCAGCCTCCCTGAACATGTGCCAGCCAGTACACTCAAAACAGTCCTGAAGAGCAGAGATGGCTCCTGCTGGCCAGGTTTTCACCTGATTCTGAAGCAGTTTTGTGCACCTGACAAGCAGTCTGTATGTTGGGATTAGCATAACAGAGATGTGGTCTGAGTAGCCGAGGTGGGTGTGGGGCTCCGCCCGGTATGCGCCTGGGATGTTTGTGTAAAAAAAGATCAAAGTTTGGAATAATGTAGAGATTTTGCTGTTTCGAAAGGAAATTGTTACTTGAATTCACCAAAGTGGCATTCAACTCATCACAAAGTATAGTCAGGACATTACTGATGTAAAAAACAGCACCATCACTATTTGGAAAAAAGTCATTTTTGATCAAATCTAGACAGCAGCCATCACTCCAAAACTTCATCCTTGAATAATCATGCTAAATTGCTAATTTGGTATTAAAAAAATTGCATGCCATTATATTAAACACTGTTGAAAGTTATTTGATTAATTAAATGAAGCTTAACATTGTCTTTGTGTTTGTTTTTGAGTTGCCACAGTAAGCAATAGACTGGCGTGTCTTAAGGTCAATAATAGGTCAAAAATGGCAAAAAATAAACAGTTTTCTTAGAAACTCATCAGTCAATCATTGTTTTGAGAAATGAAGGCTATACAATGCTTGAAAATGCCCAAAATCTGAAGATTTCATACAAAGGTGTACACTTCAAATACAAAGGACAACTGGCTCTAACAAGGACAGAAAGAGATGTGGAAGACCAGATGTGTGTGTATATATATATATATATATATATATATATATATAATGTAACACAGATCAAATTCGCGGGCAAGGAAGAGGCGAGAAACCGGCTTGTCAAATAAATAATAATTTAATGAAGAACTTAAAACAAACATTTAGGACAGCAGACGTCTGCTGATTAAGCTCTCTCTCCCGATCGCCGTCTGCGAGTGGCCTTTTAACCCTCTTGCCGGCTCAATCAGCCAGATACGGGACCGGGCGTGCGCAATCAAAGGCCACCGCAGAGCGGTATCGAGAGAGAGAGAGAGGAGAGAGAGAGAGATTAAAGAAACGAAAGAAAAAAAAAACGTACTCGCCGGTTCTCTGATATGCCGCAGCTCGTTCCTCAGCCACTTCTCCACCCTCTTCAGGACAGCAGCCGCGCCTCTCCGGGCAGATCGGAGGCAGTCCTCAGCCCCTGGCGGACGGAACGCCCCGCCGCGTTCCCAGGGTATCGAAGGGGCCTCCCCCCGCCCCTGGCAGCGGTTCTCCCGCTCCAGGCGGTCGGCGGCGAGCCCCTCCCCGCACGCGGTCGGCAGTCTCCAACTCCGCCGCGTTCCAGCAGCTACTAGGGGACTCCCCCGCCCCTGGAAGCGGCCCTAACCGCTCCAGGCGGTCGGCCAGGAGCCCCTCCTCCCCTCGCGGTCGGCGGCCGTTCCTCCGCGTCCAGGTGGCTGGGCTCCTCCGTCTCCCGGCAGATAGCCGCGGCTGCTCCATTGAGAAGTGGCGAGAACTCCGCTATGGCGTATCCCTCTTCCTTCCCGGGCTTTCGGCACCAATGTAACACAGATCAAATTCATGGGCAAGGAAGAGGCGAGAAACCGGCTTGTCAAATAAATAATAATTTAATGAAGAACTTAAAACAAACATTTAGGACAGCAGACGTCTGCTGATTAAGCTCTCTCTCCCGATCGCCGTCTGCGAGTGGCCTTTTAACCCTCTTGCCGGCTCAATCAGCCAGATACGGGACCGGGCGTGCGCAATCACGCGCCGGTCCCGCCCTCCACCGTGCCACAATATATACACTCACAGTGCATTGCATATTACCAAATTATAAATGGTTCACTGAAATTTCATTCTGATTGATATTTTATTTAGAAATACTGAAACTCAAAATCAGTTATTGTAAGTTGACATTTTTTTATGCAAGCTGAAATATCTAGCTTGCATAAGTATTAAAACCCCACACATTAATATATAGTCGAGCCACCTTTTGCTGCAATAACTGCTTTATGTCTTTTGGGGTTCATATGAACCAGCTTAGCATAGAGTGACAAAGCGATTTTGGCCCATTCTTCTCTGCAGATTTGCACCATGTTGTTCAGGTTGGTTGGGTGGGTGACGCTTGTAGACTGCAATTTTCAAATAGTGCCACAGATTCTCAATAGGATTGAGATCAGGACTTTGACTGGGCCACTGTAGAATATTTATTTTTTGTTCTTGAGCCACTCCAATTTAGGCCTTGTGCTTGGGATCATTGTCATGCTGGAAGGTGAATTTCCTCCCAAGCTTCTTTTTTGCAGACTGAAGCAGGTTCTCTTGCAATATTTCCCTAAGATTTGCTCCATCCATTCTTCCTTCAATTCTATCAAGATGCCCAGTCCCTGCTGATGAGAAGCATCCCCACAGCATGATGCTGCCACCACCATACTTCACTGTAGGGATGGTGTGTCTTGAGGCATAGGAATTGTTAGGTTTACGCCACAAATAGCGCTTTGAATTTTGGTCTCATCTGACCACAAAAGCTTCTCCCACATCTCAGCTGGGTCACTCACATGCTTTCTGGCAAACTCTAGATGTGATTTAAGATGGTACCTTTTGAGTAACAGCTTCTTTCTTGCCACCCTCCCATGCAGGTCAGTGTTATGCAGTGCTCTTGATATGGTTGACTGGTGCATCATTAATCCACTCCCAGCCACTGAACTCTGTAGCTCATTCAAAGTGATTGGTGGCCTCTCTGTGGCTTCTTTCACAAGTCTCCTTTTGTTAGAGCACTGAGTTTTGAGGGACGGCTTTTTCTAGGCAGTGCCTAGGTGGTGTGGTGCAGCATCCACTTCCTGATTATTGATCCAACTGTGCTAACTGGGATATCCAAACATTTGGATATTATTTTGTACACTTTAAACTAATAAAACATTTTCAAAACAAAGTTGAAAGCTGGGAATAATATGATCTCTAACAATCTTGCAGAAATCAGACTAAAAACAAGTCAAGTAGGGACAACTCGAAAATAAATGTAAAATTGTTTCCACCTGCAGACCACAAAATGTACAGAATATATTGACATCACAATTAAATCTCACTACAAGAAAATAATTAGTGGAGTAGTACTAATAAATAAGTTTGAAGGAAATTTCTTTGATTTTATTTGTGCCAAGTTAAATATAGTTTAATACTCAATCTTTAAACGCATCTTGAGATCCCTTAGTTTGCATTTGAGTGTTTTGAATGCAAGAACACCTAGGCTGCGTCCCAATTCGCCTACTTATACTACGACCTAAAAGTATGTACTTTTTTTTTGAAGAAAAAGTACATACTTTTGAGTGTGTAGCAAAAGAGTATGCACGTTCTAGGACATACTACGAAGACGCCATGCAATGGAAGAGAATGTGGTTGCCTAGTTACGCACACAGCGACAGTTAAACAAACATCGTCGTTGGCAATGCGCCAGTTAATGAGGCGCTCAGTGTCTTCATCGGACCCTACAAGATAAACACGGTACTTTTTTTGCACAACACAAATCCATTAATATTATGAGACAATAAAATATAACTTTAATTAGCGCTAAACGTTTAAGTTCTTACACTTAAAAACTGAGGGCGCATCTCCGCTGCCGCATCTGGCTGCCATGTTTGCATCGTCTCAAAGCTCCTCCCTCCCGCACGCAATGGGTTGTGGGCAATATTAGCCGTTAGAGTGTGCATCGATCTGCACTTCGGATTCTGACCGGAAATAGTAGACCATCCGGGTATCTTTGGAACACTCATTTCAACATACTACGATTTGGGACGTACTAATTCTATTTTCGAATACTATTTAGGACGGATAGTATGCGAATTGGGACGCAGCACTACTGAAGTGTTTTCTTCACTGTATAAACTGTGTGTTGCTCATACAGCTGAAGTTTCACTTACTGCCCTCTGGAGTAAACAGGTGGTACTACAAGCTTGCATTTCTCAGGAATCTTCCATATTATGGTCTGGGGGCAGTGCGATTAATTGCGTACATTTTTTAACGCGTTATTTTTTGTAAAATTAATAGCACTGAATTAACACGTTAAATCGACAGCCCTAATATATAATATATATATATATATATATATATATATATATATATATATTAGGGCTGTCGATTGATGCAGGTGATGCAGGCACTGGCCAGTAATTTCGGTGAGGTTCGGTGTGTGCCATCCTAAGTCCAAGGTTCAGACATTGGCATATGACGTTTCCCATGTCTTATGGTTGGAGTTGGCATCAGTTCATCCTCTGAAGTTCATCATAATAGACCGAAGTGATGTTTGGCTGGCACCGGCTGCATTTAGTCATCATCACACAGCGAAACGTTGCAGTGGAGTCCAACATGAAGCAGGAATGGAGCTGGATCCAGCCCTTTCTGGTGACCTCAGGATAGGAGTCCCGAGGTTGAGACAGGGAAACAAATAAAAAAATATAAGCATAGATGCCATTCAATTAATTGCAGAGTTATAGATCATGATCAATATTTCTGGTTTCTGGTTCCGGCAGACCTAACTAAAGCAGCCTTATTGTGGGTTGAAGGATAAATTAGGTGTATGCCTGGCTAAATAGATGAGTCTTTAGTCTAGACTTAAACTGAGGAAGAGTGTCTGCATCTCGAACAGTGTTAGGGAGACTATTCCATAGTTAAGGAGCAAAATATGAAAAGGATCTACCTCCTTTTGTGGATTTTGATATTCTAAGAATTATTAAAAGGCCAGAATTTTGCGATCGTAATGAGCGTGATGGAATATAACATGGTAGAAGGTCACTTAAGTACTGCGGAGCTAGACAATTCAAAGCTTTGTATAGAGTTAACAGAATTTTCAAATTAATACGAAATTTAACAGGTAGCCAATGTACCGATGATAAAATGGGGCTAATATGATCATATTTCTTGGTTCTCGTTAGCACTCTGGCTACTGCATTTTGAACCAATTGAATTTAATTTATTGATCTTGCTGGACATCCTCCCAGGAATGCATTACAATAATCTAGTCTTGAGGTCATGAAAGCATGAATTAGTTTTTCGGCATCAGCAACAGAGAGCATCTGCTTTAATTTAGCAATATTTCTTAGGTGGAAGAATGCTGTTTTTGTACCAAATAACATTGGTAATTTGATTTTCTAAGGACAGATAGGTATCAAATATAACACCTAAGTTCTTCGCTGTTGAAGATGATGTAACAGTACATCCATCGAGAGTCAAATTATATTTTAGTTGTTTATTTTTATAGTTTTTTGGTCCAATAATTAGTATATTTGTTTTGTCAGAATTGAGTAGAAGGAAATTTCTGGCCATCCAATCATTTATTTCATTGATACACTCTGCTAATTTGGAGAATTGTGAAATCTCATCAGGTTTTGAAGAAATATAAAGTTGTGTATTGTCGGCATAGCAGTGGAAACTTATTCTACGATTCCTGATATCTCCCAGGGGAAGCATATACAAGGAGAAGAGCAGAGGCCCTAAAACTGATCCCTGTGGCACTCCATACTTTACTTTTGTTTGGTTTGACAATTCCTCATTTACATAGACAAAGTGGTAGCTGTCTGCTAAATAGGACCTAAACTGTACTGTGATGAGGCCTAAATCCTGACTGAAATTATTCGTATATACTATTTCTCTGTAGAAATTAATATATTTGGGAGGATACTACCTTTTCGTGTATTTTCGACATAAACGGGAGATTTGAAATTGGTCTATAATTAGCCAGTTCTCCAGGATCAAGTTGTGGCTTCTTAATAAGCGGTTAAACTGCCATTTTAAAGTTTCTTGGGACATGTCCTAAGCATAGTGAGGAGTTAATAATATTAAGAAGAGGTTCTGAAATTACAGGAGATACCACTTTTAAGAGCTTAGTTGGTATTGGATCTCACAAACATGTTGTGGCTTTTGATGTTTTGATAAGTTTTGTTAGCTCTTCATGACCTATGACAGAGAAGGATTGAAGTTGCACATGAGGAAAATTATTAAGACACCGTTTTCTGAGGTGCTATGACAGATGATTGCATAATTCCATTAAACGTAATATCTGGTTCTGTTGAGGCTTTATCCCTAACCAATTTAGTCACAGTATTGAATAAACACCTAGGATTATTGTGGTTATTTTCTATGTTTACTATAATATGCTGATCTGGCAGCATATTAGCTACAGACACTATCCTTTCATGCACCACAAAATACTTCTAATTTTGTATTCTTCCACCTGCGCTCCATTTTCCTAGCTGCTCTCTTGAGAGCATGAGTGTGATCATTGTACCATGGTGCAGGGCTTATTTCTTTACTTTTCTTTAATCGAAGTGGAGTGACAATATCAAGATTGCTAGAGAAGACTGCATTTATATTTTTTGTTATGTCATCAAGTTCTTCTGTGCTTTGGGGTTTATTGAGTGTATGAGATAGATCTGGAAGATTTTTAGTGAAGCTATCTTTTGTGGTCGAAAGAATAGTTCTACCTGACCGATAGCGTGGTGTAGATTGAGTAATTTAGTAGATTAGCTGATTGCAGCAAACAAGAGACGAGGTAATGATCTGAGATGTCATCGCTCTGCTGCAGAATTTCTATATTATCAACATCAACTCCATATGACAGAATCAAATCTAGCATATGATTATAGTGATGAGTTACATTTCATGTTACATTTCTTGTTACAAAATTTCCTGTTACATTTTGTCTGACTCCAAGAGAGCTGAGAATATCGATAAATGCTAATACCAATGTGCCATTTTCATTATCTATGTGAATGTTGAATTCACCAACAATTAAAAAATATAATAAAATGAGCATATTCACCAAGGAAATCAGAATAAGGCCTGGGTGACCTACACTGTAGCAAGGGTAAAAGATGACATAGTTTTTTTAATTTATATCTGACAGTGTCACATTAAGCATTATTATTTCAAAAGACTTACATTTATATCCTGTCCTCTGAGTAACAGCAAAAACTTCACTGTAAACACCTCCTCCTGGACTCTTCAGACGAGCATGTTTTTTTATCTTTTTCATGTTTTTATTGTGGCAACCACAAGGACAAAGAACACTATATGTATTGATCTAGACCATGCCACCCTGGGAATTTTACCCAGAGAATATTATCCACGCATAGGTTCCCCACTAGAGACAGGAAGACATGGAGACACGGGTATTTATGCAAAGTACAAAAAAGTTTATTATAATTTATAATAAAAACCCGGACACAGAAAGGCGACAAGCCTCAAACAATCACATATATTAATAATACAAATACAATGTTCACAGAAAGAAAGCTGTGGCCTCTATTTAGAGGTGCCCTCGCAAAAGATATATTACGTTCCCCTCAAACGCACTACACACTCACACTCATAGCATAAGAGCCCCAGTGAAGTGATCAGTCATGGCACACGGTGTAGAAACCACCACCAAAACAGGGAGAGGAATGATCAATACCCCAAGCAAAAAGGGCCGCAGCTTCTAAAAAAATACACACTCTCCACACCACACACATACCACAAAGAAAAGATAAGAAAAAAAATGGTTATACAAGCCGACCCCCGGCCAGATGGAAACCAAACTGCCACCCCCCACTTCTACAGGATCAGGCTCACTTGGGGCCTCTAATGGCATCGCATCAGTAGTGGATGACTCCACCAAAACATGACCGTCCAAGGCTGGCAGACCTGCTTCTTGATGCTCCCCTGGAACCACATGCCAGCAATCCACATTGTCTACCCCCTCCTCATGCACTGTTCCTAACAGAGTTAAAGACCCATCACTAGCACATAACTCCAGAGTTACCTCCTGACTTCGTCCCTTCAAAAGGGAACAATGGACATGTTTAACCTGATCGTGTTCTCCCCGTGGTGCAATGGAGTACACAGCACCGTTATCCTCTGGTGCTTTCACTACATAATAGACTACAGGACTCCACAAATCCTGGATTTTATGGCATCCTCATCTACCTCACTCCTTTAAATACACCAACTGGCCAACAGCCAATGGGACATCCCGAACATGCTGGTCATGGTTCATCTTTCAATGATCTGCCGCAAGCTTCAACCATGCACTGGCCCCCTCAAAAGCAGCCTGCAGCCTTGCTTGATGTTCTACAACCCATTCATGCATGTCCCCAGGAGCGACGTCCTGAACCCCTCCAAGCAGGAAATCCACCGGAAGCTGTGGCTCCTGCCCAAACATAAGAAAATATGGGGACTCACCAGTGGCCTGGTGGGGAGTGGTGTTGTAGTAATACACCACTTGCAGGAGACAAGACGCCCAATCCCTCTTCCTAGAGGGGGGAAGGGTGCACAACAGATTATGCAAAGTGCAATTAAATCGCTCGCACTGGCCATAACCCACAGGATGGTAAGGTGTCATGCGAGACTTCTTGATGTTGTACAAGCTACATAACTGCCGCACCAGGATGGACTCAAAGTTGCGCCCCTGGTCGGAATGAATTCGACCAGGGACTCCCAACTTATAAAACCATTCCCCCACTAACACCCTAGCAACAGTTTCAGCACGCTGGTCTCGAGTTGGGACAGCTAATGTGTATTTAGTAAACACATCAGTCATTACCAAAACATTCTCTATCCCTGTCTGAGATGCCTCCAAAACAGTGAAATCAATTGCTAGAATCTCATTAGGCCGAGATGCCAACAGATGGCCCATATGACTACGAGCAGCTGGTTGCGTATCTTTAGCAACCTGACACTGCTCACAATCTCGACACCACTGGGCCACTTCTGCTGCCATACCTGGCCAACAGCAATGCTGCCTCACCAGTTCGAGAGTGCACTCTATCCCCTGATGTCCATGTTCCTGATGCAACAGGGTCAACACTTCATTCCACAGAGAACAAGGGAGAAGGATTTGAAGAATCTCTTCTCCTCCATCAGAACGAAAAACACGGTGGTACACTACACCTTCCCGATCTACCAATCTATTCCACTGGCGGAGTAAGACTAGTGTCATCTTGGGGAGCCCTCGGCGCTCCTCCCCATTGGGAAAGGTCTTACTATCCCAAAACTCCAATACCTCACCAAGGACTCGGTCAGTACGCTGCAGGGCTCTAATATCTTCGGTAGAGTAACTCGTTAGAGTGGACATAGCTGCCTGAAGAACATGGGAGCCTACTTCTCCCTGCCTTACAGAACAGGAAGCGGATGATCTAGCCCATGACAACCAGATGGACCCTGTCTTGAAAGAGCGCCAGCATTACGATTACATCGGCCGGACCTATACTTTACCTCAAAGTCAAATGAGGCAAGCTGTGCGGCCCACCGCTGCTCGGTAGCACCAAGCCTTGCAGTATTCAGGTGACTCAGGGGGTTGTTATCAGTGTAAACTACACATTTCTGTCCCAACAACTATTCCCTGAATTTCTCAGTCATGGCCCACTTGAGCGTTACAAACTCCAGCTTCATGGAGCTATAATTTGACATGTTGCGCTCAGTGGGCCGTAGACTACAACTCGCATAAGCGATGGGTCGCACCTTCCCCCCTTGCTCCTGGGAGAGCACTGCTCCCAGTCCTCTATGGCTGGCATCTACCTCTAGAACAAGAGGTCGGGAGAAATCAGCATAGGCCAGGACCGGAGATGACATAAGCCTACCTCTCAAACCATCAAAACTTTGTTGGCACTGCTCGGTCCATGCCATCCCAAAACGTTCAACTGTATGCTACCTGGATTTAGACCCCGCAAATTAACCGATGTAGGGGACCGGCCGATTGGGCAAAGCCCTCCACAAAGCGACGATAATAACTTGCGAAACCCAAGAATGAACGCAAGTCCTTGACTGTCTCTAGATGGCGCCACTGGGCCACTGCATCAACTTTACTGGGGTCGGTGGACACTCACTCAGCCGAAATTACGTGTCCCAGATATTTCACTTCCTTCTGGAAAAAGGAACACTTCCCTAGCCTAGCCTTTAACCTCTCAGTCTCCAAACGATGCAAAACCACCTCTTGACGCATCAAGTGTTGTGCCACTGATGACGAGAACACTACAATGTCATCAAGATATAGTAATAACGACTGGCACTGCTGGTCTCCAAACAAGCGTTGCATTAATCACTGAAATGTGCTGGGGGCATTGCAGAGCCCAAATGGCATACGATTGTACTCAAATAGGCCAAATGGGGTGCAAAGGGCAGTCTTAGGCCGATCCCCTTCAGCTACCGGGACTTGGTTATATCCATTAGCCAAGTCCATAGTTGAGAACCAGCAGGCCCCTGACAGGGCATCTAAAGATTCCTCTATGCGAGGCAAAGGAAATGCATCTTTTCGGGCTTTGGCATTTAGTTGACGATAATCTACGCACATGCGAAGGGTACCGTCCTTTTTCTTTACCAGGACTATCAGTGAAGCGTAGGGGCTACAGCTCTCTCTAATCACCCGTGCCTCAAGCAATTGATTAATATGTGCCTTGACCACCTCATACTCAGAGGGCGGTATCCGGCGATAACGCTGCCGAACTGGAACATCATCCATGAGGGGAATATCGTGAGCCAACAGACTAGTGCATCCCAAATCCCCCTCATGGGCTGAAAATACCAACTGGTATCTATGAAGCAACACCCTCACTTGACTTACCTCCTTCCCCGATAATCCTGGCAATTCTAGAACATTAATCTGTTCCTCCATAGTAAGATCTACCTGGGGAACCTGAATCTGGACAGTGGCGATAGCAGATCGGACCTCCGCCACATCTTGGGGCAAGCTGACTACAAGTACCTGATCCAAAGTTCCTAAAGGGCTACGGGGATAAAGCATGACATCGGACGTCCCGACGTTCACAATGGGCACATATGCAGTACCCCGAATAACCTGAATTAACGCAGGAGACACCAATAATCCCGCAGGTAACTCTTGCTCGAGTGGCTCAAAAAGCACCGGAAAATTAGTATAGTGTTCTGAGCATGTTGCAGCGACAAATTTCACTGTGCCACCGGGGATACAACAAGCCCTGTGGCCATGAACTCTGACCTTACCAGCACGACCCTCTACAGAAAAAAAATGGTTATACAAGCCAAAAAGTTAATCCACCAACAGGCCTTGATATTGAACCTAATAGGCCCAATCCAATAAAGAAAAAAAATAATAATGCAAATAACCAAATTCAGTAGTCTTTAACCAAAATCAGCAAAACAAGGGAAATGTATGAGTGTTATATACAAATCAAGACACTTCAAATGAATAAACAATATACAAAATAAATCAATTCACAAATATTATATTTATCAAAAAGACAATTATACAAAGAAAGAAACAAAAGAAAAACAAATTAATTCTTCTGCAAAACAAAATCAAGCAAGAAAAATCCAAACAAACTCGACGGCAGAGCACAAGATATTTCAAAATCTTAAATGTGAGCAAAGCATCCAATGAGGAAGTGCGTGTAAGCAGAGAATATGAAGGTGTAATTTGAGCACAGCAGTATCAAAACATTGTCAAAACGACCTATAACAAAACAGCGGTGACACTGCACAAACTGTAGCTCTCCGTAGCTGCGGGCTCAGGCACCCAAAAGGACATCCTTTTAATGGTTCACCGCAGTCGTCATTCACACGTCAAATCTCAAACTAAAACGACAATGCAGGCGAGTTGCTTTTTGACCAGTTGCTACACTTTAACAGCGATCAATTAAAACCTGTCATACCTGCACCTGAAGGGCACAGACACCCGCAAAACAGCCATCCGGAGGAAGCCACAACCACATTTGTAGTGGGACACAATGGGTCGCAGCATCAAACAGTTGTCTGCTCGAAACGGTCACAGTAGCGTGCGGCACGAAACAAACAGGCGAGTCTTCACCAAAGACGTGCTCAAGCCTAAATACAAGCACAGATTAATGACGTCACAGAACTTACTAAAATGCGGACAAATGGGCTTCTAGCTCATTATGCCACATTATCTTTTATTTTTTTGTTTTGTTCAAATTTGACCTTGATACTGTCTCTATGTCTCTATTCTACATTGTGTGTATTGTGTACATTTGATATGTAAATTGTTGTGTAGGTATGTGTACATTTGTTATGTAAATTGTTGTGTAAGTTTGTTATGTAAATTGTGTTGTGTAAATATGTTGTTATTGTAAAGTGGTTTATGTCTCGTCACTGTCATTACTGCAATGTTGCTCGGAACTGCACACAAGAATTTCACCTGCTGTTGCACTCGTGTACACAGTAGTGTGACAATAAAGTGATTTGATTTGATTTGATTTTGATGTGTTGTAGTTTATGTGACCTGTGTGATGTCTCAAGGCAGCTAGCAGACGTTCGGATTAACCAGTTTGTCTGCTTCCTGACCTGGGCCCCAGTTAGTCAAATACTATCATTATTAAGACTATGAGCCAAATTACTAGAGAGGAGATCGGCAACTTCCCTGGAGGGAAGGAGTCTGTCTCTCTTTAACAGGTCAGGTCTACCCCAAAAACTCTTCCAATTGTCTATAAATCCTATTTTATTCTGCAGACACCACTCAGACATCCAGCCATTCAGTGACACTAATCTACTATAAACCTCATCACCACCACGAGCAGGGAGGGGACCAGAGCATATTACAGTGTCTGACATCGTTTTTGCAAATTCACACGCCTCTTTAACATTATCTTTATTGATCTCCGACTGGCGAAGCCAGACATTGTTAGTGCCGACATGAATAATAATTTTAGAAAATCTACGTTAACATTAGCCAGCACTTATAAATTTGATTTGATGTCTGACGCTCTGGCTCCCGAAATGCAATTAACAATAGTGGCTGGAGTCTCTATTTCCACATTCCTTACAATAGAATCGCCAATAACAAGGGCTCTTTCAACATGATTCTCAGTGGTTGTATCACTGAGTGGGGAGAATTGATTGGAAACCATAAAAGTAACATGAGAGTGGTGTCTCATTGCTAAGTGAGTATACAGCCGAGTCATCACCCAAACGTCCTGTTGTGGGGGCTCTACAGCCTGAACCAAAGTGTGATAATGCGAGGGAAAACCCGATGCTTGCTGAAAAATGGTAAATGTTAAGGATTAAAGGCTAAAAACAGATATAAGCGATGCTAAAAAACTAGCAGGCTACATACACAAACTTGAGCTAGGCGCCAGCAGCAACAGGTAAAATACATGTAGATGAAACAGTAGAAAAGCGGAAAAACATGAAACGCGGTAAAATGACAAAGGATAAAATAATGAAGTATGAGAATAAGAATAAGCAATGCTAAGCAGCCTAAGCAGGATACAAACACTCCTGCAGCGTGCCGTCAGCAACAGGAAGACGAGTGGCATCAGCTCTACGGATTACAGATAGAGAGAGTGAGTGATCCATCTTTCTGGGAATGTGCAATCAATACTGATAAAAGCATGTTAGAAAATATGTATTCTTAGGATATCTTATGGTGTCTGCTAAGTCAAGCATCACTATTCTTCTAAGAGTTAGTTGAGTATTAAATTTCAGTGTGTAACTCGTGCAGCTTATCTTGCGCTACAGTGATGAATTCAAACTCAAATCACACATATTGTTGTGGAGAGGTGTGCAGTTACTTTTTTAAGCAATTAAACTTAAGATTCTAACCTGGCAGGAGATGAAACGGGTGAAAAAAATATTATAGACTTACATTGAAGTAGGGACTCGAGCCATATCTAGAGCGTAGAATATCATACAGTAGATACTTTGGTGTGGACAATTCTGACATGGGCCAGTAAGCAATACAAGCAACCATCTAAAAACATGCTAAAAGCCACTCAGAAAACCTTAGAAACAAAATGGTGAGACTGGTGATGCACAATTTGCCAGTTTCTGAATTTTCATAAATGTTATATTTGAAGTCAAGAATTTGGTTTAAGGGACAACAGTGTTCATAATGGGATTGAAAATAAATGTGGTTCATACCAGACTAAATGGAATATAATAAAAAGACTTGGAATAATCTAGTGACCAAAATGTTAAACAAATAAAATCTTTGATCTTCTTCTGAGCAGACTCTCTTTTATCTCATGTAAATTCCAGTTCTGTACTCTTTGTTTATTCTCTCAAAGAACTTCATGAGGTGCATCGTGAAATGCTCTTTAAGCAGTATTGATCTTTGATTTAAATCAAAGGATGTTTAAGATCAAGAGAAGCAGAAATTCAGTCTAGTGTCTAAACTTTTGAGTGGTAGTGCGTTTAGACCAACAAACCTGTGATGTGAGAAAATTTTTATGATTGAATAATGATTGACATATAAATCAAGAGTTAATTCATGTGTTAATATTAGGGCTGCACAAATAATCAAAATAAAATCGAAACCGCGATATGATCTTGTGCGATTATTAAATTGCAACGGGCTGCGATTTAATTAAATAAATAGGCCTAAATAAATATTCTGCTCCCTTCAAAGTTTATTTGCGCTGCTCTGTCCAGTCTACAGGTGCTGGTCATATAATTAGAATATCATCAAAAAGTTGATTTATTTCAGTAATTCCATTCAAAAAGTGAAACTTGGATATTATATTCATTCATTACACACAGACTGATATATTTCAAATGTTTATTTCATTTAATTGTGATGATTAAAACTGACAACTAATGAAAACCCCAAAATCAGTATCTCAGAAAATTAAAATATTACTTAAGACCAATACAAAAAAGGATTTTTAGAAATGTTGGCGAACATGAAAAGTATGAGCATGTACAGCACTCAATACTTAGTTGGGGCTCCTTTTGCCTGAATTACTGCAGCAATGCGGCGTGGCATGGAGTCGATCAGTCTGTGGCACTGCTCAGGTGTTATGAGAGCCCAGGTTGCTCTGATAGTGGCCTTCTGCTCTTCTGCATTGTTGGGTCTGGCGTATTGCATCTTCCTCTTCACAATACCCCATAGATTTTCTATAGGGTTAAGGTCAGGCGAGTTTGCTGGCCAATTAAGAACAGGGATACCATGGTCCTTAAACCAGGTACTGGTAGCTTTGGCACTGTGTGCAGGTGCCAAGTCCTGTTGGAAAATGAAATCTGCATCTCCATAAAATTGGTCAGCAGCAGGAAGCATGAAGTGCTCTAAAACTTCCTGGTAGACGGCTGCGTTGACCTTGGACCTCAGAAAACACAGTGGACCAACACCAGCAGATGACATGGCACCCCAAACCATCACTGACTGTGGAAACTTTACACTGGACTTCAAGCAACGTGGATTCTGTGCCTCTCCTCTCTTCCTCCAGACTCTGGGACCTTGATTTCCAAAGGAAATGCAAAATGTACTTTCATCAGAGAACATAACTTTGGCTCACTCAGCAGCAGTCCAGTCCTTTTTGTCTTTAGCCCAGGCGAAACACTTCTGACACTGTGTCTTGTTCAAGAGTGGCTTGACACAAGGAATGCGACAGCTGAAACCCATGTCTTGCATACGTCTGTGCGTGGTGGTTCTTGAAGCACTGACTCCAGCTGTAGTCCACTCTTTATGAATCTCCCCCACATTTTTGAATGGGTTTTGTTTCACAATCCTCTCCAGGGTGCGGTTATCCCTATTGCTTGTACACTTTTTTCTACCACATCTTTTTCTTCCCTTCACCTCTCTATTAATGTGCTTGGACACAGAGCTCTGTGAACAGCCAGCCTCTTTAGCAATGACCTTTTGTGTATTGCCTCCTCGTGCAAGATGTCAATGGTCATCTTTTGGACAGCTGTCAAGTCAGCAGTCTTCCCCATGATTGTGTAGCCTAGAGAACTAGACTGAGAGACCATTTAAAGGCCTTTGCAGGTGTTTTGAGTTCATTAGCTGATTAGAGTGTGGCACCAGGTGTCTTCAATATTGAACCTTTTCACAATATTCTAATTTTCTGAGATACTGATTTTGGGGTTTTCATTAGTTGTCAGTTATAATCATCAAAATTAAAAGGAATGAACACTTGAAATATATCGGTCTGTGTGGAATGAATGTATACATTATACAAGTTTCACTTTTTGAATGGAATTACTGAAATCAATCAACTTTTTGATGATATTCTAATTATATGACCAGCACCTGTATATTAAGTTAGAGCATTGTTACAGTGTTTTCAGAGCGGTTCTGTGCTCCACAACTCCCTCTCATGCTTAGCGTAACAGAAGATTTTTTTATTTTAGTTTTTTTTAGAGTAACAGAAGTGCTCTGAGTTCGGTTCCATTAGCTAAACACTTTATTTACACTAAACTGGTGCGTCCTGTATGAAGCGTTTTTATATTATTATCTGCAGTAGCAGCATCTCAATCTCCACAAGGCACAGGTATCATAAGAATATTGCAGAATACAAGATTGGATATAATTCAAACATCTTTATTAAATGATTGCTGAGCAAAAAGCATTAACAGTACACCTGTAGAGTCCGGAAACATCTCTTCATTCTCCTGTCATTTGTTTACCTCGCGAGAGAGCGTGTCGCCCTATTACACTCCCCGTGGAAACAAGTGAAAGCGGAACTAATATTACCAACATCCAACAAAATGAAAAGGAAGGAACATACATATAATAAATCTATATCAAACATTTAGTTAACTATAATATAATGCATTGCTATTTTAAATATAATTAAATAATGAATACAAATAATTAAATGGTTCACTTTAAATTTAATTACACCAATGGGTTATCAGTTCGACTTCAGTTTGACATTAAGCCTCATTCTTTAGGACTTTCAATCCTAAAGTTTGTATAGGCCTACTAGTTTTTAAGGCCTAGAATAAAGAGTAACATTTATATTTTAAAATTATATTTTGTGTATACTGCATTATTCAATCAACCAACATTATTTTTGACAGCAAAATCTGGGCACATTACCATCATAATCGCAGTTCAAATCACAATCGCAATATTTTTCAAAATATGATGTCACCATTAATGATTTATAGTGTTTCTCATAACTCCAAGTAATTACCCTATGTATCAATAAATTGATTTGAAGATCAAGTTTTGAAATTCAGAATAAATAAAAAAATGTAAGTGCTTAATGCACTTGGATTTTTACAATGACTGGTATGCTGTTACCTCATTGCTTGTATAACCTTTGTACAATGTGCACAGGGATGTAATTATCTATATATACAGTTAAGTGACCTCAATTACAGTAAGGTGTTGTAATGGACCTTTGAGATGTGGAGTAATTAAAAATGCCAGACTATGAAAAATGCTGTGGTCGAAGAAAGGTCATGGAGATAGAGTCTCTGCAGTGATATTAGTTATTCTTTAGTAATACCTAAGCAACCTTTTTCATATTAATCTTGTTTAGTGATGACTCCAACATTGATTATGACTTGTGTTCGCTGCTCACTCAAAACTACATGAACTACCATAAATAAGAAACATCACTTAAAATAAACTCAACCAAAAGTCAATTACAACACTAAAGTGAAAATTAAAAGATCCATGCTATTATACAAAAACTAGATCTGACAATTTGTTTCAACTGATCTCATATTTAGGCATGTGATTGATCATGTTATAGACTTGTGTTGAAAATGACTTAATTAAATTATATTTGTGCAGCAAATGTTTAATTAGTGTTGGAAAGATAGATGGCTAATGCAACTGCATCTCTCTCATTTATAAATGCATCTTCTATAATAAGCGTTTTTCCCCTCATCAAATCTCACACTTCCTATTGCTATATTTCAGAAAATATTCTTGACAAAACAACCATTCTTGCACACCAAAATGAAAGTGAACTTAATGAACTCAGTCTGGATACATTTACAACTGCATTTTCATCCTGATATACAGGTATAGTAAGTGAACCTAATTTACATTATGATGTAGTGCCTGAGGTCATTCTTATTTTAGACTAGTTATCATTTTTGGTTATAAAGAGTGTTTCAGAGCCAATAATGGGAGTCATTTTCCTCTATATGAACTGCTGTGTGCTGATAACTGCTCTAATGGCCACAATCATGTCTCATTTTTCACTTACTGACACACAAATTAGCTACTAATCTTAAATTTCACTTTTAATTTTCTGATAAAAAGTTGAGCCACAATTCTTTTTTACATCTTCATGGGAATGCACACTTTCTCTACAAATATATCACCCGCTCTCTTTTCATTAGAGTTCTGACCTTCAGAGATAACCAGGATTTTTCCAGGGTCAAAAAAAGGTCTTCGACGTTGGCTGACATATTTGGTCATCCACATGCTCGGCATTGGCATATTACGTAATGGCATTTACTGTTTACATTGGATAAGGGCTGTTTTTCAAGTTTTCAACACAGAATTGTTTACTTTAAAGTGCTATGTAAAATCATAATTTAATTAACACTTTATTTATATAATTGATTTTTTTAAGAAAATCTAGCTACATTGACCTAACCACAGTGTAACAGACACCTGTCAGTTACTTAGTTTTCTTTAACTGTCATTACACTCCTCACCACTAGGGGTATTAGTGAGACCTATGTGCTTAGATAAAGAGACAGGTGAGCAGTAGAAGAAATTATCATGGCTGACCTCCTTGGTCAAACATTGTCCTGGTTGGGAAACTTTCTGTTTCATGCTCAACTAAGGACTTTTTGATATCTGCTGAATCAATATTTGAGCCAACTTTGTGGTCCTGTTTGGGATTTTTCCACATTTGAGTACTACAACGAGGTACATGGTTGGAAATAGCTACATGGAGTGACAGTTTGATTACCGTTTTGGACTTCCTTTGACGGGAGAGCTATATGTTTGACTACGGTTATACTTCGTTGGATTTCATTTACCATCAAACCTCCACATCATTTGACTTCGTTGGATTTCATTTACCATCAAAACTCCACATCATTTGACTCCTTAAAGACAGTTAAGACTTGCATCTGATGTTCACACTTTCACCTTAACTTTCTACAACAGTGAACATTATAAAGACTGAATTGTATATTGCTGGAACTTCAACTCATATACAGAACCATATACATCTTTGTGTGCAGGGTGTTTTTGTAACACGGTTTGAGTATTGGTGTTTATATAAAGTCATAAAAGGTGTTTACATTGCTGTTTTTATATTGCTGTTTTTAGCATTTACTCAGAGTAGCATGTGTTGGTTATAACAGAAATGAGGTGCCATCCATGGTCTTACCTCCATAAATGCTTATGGCATTGCACTGTAAATAAAAGGGCAAGGGCAGGGTTTAAACTCTAGACCACCAAGACTTTTCAACAAATTATGGACAAAGTTTTCCTTCTAATATATGTTCTGTTCCTAAGATGTTTGATGTTAGGAAATAAACTGGCCTTGTTTGCCTTCAGATATTTTTAAGATTACTTAAATGATTAGTAGCCTGATGAAAGGAAAACAATATCTGTTATGCAGTAGGAAATACCAGTTACTGTTATTGCTATAAAACCATAATATATTTTAGTAAGGGTAATGACCTGTATTTGAAAAATGTCTGGGTTACTGTTGTAACCTCCGTTCCCTGATTGAGAGAATGAGACGTTGTGTCGAATAAGTGACACTAGGGGTCTCTCTTGAGAGCCTTATGCATCTCTGAACTTTGAGAAAAAGCCAATGAGAAATTGGCAGACAGAATTTGCATGTCCTGCCCCCGGACATACAGGTATAAAGGGAGGGAAATGCGTTTGTTCATTCAGGATTTGTCTGAGGAGCCGACAATGAGGTTCGGCCGCAACAGTGGCTCGGTTCAGTGACATGGCTGGGAGGACACAACATCTCGTTCCCTCCATCAGACGTTCCCCGTCTGTCGCTCACTTCAATGTTGTGCCGAAGAAGCGACACTAGGGGTCCAATTTTAATCATGCCATGCGCTGAACCGTGTACGTGTGCTGCTGACACAGGTGCAGGCAGGTAGTTTGTGTGCCAAAATGACAGGCTGTGTCAGACTGCATGTACCCTTCTCCAACGCCCCAGAAAATCGGCAAAACCTTCTGGTTCCTTACACCATGGGGGGAACAAGGCGACGTGCCAAGCACGGGAGCAAGCCGCGCCAGCCGCGCCTTTTCTCTCTCTATGTTTCTTGCATAGAGTTAAAGCGGCTGGAGCCATCTTAATGCTATCACACGCATTGGGGAAGGCATTCTTTTCCAGTTCCTATTCTTTCAGGGGGGAAAGACCCTGCAGAGACCACACCTACCCAGACTGGGGAGGTAAAGAGTGGAATACATCACATGGGCTTTTAGGTCACATGTGGAGAATGGCACGGTGGTAGATCCTACCTCATTGGGAGGGAGGAGTTGCTACAAACACGGCGACTGGGGGTCAGTGAGGACTGCCCAAGGGAGACGCGGGTCCGCTCGCAAGGGGACCGTACCACAGGGGGATAAGTCCACATGGGGGCCCGACCTGTGGAGCACCTATTCCAGTACAGGGTAAATTGAGTACCCGCATTGGGTTTGGTCGGCGAATTCCTCTGCTGAATTCATGGACCAGAGGGCTAGGGAGGAGTCATCCAGGGAGCCGAGTTAGTGGGATCTCCTGGATAAGAGCGCACAGTATTGCCTCAGTGTAGGGAAAGGGAGCTAGGTGCAAGCTAGGGGCTCGGACCTGAGAAAACACAGGATGAAACCGACTCAACCCTGAGATTGTAAAATCTCGTAAAGGTATTGTGTGTTGCCCAACCCACTGCTCTGCATATGTCTGCTAGGGAGGTGCCTTTGGCCAGTGCCCACGAGGATGCCACACTTCTCGTCGAGTGTGCTCGAACCAGCAAGGGGCCGGGCACGGCCTGGGTGTGATAGGCCAATGCTATGGCGTCAACCATCCAGTGGCAAAGCCTCTGTTTGGAGACAGCGTTCCCTTTCCGCTGTCCACCAAAGCAGACAAAGAGCTACTCAGAATGTCTAAAGCTCTGTGTGCGGTCCAAATAGATACGCAAAGCACGTACTGGACACAGCAACAAAGGGGCTGGCTCTGCCTCCTCCCGGGGCAGCGCTTGCAGGTTCGGTACCTGGTCTCTGAAGGGAGTCGTAGGAACCTTGGGCACGTAGCCCGGTCATGGTTTTAGGATCACATGAGTCAAGTCAAGTTGTTTTTATTGTCGTTTCAACCATATACTGTCAGTACAGTAAACAGGGAAACGAGACAACGTTCCTCCAGGACCATGGTGCTACATAAAACAACATAGGACAAACCCAGAACAACATGAGACTACACAGACTAAATAAAATACCTATATAAAGTGCATGTGCAAACGTGTGCAAAAAGTACGGGACAGTACAATAAATTACTAACAATGAACAGGACAATAGACAACCAGTACACAGTAATGCAAAAAGATGACAGATTCTAAAAATGCCAAATGTAAACATAACATACTATGAAATAGTGTTCTATGGACATAGCAGTTATTGAGGTAGCAGCCTGTTATAAAGTGACAATAATTAAAGTGCAACTCAGGACGTGTGTGTGTGTGTGTGTCAAACCAGTCTCTGAGTATTGAGGAGTCTGATGGCTTGGGGGAAGAAGCTGTTACACAGTCTGGCGGTGAGGGCCCGAATGCTTTGGTACCTCTTGCCAGATGGCAGGACATTTACATTTATGCATTTGAGATCCAAAGCAACTTACAGAGCCCTTATTACAGGGACAATCCCCCCGGAGCAACCTGGAGTTAAGTGCCTTGCTCAAGGGCACAATGGTGGTATCCGTGGGGTTCGAACCAGGGACCTTCTGATTAGCAGCCCTGTGCTCTAGCCACTACGCCACCACCACCTCAAGGTGAAGAGTTTGTGTGAGGGGTGTGTGGGGTCGTCCACAATGCTGGTGGCTTTGCGGATGCAGTGTGTTTTGTAAATGTCTTTGATGGAGGGAAGAGAGACCCCGATGATCTTCTCAGCTGTCCTCACTATAATCTGCAGGGCTTTGCGGTCCGAACCGGTGCAAGTCCCAAATCAGGCAGTGATGCAGCTGCTCAGGATGCTCTCAATAGTCCCTCTATAGAATGGAATGAGGATGGGAGGGGTGGGAGATGTGCTTTCTTCAGCCTTCAAAGAAAGTAGAGATGCTGCTCGGCTTTCTTGGTAATAGAGCTGGTGTTGAGGGACCAGGTGAGGTTCTCCGTCAGGTGAATACAAAGGAATTTGTTATTTCAAGTTCTTCTGTGCTTTGGGGTTTATTGAGTGTATGAGATAAATCTGGAAGATTATTAGTTAAGCTATCTTTAGTGGACGAAAGAATAGTTCTACCTGAACGATAGCATGGTGTAGATTGAGTAACATTTGCTGATTGCAGCATACAAGAGACGAGGTAATGATCCGAGATATTATCGCTCTGCTGCAGAATTTCTATATTATCAACATCAACTCCATATGACAGAATTAAATATAGCGTATGATTATGGCAATGAGTTGGTCCTGTTACATTTTGTCTGACTCCAAGAGAGTTGAGAATATTGATAAATGCTAATCCCATTGCATTTTCATTATCTATGTGAATGTTGAAGTCAACATCAATTAAAGCTCTATCTACAGTAACTGCAAGATCTGATAAAGAATTTGCAAATTCACAAAGGAAATCAGAATAAGGCCCGGGTGATCTATACATTGTAGCAAGGACAAAAGACGACAGAGATTTTTTTTATTTATATCTGACAGTGTCACATTAAGCATTATTAGTTCAAAAGACTTACATTTATATCCTGTCCTCTGAGTAACACCAAAAACTTCACTGTAAATTGTAGCAGCACCTCCTCCTCGACCCTTCAGACGATGGTCATGTTTATAACAATAACCTGGGGGATAGATTCATTTAAAGTAATATATTCATCTGGTTTAAGTGTAAGTCTTAAATTGTGGCTATAGTCTCTATTTCCACGTTCCTTACAATAGAATCGCCATTATCAAGGGCTCTTTCAATATGATTCTCAGTAGGCGTATCACTGAGTGGGGAGAATCGATTGGAAACCCTAACAGGAACTAACAGAAGTGTGGTGTCTCTTTGCTGAGCAAGTATGCTGCTGAGACGTCACCCAAATGCCCTGCTGCAGGGGCTCTGCAGCCGGAACCAAAGTGTGTATGTTGCTCTCTGTACTACTCGCATCCTAACTCATTAACCTTCTCAGTCAGCCTGACTAATTTCTTACATTTATCACATGTGAATCCCTCACTGCTGACAGAGGAGGCTATTGTAAACATGTGACATGCAATGCAGGAAGAAATAACATGAGCGGATGCCATGACTTATCGCAAATTGTTTGTTGATGTTGGTTGTTCCTGAGCGGTGAGGGTTTGAGATTGATGTGAATCCCTCACGCAATTGTTTGTTGTTGTTGGTTGTTCTTGATAAGCAGTGCTTTGAGATCAATGCAATAATCTGTGTAGCGCAGAGGAGAAAAAACTGGTGTGGGCTGAAAAAATGCACGCAGTTTAATCGCGATAAAAATACAACGTGGTCAAAGGTGAAATATGCATGCATTTGAATCGCGATAAGAGAATAAAACGAGGGGGAAACCCGATGCACACTAAAAATGGCAGATGTTAAGGATTAAAGGCTGAAAACAGATATATAAGCGATGCTAAAAAAAAACTAGCAGACTAAAAACACAGACTCTAGCTAGGTGCCAGCAGCAACAGGTAAAATACACAGATGAAACAGTAGAAAAGCGGAAAATCCTGAAACACGGTAAAATGACAAAGGATATAACGATGAATATAACGATGAACGTTTGAGAATAAGAATAAGCAATGCTAAGCAGCCTAAGCAGGCTACAAACAAACACTCGTGCAGCATGCCGTCAGCAACAGGAAGTCCAGTGACATCACAGCCTGGTGTGTATGCACTTAATAAGTAGAGGTATACATGTGCATTAAGGGGCAGATTCAATTTGCATGTTTTTTTGCATGCACTAACTGTGCTTGTTTAGCGCCCACTTCACTGCGCAAACACACTTGCAAAATTGTTGCTGAATGCAATTTGAACACGCAATTCTGATCTTGCAGTTCTATTCTGAGCGCAATATAGCAGAGAATGCTGAAGACCACCGTATTTTAACCACCCTGCCAGGACTGAACAGCATCACATTTATCCAGACACCTGGATCATCTCTTAAACATGCAGAATGTGCGCTTGATGACACATCGCATCAGGACATATGTCACGCTCTTCAACATCATTTGATGAGTATTTGATTAATTTCTGCAGAAATGATCGGTTGAAAATGTTCATAAATATTTTACCGCCTACGTTCATTTGGTGCTATAGCACGATGTAAGTTGTGCAGGGCAAATTGCATGGAGTTTTGTGAATGAAGCCTAATTTACATAGAAAGGAGGCATGTTTATGCAGAAAGGAATGACAATGAATTCATTTAAATATTGAAGACTGCGCAATTTCAGAAATGATTGCGCCCACTAAACGTGATTGCTGGTGGTTAGGGAATAAGACGCAGGTATTTGCGCTGAAATACCATGTGCAAAAGTGGTGCAATCGTTTAGTGAATGCCCCTAGTTGGCTGTTCAAGCCAGTATCTGATATAGGCTGCATTTAAAATGTCATGTACAACATTTAATTTTTTTTATAATTTTTTTTTGAGCATTAGCCTAAATCAGATTTCAGCTGTGGTATGAATTAGCCCTATGTATTAAGCAAATCCTCTCTCTACTAAAGAGAACCAGAAGAGACGTTAAGCATGCGTCTAAGGGTATGTACCACTAAAGCAAGTAGCGGTCCATATCATTTTATGTCAGGAGGATCTTTTGTTTCTTTTTTATAAATGAAAATGTTTTTTCCTGCTAGTTATCCCAGTTTTTACCAAATTTAACTGTAATCTGAATAGGTTGGGTTTTTATGTAGCATATTTGCTGACATTGAATGTGTTTTTTTTTTTTTAATTATTTATTTAAGCTTTCATTTGCACCCAGTAGGAGTATCTTAAACGTTTGCTCCAACAGAGATATTTAACAAAGAACGAAAAATATGCCAACAAACCCCCATCTCCCCTACTCTGTATTCAAGAAACAGAAGGTGAACAATACCCAGATGATGGTACTGCATCCGTTGAGATTCTGAAATGCATTCAGTCACTTTACAATGCCATAAGGTTACAGGAGCTGAGAAGTTATCAGATTTGTGGGAAAAGAAAGACAAAAAACTGTGAATCAGTCCATTGTTTTTTATGTACTAAGAATGCTTTTTTTTGGAGTCAAGAAAATGTATTTAATTTTAATTTCAGTTTTCCAGTTGTTATTGTTATTTTATTCCATTAACAATTTTTTTTTTATTTAGTTTTCATTTGATGTTTTCATCAAAAAAATTAACACTGCCTGGTGCCCTTGATCAAGTCACTTTGTCTCAAGTATTGTTCAAAGTGTGTAACTTTTTCAGTGTTATTATTCTTTCTTCTATCCCAGGATATTATGCTGAGACAAATATCAACCAATTAATAGCTTAGTTATAACTAAGCTATTAATTGGTTTTGATCTTTTCGAAAACTGTAAATATTGTGTTTCTGTGGTGCTATAAATATCTGTTCCCCATCTGTCGCTCACTTCGACGTTGTGTCAAAGAAGCGACACTAGGGGTCTCTCTTGAGTGCCGAATATGCCTCTGGTCTATGAAAAAAGACCAATGAGAAGTTGGCAGACAGTATTTGCATACCCCGCCACGGACATAAGGGTATAAAAGCGGGGAAATTCATTCAGAAATTTTCTTCGGAGCCGATGGTCGTGTATGCAGCCAGCTGTGAGTTACACACCAGTTCCTGCCTAACTGTTAGGAAAAGAATAGGAAACTGGGTAAGACCCCCTTCCTCGATGCGTGTAAGGGCCCCGGCTGTTCTTGCTCTATGCGGAGAAACATAGAGAGAAAAGAGGCCCAGCCAGGCTTGGCCTGTTCCCAGGTTGGCAAGCATCACCTTGTTCCTCTGTCTAGGGTAACCAGAAGGATTCCGACGACTTTTTTGGGGCATTGGGGAAGGGTACGCGCAGCCTGACATATTTGGTCGCTTGTGCAAGTAAAATTACCTGCCCACTCCTGTGTCAGCTGTACACGATTTCAATTGGACCCCTAGTGTCGCTTCTTCGACACAACGTCGAAGTGAGTGACAAACGGGGAACATCTAGGTTACGTATGTAACCTCCGTTCCCTGATGGAGGGAACGAGACATTGTGTCCTCCAGCCACGTCGCTGAGCTGAGCCACTGCAGTGACCGGACCATTTCCGGCTCCTCAGAAAAATCCTGAATGAATTCAACGTATTTCCCCGCTTTTATACCTCAAGAGAGACCCCTAGTGTCACTTCTTCGACACACCGTCTCGTTCCCTCCATCAGGGAACGGAGGTTACATACGTAACCTAGACGTTTGTTTTAAGCGACCCATGAAGTCTAACACAGCAACATTGACTCAGCTAATGGCATGAGGTGGGGGTGGAATTATCTGCTTGTGTGATCAACGGAAGATGGGGGATTGTTCGAAAAAGCTTCTTGAAAACAATGTTTATTTTTGCAATTCTGTTTGGTTATGCTAGTAGCGCTAAAAATTCCACATTTTAGCTTTAAACTGCTTCTAATATTACAAAATTTGGATTAATTCAACTTGTGTTTATACCTTTTTTAACTTGCTTTTTAAATGCAAGGTTAACATCCACACTCTTAAAGTTAAAAGATTCTTTATCTACATGTCACATGTTATTCTATGAAGGACGTTTAACATTAATGGAACTTTTTCATTGCACAAATTTTGCAACATGATAGTACAGGAAGTCAGAATGTTGCTTCCGAATGTTCAAGTACCCTAATATCAGCCCCATTATGCAGAGTTACATAAAAGCGACATCTCCCATCAGACATTTTTGCATCAATTGTAGTGTGTACCTTCTTCCGTGACATCACTGGAAGTGCATTGCTTCAGCTGCCTTGGAGACCCAGATTCCCATCCCGCATTGAAATCAGGAATTAATCGTGTCTGCATTAACAGTAGCAAACACAATTCAGAGGTTCCATTTTCCCACTAAGAATACATTTTAATCCATTGATAGTTAAGTTTAGGGTTGAGGTTTGGGCATAATAAAATATGCATTCCTCTTCACTGTACATCCTTTACAGCTAAAATCGAACTGCTTTACACACATTTGGCACTCCTCTGTGGGCATTTCACCTGGAAACTGGCAGTCACATGTGCCCTTACATTCAAAAACACTTCCCGCTTTGGCCACTGGTGGCAGTGCTTTAAATTTATGAGTTTAAATTTGAGTTTAGCTCAATAAAATTCAGCCTACTCTTTCAGAATTCACTGTGAGATCTGCATTTTTTGTGGAAAAAAGGTTGTTTAGACTATAAAACGGCTCTGAAAATGTTTTCTTATATAGCATTGCTTAATTTTTAAAGGATATTTCAAGTCGTTTTTATATTGTCCGCCTAGTTTGGTACTGGGGAGTATGGTAACAAACAAGGTACTAACAAATCATCTGTCTCTATTTGGAAAATAAAAAAAATTCTGTATTTTGAGGTGAAAAAGACTATGGTGTACTATGAATTCCTGTAGTTCTGGTAGAGCAGGGCAGCAGCAATGCCAAGGTCATGGCTTCAATTTCAAGGCATTGTTCATGCTGATCAAATATATAGCTTTTTATATATACAGAAAGAACATGAAAGGGCCCATGACAGAGCCTTGGAGTATGGTGACATCACCACCATGAGCCAGTGATGGCTCTCTATTCACCTTTACTCTCTGAGCTCTTCAGATAAGATTGTGTTCACTTAATTGCCTTTGGAGCTTTTGGAGTTGACAGCTTTTTTGTATGGACAATGTGATAGGTGGTGGCAAAGGCTTTCCTTAAGTCTAAGAATAGGGCTCCAGCTCGCCCCTGGTCAAATTTGGAGTTAACCTTCTCTGAAAAAGCAGTTAACCATTTCTTTTGAGTGATTGGCTCTGAAGCTAAACTGCATTGAGTGTAATCTAAAAGGACATGCCTTTCAATGACCTTCGACACAACATGTAGTACACTAATGGGCCTGTAATTGCACAACTCTGATAAAATACCAGTTTTGAAAATAGGTGTTATTATGGCCGTCCTCCAAACCTTTCGGAAAGCACCAAACTTGTAGATGGTATTTGCTATTGCACAATGTGCAGATGGGAGAATTCACTTAACAGTTGTGCCACTTTTGTGTGTGTTCCAGCACAATTACGAATGAAAATTAAATTGTGTAAATGTGAAAAATTGGGCAAATTGGTGCGATTGGCATCTGACGCCCGATCAAATTCATGAATTTATATGACATACTATCAGTTCTGTTGCATGTAGCCTTGCAATTGACTGTTTTTTACTCCATCTGATTCAACAGAGAAAGCGTGCTCAAGTTTGCTACTCAAACAGGATCCGTTCTTGCATCTGGGCTTTTTCAGTTGTTGGTCTATGTACACATGCACAGACTTTTCGGTTCCATCGCAACTTGTGTCATGAGCTTTTGTCAAGTAAAAAATTTATTAACTTTCAAAAACCAGTCTCAAGACCCCTGCACCCTGTTCCATTCACCGTTGCTCTCTGTAAAGTCATTTAAAAGGCTTCATGT
Source organism: Moxostoma hubbsi (assembly GCA_032164185.1). Lineage (NCBI taxonomy): Eukaryota > Metazoa > Chordata > Actinopteri > Cypriniformes > Catostomidae > Moxostoma > Moxostoma hubbsi. The sequence continues at coordinate 38,373,498 of JAVLUX010000025.1, read as the reverse complement.
AGGTATGCCCAGGAGATTGCGGAGATGGAGGCAGAACAGCCTGTGTTTATTGAACCTAAAAACTTTTTCAAATTGAAACTGCTTATGGACATATACTTTTAAGGCAATCAACAAATGGATAATTACACATTCACAGGGTAACGTTATGCCATAATTTGCATCCTAATTCAGTATAGTAGCACACACTTAACAGCGTAATCCTTTCAGCCAATAATTTATGTCTACCAGTCAAAGCATAATTATTATTAATTAATATTCATAAGCACAGCCTTAGTAGTCCTTGACTTGCTGAATACAGACTCCAATCAAACATGTGAGATAGTTTATGTGCACCTCACAGAAGTAAAACTGCACATATACTGTTATTTATTTAATAACATACATTTTCTTATAACAGAAAATTGCTTAACAAGTACTGTAATAGGTTAAAATACATTCAAATAGTTATGAATGTCATTAATGTTTGATTAATTTCAATATTATTAATATTTGAATGTTAATAATCTACTTATCTCTTAAGCCTTACATTTTGTTTGTTTAATAACAAGTTATTATAAAGTGTTACCAATATAATTTATCAAATGTTCATTAGGTGATTTGATCAGTCACGGCTGCTGTTGTTCGGCGCAGCTTGACATGTTAACTGAAACTATCGATTTGAAGTTTATTCATGAATATGTCTAATGTCCTTTGTCATATATGAAGTATCTAATGTTTCTGAGTTCTGCATTCATTCTTAATTCAGCTGTCCCATGTCTGCTTGTGCATGTTGTATTGTGAAAACTTGGACTGTGCCCCTTAATTATTAACTGTGCTCTAGAAAATGTTAACATGGGGTCACAAGCCCTGTATGGTTCCAACATGATGACACGGCAAGTCGGCATGTTGCTTCCGAATGTTCCAGTACCCTGACATTGCCCCTATTATGCCATCTCCCACTTCACTGAATAACATCTTATACAGCTAATGAATTCCCTTTAGGGGTGTGCAGAGAAGCCATTATCTGTATCTGTATCTGTATCTGTTACAATGGGCCTTTCACATATCCAGGTTTGAAATGTGGAAGTGAATGATAGCAGGATAAACTTGTATAGCATTAAATGTGAGACCACAGAAAACATATGTATTGCTCCAATTGCAAAAGAGAAAATCCACTATTATGCTTTCACAGCTTTCCAAAAGAAGAAAAAAATAGAGAGAGGTGGATTACAGCAGTCAGAATAGAGACAGATGCCAAATTTACCATCGCCTCCTCAGCAGCTGTATTAGAAACCTCCCCACAGCTGTGGTAACTCGTTTTTTAAAACGTATTACATGGTAAAATAATACATAGTATAGTGTTATAAAATGTACACTAAATACAAAAAAAAAATGCTAATATAAAACAGTGTGCTAGATGTACGCTGCTAAATAAGGCAGAAGCACCTGTCAAGTAATTTTTATTTGTATAGTGCTTTTCACAACACACATTGTTTCAAAGCAGTTTTACAGAAAATCATACTGTAATCATTGTAATCAGAATCATTGTGAAGTTATGATGAAACCGTGTTTGGATATTATGCCTAAAACGAGAGACAGAGAGAGAGAGAGAGAGAGAGAGACTTTTGAAGTCTTTTTATTTTCCAACAAAACTATTTTCCAAAAAACAACACATAACTACACATCTACACATATCAGCATATAAAACAATAAGTACAGCTCGATTGATTCTTTATTTAAATATGTAGGTCATCATAATCAACCTCACAAATACAATTATTAATTGGCCATTTACATTTGAAAGTATCTATATCTCCAACAAGTTTGTAATATGCAAATTCATTCTTTATGGATTTATCGATTTCTCTTCTGCTTACACTGTATTTAGGGCCAAACATCAGTGTGAAACATCAGTGTGAAAACCTCTCCCAGCCTCTGACACCAGTTATCTAGTATATGGAAAAGTGGCACTTATCTCTCACAATTAAGAATTAAATGATTAACTGTTTCTGGCTCTTTACAAAATAAACACTTTCCCACCTGTGCTCTGTATCTGTTTGTAGCTATTATACCATTCACAAGGCCCAAGGCCCTCCAGCTACATTTAGGGGAGTATCCAATCCTCCTGCCATTTGGAGTCCACAAGTCTCTGAAAAGATCTGAGGTGTAGCAGCTTAACACACATTATGTAGAGGCCTTTCAGTATCGCTGAAAAGACTCAGTTGAGGTATAATGCTTTTTTCTTCTGATGTAAATGTTAAGATTTTATCAAATTGAGTTAGAGCCAAGGAGGTTACTGGTGGTAAGGACAAAAATAAATACTTTTCATTTAGTTTTTATGAATATCTCTGCTCTCAATAAATGGAATGAAAGAGTTCAGTTATTTCACAAATTAGAACATACTTTAAGACAGATTTTAAAAACTGGTGATTTCCTTGTGTTCTGTCTATGGAGAGTCATCATAAGGCTAGGAGTACCTGTGTGTGTGTGTGTGTGTGTGTGTGTGTGTGTGTGTGTGTGTGTGTGTGTGTGTGTGTGTGTGTGTGTGTGCGCGTGAGAGATAGAGAAAGAAAGAAAGAAAGAAAGAAAGAAAGAAAGAAAGAAAGAACTTGCATGTTGGACATTGCTTCTAATCGCCAACAAGTTCGTTTAAGGAGACTTCTCAGCAGCACCATACTGTTGCTTTTCTGTTGCTAAACAGCTGTTTCGTTGGGTCACAGGGGTCCGTTGACATCAATGGCTCTGTGTGTTGCCCACAAGTGTCAATGTGTGTGTGCATATGTATGCCTGTCAGTGGGTGAGAGAGAGAGTGAGGGTGCCTTCCACAGATATTAAAGGTTATTTCGGATAATATAGAAAATGTTGTATTGATTAAGTCGCAGGGGTGCTCTGTTTGTTTCTCATGAGCGAAAGGGTGCTTTTCACAGAAACTGAAATAAATGTAGGATATTATAGAAATTGTTTGTCATTCTTATCTGATGTACTTAGCCAATGTATTTGTTTTAGCTGGTTATTTATTTTGTTGTGGTAGCCTGTACAGTTTTTTTAAATAAATCAAATAATTTGGCAAAGTGATATGGAACCGTTATGTGGTCAAGACCTGGAACTACTTCATAACCGTGTGAACCGTGTAACTGAAAAATAATTACACGGCTTAAATCTTTTGTCAACCAATCAGAATCAAGCATTCTGTAGCCCCGTGGTTAAGTACAAATGAACAATGCTATCAGTCAGTGCAATATATTCTTAGTGAATGCCCTGAATGTTTTAAAATCATTGTATCTAGTCCATAAACATCTTTGGCTAAGAGAGCTTCAAGGAGCGAATCACCATCTTATTGTTTGATTAATACATATTAATAAACACAGGTTGACTGTACTATACAAGCACAATATCTAATGGATGCTTCTGTGTCAAATGGAATTGGCAGCTATATGTGTTTTTGTTGTGTAACATTATCATTCGCAAAAAATTCGAGCTGTGTTTCTTTTGGTGTTTCACCTTTAAATTCTCTCAGATTGGAGTTTCTTTTAACTTTATCAATTACAAGGAAATTGGTTTTGGCTTTTTCAATTGCTCAAACTGTGATTAGTTTGGATACAAGAGCTGCTTTCCAAGCAGTCTCTCTCTCTCTCTCTCTCTCTCTCTCCCTCTCTCGCCCATTAATTTCCACATGTTAGCAAATGTAACCACGAAAGTGTGGTGGGGTTTGTTTTTTTTCCTCAGTTTTTCCCCCCCTAAAAACCATTCACTATGTTGTCAATCCAAGTCAGTATTTGATCGATTTCCTTTACATTTGATATCTTTAACTCATATGTGTATCCTGAGCTGTCAAACTGAGTCTTGACTAATTTTCTGAGGGTTAGGAGGTGGTCAGATAACCTAGTGATTTAAAGATGGACAGAATTAATTTCATCATACTCTCTTGCTTATCAGTGAATCAGTCTGTGTTTTAGAGTACTTGGTTATTCGTGATTGGATGGGTTTCAGGATAACATTGTAAATCACACTGTTAACATCATCTTATCTTACATTGTACATTATTTTATTATAGAGAAATTACCGTTTTCCAAACAAGCACGTAGATCGCTTGATATTTAAGGAATAATTAGCCCAAAAGTGACAATTCTGTTATCATTTGCTCACAATCTTGTCATTCCAACTCGATGAAACTTCTGTACAACAGAAAAGAGAAATTTGGGTGAATGTTGCCGGTCCCGCCCTCCACCATGCCACAGTTATATTGCAAATAGTTCGGTTTAACCATGTCGGCAAACGTACAGTTATATTGTTTTGTATGTCTAATAAATTATCTTTGGAATTATCTTATTTCTGCATGAATAATTGCTATCTGTGATATCTGCTATTTGACATGTAAAAACGTTCTTAAATCCAACAACATATTACATTTTCATATTTTTTATTTCACAAATGTGAAATATCTTGATGATATTTTTTTGTCCAGATCTAATTAAAAAGACTTTAAAATGTCATTCACACAAAAACATTTCTTAAAAACACCTCTTCTATGGTTAAAATGTCTCCCTTGTTTTTCCTAGGGCTCTTGTTTTGATGTGTTTCCCCCAGACTACATTTCCCATCATTCACTGCCATCTGTTCCCCATTGTTCTCACCTGTTTTCCATTCCCTTGTTAGCACTTGTGTGTGTATATATAACCTCTAGTTTTGCATTTCTTTGTCAGTTCTTGTTTGTTGTTATTTTGTGTTCCCGTTTGTTGTTGTTTTGTGTTCCCGTTTGTTGTTTCACTGTCATCATCTTCATTAAAAGCCTGCATTTAGATCCAGCGTCTCCCATCTCATCTCAGCAACCATTCGTTACAGAAGAACTGACCCATGCATCATAAGCATGGGGACCGTCCAGTTGAGGACCACATCCGTGAGTTTTTGGAACTAGCAAATTTAATGCACTATCCAGACCGCTTTCTAGTGTTTTTTTTTCCGGACTAGTCTGAATAGTGCACTGAAGGAACGGATGCCTCTGGCTGATCCTCACTGGACACTCTCTTAATATGTGGAGAAGGCTCTGGAACTTTGCGGTTCGCATTACACAGTGGATTATGGCAGGAACCCCAGGCCAAAATCCGGCTCCTTGCTCCAAGCCCTCCACGGCCGGTGCCGGTGCCCATGCCTGTAGCATCAACCTTCCCAGAGCCAATGCCTGTGGCCTCACCGGCTCCCTTGACTACGCTCCCAGCTCTCCGGAAAAGCTGGTCGTCCCCCAGCTAAATAAAAAACTTTTTTGAAATTAACGATTTAATTGTGTACACTTATGTATTTAAGGCGCGAGGAAAGTGTTTTAATGCCTTGATGGTTACACATCATGCCATTTTTAAAGTCATTAAATCATGTTTTAAAAAAAAATGTGAAACCAACATGGACACACTACATTTTTTTATGAACTTGACACATGTTTTGAAATAGATTTTTAAAATATTTGTAATTTGTATCACCTCAGAGAAGCTTATTTTTCAATAACCTTTAAGTAATAAAGTTCACGGCAAAAAGAATGTGCTCTCTTATATCTACAGTAATGAGTTAAACATCGTTTGATGCCAATAACACTTTGTTTAGCTGCTGATCAGAGCAGAGCAAGGTTATTGAATACACTGATTTAGATATGGAAAGTAGTGTTTCAGTGGGTTTGAGGTCAGGGTGCCTCAGATATAATCATTTTAAAATATCACTATATTTCTTCTCTGTTAGTCCTGTGTTTTCAATCATTGCTGTTTTGCATCATTCTCTATGAGCAGACATCATTTGAGGTTTACATCACAGAAAGCCTTCCATTCTGCTGTAGGACTCTGGAGCTCATTGGTGTGTGAGTGGTTAGATGTTCTCCAGGCCCTGAGGCTGTATAGACTGTCCGCCCACTGCACACCGCATCAACGTTTGATGTGGGAGTTTTACTGTGCTGTTTTAACCAGATATAAAGCTGTGAAGATACATTTTGTCTTTTCTCTCTACAAAATGTTGTCCCAGTTCTCTAAAACAGCTACATCTACTGTACATCTTCTATAAACCAGAATTGGAGGGTATTTTCTGTCCCAGCCACAAAAGAATAGATGCTCAGAATGCTCAGAATACTGAGCAAATGTACTTGCTGTCAAATAAAATACAATTACTGATAAATTACTGATATAAATAAAAATATATATTTCAAACAATGAATACAAACTCCAGCATACCCCCTAAAATAGCTATTTTCCTTGTCCCATCTTGGGGCCAAATAATAATGTCCAAATTGCATGTCAAATATAATAGTTAAAAAGTGTTATTTTCCTTTAAGCATTGGTTGCCTTCGTCGATTTTAACAACTCAACCCTGTTACTAACATTATCACTATAAAAGAGTATTTCAAAGATTTCTTTGTGTATTTCATAAATATGACCGTAAAGATCATGACACTGACATTTCATTCCCAAATTAGACACTGACATTTCATTCCCAAATTAGCATCTTCCCTAAAGATATTGGTAATATTAGCGTGAGGGTGCAACCCTCTTTCCATTTGAGTAACAGGGTTGCACCCTCATCAGTTTACTTAAAAGATTTCAAATTTATATTTGATGCCTAAGCTGGATGAATAAAGTTTTCTGAAGGTTTATTACCTCTTTTCTTAAAATACTTTTAAAATGTGAACTAAATAGGTACAATTTGGAAGACTATTGATCCTTAAATTGTCCTCCAATTCTGGAATGTCCCTATGAAAGTTTTTATTTATTTATTTTTATTTGCTCTTGATCAATGCTCTTCTCTTGGTCTGTTTTTTAAGGGACACTCACTGACAGATGAAGTCTTATGATCTTCTGGGCCTGTTTACATGCTTCTCTCATGGATACTTGTAATGTAATTTTGTCAAAAGGAGGCTCTCGGAATGATGATAAAGCACAGAAAGGCACAAGAATTCAGCACATTTTTGTTTTCAAACACTATTCAAAATTTGAATCACACTGAATGTTTCGAGTGTAATGCTCATTGAATTATAAATGAGTGCCTGTTTTAAAGGTTTTCTACATTTACTACATAAACACTGTCAAGTCTGTATATGTAAGGGCATTTCCATATTTTTTGTTTAAACAGTTTCTTTTAAAGTTGCATAGAACTGGCAAAGTCCAGGATAGAATCACTCTCTAATACTTATGGGTCAATACGATTGTCCAAGGAGTGAGAAATCTTTTAAAAATTTGTCATGTTCTCAGAAATTTTCCAATTTGGTTTTATACATTTTTTAAAAACCTATAGGATTTTCTACAAAACTAATTTAAAATGATAATTTGTTGAACCATCAAGTAATAAGTATTATTATACTTTATTTGCACCTTAAATACATGAGAGTATAAACAACTTCATCGTTAATTTCCTAAATGTTTTCAAACACATTTTTCAAGATAATATATATATATATATTATGAATTTTTGAGTCAAAAATATCAAGAAGTTTTCTCAAGGTTAACAACAAAATAACTACCTACATGTTAGTTTTATTTGGTGGACAAAAGCGTTTTAAAATATTTTAAAACACAATTGTTTCACTGCTTATTTTTTTTTTCAAGAAATAACAACCAAGCCCTGTATACAATGCCTTTACAATGCATTATTAATATGTGCTTCATAGAAAGGGTTACTTTGTTTAACAATCTTGTGATGAACATATATTTTTTAATCCTGTCTTTTAAAGCCGTTGATTCAGGCTCAGTTTGCTCTATGCCCCTGCAAAAAGAATTTAGATCAGTGAACTAGAACTAGATAAGTGGCTCCCAACTTTTTTATCCTTGAAGCTCCCACTAAGAAAGTCTGCGCCCATTTGACGACTGTTATATATAGTATATTTCTAAAGGCTTATAGGCCTATATATACTGTATATAACGGTTGAAAGACAGACTGTTATTTAATAATTGCTGAGGTAAGTTATTTCAAATGATCTCTTCTCTCTGCTTTTTTGGCAGAACAGATGCGATCAAGAAAAATTGACACGTCAGTAACTAAGGGAGGCGGCACTTATATGTGTCATTTCTCTCTCTCGCTCCCTCCTTTGGCACTCTGTGTTTGGTCACGTGTGCATGCGAGAGAGAGGGAGCGCTATCATCCAAGGCTGTGGGAACTTCAAAAATAATGCAAAAGTATAACTGATCTAAAGAAATGCTGATTACAATATAATTATTTTTTGTCATGCTGCAGGATTTTGCATAGCTGCGATAGACTGGATTCATCAACATTTCTAGCAGTTACCACATGAATACTGGTCTATAGTCCAGCTCGATGCAGAGCCCTGCAGCCGTTTTATTGTATCGTTATAAAGCATTAGCAGTAAGGTAGGCAGTTTTAAGAGGTTTTTGCTGTCTTGCAGTGCGTGGTTATGATGTTGCTGTAACTCCATTAATTTTTTAGATCCTAAAAAAAATAAACTCACAAGCACATGGCCACTCGATATCAGTGCACCTCCGTTAAAGAAGCAGAATATGTTTTATGCACTTTGTCCGCGTGCAGTTGTGCAAAGAGGCTCTGGTTGGTAAAGTGACATTTCATGAAGTTGCCAGGGAGCCACAGTCTTTTAAAAGTTTTTTTGTTTGTTTGTTTTAGATTTTGTTAATCACGTTGCATTTGACAAGGGAGCTGACGTGCTATCTAAATGGTATAGTGCTTATAAGATTCTAAGCCTTCAAATGGTGCCATGTATGAATGTTTCCATGTATCCATGGACTTCTACACTTTAAGTGTAATTTACTACACATTCCTGGCCCTGGGGCTAAAACCCTTTTTATAGTGCAATGGTTTATTGAAAGATGTCAGTACTTTAAATTCTGAGTTCTGACCATGAAGTCATTTTAAAAGGTCAGATAGATTGTGAATGTGTGACACATATTATTTGATGCATAAAAAGACACAAAACCTCAAGAAGGTTTTAAATACCCAGATACCCTGAAGATTTCTTCAGGATGTGTCCAATAGAGTAAACGCTAGACTGACACTGACCATAGGTCAGGATATGAGTGTAAAAAAAAAAAGGTGTAAAAATAAGTGAAGAGTGACTCAGACTCTAAAGTGCTCAGATACCATAGAATGTTGCTGCCTTCAAGTGGACCTAGAAAGCTCCTACTTTGGAGTCAGACATTCATTACCACTACATGTCACGCATTCAAGGGAGCAAAATACGGAAGATGCCATACTTAAATACCCATACCAATTTTTTTCAGTTTTTCCAGTGAAAAAGCATAACTGAACACACCTGCATCACTTTTAGATGACCTATATGATTGCATGTTATTTAACAAATGTAAATAATAATTGACGTGTTCTCTGTTCTTACTGACATGTTAAAACATGCAAGGATGAATGATGTAAACATGGGATTTCAAGTCAAATCCAACCCTGCTGCTCTAAATAAAAAACATTTTTGTAGGCTTACATTTGTGAATTGGGGTAGGACAAGGACATGGTTTTGAAGATTGATTTTTTTTTATGTACTCATGTTTTGTTAATTATAACCAAGAAAATCTAATATAGTTTTCAGTGTCACAGTAATGGATGTCTATAATCCAGTAGAATGTATTATCTGTTCTCAAAATCTCTGTTATGCCACAATGACATCATAATGCACAGCAAAAATCACGTGAATATCTTTTTATTCGTATGAATTTTCTCTCTCAGTTGCTGTGTCTGAAATGACTTTCTGGCATTATAAATCACTTTGCGGGTGCAATTCTTTACATTTGCATCGCCAGCACCCTTTTTTTTGGTCACGTTGGAAGCATGCCTCTTAATTCCACATTCACATATACGGAATCTGAAAGACACAATCCTAAACAGACTACATTATTAGATTAGCATTTGTGTGTGTGCTATCAAGTTTACACACGTTTTTATACATTCAAACCTTTATTAAATCAGGGCCTTTATGTGTTAAATCTATGAAAGAGGTGAAACACGTAAAATGAGTCCAATATTTTTATTTTATAAAGTGTATAGAAGCCTTTATTTTGGTCACACATTATACATAATTTTTTTGCATATACACAGTGAAATGTATTTGTTTTCAAATATCCCAGCTAAGCTGGGGTCAGAGTGTAGGGTCAGCCATGATACAGCACCCCTGGAGCAGATAGGGTCAAGGACCTTGCTCAAGGGCCCAACAGTGGCATCTAGGCAGTACTGGGGCTTGAACCCCCAATCTTCTGGTCAGTAACCCAGAGCCTTAACCACTGAGCCACCACTCCCCCAAATTACAATCTACAGCCTCAGTGGATAATTTAAGTAAACCATAATATAATAGACAGTGGTACAACAGTTTGTGCATTTCTGCAACTTATCCAAGATTGCGGCGCGGTAGCACGCAGTGGCTGCTACGGATCCAAAATGGTGCTATTTGTGTTAAATAACACGACTTTTGCGGCACATGGACATTAGCACAACCGGTGTTTGTGTCTACCATCACCAGACACTGCTCAAATATAGGATTCATGCAACAACCAAGCTGCATGATGACCTGCAGGAGGCGCTACGCAAACTCGGCTTGCTGTGGAGGCCAGGCCTCCAGTCCTCGGCGTTGCCTGATGCTGGTGGCCGGGGGAGAGGACGTTGTAAGCGGTGTACGAGGAAGCGGAAGCGTGGCAAGAGGGCGGGGGTCCATGCTAGGCTAAAAACAAACCCTAGCCGGTCGGCTCTCTTGTCTATCCTACTCTCAAATGTTTGCTCCCTGGACAGTAGGCTACGCAACGTGAGTTTAGAGACTGCTGCGTCTTTGTTTTCACAGAGACGTGGCTCAGCGACAGAGGATGCCGCCATTCAGCTAGACGGGCTCGCCTCTTTTCGTGCCGACAGAAATACAGCTGGTGGTGGCTTGTGTGTTTACATCAACACGGAAGGGTGCAATAACTTTATGCTAGTCTCTAGCTACTGCTCATCACTGGTGGAGCTTGTTAATGTTAGATGCAGACCTTTTTATTTACCACGGGAATTCACCACTGTTATCATAACCAGAGATTACTGTTCTTCAGGACAGTTTTGAGTGTTCTGACTGGCACATGTTCAGGGAGGCTGCAACATATGGCGACTCTACCAACTTGGAGGAATACACAGCATCAGTGACCAGCTACATCAGCAAGTGCATTGATTATGTCACTTTCTCCAAGACCATCACCACACGCTCCAACCAGAAGCAGTGGATGACTGCGGAGGTGCGCACAATTCTGATGACCCGAGACTCCGCCTTCAGAGCAGGCGACAAGGCAGCCTTAAGAACAGCTAGGGCCAAAGCACGCACACGCCCAGAGAATCCACAGTCACTTCCAGGACAGCGGTGACACGCGGTGCATGTGGCAGGGCATCCAGGCCATCACCAACTACAGGACAACATCTGTTGCCTGTGTCAAAGATGCCTCCCTTCCAGATGCACTGAATGACTTCTACGCTTGGTTTGAAGTGCAGAACGAAATAGTGGCGAGGAAGACCACCCCTCCTCCCAACGACCAGGGGCTCTGTCTTACCACGGCTGATGTGAGGAAAACTCTACGTAGAGTCAACCCACAGAAGTCTGCTGGACCAGACAACATTCCTGGCAGAGTGCTCAGAGGATGTGCCACCACCCTCCATCTTGCCCTCACCCACCTAGATAAAAAGGACTCATACGTTTGAATGCTGTTCATAGACTTCAGCTCAGCATTCAACACAATCATTCCCCAGCACCTGATTGGAAAGCTGAACCTGCTGGGCCTGGACACCTCCCTCTGCAACTGGATCCTGGACTTCCTGACTGGGAGACCTCAGTCAGTCCGGATCGGGAACAGCATCTCCACCACCACCACACTGAGCACTGGGGCCCCCCAGGGCTGTGTGCTCAGTCCACTGCTGTTCACTCTGCTGACTCATGACTTTGCTGAAATGCACAGCTCATCATCAGGTTCGCCTTTGACACGACCGTGGTGGGTCTCATCAGCAAGAACGACGAGTAAGCATACAGAGAGGAGGTGCAGCGGCTAACGGACTGGTGTAGAGCCAACAACCTGTCTCTGAATGTCGACAAAACAAAAGAGATGGATGTTGACTTTAGGAGAGCACAGAGTGACCACTCTCCACTGAACATCATCCACCATTCCTTGGTGTTCACCTGCCGGAGAACCTTACCTGGACCCTCAACACCAGCTCTATTACAAAGAAAGCCCAGCAGCATCTCTACTTTCTTCGAAGTCTGAGGAAAACACATCTCCCACCCCCCATCCTCACTGCATTCTATAGAGGGACTATTGACTTGCACCGTTTCGGACTGCAAAGCCCTGCAGAGGACAGCTGAGAAGATCATCAGGGTCTCTCTTCCCTCCATCAATGACATTTACAAAAAACACTGCATGCACAAAGCCACCAGCATTGTGGACGACCCCACACACCCCTTACACAAACTCTTCACCCTCCTGCCGTCTGGCAAGAGGTACCGAAGCATTCGGGCCCTCACGGCCAGACTGTGTAACAGCTTCTTCCCCCAAGCCATCAGACTCCTCAATACTCAGAGACTGGTTTGACACACACACACACACATGTCCTGAGTTGCTCTTTAATTATTGTCACTTTATTTCTGGATGCTTCCTCAATAACTGCTATGTGCATAGAACACTGTCCCATAGTATGTTGTTTATATTTGGCATTTTTAGAAACTGTCATCTTTTTGCACTACTGTGTACTGGTCGACGCTGCACTGTGTCTGCGCTGTTGTCCTGTTCATTGTTAGTAATTTATTGTACTGTCCCGTACTTTTTGCACTTTTTGTGTTTGCACGTGCACTATATATAGGTATTTTATTTAGTCTGTGTAGTCTCATGTGGTTCTGGGTTTGTCCTATGTTGTTTTACGTAGTACCTTGGTGGAGGAACGTTGTCTCGTTTTGCTGTGTACTGTACTAACTGTATATGGTTGAAACGAAAATAAAAACCACTTGACTTGACTTAATAATGTCTACACACACACAGGGAACTTTGACAGCAATGTTAAAAAAAGAACACATGAATCCTTGTAAAATTGTTAGTTATTTCACCGGAAAACGAAACCCCTTAAACACTTTGCGATCTGTAAACACAATATCCCCTGAGTAATGTTTGATTCTTTAAAGCATGACGACAAATGTAAGCTTCAACAACCCGGCCAGAAAACGTATCCAAGCATCGTAGCAAGTAAACAACTTTGCCAAACAGTTAAACATTCATCCGGAGTCCTGCCGCTGCTATCCCAAACTGCAGCTTCCTTAGCCGACACATACGGGACAGAGTAGCCGGCCCTTCTTTTCTGTGCTCATGGACATGATGTAAATGTGCAAGAATGAATGACATAAGCCTGCCATTTCATGCCAGATCTGATCTGACAGCTCCAAATATAATCCATCACTGTTGTCTTACCATAGTGATTTGGGTTAAGCCATGGACAGAGTTTTGAACACAGATTGTTCACAGTATGAACTCCCTCAATAATAGACTTTTGTTCATTTTTAATGAAAAATCTTCTAAAATGCTGATAGAGTCACTCACTAACTTTGAATGCGGTATGTTAAATCCATTCTTTCAATGTCTGTCATGACCTTGTAAAGCTAGTAAACAAAGAAACTTCACAGGATACACAGATTAAAAATGGTAATACACCGTAAAGCACTGTTTACATGGAGCAACTCCACTCACAGGAATTACAGTTCAATAGTAGTACATAACCAAAAGTTCATCCTCTTGAAAAGTAGTCCCACTACTGAAACAACAGGTTTGACAACTTTAAAGCTCAAATATCACACAGGTGTGGAGTCATCCGGAGCACTGGGACATTTTCCAGTGGGTGGGTCGAGTAGTGGGCTGATCGGCGAAACAATCAAGTGCTACAATTTACTGCTGCACATGGGAAACGCAGAAGCCAAATACACAAATTGTGATGAAACAGCACTACCTGATTAAAGTGCATCCAACGGCTGCAGTGCAAGTGTAGAGCGGGACCAGTCTCTCTCACCTGAGCAGCTGTCCAGTGGTAAACACAGCACAAAGCGTGCAACGTATTTGATTTCGACACATAATTCTCTATTATACACCCGGATGTCAAGGGAATATTAAAGGCTCTGTGCTGAAGCATTTGAAACAAGATTCCACAACATTCTAAACAGCAGGTAAAAAGGAACATCGTGCCACACAATGGTAATGTCGAGGCTTTTCAATCCACACATCACCTCCCTTAGAACTTTACCTCACAGTTACTGTAGAAACTGTAGAAAGATTTTTCCAGAAATGTACAGTATATATTTATTATAAATGTTTCTATTTTTAGAATAATATTAAATATTGTAGGCTATATTAGGCTACAATTAGGGGAACGTTAGTCACTTTTATGGGGGTTGTATTTAGAGTTCTACTAGGGCTGTCAATTAAATGTGTTAAATCAGTGTGATTAATTATATAAAAAGAAACAGGTTCCAAAAATGTATGCAATTAATCATGTCCCCGGACCATAATAAGGAATATTCCTTCCAGCAGAGCCATTCAAGCATGAAGTACCACCTGTTTTCTCCAGGGGGCAGTAAGTGAAACTCCAGCTGTATAGGCAATGCACAGCTTATACAGAGAACAAACCACACTCACAGACATCAGACAACACAAGATGAAAACACGTTCTTGCATTCAAACACAGCTTGATGGCACGCAAATACGAACTCAGGGATCTCATTACATGTTTTTCTCAGTGACCCAAAAACAGTATGTTTTTGACGTAATGCAACCAAGATTCTCAAAGCGTCTGTGTACGTTGATGCGTCCTTAAACAAGCCCTTATAATAAATCTTGGACTGATTGATGAATTCAATCTCAATTTCAGAATAGATTTCTGTGAACTGTAGGTCAATGATTGGTTTATGCTTATGAATTTGGGAAAAACAACAACAATATATTGCATTCTAAAATGACTTTTTATATTGTCTTTTTGGTAATACTTTACGTTTAGTTTACGGATGTAACCTCCATTCCCTGATGGAGGGAACGAGACGATTGGTCGAAGACCCCTAGTGTCGCTTCTCTCTTGAGAGCCTTTTGCATCTCTGATCTATGAGAAAAGGCCAATGAGAAATTGCCAGACAGAATTTGCATGTCCCGTCCCCGGATATACGGGTATTAAGGGAGGGAAATGTGTCTGTTTCATTCAGGATTTTTCTGAGGAGTCGACAATGAGGTTCGGCCACAACAGTGGCTCGGTTCAGCGACATGGCCGGGAGGACACAACATCTCGTTCACTCCATCAGGGAACGGAGGTTACATCCGTAACCTAGACGTTCCCCGTCTGTCGCTCACTTCGACATTGTGTCGAAGAAGCGACACTAGGGGTTCAATTTAAATCACGCCATGTACTTTAAACCTGAGCCGTGTACTGATGACACAAGAGCGGGCAGGTGTTTTACGTGCCAAAGCGACTGGCTGTGTCAGACTGCATGTACCCTTCCCCAATGCCCCATAAAATTGGCAAAACCTTCTGGTTCTTTACCCCCGACAGAGGGGAACAAGGCGAGCATGGGAGCAGGCCATGCCAGCCGCGACTTTTCTCACTCTATGTTTATCACATAGAGTTAAAGCGGCTGGGGCCATTTTAACGCTATCATACGCATCGGGGAAGGCGATCTTTCCCAGTTTCTATTCTTTCAGGGGGAAAAGACCCTGTGGAGACCACACCTGCCCAGACTGGGGGAGGTAAAGTGTGGTGAATACATCACATGGGCTTTTAGGTCACATGTGGAAAGTGGCGCTGTGGTAGAACCTGCCTCATTGGGAGGGAGGAGTAGCTACAGACACGGCGACCAGGGGGCAGTGGGAACTGCCCAAGGGAGACGCTGGTCACATCGCAAGAGGACCGTACCGCGGAAAATACACACAGGGGGATAAGTCAGCGTAGGAGTCCGTCCTGTGAAACACCTATTCCAGTACAGGGTAGATTGAGTACCCGCATTGGATTTGGTTGGCGAATTCCTCCACTGAATTCGCAGACCAGAGGGCTCGGGAGGAGTCATTCAGGGAGCCGAGTTAGTGGGATATCCTGGGATAAGAGCGCATGGTTTTACCTCAGCAGAGGGAAAGGGTGCTAGGTGGAAGCGGTCCACCGGGTCAGTTTGTCAGTGTGTACCGAGTTCTACTGGCTCAGATCTGAGAAAACACAGGATGAAACCGACTCAACCCTGAGATTGCAATGGTATTGGGTGTTGCCCAATCCGCTGTTCTGCATATGGGGGGGGGGGGGCACGGCCTGGGTGTGATAGGTCAATGTAATGGCGTCCACTACCCAGTGGGAAAGCCTCTGTTTGGAGACAGCGTTCCCTTTCCGCTGTCCACCAAAGCAGACAAAAATCTGCTCAGAACGTCTAAGGCTCTGTGAGCGGTCCAAGTAGATACGCAAAGCACGTACTGGACACAGCAACAAAGGGGCTGGGCCTGCCTCCTCTTGGGGCAGCGCTTGCAGATTCACTACCTGGTCCCTGAAGGTAGTGGTAGGAACCTTGGGCACATAGCATGGTCGAGATCTTAGGATCACATGAGTGTCTGCCGGACCGAACTCCAGGTAGGTTTTGCTGACAGAGAACGCTTTCAGGTCCCCGACCCTTTTGATGGAGGCAAGCGCGATCAGGAGGGCTGTCTTCAGGGAGAGGGTCTTGAGACCGACTGATTCTAGTGGCTTGAAGGGGGGTCACTGAAGGCCTGAGAGGACCACTGAGAGATCCCAGGAGGGGGCTGGGAGGGATTTAACTTCTGGGCGCCTCTTAGGTACCTGATAATTAAGTCCTGCTTACCCAAAGACTTGCCATATACTGTGTCGTGGTGGGCTGTGATAGCAGCTACATACACCTTCAAGGTGGAGGGGGACAGCCTCCCCTCCAACCTCTCCTGCAGTAATGAGGGCACTGACCTAACTGCGCACCTCTGTGGGTCTTCAGCCCGGGTAGAACTCCAATTCGCGAACAAGCGCCACTTCAGGTCATAAAGTTGCCTGGTAGAGGGAGCTCTGACTTGGTTGATCGTGTCTATGACAGCAGGTGGTAGATCAGCTAGATCCAGGGGCCAGACGTGGAGGTTCCAGAGGTCTGGGTGCAGATGCCAGAGCGAGTGCCAATAGGGGGCCAATAGAGTGACTTCTTCCCCATCCTCCCTGACCTTGCACAGCACCTGTGCAAGCAGGCTCAAAGGGGGGAAATGCGTACTTGCGCTGCCCCGTGGGCCAGCTGGTTCAGGTGTACCAGAGCAGGCAGTGTGAGGTCTCTCAGGAAGCGAACAGGTCTACCTGAACTTTGCCGAACCTTTCCCAAATCAGCTGGGCCGACTGGGGGTGAAGCCTCTACTTTCCGCTGGGAATGTGTTGTCGTGATAGCGCATCTGCTATCATGTTGAGCTTGCCCGGGATGTGAGTGGCACGCAGCAGCTTGAGTTGGCGAGTTGTGACATGTGACGGGAGCGTACGCCGCCTTGGCGATTTATGTACGCTACCGTGGTGATGCTGTCTGATCGGATCAAGATGTGTTTGCCCGGAATTAGCGGGAGAAACCTCCGCAGGGCAAAAAGTACTCTAGGCAGTTGATGTGCCAGCGCACATCTGTCCAGGGTTTGAACGTTAGGTGGCAGGCGGGGGTGATAACCACACGGTGCGTGCCGCGGCGCCATGCTCGTCTTGGGACTCGAGTCTGGAGCCAGTGCTGAAGCGGTCTCATATGCATCAACCCAAGTGGCATGACCGCCGCGGAGGACACCATATGCTCCTGGAGCCTCTGGAAAAGTTTTAAAGAGACCGCTGTGCCCGGCCTGAATGTGGCAAGGCATTTCAGCACTGACTGCGTGCGCTCATTGGTGAGGCCCGCTGACATTGAGACTGAGTCTAACTCCATGCCGAGAAAAGAGATGCTCTGAACCAGGGGGAGCTTGCTCCTTTCCCAGTTGATCTGAAGCCCTAAACAGCTGAGGTGGTCCCTGTGGGCGCATAGTAACCCACATAGCGAGTGTCTTGGTCTACGGGTCGGGCATCTCAGGACCGCTTGGGTGCCTTCCGGGTCCTCAAAGGGGTCTGTGAGACGGGGGGGTTGGGGGTGCGCTTCCTGCGGGGCACTCGACGCAGGGGCTGAGAGCTGGGCCCGGGTTGAGGCGGAGCTGCATGTTTTTTGGAAGCCCAGGAGGACGCCCTCGTCGAGCAGACAGAGCGTGGCCCATGGCGGCATGTTTGTGGTGAGGCAGAATGTGAGATATGGCCTCCGTCTGCTTCTTCACCGCTGACTGAGCAAACTGCAGGGCGAAGTCCTCGATGTGTCACCAAAAAGACCAAACTGGGAGACAGGCGCGTCGAGGAAGCGTGGCCACTCCGCCATCGAGGGTAGTGAGACCGGATGGGCGAGAGGCTTTGTGATGGGTGGAGAAGGGTGTCTTCCACGAACTCGTCAGCTGATCATGCACTTCCGGGAAGAAAGGAACCGGGGGGGGCAGACCCGAGTAACCAATCATCCTGCCGCGAAGGCTATGGGGAGGACGGAGGGTTCCAGTCCAGCCCCACGCTGACGGCAGCCTGGGCAAGCATGTCGGACATCTGGGCGTTAGCCTCAGACTGGGCGCGCTGGCCAGAAGGCGGAAGCCCACTCGAGTCATCCTTGTCAGACGCCAGACCACTCTCCGATGCAGCGGCGAGCTCATCCAGCTCGGGGGGCTCACGAGGATAGGCAGGCTGGCTGTGAAGCAAGCCGCTGTTGCCTCGAGCCCGGACAGAAGTCAACGAGCATGCCGGGGGGCGGGTGGTTTGCGGGGGCGTACCCAGTGAAACCGATCCCCGCTGCCATCCCCAAATCGCCTCCATTGCCAGCTGGGTCATCCTCAATCCCGTGGAAAGAAGGAGCTACGCGGGGGGCTGGCTGGAGGGGCGTTCCTTCTGAGGAAGGAAAGCCGCGACCGCAACGTTGCAATGAATTCTCGCAGTGAGAACATGAGCCATCCACAAACGTTGCCTCAGTGTGATCGCTGCCCAAACATATGAGACAGCACCTGTGGCTGTCAGGAGCGGAGAGCACTCTACCGCATCCAGGAACTACACAGGGGTGGAAGGGCATCTTTATAAAGACGCGTCCTGAAAAGGACATTCAACACCAGCTCTTTAAGAGAAAATATCTCTTTTAGAGAAATAAACTCTTTTACCGCTGTCGAAACGCCCAGTTGCAAAGCTGCACTGCCGTGCAGAGAAGGGAGAAAGCCATTGATATGCACCATAGATCCAACAGCAATCGTATTCAGAGATGGGAGGAACAGTGTGTGACTCGCAGCTTGCTGCATACACAACCAGTCAGCTCCGAAGAAAATTTCTGAATGAAACAGATGCATTTCCCCTCCCTTTATACCCGTATGTCCAGGGGCGGGACATGCAAATTCTGTCTGCCAGTTTCTCATTGGCCTTTTCTCATGGATCTGAGATGCAAAAGGCTCTCAAGAGAGACCCCTAGTGTCCTTCTTCGACACAACGTTGAAGTGAGCGACAGACGGGGAACAATATGTTTCCATTTGTTAACATTAGTTAATGCATTAGTTATCATGAACAAACAATTAACAATATATTGTTTACAGCATTTATTAATCTTTGTTAATGTAAGTTGCCCTTCCGGCCCTGTCTGCCGGCAGGTCATCCATGCCTTCCTGAATCTGGGAGGGGACAGGGGGAGGGAAATAACAATGATAATTAAAAACAACGGGAACTCACTGTAACAGTGAAGTACCACAAATAAACACAGTAAAATTTAAAAGCCAATGCGGAGCAGCAGTGGTTGAGAGAGAGGAGAGAGAGAGAGAGAAAAAAAAAACACTTACTCGCAGATTCTCCGATACGCCGTAGGCCACTCTTCCACCCTCTAATGGACAACAGCCGTGCCTCCCCAGGTGGATCAGAGGTAGTCCTCCAGCCCCTGGCGGACAGAACCCCCCACCACGTTTTTGGTGGACGGTAGGGGTCTCCCCCGCCCCTGGCAGCGGTAACCGTTCCAGGCGGTTGGTTGGGAGCCCCTCCCTCCCCTCGCGGTCGGTGGCTGTTCCTCTGCTTCCAGGCAGCCGGGCTCCTCCGTCCTCCAGCAGATGGCCGGCTTGACAGTATAAATAATAGTTTAATTTAAAATGTAACCAAACAACACAAACACACACAGGTGTTGGGCAGCTGTCCGTAAATCTCTCTCTCTGTCGCACCGCTGTCTCCGGACAGACTTTATCCCTCTCGGAGGCTTGATTGGCCTGATTAGGGTCAGCATCACACCACCCTCTGCCCTGCCACAATAATATATTGAAATATTTCAGGGGCTTTCTCAGCAAATATTTATAAATGAGATTATTGTGAATAATTCAATTAATTTATTGCATACCACGTAATTCATTCAATTACATTTTTTTAGAAACCATAATTACATCTAAACATGGTAATGAAAAGCATGGTTTTATTTGTCATTACCATGACCTTAAGTCAAACTCTAGATACTAGAGAATTTTTCATAAAGACAAGTACAAAGGAGCATTTAAAAGAGCTTTAAAGTCTGGACCCCCATGAATTAAGAACAAATCTATGACATTTTCTCCTTTAGTTTCAGTTGTTAATTGAAGGAGAAATGTAATTCTATAATTAAGATCATGATATAAGATTAATATATCAAAGTTAAGAAGTCCTACTGTTAGAATGTTTGAACATAACCCTACATAACTATTTTGTTAAATAAAATCAGTAAAAGTATTTCTGCATCCAACCTCAAAATCAATGCTTTACTGTATAAAATATGTAATATTAATATTGTTAAAAGATTTTGCTATTAAAATGTTCTCTTTATTATTTTGTATTATTTCTGTTATTATTTAAAGCCTTTCAAAAGACTTCCATTTTAAGTGCATTACTGTAAATGTGATTATTCTTTGTTTCGTATGTCGCGGTTTAGAATAGTAGGCCCCTTAAATGAAAACCGTAGGTGACTTTTTAAGTACAAATAGGTATTTGAATACTGTTGTTGCACTATAGGCTGATGCTGGAGGATGCACATTAATAATTTGAGTTTCCTTAACTCTAATGTTGATCTTTTAATGGAGCAGCTGGTTTTTCTCTGAGCATGAAATGGCCTATCACTTCGAACTGAGAGAATCCCCTTTCATTTCAATTACATCTCTGTTCAAATGGACCCGTGGCTCCCTTCACAGACTTGAAGGCTCTTTGGGCTTGTCTTTGTAAAGTGCTGCTGTCCCAGAGGTGTGTTGAAGTGTTCTGTGAGTTCTGCACCAGTTAAAATCCTTTCAGGCTGACTGACGGGCCGCAGATCTACAACAATTTGTCCCAAATCTCTGCTGGTCTCTTGGGCTCTTTCGCATGCTGTGAAGTGCTGGAACATTTTATCCTGCCAGCAAAGGTTGGTTCCTTCAGGCATTTTGACCTATTTCTTTGGGCAAAGTCATGTACAGTGAGGCATTGACATGAAAACAGTGTATATTTTGGTGTATGTTGTTCCAAATCTGTGATTGTTACATAAATGTTGTAATTTTGTGCCAATTTAATATTTCTTATTCTCAGAGTTGTGGAGTAGTTAAATAAAAGCAGCAAAGCTACTGAATTATTTACATTTTTCAGTAAGTTAGTTTCACAATAGTGTAGCTTTTCCAGGGTTTTTCATGCATTGAAAATTCGGTGAATATATGGCAACTCAGAGCCGCGTCCAAAACAAATGTACTTGTATTTATCACGCGTTCAGCCCTTTATAAGAACTAAATATGACTCTCATAACTTTCACGTGCACCTGTGTGGGGCAAAACCACACAGTGCACATCAGCGTGCCCCAGATATAAGATCGCCAGAGCTCTGGGACAGCACAGAGCGAAACTTGCCTGATCCATTCAGGCGACCACAAAAATTACGTGACCTATTTGAACATTCTAGTACTCAATTATTCAATTACGTCATTAAACACGCCCCAGTCACCATGATAGATGGAGACACCGGTGAACAATGCACTGTGTTTCTCCGGTACCAACAAGATAAAGAAATTTTAAACATTGTGACAAGTTTATATAGAAATGCTGAATAATATTTCACGAAGGTGTTATAAGATGATAATATGACGTTTAACTTAACAAATTGTAAGAAAATTTGGCTTAAATAGACTTCTTGTGTCATTATTACTTTTGTATTTGTTGTCATTTTATGCATTCATAGCGTATCATATTTATAAATCAAGAACGGTCTCTTTATTCATAGTTTCATAGTTTTGTCTTCACTGATACCTGCTGCTGTATTTACAATGACTGAGAGTGTTTTCTCTGGACTTCAAAAAATAAACAAGACCAAGCCAAGTTTTGTATATGTAAAATTGTCTACTTGAAAATAAATTTAACAAATGAGATGCTCTCAAAACACTTAATACTTTGAGTATTCAATATATAAGAGCCTAAACACAAGATTTGAAAACAAATTTACATGCGGAGTATATATTATGCTTGTATCCTGCAAAACTAATGTCATTCTACTTCAAATAAAATGCCCAAACTAATGCATGCCATTACAGTCTCCAGTTACCTTTATCGCCGAGTGACTAGTGACCATGGAACAAACACTACCAGACACAGTGGCAGGTGAGCCAAAAAGTTCATTTCAAACCCTGGTCATATTGTATTGTGAATGCAGCAATGGAGTCGATGGAGTAATCAAACACACTTCCCTAAACAATCCTCTCTCTTTCATGTAGTGCTGTGAAAGCCAAATCATTTAGTTGAATCAGTTATTTTAGATGGTTCATGTAAATGAACTAGTTCACATAAATGATTCACTGATTCAAATGGACCCCACACAACAAGGGACTTTTTTGAAGCTAAATATTTATCTGCTGCTGTTTATAACTATATTTCAATTCAGTTATATGAAATATGGTGTTTTCTAGCTTTATTAGTGTATATGTATACATTTATGTTCAATTTAATGTTGTCACCCTATTTGTTTAACCCTTACAATAATCGCCATGGTTTTGCTATATTAATACTGTAATAACATTGATTGTAGTAACCATGTTTAATTTTCATAAGGGAATGTCACCCTAATTAAATATATAATTACCAGGTGATATTATTGAATAACACCTGATATTGTGATATTATTTTATATTATAATTAATGATATACTGTTATATATCAGATATTCTATTCTTGAATATCTCCTGATTATGTAATATTTTCATGATTTTTTAATGATACCTAAATTAGGCTGTCAATCGATTCAATTGTTTAATTAGTATGCTGATTAATTCATTGAAAGCCCATCAAATAATTAAATTATTTGTAAAAAATAATACAGATAATTAAAAATGCATTACATTATTTTGGCCCACAAGTGAAGCATTAAAAAGACAATACAAAAAGTGGTTTTAGAATGCAATATATTGTTTATTTCTATATTATTGAGCATAAGCTAATCATTAACTTTAAGTTCACAGCAATCCATTTTGCAATTGAATTCGTCAGTCAGTCCGCTTGTCAAAAGACGCGTCAGTGTACACCTGCATCAAATGTGTCCTTTTGGAGGGTCTCTGTAGCGTTGCATCATAAACAACATTTTTAGGTCACTGTGTCAAATTAAATTAAGTTTGAAACTTAGAAAATCACGTCTTGAGGGCTTGTGTATCTCAGCGAGTATTGACACTGTGACTAGCACATTAGCAGTCACGAGTTCGAATCCAGTGTGTGCTGAGTGACTCCAGCCAGGTCTCCTAAGCATCCACATTGGCCCAGTTGCTAGGGAGGGTAGAGTCACATGGGGTAACCTCCTCATGGCTGCTATAATGTGGTTCATTCTTGTTGGGGCGCGTGGTGAGTTGTGTGTGGATGCTACGGAGAATGCATGAAGCCTACAGCTATGTCACCGAGGTAACGTGCTCAACAAGTCACGTGATAAGATGTGCGGATTGACAGTCTCAGACGCGGAGGCAACTGAGATTTGTCCTTCGCCACCCGGATTGAGGTGAGTCAATACTCCACCATGAGGACTTAGAGCGCATGAGGAATTGGACATTCCAAATTGGGGAGAAAAAGGATGAAAAAATCAGGTCTGGGGTCATGATTAATTGCGTTATTTTTTTATGCATAATTTTTTATAGAATTAACCGCACTGAATTAACACGTTAAATCGACAGCCCTAATCGAAATATATTTTCTTTAAATAGCTTTAATGTAGTTAGATACTGTTTGCTAGCTTGTAGTGTTATGAGTAGCTTGTACACTGCTTAATATAAAAGTTGTGATGATATTTCCAACTCAGAATGAATGAGTCATGTTTGAAGTTGTTGTAAAATAAGTATAAACACACATGTGACTAGTACACATTCAATTTATGTGTCAAGTTGCTACATTGCTTGGCAACTGTACTGCCCTGCAAAATTCAATTGCTGTTACTAAACATGTTGTCCAAACTGAATTATAATTGACTATTAGACTATGATCTGTCCTGTGACAGATGTGTTTAGTGCAACTGTGCTGAACTTAATCATTAATGAACTGTATTGGTGGAAGAATAATTAGATTTTTATAGGAATAGATTATTATCTCATCATTAACTCATTTCATGCCATCTTATGACTTTCTTTGAGGGTCCAAAACGTTCAAGTTCCAAAAAGCACATAGTAGAATAAAAGTAATACAATTTAAGTGGAATATTCCACGTCTTCTGAAGTGATACTGTATGATCACTTTGAGAGAGAAGCGGAGCAAACTTTAAGTCATTCTATGTTACCACAGCCATTAACAAGTGAGCAGGCAATACATGCAAATAAAAATACTGCAACCGGATATGAATTTAACTTCAAATAAATATGTGAATACAACTTTGAATATACGTAATGTGAGTCGTGACAATCAGACGGTGTGTAAAGTGATCACAAGCGCTTTCAGTTTCACTCCCTTCAACAGAAGCACTCTCAGTGTCAATCAAAGAACCGTGCTCTCCAGGTGCTCTCAATATCTCATCAGTCATTCATCTCAGCGCTCTTCTGTGACGATCCCAATTTAAATCAGATTAATGTTGGTCGCAATACCACCAATTACATTTTAACCTTAACATCACCACATCTTCACACATTTCCTTAATAACTGATGATATGCATTGCAACAAAATAACAAAGGTGTAATCAAATTATGGATACTAATGATTTCTCACTTTCTCACAGTTTGGGACCATATTTGTTTTCAATGCTAAACATGTTTAGCAATTAACAATTAAAGTAATTTTATTGTGTGGGGCATACACATATAAATGCAGCATATAACTTGGAAAAGTATCACAAAGAACACTTTAAAAATAGAAAAAATAACTTTTTTTTTCAACACAGAAAAGAAATCAGCGAGCCGGTGTGGTGTGGTGTGTTGTGTTGCGAGCCGGGTGTGCTGGGCCGCTCTGGGCCAGAAAGTCCAGGGTCACTTTTTAGTCCCAGTCTGCCCCGGCTACAGAGATTTAACCCTGGCTTATTGCTTTAGTAAAGAACTCTTATAGCACCATAATATCAGTCAAAGCATGACAAAAAAACTTGTAAAAACTAATCTAATGTAAACCTTCATTTCTCGGGGTGGATGTGAGCAATCTCTCTCCTGGCATGAGGTATCATATCCAAATCTAATGAGGGAAAGCAAAAATATTTTCTCTCAAGTATAATTCAAGTTTGTATCGTAGCATGATATTCTAGTCATCATAACAAATGTGACCATCAAGTCATTTTTATTTGTATAGCGCTTCTCACAATCCACATTGTTTCAAAGATTTACAGAAAATCATGCTGTAATGTATTAAAGTCCTCATTGAGCAGTTTCATTGAAGAATATCACTGAAAATCATGCCATATCTTTAGGCCAAGGTTTAGGCAACCATGGCAAGAAACCCATAAAATGTTAGTTAATGGAAAAAATATTGGGAGAATTCAGGCTCAGCTGGGGGAGCCAGTTCCCCCCTGGCTATACAGCATTAATATAATGCCAGTATCAGTTAGCTGTGTGTAATACAAGTTATGTAGTAAATTACTAAACTTTTTGGTGGGCAATTTTCTAAAACTAAAGGATATTAATTGAACTGAAGATTAATGATCAAGGCCAAACATTAACTCACATGCTAGCAGTAAAATTAAATGTACAATAAAAATAAAAAGATTAAATTGCAAGCTTTCAATTAAGAGTGCTTACACACCACAGCGTTTGACAGGTAAGAATGCCTAAGGTGCATTTTGAAGTAGGGCTGGGTGATATGGCTCCAAATAATATATCTACATATTTTTCAGCTAACTAAATTCCTTATGGGTGAAAGGATGCCATTTAAATAAAGAAGTACAGTATACTGTCTGCATGTGCTGTGCATCTGTGAATGTGCAAACCCATTCTCATATGGTATGCTAAAATCACAGTATTAATAGAATTACATCCGCTGTGTTGTATTATACTACAGAACAGAGCACTTTTTCACTGTGAAGCACGTAGTGCCTGCAGACTTTGTTTGTATAATTAAATTGCAGCATTTTGCGTTTTAATAATGGAACTGGGCCATTTAAACATCTGCTTATCTGGAGGTGTGAAGCTGCCATGAAAAACACAAACAGAATAGCCTTCATGACCAAATAAAAGCTCAATTCAACTTGCGACAGAAACATGTTAAAATGTATAGTAAAATTATATATTCACTAAAATGTATAATACACTGGCGGTTAAAAGTTTGGAATAATGTACAGATTTTGCTCTTATGGAAATAAATTGGTTCACCAAAGTGGCATTCAACTGATCACAATGTATAGTCACGACATTAATAATGTGAAAATGTACTATTACAATTTGATAAAAATGTTCAGAACTTCTTAAAGGGAACTTCAAAGATTTCTCATCAAAAATCCTCCACGTGCAGCAATGACAGCTTTGCAGATCTTTGACATTCTAGCTGTCAGTTTGTCCAGATACTCAGGTGACATTTCACCCCACACTTCCTGTAGCACTTACCATAGATGTGACTGTATTATCGGGCACTTCTCACGCACCTTACAGTCTAGCTGATCCCACAAAAGCTCAATGGGGTAAGATCTATAATACTCTTTTCCAATTATCTGTTGTCCAATGTCTGTTTCTTTGCCCACTCAAACCTTTTCTTTTAAATTTTCTGTTTCAAAAGTGTCTTTTTCCTTTGCAATTCTTCCCATAAGGCCTGCACCCCTGAGTCTTCTCTTTACTGTTGTACATGAAACTGGTGTTGAGCAGGTAGAATTCAATGAAGCTGTCAGCTGAGGACATGTGAGGCGTCTATTTCTCAAACCAGAGACTCTGATGTTCTTATCCTCTTGTTTAGTTGTACATCTGGACTTCCACATCTCTTTCTGTCCTTGTTAGAGTCAGTTGCCCTTTGTCTTTGAAGACTAGTGTACACCTGTGTATGAAATCTTCAGTTTTTTGCTAATTTCAAGCATTGTATAATAGAGCCCGACCGGTATGGGATATTTGCTACGGTTTCCGATTTTAGAGAGGGAAAATTCACAGATTACCGATATGGTGGCCAATATAGTTTGTTTTTGTGCTGGAATGAAAACAGACCTTTTCTATGTGGATTGTGCACCGTTTTTCACCTATATTACTATAAAAAGGTACTCAGAAGGCTGCTTTCTTAAACAAATGTTTTTATCAAAGATTATTTTACACTATTATTATACATTGTCAACAACAACCGAGAAAATAAAGAATAAATAAAAATACAATAAATAGCTAAATAAGCATTAGTACTGTTTAGTATGTCAATTACTGACCATTTAAATAAAGAATAAATATAAATAGCTAAATAAACATCAGTACTATTTAGTATCAGTCAAATGCTGACCATTTTAATACTGACAGTCAATTAAGGACAGATTGTAAAACTAGAAGCATGTACACCTGCCGAGTCAAAAGATAAATAGCGGCAGCGATGTTGCACCTTATTCTGCTATACATATTCAGGGGAAACTTTCAACAATGGAAAACCAGACTTTTAAATATTACATTTTGTAAATGCAATGACCCCCTCACCGATGTCTGCTGAGCTGCAAAAATAGGCTCTGATGTTTACTTTTCAATCTGCTACATTACTGACTACACTTAAAACTATAGCTGGCTAACATAGCAAACAGATGTGATAAACATGACTGACATGGTTGTCAGGGACAGGGTTAATGTTATATTAGTTTTATTGAAAAAGAAAAATGATTTGGTCATTGTTTATTAACTTTCCAGTATGTATTTCACAAACTAGTTAGCAACTTACCATGAAGACACCGCTTAACTCTGCACTGTCTGCAGAACCACTGTCAGCTCAGCTCTGTAAACAATGGAGTCAGAGCGCACTCTGCTGGACAAACTATGTTATGACACCAATTCTACATCACCCCAAGCATTGTTTTCTGCATTATATTTTCTGAAAAAAGTTTTCATATCTGCGCATATCTGAAAAAAATATATGCAGATACCGACATATCTATGAATGGCTAATATCGGCCGACCGATAAATTGGGAAAGCACTATTGTATTGCTTTAATTCCTCAAAAAAATTCTTGACTGATGAGTTTCTAGAGTTTCTCTTCCATTTTTGACCTAATATTGACCTTAAGACATGCCAGTCTATTGCATACTCTGGCAACTCAAAAACAAACACAAAGACAATGTTAAGCTTAATTTAATGAACAAAATAACTTTCAGTTTTCTTTGAGTATAATGGCAAGTGATTTTCTAGTATCAAATAATCAATTTAGCATGATTACTCAAGGATAATGTGTTGGAGTGATGCTGCTGTCTAGATTTGATCAAAAATTACTTTTTTCAAATAGTGATGATGCTGTTTACATCAGTAATGTCCTGACTATACTTTGTGATGAGTTGAATGCCACTTTGGTGAATTAAAGTACCAATTTCCTTCCGAAACCTTTGCAAAAATCTTTGCATTATTCTAATCTTTTCTCCACCAGTGTATATTTTTCACAATAAAAATAATTACAATAATAATGTTTTAAGCAATATCTCACAAGGTAGAATGCTGTTGTACTGAATAAAAGTTTTTATCAATGTTTTCTTTTTTATTGTGATGCTCTGTTGTGCAGCAATTTATTTGCTGAAAAATAAGGCCAATGTTGTGTTTTGGATTATGCTGTGAGGACCTTTACAGAAGTACTTTATTTGATATAAAAATAAAAAAAAATGCAATAGAATGTTGACAAGTAATTGTTTTATTTTCATGTCAGATTGACATCAAGCAGAAATACAGTGATTTGGATCTATTAAACTAGCAATTTCTGTTTAAATAAAACTTTTACTGGCTTTTGACGAAATGACTAGGTCACCTAGGCTGTGCGGGCTACTGTTAAATGTCAACCAGTAGACAAATATTTAACAAACTCTCATTCAGGTCTGACTGCTTTCTGGAATGCAATGGCCACTTTTCACCTTCTAACCAGTTGCTCATGGATAAAATATATATATATATATATATATATATATATATATAATATTTTTTTTCTCTTTTTAAATATCCTGTTTCACTGTCATGGTTATTTTATGGAAATAAAAATAAGCTGCAAATGCTATTTTATTTTAAGTATTAATTCATGAACAAATCTGCATATTTTTGCACATTTCACTTTTTTCAAATTTTTGCCTTCAGAAAGGCATTGGCTGAATATTTTGATCGCTCGCTCTCTCTCTCTCTCTCTCTCTCTCTCTCTCTCTCTCTCTCTCTCTCTCTCTCTCTTGATCTATCTTTCTGAGTTCAACTGCATTATTTAAGAGCGTGCATCCCATCATAGTTGTGTATGTGCAAACTGCTCAATCAGCATATCAGTGTATATTTTATCAAACATTGTGCTGCACATTTCTAGTGAAAACTCCAGCAGTCGTTTAATGTGTCAATAAATATTTAGCAATTAACTTCTTTATTGTAAATTGTTTAATTCACAAACCCTTCAAGTAAAATAAAAAGGTAATCAAATAAACCATCCTGTGAAAACCTTTTTATTGATGTGGTGAGGAGTTTCTTGATGGTTGTTGGAGAGGCATTAGATATACAATATTTGCTGGCTCAAGCAGAATTTAATTGGCAGGCAGAAAGAAAAAAATAATTGGAATTTTGTGTTTTTTGTGAGCGTATGTTCCACAGTTCATGCTCATTAAAACAGCTCAGAAGACTGTGCATCATATACACACTTTATATTTAGACCCATTCCAGAAACTATGAGGACTTGTTGTGACTGCATACATTATTGAATGCATTATTTAAATAAATATGAACAATAAATCACAGTGATATTCAAAATATGATATTCGAAGGACATGTTTTAGCATTCAGTTCTATATTTTTGAAGATTGTGTGGCTTGTAACCCTAACCTGTTTATTTTATATTCAAATGTAGTGAAATGTGTGCACTGTGTTTACTGATATTTACTAACATTGCTGATAATAGATTTCATGTTCTTTTGTTTTAATTGGGATGCAGCGTTGAGGGGAATGGTGGCCCGGCATATTGCCGTCGCCTTGACGCGTGCTTTAATCCCCGGCGGCTCATCTAATCTGTTCCAGCGGAGCTGGTCCGGCGACTCAAATCTAATTTGGCCAGTACCCTCCTCGCTCTGCTCCTGGACCTGCAAGTCCGAGGATGCCAGTGTGCATGTTCTTAGAGATAGAGGCTAGCCTCCTGAGGAGAGGCGCTCTCTACGTTTTAAAGGCTGTAATGATGAGGCTCTATTCACATCAGGTGCGCCTCAGCATCCAATGCCAGATGAGGCTTATTACATTGCGCCTCTCCTCTCTTCAGCGGTGGGGCGACGATGATGTGAGGGAAGGGCGGGTGTTCCGTCACATTGTATCCACCTTTTTCCTGGGGGACTTACTGGGGACTATGCCAGAAGGTGTTCTATAGCATTCACTATCTCCGATTGAAGTCATTTTAGAACAGCTAGTTAACAGCTTGTATTAAGATTTCCCTTGAAGTTTCTGATGATCTGATCACAAATTGTCAGTGCTAAATACAGTCATAAACATAGTGTAAAATATTTTGTGATTAGATCAGTCAAAAACATATGTGACTACATCGCATTTGAGGTGTAAACATCGTCCTGATGCTTCCTGGATGGCAGCGAAGAGCCACCTCTCAATCAGCTGCTGCGCTGAACAAAAGTTTAAACTTACGTGCAGAGTTAAAAGGAAATAGCCATCCGTAAACTTGAAAAAAGCGATTACATACCCAAGCACAAGAACTTCACGGCTCTTCCTCAGTGTGTCTGTCTGATATCAACATGCAAGGTGACAAGATGACAAGCACAAACGCTGCAACACCAACAGTGTTTACTTGATAACGGAAGTAACGCCACATTTCGTGCTAAGCATCATGGGACATAGGGAAAAGGTGGATATATAAATGTGCCATGTCAACACATCTACAACATCACCTATACTTCCATAAGAACTATTTATTTATTCATTCATTTATTTATTTGTTATAATTAGGGCTGTTAATCAGTTGAAAATTGTTAACTAATTAATTTTCTGCATTAATCATTGTGCATTAAACTAACATTAAAATGTCATTATAAATATATTCTCAAATAATATGCAAGAAATTGGTTAGTCATCATTTTTTTTAATTACTATAATTATACACATTATAATGTTCATTTTTTTTTGCAGATAGAGTTAATTAAACACACATTCGTTGGTATGATTTTTTTGAGTATATGCCATAAAATCAGAAGACATGCTGTAATTAAAAGTTCTGCCATTTTCAGTCCAATTTTATTGGCCAGATTTCATTCATATCACGCTTTATTAGCAAACAAAATATAAGTGTGCGTTGCCAATGATTTATTAGACAATATACAGATATAAAACCAGTACTGTGTAGGCTCACCTAAAATAAGTAATGATACGTCAACGCTTTTGACCCATAACTTTACAGTCTATTGAGATGATGCCATAGCACCGTTGAGTGAATTTTGATTTGTTTTTTATTTTAAAAAGTATACAGAGATTCTCTCTAAAACCGAACAGAAGCCATGAGCAAGATAGACAGTCCGGCTCAGCTGAGTAACCAATCAGAACGTTAGTTTTAGATGCGATTGGGTTAAATTCCCCAGCCCTAATTTTAATAAATAGTTTTATTGCATATCTGCATTTCAATAATTATTTAAAAATCATTAGTGTCTTTTATCATATTGCTATTACTGCCATTGTATAAAAGCCACTCAAGGTAATGTTTACCTTGATTTTAATACAGTTAAGAGGGTTTACTCATCCTGCTTTGCGTTGTTGAAAAGATCACTATGTAACTGGTGTTTAAATCACTTTAATGCTCAGTCTCAAGTGCCTTATTGCTTTAGTAAATCATTCTGTCCCCAAAATGAGCATCGGCGACAACTGTTTGTTAAATAATATGAAGAACTATCTTTGAGGTGTGCATTTTGCAACTGTTGCCACAAGCTTTTCTTTTGGAGCGCATTCTGTTAATTTTCAAAGAGTAACTTGAAATCGAGTGACCTTTAACTTGTTGGCATCATAGAAATACTGCTGCAACCTCAAGAAAATGATTTTGACAAGGCAGTGTTATCACCCTTATGTTTCAAACTCTTTAAAGAGCACACTGTACTCTGATAAAACCTCCATGACAGTGTAGTCAATGTAAATGGTATGTAGTTCACTCTATAACTAGCCACTATACACAGTCCCAATGCAGCAACACTGAGATGAGGAATAATACAGCATAGATGCTCACACAAAGATCAGATGCTGAATGTATATAATAACAACAGCAGATAAGCTTGTGATGAAAAAGAAAAAGAAAATATGTATTGCCTCAATATATTTCAATGTTCTGGCAGAAGTTTATACATGACATTCCTCAATACATATAACACTAATAACAGGCTTACCAGGAGTTTTATTTCTTCGACTCCTCATATGCTCATAAAGTTTTACTCAGAACTGTCACTGGAGGAGTCTAACTCTAAGACGCCACATTTATTGACATGGCACAGATAAACAAACCTCTTTTAGAAGACCAGACCAGAAATGTTTATAAGGTTTTTCATAACTGCAGGAAAAATCTGGGAAAACAAAACTCTTTTTATTGTTTGTCTATGAATGACATGAAGAATGTCTTAACATGGAGAACACAAACATAAAACGCTGCAGATTTAGGGGTTTGTTACTGAATACCAAGATAAAACAGAGTTCAAATGTAGTGTTTATTGTGAAAGCAAAACAACAATACTTAAAAGTATTCAAAAGAACAAAACAAAGGCTTGACCTGACCTTGGTCTGACCTGACGTGACTTGAAATGACCTGATGGGATGTGACCTGGCCTTGATCTTGACTTGACCATGCACAAGAATAATGCAATCTTGATATGGGTAGAATGATGCATAAAAAACACACAACTAAGGCTGAGTTTTCATGAAGCACTAATGCAAGTCCTTTTGGTCGAATGCAAATACTGCTTAACTACGCTTCCCAAAAGCATTGTTATCTACAGTTAGTAGCACATAAATATGTTAGTTAATCACAGTTTGTGAGAGATAAATGGACGTTACATACATTGAATTAATGTATTTTGATTATCAGAAATTAATAAATTCTCAAATCAAGAATTTTTATTTGTATAGCGTCTTTCACAACACACATCATTTCAAAGCTGCTTTACAGAAAATCACACATTAACAGATGATAAAACTGTAATGTCTATAATGTTGTAATGATGCGGACGCTGAGGCAGAATCCATGTGCAGATGTTTATTATAAATCTACAGCAAACAGGTTTGAATCGGCAGGCAGATATCGTTAATCGTTAAAGCAGGCAGTGGTTCAATACAATGTAGCAGTCAAATCCGTGGCAACAAAGCAAAGGGGTAATTCCAAAAACAAGCAATGGAAATGGCAATGGAAATAACGCTCGGTAAGGCAGGTGAACTGGCAATACTTCACAATGGCCTGTTAGACAGGCCATGCTTAAATATCTTTGAAACAGGAAGTAAACAATGAAGCAGAGGGAGCGGCACACAGTCAGTACTCGGGAGAGGGCTCCCTCTGCTGGCGTGACGTTACAGAATCCCCCCCCAGGAGCGACTCCTGGCGCTCGACGAGGGCGTCCCCGTGGCCGCGGTGCTGGACGATCGGGTCTGGCTCGATGGAAGTCCCTGATAAGAGTCGGGTCCAAGATATCATGGGCGGCTACCCAAGACCTCTCCTCAGGGCCGTACCCCTCCAAGTCCACCAAATACTGGAGCTGACCACCTCTCCTTCTCGAGTCCAACAACTCCCTAACCGCGTAAGCAGGGGACCCATCAATGTCCAGCGGTGGAGGTGGTTCCTGACTCTCAGTGTTGGAGTCAGCACCCAGGTGGACCGGTTTGAGGAGGGAAACATGGAAGGAAGGAGAAACATGATAATTAATAGGAAGCTCCAATTGATACGTGACTTTGTTAATCTGTCTTAGAATTTTGAACGGGCCTACGTACCTTGGACTTAGTTTCCTGCTTGGTAGCCACAACTTGAGATCCTGTGTGGAGAGCCAGACCCTTTGTCCAATTTGGTAGGGAGGGTGTGGACGACGTCGTCTATTAGCTTGAACTTCCTGATTCCTGACAGCTCTTTGCAGGTGTACATGAGTGGAGTTCCACACCCTCTCACTACGACGAATCCAGTCATCGATTGCGGGTACAGTAGAAGGTTCACCTGACCACGGGAACATAGGGGGTTGATAACCAAGCACGCATTGAAAAGGGGTGATATCCTGAGGTCAGGCTGACGTTGATGTCCAGCTGCTTGCAAAAGGCTTTCCAAACTTGAGATGTGAATTGAGTTCCTCTATCAGAAACAATATCCTCAGGGATGCCAAAGACTCTGAAGACATGATGAAAGAGTGCAAGAGCTGTTTCCATGGCTGTGGGGAGGCCCTTCAAGGGTACTAAACGGCAGGATTTAGAAAAGCGGTCGATGATAACTAAGATTGTCATGAATCCGGTTGACGGAGGTAAATCTGTGACAAAATCAATGGACAGATGAGACCAAGGTCGTTGTGGGATGGGCAGAGGCTGTAGCAGACCAGAGGGTAAGTGTTTAGGAGTTTTGGACTGGGCACAGATTGAGCAGGACTTGACAAAATTGGTTACATCCTTAACTATTGATGGCCACCAAAATGAATTTTGTGTGAGATTGAGTGTTCGTGAGATACCTGGATGACCTGAGCAGAGTGAAGTATGGACCCATTGTATGACTCTAGCACGAAGGTTCACTGGAACAGATTGTTTATTGGAGGGACAATTGGGTGGTGTGGGTTCTCTTTGTTGCCCCCGTTGAATTTCCTCCATCAGATCCCACGTGACCGGTGCAACGATTATTGAGGGTGGTAGGATAAGTTCGGGCATGGATTCTGTCTGGAGATGGCTATGTAATCTGGATAAGGCATCTGCCTTGCTATTTTTACTTCCTGGTCTGTATGTTACAGTGAATTGGAATCTGGTAAAGAATAAGGACCAACGTGCTTGTCGCGGGTTTAGTCTTTTAGCACTTCTGACGTACTCTAGGTTTTTGTGATCTGTGATTATCAGGAATAGATGGGTAGAACCCTCCAACCAGTGTCTCCATTCTTCGATCGCAGCTTTCATGGACAAAAGTTCTTTATTACCGACATCATAATTGCGTTCTGCGTCCGTGAGTTTCCTTGAGAAGTAAGCACAGGGATATAGCTTGCCTGGTTGTCCATGACGTTGGGAGAGTACTGCTCCAATTCCATTGTCTGAGGCATCAACTTCTACGACAAACGGTAAACTGGGATCTGGATGCTTGAGGATGGGTGCTGTTGTGAAACTGTACTTAAGTTTGGAGAAGGCTTGTGTGGCATTTTCAGTCCACTTTAATTTTGAAGGTTTACCCTTCAGCAGAGATGTTAAGGGGGCAGCAATAGTGCTATAATTGCGGATGAAGCATCGGTAGAAGTTGGCAAATCCAAGAAAGCGCTGTAGTTCCTTGACTGGTCGGTTGGGGCCATTCAGTGACTGCTGTAACCTTGGAGTTATCCATTTCTACACCCTGATGGCTGATGTTTTACCCCAAGAACGAAGTTTGTTTGACATGGAACTCGCATTTCTCTGCCTTTACATAAAGTTGGTTTGCAAGTAGTCTGGAGAGCACTGACTTGACATGATCTTGATGTTCTGATTCAGACTTTGAATAAATGAGGATATCATCGATGTAAGCAATTACGTATTTGTTTAGGATGTCCCGGAAGATTTCATTGATGAATGACTGAAAGACTGCTGGTGTGTTGGCTAGTCCGTATGGCATGACCTGGTATTCATAGTGCCCCCTAGAGGTCAAAAAAGCCGTTTTCCACTCGTCCCCTTCTTTAATTCTGACAAGGTTGTATGCGCTCCTGAGGTCTAGCTTGGTGTATATGGTTGCTTCACGGAGTTCTCCAAGAGCTGAAGGTACTAAAGGTAAAGGATAACTAAATTTGACCGTGACGTTGTTCAAACCTCTGTAATCAATACATGGCCGAAGTCCTCCATCTTTCTTTTCAACGAAGAAGAAGCCTGCAGCTGCTGGAGAAGTGGAGGGGCGAATGAAACCTGAACTGAGCGCCTCTTCTATGTATTCTTCCATGGCCTGCGTTTCTGGGTGTGAAAGGGGGTAAATCTTACTTTTGGGGGGCATAGCATTCGGCAGGAGGTCAATGGCACAGTCCCAGGAACGATGTGGTGGGAGAAGTGTAGCTTTGGTCTTGCTGAAAATTTCTTGATATTCATGGTAACATGACGGAATAACGACTGGCTTAGAATCTGGACTTTCAATGCTCGTGGTTAAACATGACTTGGTTACAGAGGTATTGATACACTGTGTATTGCAGAAGGATGACCATTGTGTAATCTCACCGAGCCGCCAAGAGATGACTGGATCGTGAACTGATAACCACGGGTGGCCTAGGATGATTTTGTGGCGGGGAGAGTCAATCACATAAAAAGAGATGATTTCTGAATGGAAAAGACCAACTTGAAGTCTTACGGGCAAGGTTTGTTGTTTGATGCCTTCTCCAATAGGTTTATTGTCTATGGCGTTGATTTTGAGAGGTGGGTCACAAGGTTGTGTGGGGATGTTGAATTTTCTGACAATGCTTTAATGAATCAAATTAAGTGCTGATCCGGAGTCGACCAGTGCTGTGAAATCAGTGGAGTGATTTTTAGAAGTAATCTTGACTTTGATAGTGAAAAATTTGGTTGACAGAGGAGGGAAATGGTCAACACTCACCCGGCTAGTAGATTTGGTAACTTTCTGGGTTTTGAGTGGACACACAGCATTAACATGGCCTGGATTTCCACAGTAGAAACATAAATTATTAGGCAGGCGTCGGGATTTCTCCTCCCTAGAGAGTTTTGTGACTCCTAACTGCATGGGTTCAGGGCCAGGTTGAGTAGTGGATATAAATGTATTGGACGTTTGAGCAGGTGGATTAATTGCAGCGATTCTCATTGAGGGTGTCCTGGACTTAGCGGGGCAGTTACGCATGAGGTTATCGATTTTGATAGCGAGAGTCACGAACTCAGAAAAAGAACAATTTTCACCCTTGCAAGTGAGTTCTGCCTGTAACTCAATATTCAAACTCCGTTGGAACATGGCCTTGAGTGCAACGTCATTCCAACCACTCTGAGCTGCGATCATCCTGAACTCAATAGCATATTCAGCGGCCGATCGTCGACCTTGATTCAGTTGCACGAGTTGGGTAGAAATATCCATACCCCCTGCTGGATATTCAAATACTTCCCTGATCTGTTGGATGAAATACGCAGACGAAGTTTGAATCAAACGATCAGTCTCCCAGACTGCTGCGGCCCAATCAATAGCTTTTCCAGTCAAAAGAGTCATTAGAAAAGCACACTTTTTCTCATCAGACTCGAAACCATCCTTTTGATGTTTGAAAAGGATTTCTACCTGTCGTAGAAATCCTTTGCAATGCTCTGCAGAGCCGTCAAATTTATCAGGAAAAGCAAAGCTTACATTCTTAGGCATGGGTGGCGGTAATGAATGGAGATATTGAGTGAGATAGGCGTTAGTAGCCTGTAGTTTACTCAGCTGTTCTTGATACTCCTTGAGAATGTCATTTTGGTAAGCAAATGCCTTCTGTAGATTAGAAACTTCTGCTGGAGTCATCGGTGGCGAAGTATTCTGTAATGATGCGGACGCTGAGGCAGAATCCATGTGCAGATGTTTATTATAAATCTACAGCAAACAGGTTTGAATCGGCAGGCAGATATCGTTAATCGTTAAAGCAGGCAGTGGTTCAATACAATGTAGCAGTCAAATCCGTGGCAACAAAGCAAAGGGGTAATTCCAAAAACAAGCAAGAGTGGTAAAGGCAGGCAAAAGGTCATACACAAAACAGCAAGACAATGGCAATGGAAATAACGCTCGGTAAGGCAGGTGAACTGGCAATACTTCGCAATGGCCTGTTAGACAGGCCATGCTTAAATACCTTTGAAACAGGAAGTAAATAATGAAGCAGAGGGAGCGGCACACAGTCAGTACTCGGGAGAGGGCTCCCTCTGCTGGCGTGACGTTACAAATGTTGATGAGTCACCATTGTGTAATTAGATTAAATACAATTTTGAATTGAGTTTAAAAATAAGTAATTAAATAATAATTGTATTAATAATCCCAGTGAGCAAGCTGAAGGTGACTGTGGCAAGGAACACAAAACTCCATAAGATGTTGATTAATGGAGAAAAATAACCTTGGGAGAAACCAGACTCACTGTGGGGGCCAGTTCCCCTCTGAATAACAGCATGAATATAATGCCAACATTACTTATGTATAGTTAAAGTCATGGTTTAAAATTATGAAACTAAGTAAGTGTTAAGGGGTCAGTGTTGAACTGTAAGATTAATGACCAATGTCTTTGAAGTCCATCCTGGATTAACTGCAGAAGTTCACATAGATACAATTGTCCTTGTTAATTGGCTGATGAAGGGTTTTGCTGGCAATTGTTAGTCTATGTATTCCATTTCAAGAGAGTAATCCATCAATAGACCAAGATGATGCAGGCAGAGATCAGTGAGGTTCATCGCAGTTCAATCTCGCCTGTAATTTCGGTGAGGTTTGGTGTGGTCCATCCTAAATCCAAGGTTCAGACAATGGCATATGAACTATCCTATGTCTTATGGTTGGAGTTGGCATCCGTTCATCCTCTGAAGTTCATCATAATAGACTGAAGTGATGTTTGGCTGGCACCGGCCACATTTAGTCATCATCATTCAGCGACACGTAGCAGTGCAGTCCAACACGAAGCAGAAATGGTGCTGGATCCAGCCGGTTCTGGTGACATCAGGATAGGAGTCCCGAGGTTGAGACAGGGAAAGAAATAAAATTAAGTAAGTGCCATTCAATTTATTGCAGAGTCATAGATCATGATCAATATTTCTGGTTTCTGGTTCCAGCAGACCCAACTAAAGCAGCCTTATTGTGGGTTGGAGGATAAATTAGGTGTATGCCTGGCTAAATAATAGATGAGTCTTTCGTCTAGACTTAAACTGAGGGAGTGTGTCTGCATCTCGAACAGTGTTAGGGAGACTATTCCATAGTTTAGGAGCCAAAAATGAAAAGGATCTACCTCCTTTTGTGGATTTTGATATTCTAGGAACTATTAACAGGCCAGAATTTTGCGATCATAATGAACGTGATGGAATATAGCGTGGTAGAAGATTACTTAAGTACTGCGGAGCCAGACCATTCAAAGCTTTGTACGTAGTTAACAGAATTTTAAAATTAATAAGAAATTTAACAGGTAGCCAATGTAACGATGATAAAATGGGGCTAATATGGTCATATTACTTGGTTCTCGTTAGCACTCTGGCCACTGCATTTTGAACCAATTGAAGTTTATTTATTGATCTTGCTGGACATCCTCCCAGTAATGCATTACAATAATCTAGTCTTGAGGTCATGAACGCATGAATTAGTTTTTTGGCATCAGTAACAGAGGAGCATGTGCCTTAATTTGGCAATATTTCTTAGGTGGAAGAATGCTGTTCTACAAACACTGGTAATTTGAGTTTCAAAGGACATATAGGTATCAAATATAACATCTTCATTCTTCGCTGTTGAAGATGATGTAACAGTACATCCATCAATGTACATACATTTATTTGAGAAAGGTTTGGAGAAAAAAATACTTTTAGAGTAGGTTTAAATGTGGGTACTTTTTAACTCACTCAAGTAAATTTCTTATTAAAATTTTGTACTTTTACTTCTTTACAATGGGCAGCGTTCCTGTCATTACATTACTGGGTTTAATTTGAGTTAAGTGTGTTATTTATTTAGAGATGATTGAATGGGACTTTCACACAGCTGCATGTGCCACTGACACAGACTGTCACTTCCCAACTCCTTCAAAGTTCAGGCAGCACACTGAGGTAAGTTTTGGCTCTAATTCTAACACGGGATTTTCTGTGTAATGAGATGGTCATTTTCAGGGTGATTCTGTAACTAGGCTCTTATGACATCAGTTTTAAGTGTACATTTTTAAATCAATCTTTGTCCTGCATGTCATGAGCAGTATTGCAGCTACTTCAGGTGGATTAACTGTATAAATCAGTGTAAACATCTAAGTTAAGTGTAAATTGCTGCCATTCGCGTGATCGACAACTGGAGCGCGAACAGACTGCATTGAACATGAGAAATCTGCAAGGCGATTGTATGGCGAAGAGAGTGACTGTGTCACTGAGTGACTTAGGATCACATATGTGTCTGCCGGACCGAACTCCAGGCAAGTGTCGCTAAAAGAGAACGCTTGCAGGTCCCCAACCCTCTTGATGGAAGCGAGCGCGATCAGCAGGGCCATCTTTAGAGAGAGGGTCCTGAGTCCAACTGATTCTAGCGGCTCAAAGGGGGGTCTCTGGGGGCCCGTGAGGACCACTGAGAGATCCCAGGAGGGGAACAGGCTTGGCCGAGAGGGGTTCAACCTCTGGGCGCCTCTTAGGAACCTGATGATTAAGTCGTGCTTACCCAAGGATTTGCCGTCTACTGCATCGTGATGGGCCGCAATAGTGGCAACATACACCTTCAGGGTGGAAGGGGACAGCCTCCCTTCTTATTGGCCGGGTGGGCCAATAAGGCGCCACAAGGGTGACTTGTTCCTCGTCCTCCCAGACCTTGCACAGCACCTGTGCAAGAAGGCTCACTGGGGGAAATGCGTACTTGCACAGCCCCGCAGGCCACCTGTGTGCCAGTGCGTCTGCCCCGAGGGGAGCCTCTGATCGGGCATACCAGAGCGGGCAGTGGGAGGTCTCTTGGGAGGCAAACAGGTCTACCTGGGCCTTGCCAAACCATTCCCAAATCAGCTGGACCGACTGGGGTTGAAGCCTCCACTCTCCACCGGGCAAGAGTTGTCGTGGCAGCACGTCCGCTACCACATTGAGGTTGCCGGGTATGTGAGTGGCGCACAGCGACTTGAGTCGTTCTTCAGGTAAGGGCCATAGAGACCCTTCATCTCGGTTGGAGGGACAGGCTCCATTGCGTCTTTGAGTAAGGGAGTAGCGATTTCCAAGTGCAGAGATTTGGCATGTTCGCCGTGTACTGCGAGAAGCGGACGCCCGTGAAGGGGGGCGGAGGCCTGGCAAACTGAATTGCGTAATCGAGTCGGATGGTCCGGGCCAGCCAGCGAGACAGGTTGGCAAGTGAGAGCCACGCATCCAAACTCCATGCTAGAGGCACCAAGGGGACGACTATTTTTGACATACCCGGCGGGGCTTCGCAGCGGGGCAGAGCAGGTAAAGTGCGTCTGGAGGCGAAGACGCGTCCCGAGGCTCTGGTGCTGAGAAAAGACTCAAAGCACTTACCTTGCTCCACACACCCGGCAGGGGGCGGGTTAGTGACTGAGGAGGAGGTCCAACGTAGGTGTCCTCTAGTCTCGCCGGAACCGGCTGGCCGGGGAACATTCGTGGCGCTGAAGGCGGGTGGTCCGCGACCAGCATGCTGGGACTGTTGAGATCTGGCGGCAGAGTGCCGTGAGAATAGCATTTGCAGGCCAGGTGACCCAGAGACAGAGGAAATAGCTCTTTTATTGAGAATGTGGGTACCGCAGCCCCGGGGGGGTGCAGCAAATGAAATAAATTGAACAAAGGATTCTCCTCCCGGCCCTCCACTGGGGGACGGAGTGGTCTTACCTTCTCCGGAGCTAACGTCTTGGTCCCTGGGTCAAGTGTCTCAGGAGTGCCTGGGAGCCTTACGGGACCTCGAGGGGGTCCGTGAGACAGGGGGCGTCTGCTTCCTGCGGTGTGCTCGACGCTGGGGCTGAGAGCTGGGCCCGGGTTGAGGCGGAGCAGGGTGTTTCTTTGCAGGCATTCAAGGGCCCCTGGGCACTTGCCCCATTGGCCCTGTTGGTAATCCATCCCTGGTCATACCCACATTATTATGCTAAATCATTCAGAGAGTGATGATTAAAATCTGTTCGTTTTAATTGAATCAATTCATGGGACATGAAAGTACTCAAAATTGTAGAAACATCCATACATGAGGAGCAGGATTTTGGTTCAGTAAATTTTTCTGGTGTGCTTTGACATGTGTCAAGCCTGGTTAGGACAGTCTGTATCAGTTATTTATTCAGTTAATTTCTACAACAGGCAATTCTTCAGGCAGTTACAATGTTTTGAGCATTTCACTTTTTATTTAGTTTCTTTTCATATTGATTTAGTCTAGATATTTTCAGATATGTTGTTCCTACTCGTGTTAAGCACCCATACAGTAGTTCAGCTGGCTGGTCTGTATTTGGAAGCGGAAGGAAGATGCTCTCACACATGTACTATTGCATAAGCAGCATTTCATGGGCTATTTTGAGTTGCCGCAGCATGTCTCTGTCAGGGCTTTGCAAAGGAGTTTCAGTTTAATCTGCTCTTAAGGGTTTCTCCTAAATGGAGACTACACCATCATATTAAACCTCTCTCTTTTTGGGTAAGTTCAAAAGTCAGGAGAAGATATAGAGTATATAACAAGCCAGAATGCCATTCACATACACGTTTGATAACTTTTAAGAAATACCTGCCTACGTACATGGCATCAGCTGGTAATATATTCCCAAGACCATTATGTTTCTAAGGAATATATATACAGGTCAAGAAGGGCATCTTTCTTTATTCAAGGGGACCATTAACCTCTGACAATGAGTGGTTTACATCTAACGCATATTGTATATTAGCTGTAAAATGGAAAGGGTTGGGAATGTCTGATTAGAAGGCTGCTTCACAACTTCTGAGAGACATTTTATTTGCTCTTATTTGCTCTTTGTTGCTTTTACATTAGGATGCTTAATGGAATTTTTGGTTATATTTTATAAAGTTTGTTTCAGCTGTTTCTCCTAAAATCTCATAAGAGAACACAACAATGAGTGAACTGTTGGAATACAGTTAGCGTATAGAACTATAAGATTAAGGAGAATTAAGGTCTTGGTGAGGATTTCATTTTTCATTTCATTTTTATTTATTTATAAAGGGACCATGCACAATTTTTAACATAAAATTGCCATTTCATGTATTGTACCGAATTTAGCCAAAGGCTATTTTTCATTCGTAGTCCCCAATTTGATGAGAAATTTTGAGTTCATGTTGAGATCTCTGACTTTTGGTTGCTCAGATATGCCAAATTACATATAATAATAGCCTGTAGAGTTTGAGACATTGTTGAGACCTCTTGAGAGAACTCTCCATTTGCTTTTCTTTGAATCTCATTGCTGTCTAGAAGAGATGACTGAGACAGATATTCAAGAGAGAAAGAAATGTATTGTAAACTAGTTCACAAGCTGCTACAATTAAGTCTAGATTGGATAATTGTCTCTAGATTTGACCGTTTGAAGTTTGTGATATTCCTGGTGAATCTTTGAAAGGCAGTTAGCAAGTAAACAAGATATACTCTAAATCTGACCACAAATACTTTGCAATTACTTAGTTGTTGTGTGTGCAATCTTTCATAGAGTCTGCAGCCCATTGCAGGAAGGTGCCTCGATTCGTTCTTGACAGGGTGGCAAGACTCTAACCCTGACCATATTGAGCTTGTAGGCCGATCAGCCTGTCAGACACAAAGCTAGGGCACCTTGCTTGTCAAAACCTGTGCTGATGAAGGAAATGTCAGCACCATTACTGTTGCTAATGTATCACAATTCTAACATATCATGGTATGATATAAATTAAGTTTTGTTTCAATTTCAGCAGCTTTCAAGTTGGCCGTAAGTCCACATTAGATTAATGAGATGAGTACGAAGCAGTGACTTGTGAATTTAATGGTCACTGTGTAATTAGTCTCATTTTCATAAAGATATCTTTTTTCTACAGAAATGCATATAAATAACTAAATTATACATCAAGAGTTCAGTGGTCCATGTCAATATTTTTTCATGCTGCTATTTTGTGCATAATATATCCACTGCATGTACAGGAAAAGCACAACTTTATGAATATCTAATTTGCCCTGTAATTCATTACAAAAGTTTTAGATTTAATATGGTAAAATCACACTACTGGCAAAATATTTGGATCAGACTCTGAAAGACCCACAGGAAAGACAAAACAGTTACACTTTATAATACAAAGTTTGTATTTGTTAACATTAGTTAACTTCATTAATTAAAAGTAAAACTACACAGATGTACAAATCAAATAAATAATTTAGTATAAATTTAATTTTTATTTATTTTTTGACGGAAATGAAATGTGGGCTAGACTTACAGCCTCTTCAATGACATGCACCTTTTAAAGCTAGCAAAAAGCTCATAGATCACATCTGATTTTCCACATCTAGTGTTGTTTGGAGTTTTTTGTCTACTGAAATTTCTTGGAAAGATATTTTTCAA
Source organism: Moxostoma hubbsi (assembly GCA_032164185.1). NCBI lineage: Eukaryota > Metazoa > Chordata > Actinopteri > Cypriniformes > Catostomidae > Moxostoma > Moxostoma hubbsi. The sequence continues at coordinate 38,328,625 of JAVLUX010000025.1, read as the reverse complement.
TGTTTCATCAGCCGTGCAATCCAAAAACACTTTAAACTGCAGTACAGCCCATTAAAGATATCCCTCACAGCCTCGTTGTCATTCCTGTCAACAATCAAAGATGGCACTGCTTACCTTATTGACATTAGCGCCATGTTTGATTTTGCACGTGAGTGAAAATGAGGCTCCAAAGGTTAGACTAACTCAGTAGAGTAGTCTAGGGAATGCACAGGCATGTGCCATATGCCCGCCTATTTTTCAAAGTATTTTGCGTATGCCCATCTAAAATGAGTTATGATATGTATGGCTGCCAGAACAATGAGGAGGCTTTTGACCCATTACTGAAGGCAGAGTCAGCTGAGCTACCAATCAGAACGTTTGTTTTAGATGTGATTGGATATTTTCTAACCAATCATATTTTCTGTTTCAATGAGGGCTGGACATTTAGTGTCTGCAGAGAAATGCTGATCCACCAGCAGCACTGTTCACCATAATTTGTGCTGTATATTTACTTTGCTGCTATAAGTGAAAATATGAATGCATTTAAATAAAAATTATGCTATTAAGCTTTTTTTTTGTATAGCCTCAATAAATGCACAGTATGCCCAAATCTTCATGCACTATTACACCACTGGACTAACTGCACTGCAAAGCTGTATAAAGCTCTGAGATCAAATCTAATTTTCCAAAACAAATCTTTTCAGGAGTTTTGTTAGAGGAACAATCCAAAACACTTCAAACAACAGTACAGCCCACTGAAGAGACCACACATTGAGCAGAGGAAGCATATTTACTGACATGATTGATGTATCCTGTTCATTTGACATCCAAATGGTGTTATAAAATAAATTGTGCTGATTATGACCAACAAAGATGTCTGCAGTGCAAGTGTGAGACATTGGAGTGATGTAGTTTTGTCTTGCCACATTCTGCTGCTCACTCATAATACAGCACCTTTGGCAAGAAAGTCAGAAATAGCTAAAAGCTTTTGTGTAAAATACAAGCAGAACTACTGCTGCAGAATAGAGATAAACACTTAAAACTGACAACTTCATCTTTCTTATTACCTGATAATCTCTCATCTCCATCTCTCTAGAGTTCCATCTGAATTATACAGGTATTTTCTCTGCCTTGTACATGATTACATTTTAATAATATGAGAAGGCCTTTGTAGCGGAAATAAATATGCATAATTATATACCAAATACTAGATTAATACTATACATCCATACTTTTCAAAATATCATTTATTTGTAATCTTTAATATGCATATTGTTATCTTATAAACATCATAACTGATTTAGCAGCAAGGTCTCCTTGTCAGGATTTCATCTGTTTATATTCAGTGCATGCTGTCAACTTTAAACTGGTAGCATTGACTTGAACTCTTAAAGTGATAGTTCACAGAGAAATGAAAATGAATCATTAATCACTTACCTTCATTTTGGGGGAAACTCATATGACTTTCTTTCATCTGTGCACTCAAAGGGAGATGTTAGGTTGGATGAAAAGCTGAATGAAAGTGAATGGTGACTGGGGCAAACATTCAGCCTAACGTCTCCTTTTGTGTTCCACAGCAGAGAGAAATGCACGGGCTTGGAAAAACATGAGTTCAAGTAATCATGACAATTTTGGGTGAACTAATCTTTTAAGTATTTGTTAAATGTATTTGCCAAGAACAACAATACATATATATATACAAGTCTTGCAGGGAAACAAGTGACTGAAGAAAAGGGCCATAATCTATAAAATGACTCCATCTGAATAAAACTAGAGGGTAACAACTGAGAAAAGTAGCCCTCCATGAGATTTAGGTGAAATGGTTGTAAAATGGATTTATTAGTATTACAAGTTTTATTACCCTACCCCCTCTTTATGTTTAAAATGTAAAAAAGTAATAAATCTGTCTGTGTAATAGGAATGAACAAGTGTGTGCTGGCAGAAGTCGGGCAGTGATAGGTCCAGATGCTCAGAGTCAAAAAGTAAATCATATATTGTGACATATCTGGATCTCACAGAGAGTTGGTGCATGATTGTGTAAGGCCATCCTCAGTGATGTAATGCTGAATTCATTACTCTGTATTAGAACTCTGTGCTGAAAGTCTATTTCGTGTTGTTAAGAGCTCTCCAAAATAATTAATTACTGGCCAAACATTAATGCAATGAAATGTTCACAATAAATTTTTTGAATGGCTGTCAATGGGAAAAGATGCTTTTTGACTGCATAATGGTGTAGTTACAGTATTCCTGCTGGCAGGGACTAACTTAATACTAACCAGCTAAAAAATAATTGACCCTCTGCCATAGCTGGCAACTATTTTCCCACCAATACATTGATAAAATTTCCACACATTTTTTTTTTTCATAATGCAAATAAATAAAAAAACTTCACACAAAGAGTTTTTCATATTTATTTTCTCCAAATTATGGAAAGACCCACAGATGTTTGTTTAAATTGTTTGAAAGCTCTACCTGAGGAAGACTGGTTAAGTGAATGAAGGGTCAATGTAGCCAATGTAGAAATTGTCCCAGAGTCATTTTACAAATGTAAAGAGAATAGAAAGATATTCTTTATTTATGTTTTTACCATACCCACATAGTCAATATAAAAATTAAAAAGAAACATCACTGAGTTTCATGTTATATCTAAACGTTTTTGACACATAATATCATTAGTTACTCAGTAAGCTGAAACCATGGTTTTCCTACAGTAATATTGTAGTAGTATGTGTGTTAATTGTGTTAATTTTTGTTTAACTAAATCCCATGGTTAAAATATAGTTACTGTATTGAAGCATTGTTCATTTTTGTATGGTAACAAAACAGAAGTCTAATCATTGTCTGTTTAGGCTCACAAATGTAAAAAAAATCAATACAAAAGATTAATTATTACTTAAAAATAATATTTTAAATTACCCACTGTATCCCAAGTAAAAAATGAATTGAATAGAAGTATAGGTATTGGACTTGAAATTATTGGTATATGAACAAAAATAAAATAAGTGATATCACCATCCCTAATATTTACTGTAGCAAAAGATGTACTTATGTATATATATATATATATATATATATATATATATATATATATATATATATATATATATATATATATATATATATATACACACTCACCTAAAGGATTATTAGGAACACCTGTTCAATTTCTCATTAATGCAATTATCTAATCAACCAATCACATGGCAGTTGCTTCAATGCATTTAGGGGTGTGGTCCTGGTCAAGACAATCTCCTGAACTCCAAACTGAATGTCAGAATGGGAAAGAAAGGTGATTTAAGCAATTTTGAGCGTGGCATGGTTGTTGGTGCCAGACGGGCCGGTCTGAGTATTTCACAATCGGCTCAGTTACTGGGATTTTCACGCACAACCATTTCTAGGGTTTACAAAGAATGGTGTGAAAAGGGAAAAACATCCAGTATGTGGCAGTCCTGTGGGCGAAAATGCCTTGTTGATGCTAGAGGTCAGAGGAGAATGGGCCGACTGATTCAAGCTGATAGAAGAGCAACTTTGACTGAAATAACCACTCGTTACAACCGAGGTATGCAGCAAAGCATTTGTGAAGCCACATCACGCACAACCTTGAGGCGAATGGGCTACAACAGCAGAAGACCCCACCGGGTACCACTCATCTCCACTACAAATAGGAAAAAGAGGCTACAATTTGCAAGAGCTCACCAAAATTGGACAGTTGAAGACTGGAAAAATGTTGCCTGGTCTGATGAGTCTCGGTTTCTGTTGAGACATTCAGATGGTAGAGTCAGAATTTGGCGTAAACAGAATGAGAACTTGGATCCATCATGCCTTGTTACCACTGTGCAGGCTGGTGGTGGTGGGATGTTTTCTTGGCAGAATTTAGGCCCCTTAGTGCCAATTGGGCATCGTTTAAATGCCACGGCCTACCTGAGCATTGTTTTTGACCATGTCCATCCCTTTATGGCCACCATGTACCCATCCCCTGATGGCTACTTCCAGCAGGATAATGCACCATGTCACAAAGCTCGAATCATTTCAAATTGGTTTCTTGAACATGACAATGAGTTCACTGTACTAAAATGGCTCCCACAGTCACCAGATCTCAACCCAATAGAGCATCTTTGGGATGTGGTGGAACGGGAGCTTCGTGCCCTGGATGTGCATCCCACAAATCTCCATCAACTGCAAGATGCTATCCTATCAATATGGGCCAACATTTCTAAAGAATGCTTTCAGCACCTTGTTGAATCAATGCCACGTAGAATTAAGGCAGTTCTGAAGGCGAAAGGGGGTCAAACACAGTATTAGTATGGTGTTCCTAATAATCCTTTAGGTGAGTGTATATATATATATATATATATATATATATATATATATATATATATATATATATATATATATAATTATTTATTATAAGTTATTATACCATGGAGCGGTTGAATCCTTGATTCTGATTGGTTAACAGATATTCTCGCCAAATCATTTTATTTATTTCAAAGAGCCCGTACATGCCACCACAGCAAAATAACCAAATAAAACAAAGACATTGTCAAAGTAAATCAAATAAGAATGACAAACAATATCTATAATATACTAAATGTATTTAAACTTCTGTGGAAAGCACCCTCATGTCAACCCCCCCCCTTCCCCCCTCGCTCTCACCCACACTGACACACATACATGCACACACTTAGAGACTTAGTAGCAACAGAGCCTTGATGTCAACACACTCCTGCAACATGGTCTATACAACTATTTCTATACTAACCTATTTTTATTTTATATCTGTGTAAAGCACTGTGGCAGGGCGGAGGGTGGGGCCGGGTCGTGATCCTACACACCCTGTCCTGTATTTGGCTAATCAAGCCTCCGAGAGGGGTAAAGGCCGATCACAGAGTATGGTGCGGGAGAGAGAGATCGTTTACGGACATGTCCGTCATGTGTGTTAGACATGATTTAGCTCAGGTGCAAGCGCCCTTACCGCTTTCTCTCCCGGACGGGCGCTTGATCATGCCCCTCCTGCCACAAGCACACTCGCTCTCACCCACACTCTCATTCACAGACACACATAAATACACACAAAGACACTTGCGAGCAACACACCACCATGACTTGATCGATGCAACAGATTATATATTATCCAAAATAACTTTTTACTTTTAATATATCTGTTGAATGTACCCTCACATTCATCCCTCTAAACAGACACTTGCGACTCAATAAATATTGCTTACCAATGGACAAACTATAAACAAGAATTGTGATGCTACCACGCTGCTGCTGAGAAGTATACTTAAAAAAACATCTAAGCAATTTGAAGCAATGCTACTGCTGATGGGTGCTTTGGCAAACACAGATAATCCCACACGCCATTTCTCTCTGTTTTCTCTCTCTCTCTCACTCAGCGCAAGCCTTCATTCTAAAGTGCCGTTTTCCAACTAGCAATGGAGGCTTGGGCTGTATCAAAGCTAATGCTTGACGCTGAATCTAGCTTTGGAAGAAAGTAGTTCTACTCGCAAGAGCATTTTAGGGATGAAAACCAGAAAATAGATGGAGATAAAACCCCTAAAATATGTTTTAAGGTGTGGTAACTGTGGTATAAGCGGAATAATTGGCGCAGGGCTGTTAAATGCTTCATTTTTTTATACATTTACTGTCAGTCATCAAATATTCCTTACATACTGTAAAAAAAAAGTTTGATAATGTTTTAAAACATTAGTATAAAAAAAAGTGTTAATCATACCTAATTTATGTATTTCAGTTGATGCCAACCATTGGAAAAGAAGTGTATTAGAACATTGATAAGGTTAATCATTTTTACAGAAATTATATATACATTTGTATGTGTTATATTGTATTAGAAAAATATGTATTATATTTATTTATTGGTTACTGTGTTTATAACAGTTTTAGGAACACTTAAAGCAATTAATGCTTAATTAAGGTCATAATAAAGCAACTCATTGTGATACAAGACCCCTGATGCAAGACCCTAATCAACTTGTCAGGGTTTATTTTGTGATGATGACCTGCCGTCTGTATATGAGCTATTACATGTATTGAAGCATCTAGTGGCAGTAGAGGAAGTGCTGATGAAGAGCTGACATTTCATTGTGGGTGGTCTGGTGAACAGTCCAGTCTTCTGTTGACAAGAATGATAGCTTTCATTTGCATGCTAAAGCCGCAGCTGCCCCCTGAAGATGGATGAGACTCCTGGCTTCATCTCTCACTGTGTTCCTGCACAATAGAGACACACTATTATACAGGGCCAAACAGAAAAGCATTTATCCATTGCATGGGGAATCAAACTCTCCTTGACTTCTTACTCTCTTTGAGAGGTTACCACAAGAGTCTGTTTGCCCTGGAAATGGACACGATAGACAACAGTGCAGTAGTACTTTAGGTCTAGCAGAAGTTACTGGTTATGCTTCAGGATTTGGACATCAAGTGGCAACGAAACACAGCACTAACATTATTTATCGTACAGAAGTAAACACAAATACCATTTAAAAGGAACATTGGAATTTATTAATATTACCATAAATTGCATAGCCCCAAAAATATGCAGTTATTGATCATTTTGTTCCTATATTTCATTACATTTCGATGGTGTCATGCTCTTGTGAATACAAAATTCACTGGCCATGTGTATATATTTTTTTTTGTGCTGAAAACCCATGTGCTGATTTAAAAAGTAATAATTTTACACTCTAAAAAAACCCAAACTTGGCCAGATGGTCCCAAACTGCAAATCGCTACTCAGGTGGCGCTACAATAAATACATTTACCTTTGAAAGACTATAATTAAAATTCTCTGTTTTCTGAAAAAATACAAAAGATACTCCAACACCGTTTGTCCGATTCTAAGAACCCTCCTGGCAAAAAGTTGTTCAAAGATTTTATATTCCTCAAATAAGTGGCTCATTTTCACTTATTGATCTATATCTTCTAAACACAAAGTTCAAACGTAACGAAACTTGGTGAATTTTTTGATGCATGCAAAATTTGGTCCACTTCTACCCATAGGAGGCACTATAACTAAAAATCTTGGATAAAGTTGCAACAGTTCCATCAAGGGAGTTGATATTTTTACATCTTTGATTCAAGTGTTTGTCCTTAAAACATTGTTTGGACAATTCAACAAAAATGGCAACCAGCAGCCAATCAAATTCCAGTGGCTTATATAAACAGTGTTTATTGTGTTTCAAATGGTTTTATGAATGACACACTGGGCTTTATTTGAAGGTCTGAGATGAGAGTGCAAGAATATGTTTGCAGAGGGTGACAAATGACTGCACAGGAGAGGTTGTGCACACTATTTGCTCTCGTTCTATGCTAATTACTATCTGCGAGCATGCACTGCCTCATTTAGAATTCTCTGGATTCATCAACATTACAACAAAGTTAAGAACAAATTTAAATCTGTACACAGCTGTTGTGATGCCTGATGGAATTTTTGTGTGAGAACTTTTTCTGAGGATATTTTCTGAAGTGTGTAACTTGTACACATTTATTAGTGAATGAGACCCACTGTTGTTGTTAAACATGTTTATCATTGTTGCAAGTTAACCCATATTCAATGTAGTCTGGGTCTTATTATCTTACCTCCCGTAGTTTTATTTCTGTTTTCAAGGATGAAGGAATGTCACCTTTCTATGTTGCAATAGACAGACTTACGTTACACTCACTGAGCACTTTATAAGGAACACTATGGGGTCCTAATAAAGTGCCCGATGTGGTCTTATGCTGTTGTAGCACTCCGCATCAAGGTTTGACGTTTTGTGCATTCTGAGATGATATTCTTCTCACCACAATTGTACAGAGCGGTTATCTGAGTTACTGTAGACTTTGTCAGTTCAAACCAGTCTGATCATTCTCTGTTGACCTCTCTCATCATCAAGACATTTCATCCACAGAACTGCCATTCATTTTTTCGTTTTTGCCACCATTCTTTTTCTTTAAATTCTAGAGACTGTTGTGTGAAAATCCCAGAAATTCTCAAACCAGCCCATCTGACACCAACAATCATGCCACACTCCAAATCACGAAGATCGCATTTTTTCCCAATTCTGATTGTTGATGTGAACATTAACTGAAGCTCCTGACCTGTATCTGTATGATTTTATGCAATGCACTGCTGCCATATGATGGGCTGGTAATATAATCGCATGAATATATAGGTGTACAGGTTTACCTAATAAATTGCTCAGTGAGTGTATCAAGTGCCAGATGAATTTGCAGCAAAATAATGAAGTGTTTCATTGGATTGGTTTTCTCCTCCCTTTTAAAAGTTGATACATTTATTTTGCTATCCTACTATGCACAATTATATAGTAGTATATCGTTATATGCATTTTATTAGTTGCATTTAACAGTTTTTGGGAGCATTCAAATCCCATATTTCTGGGGAGTGCATTCTAAACTTGCCACGATATCATCATTTTCTCACCGGTGCGGTGTTCACGTTCAAACCGACTAACACCGGTATTACCAATGGTTGGAGGCTAGGTTGTAGCACTATTGAGTCATTTTTGTTAAGCAATAGCCTACACAATAGAGCAAGGCAGCTTGATTTTAAACTTTGAATGTTTTTTTTTTTTTTTGTGATTTTAACATAATAAAAATAAGTGCAATTAAAATGTGTTGTTCAACTTTTAGAAAGATGGTTTTTCAACAGTTGTGAAGGGCAACACTCTTTGACAACAAATCTAGTTAATCTGTGAATTCTATACTGGTCACAATATTTTTCACAATTTGTTCACAATATTTTGATAAAAAAATTATATATACAGTTTATGAGGGATCGGTTAATATTCTTGCATTAGTGATAGAAGATTTCATTTTATTTATTTAAAAAAACTCAAAACTCAATCCAAAGACATTTCTAAATTCAAATAGCACTTAAAATGAAATGAAAAAGCAATTAGAATAAAGTAGTAAAAAAAAAAAAAAAAAAAATATATATATATATATATATATATATATATATATATATATATATATATATATAATATATAAAAAAAAACAGATGTAACCTCCATTCTCTGATGGAGGGAACGAGACGTTGTGTCGAAGAAGCGACACTAGGGGTCTCTCTTGAGCACCTTTTGCATCTCTGATCTATGAGAAAAGGGCAATGAGAAATTAGCAGACAGAATTTTCATGTCCCACCCCCGGACATATGGGTATATAGGGAGTGAAATGCATCTGTTTCAATCAGGATTTTTCTGAGGAGCCGACAGTGGCTGGGAGGACACAACGTCTCGTTCCCTCCATAAGGGAACGGAGGTTACATCCATAACCTAGACGTTCCCCGTTTGTAGCTCACTTCGACGTTGTGTCGAAGAAGCGACACTAGGGGTCCAATTTAAATCACGCCATGCACTGAGCCATGTACGTGTACTGCAGACACAGAAGCAGGCAGGTATTTTAGGTGCCAAAGCGACCAGCTGTGTCAGACTGCACATACCCTTCCTCAATGCCCCATAAAATTGTCAAAGCATTCTGGTTCTTTACCCCCGATAGGGGGGAACAAGGTGACGTGTCAAGCATGGGAGCAGGCCGCGCCAGCCATGCCTTTTCTCTCTATATGTTTCTTGCATAGAGTTAAAGCGGCTAACGGCTGGGGCCATCTTAACACTATCATATTGTATCGGGGAAGGCAATCTTTCCCAGTTCCTATTCTTTCAGGGGGAAAAGACCCTGCGGAGACCACACCTGCCCAGAATGGGGGAGGTAAAGAGTGGTGAAATACACCACATAGGTTTTTTGGTCACATGTGGACAGTGGTGCGGTGGTAGATCCTGCCTATTGGGAGGGAGGAGTTCCTACAGACACGGCGACCAGGGGCCAGTGGCAACTGCCCAAGGGAGACACAGGTCCGCTCGCAAAGGGACTGTACCACGGAAAATACACACAGGGGGGAAGTCCACATAGGGGCCCGACCTGTGGAGCTCTTAGGATCACATATGTGTCTGCCGGATCGAACTCCTGGCAAGTGTCGCTAACAGAGAACACTTGCAGGTCCCCGACCCTCTTGATGGAGGTGAGCGCGATCAGCAGGGCAGTCTTTAGAGAGAGGGCCCTGAGTCCAACTGATTCTAGCGGCTCGAAGGGAGGTCTCTGGAAGCCCGCGAGGACCACTGAGAGAACCCAGAAGGGGAACAGGCTTGGCCGGGAGGGATTCAACCTCCGGGCGCCTCTTAGGAAACTGATGATTAAGTTGTGCTTACCCAAAGACTTGCCATCTACTGTGTCGTGGTGGGCCATGATAGCAGCGACATACACCTTTAGGGTGGAAGGGGACAGCCTCCCCTCCAGCCTCTCCTGCAGAAATAAGAGCACTGACCTAACTGCGCACTTCTGTGGGTCTTTAGCTTCAAATTGGTGTTCTTCAAATTGGAAGGGGTGAGGTTGCCGGGGATGTGAGTGGCACGCAGCGACTTGAGGACATGTTTGTCTTGAACTAACGGGAGAAACTTCCGCAGGGCAAAGAAAACAGTCACCAACTCTAGGTAATTGATGTGCCAGCGCAGCGGGGCCCCTTTCCAACGGCCCACGGCTGCGTGCCCATTGCACACAGCGCCCCAACCCAATCTAGAGGCATTGGTTGTGACCAGGATGCATCGGAACACCTGCTACAAGGGTACTCCTGGCCGCAGAAAACAGAGGTCTGTCCAGGGTTTGAATGTTTTGCGGCAGGCGGGTGTGATCATCACACAGTGCGTGCCGCGGCGTCATGCTCGTCTCGGGACTCGAGTCTGAAGCCAGTGCTGAAGTGGTCTCATATGCATCAACCCCAGCGGTGCGACCGCCACAGAGGATGCCATATGCCCCAGGAGCCTCTGAAAAAGTTTTAAAGGGACCGTTGTGCCTGGCCTGAAATTTGCAAGGCATCTCAGCACCGACTGCGCACGCTCGTTGGTGAGATGTGGTGACATTGAGACTGAATCTAACTCCATGCTGAGAAAAGAGATGCTCTGAACCGGGGCGAGCTTGCTCTTTTCCCAGTTGACCTGAAGCCCCAGACGGCTGAGGTGCCTTAGCACCTGGTCTCTGTTAGCGCAAAGTAACTCTCGGGTGTGGGCCAGAATGAGCCAGTCGTCGAGGTAATTGAGTATGTGAATGCCGGCTTCTCGGAGTGGGGCAAGGGCTGCCTCTGCGACTTTCATGAAGACACGAGGGGACAGAGACATGCCGAAGGGGCACTGAAACGCCTGGCCGTCGAACGTGAACCGTAGAAAGGGTCGGTGTCGAGGCAGAATTGAGACGTGAAAGTACGCGTCCTTCAGGTCTATCGCTGCAAAACAATCTAGATGCCGGATGCAAGTTAAGATATGTTTTTGCGTGAGCATTTTGAACGGGAGTTTGAGCAAAGCCCGGTAGGAGAAGGTCCAGTGTAGGCGTCCTCTAGACTCGTCAGAACCGGCCGGCCAGGGAACAGTCGTGGGGCTGAAGGCGGGTGGTCTGCGTCCAGCATGCCGGGACTGTTGAGATCTGGCGTCAGAGTGTCGTGAGAATGGCATTTGAGGGCCAGGTGACCCAGAGACAAAGGAAATAGGTCTGTTATTGAGAATGTGGGTACCACAGCCCCGTCTAGGGGGGGGTGGCATGTGAAATAACTTTAACAAAAGATTCTCCTCCCAGCCCTCCACCGGGAAATGGAGTGGTCTTCTTACCAGCTCTGGAGCTAATGTCTCGGTCTCTGGGTTGGACATCTCAGGAGCATCTGGGAGCCTTCCGGGTCCTCGAGGGGGTCCATGAGACAGGGGGCGTCTGCTTCCTGCGGGGTGCTTGAGAGCTGGGCCCGGGTTGAGGGAGAGCAGGGTGTTTCTTAGCCGCAGGAGGAAGCCCTCAGCGAGTAGACGGGGCATGTCCCATGGCGGAAGGCTTGCAGCGGGGCAGGATGTAAGAGATGGCCTCCGTCTGTTTCTTCACCGCAGAGAACTGCTGTGCGAAGTCTTCGACGGTGTCACCAAAGAGGCCGAACTGGGAGACAGGGGCGTTGAGAAAGTGAGCTTTGTCGGTCTCACGCATCTTGACCAAGTTCAGCCACAGATGACGTTCCTGGACCACGAGCATGGCCATCGCCTGCCCGAGTGACTGCACTGTGACCTTCGTGGCTCTGAGGGCAAGGTCAGTTGCTGAGCGCAGTTCCTGCAACACATCGGGATCAGGGCTACCCCCGTGCAGATCTTTAAGTGCCTTGGCCTGGTGGACTTGCAGGAGGGCCATGGCGTGCAGGGTGTAAGCAGCATGTCCGGCGGCGCTGTACCCCAGGAACCAGTCATCCAACCGCGATGGCTGTGGGGAGGACGTAGGGTTCCAGTCCAGCCCCACGCTGGTGGCTGCCCGGGAAAGCATGTCGGTCATCTGAGCGTCAGCCTCAGCATGGGCGTGCTGGCCCAAAGGTGGCAGCCCAAGGGAGTCGAGACAACGCCTATGGCCGTCTGAAGTGGAGAGCACTCTACCTTATCCAGGAACTACACAGGGGCTGAAAGGCATCTTTAAAAAGACACGTCCTAAAAAGAACGTTCAATGCCGCTATGTATTGCTCTAATAAAGTAAAATACTCTTTTACAACTCTTTTAAGCTCTTGCGCTGTCGAAGCGCCCAGGGGCAAACTGCACTGCCAACTTCTCATTGGCCTTTTTTCATAGATCAGAGGCATATTCGGCGCTCAAGAGAGACCCCTAGTGTCGCTTCTTCGACACAACGTCGAAGTGAGGGACAGACGGGGAACCACAGTTCCTAATTCATTATTTAATGCACATATCAGTTTTAACATTACATTAATTACATTTTGCATAATGTAAATATTTTATTGCATTCTTAATGGACCAAGTCGACACAGTTTCCAATATCACACAAAGTAAGGCATTTTGACCATTCACACACACTTTTCTTGCATGCACAAAAACCGCATGCAGAATTGATATTACAGAAACTGAAGAAAAAGACTTGGATGCATATTAGGTAGCATCAAATTATATTTATATTTTAAAATCAACAGGGATACCAAATTAGGCCTATTGGTACTTTTGACATCCCTACAAAATGCATTTTTAGGGGCTTTACTTAAAGTCAGGGTTGAAGGCATAGTTCACTCAAATAAGAAATTCTCCTCATTTACTCACCCTAATGCCATCCCAGATGTGTATGACTTTTGTTCTTCTGCAGAACACAAATTAAGATTTTTGTAAGAATATCTCAGCTCTGTAGGTCCATACAATACAAGTGAATGGTGACCAAAGTACTTCTTGTACATTCACAGTACATCTTGAATTGGCAGTCTCTAGGCATGATCATGATTTCAAGCTCGATTTCACTTCCTAGTGCATGACATGCGCAGAGTGCAAGATGTCGCAAGGAAGTGTAACTGAGCTTGAAATCATGATCACCAATGAGACTGCTAATGTTGTGATTTATAGTGAAAAAAAAGTTAGATATATTACTGTTCTCGTCCAAAACCGATTGGATCACTTCAGAAGAAATGGATTAAAACACTAGAGTCTGAGTTCAAGAGCTTCAAAGTTTTGTCACCATTCATTTGTATGGTATGGACCTACAGAGCTGAGATATTCTTCTAAAAATCTTTGTGTTCTTCAAAAGAAAGAAAATCATACACATCTGGGATGGCATGAGGGTGAGGAAATGATGAGAGAATTTAAGCAAATTTCAATGACAGGTCTGCTTCTCAGTCAAACTCTGACTGCACTAAACCACTATAATGCATACAGTATATAATAATCACACAGTAAAGATTCTGTCAATAATTTCAGTACTTTACTTCTTAATGTTTATATATTATTATAATTTTTTTGTTTCGTTTTACACTAAGTAGGGCAATTTACTATTTAATTGAATTTGTACTATGTACTTTAATAATTACTTTAAAAGCTTTTTAAGGAAAACTTCAAGTCTACATTGTTTTAATTTAATTTGTTAATATAAATATATAAAAAAGAATGTTTTCAAGAGAATATTTGTTTGTTTATTTATTTATTCTTGAGTGGTGTGGGTGCCATTGAGGGGGAAAAAACACTATAAAGGGGTATTGTAGTTTAAAAAGTTTGAGAAACACTGCTCTGTTGCATTACTAATGTGTGTGTGTGTGTGTGTGTGTGTGTGTGTGTGTTTTGTGTTTTTACAGCACTTCTCACCACCAGACCACCAAAAGTCTTGTTCCCATCAGACAGACAGGCTAGTGTAATAGACATACAGCTCGGTGAGTCTCTCTTCACAATCACACAAACATGCCACTCCATCTCTACACTTAATAATAACAAACCATACACTAAGAGGTAATGTGTCATTAGTCACAGGAGTAAAAGAGGCACCTCTATTTTATAAAAAGTACTTCTCTACAGTCATCAGTGTTAAATGCCCTGTTTGTATTGGACAGTTCATTGTTTTTGTTGTTGTTTTACATATTTGAGAGAATGTTTATGAAACACAATCAACTGTACCAGCTTATCTAAACCAAAGAATGACTATACTAAAAGCTGTATGCAGAAACTACATTTGCAATCTAAAAAAAAATCTCTGTAAACTAATTACATTTCAGTTTATTTAGCTTACATTAAAGCACTAAAGAAAGGGAAGACTGGGGAATGTTGTCACACTTTTTACTATTGAATATTTCCATCGTTATTTCCCAGGAAAAAAAATGTCAACTGAACATTGAAACGATTCAAGGAATGCACGGGCAAGGAGGAAGCTGGCACCAGCTTAATAAAAATGTAGGCATTTATTTACACACACACTTTTCACTGTTAAAAACATTGTGGGCTGTACATTCAATACATAAACACACAAGTCCATATGTGTCTCTCTCACCGTCTGCCGCTGTCACCTCCCGAAATCCCAATGTCCCTCACTGGAACATGAGACCAGTGTGGCACACAGGTGGAACTCATTCTTCAATTATATTCCTGGCCTCGCTCTACCTAGGTGCCGTTTGGCCCCGCCCCGCTCGCCGCAAACACAAATTTCCCTTTAGTGACAACATGTCCCTTTACAGCGTTTTAAGAATAAAACAACTATGAGACTAAAAAGGCAAAAAATGTAATGTACAAAATATCAAATCATTGTTCCCCGTCTGTCACTCACGTCAATGTTGTGTTGATGAAGCGACAATAGGGGTCTCTCTTGAGCGCTGAATATGCCTCTGATCTATGAAAAAAGGCCAATGAGAAGTTGGCAGACAGTATTTGCATACCCCGCCCACTGGTAAAAAAGCGGGGAAATACGTCGATTTCATTCAGAAAATTTCTTCGGAGCCGATGGTCGTGTATGCAGTCAGCTGCGAGTCACACACCTGTTCCTGGTTCTGTTCCTCTGACATCTGCCTGCTGTTGGATCTACAGCGCACTTCAGCGGCCGGCTTTTCTCCTTCTCTGCACGGCAGTGCAGCTTGCCCCTGGGCGCTTCGACAGCGCAGAAAGCTTAAAAAAGTTTATTTAAAAGAGTGATTTTCTCTATAAAAGAGTATTTTCCTCTAAAAGAGCTTTACACAGTGGCGTTGAACGTCTTTTTCAGGACGTGTCTTTATAAAGATGCCATTCCGCCCCTGTGTAGTTCCTGGATGCAGTAGAGTGCTCTCCACTTCAGACGGCCACAGGCGTTGTCTGGTGTGTCTGGGCAGCGATCACACCGAGGCAGCATTTGTGGATGGGTCATGCTCTCACTGCGAGGGCATGACCATGGCAACGTTGCGGTCGTGGCTCACTTTCAACAGAAAGCACGCCACTCCAGCCGCCCCCTTGCATTGCTCCTTCTTCCCACGGGATTGAGGACAATGCGGCCTTGCGCTGGAGGCGATCTGGGGATGGCAGCGGGTGCAGCTCCGACGGGTATGCCCCCTCAGACCACCCGCCCCTCAGCACGCTCGTTGACTCCCGTCCATGCTCGAGGCAACAGCGGCTCGCCTCACAGCCAGCCTGCTTATTCTCTAGAGCTCGAGGTGGATGAGCTCGCCATTGCATCGGAGAGCACGGCGTCTGACGCTGATGACTCCCCTGGGCTGCCGCCTTCGGGCCAGCATGCCCAGGCTGAGGCTGATGCGCAGATGACTGACATGCTTTCCCGGGCCGCCGCCAGTATGGGGCTGGACTGGAACCCTCATTCCTCCCCACAGCCATCGCGGTTGGATGACTGGTTCCTGGGGTCTGCCTGCTGCTCACAGCCTCGCTCACCCGGTACCGTTTTTCCCGGAAGTGCACGATGAGCTGACGTCTTCGTGGAGAGCACCCCTCTCCACTCGTCACAAAGCCACTCGCTCATCCGCTCTCGCTCATTCGCTCTCGCTACCCTCGGCGGCGGAGTGGCCCACGGATATACAGTGATATAGCCCAGGTGGACAGGGCTGTTGCGCTCCACCTATGCCCCGGAAACCCTACCACCTGGCGGGGTCGCCCTGTCCTCCCCTCTAAGGCCTGTAGGACAACATCATCATTCACTGCTAAAGCCTACAGCGCCGCCAGACATGCCACTTCCGCCCTGCACGCCATGGCCCTCCTGCAGGTCCACCAGGCCAAGGCTAGCCCTGATCCTGATGTGTTGCAGGAACTGCGCTCAGCGACCGACCTCACCCTCAGAGCCACGAAGGTCACAGCGCAGTGACTCGGGCAGGCGATGGCCACGCTCGTGGTCCAAGAACATCATCTGTGGCTGAACTTGGTCGAGATGCGTGAAACCAACAAAGCTCGATTTCTCAATGCCCCTGTCTCCCAGTTTGGCCTCTTCGGCGACACCGTCGAGGACTTCACCAGCAGGTGAAGAAGCAGACGGAGGCCATCTCGCACATCCTGCCCCACCGCAAGCCTGCCGCCATGGGTCATGCCCCGTCTGCCCACCGAGCGAATCCTCCTGTGGCAAAGAAACACCCTGCTCCACCTCAACCCGGGCCCAGCTCTCAGCCCCAGCGTCGAGCACACCACAGACCCCCTCGAGGTCCGCAAGGCTCCCAGGCGCTCCTGAGACGTTTGACCCAGGGACCAAGACGTTAGCTCCAGAGGTGGTAAGCAGACCATTCCGTCCCCCAGTGGAGGACCAGGAGGAGAATATTTTGTTGAATTTATTTCATTTGCTGCACCCCCTTGGGGCTGCGTACCCACATTCTCAGTAAAAGAGCTATTTCCTTTGTCTCTGGGTCACCTGGCCCACAAATGCTGTTCTCACGGCACTCTGCCACCAGATCTCAACAGTCCCAGCATGCTGGATGCGGACCCCCTGCCTTCAGCCCCACAACTGTTCCCCGGCCAGCCGGTCCTGACGAGTCTAGAGGATGCCTCCACTGGACCTCCTCCACAGTCACTAACCTGCCCCCTGCCAGGTGTGCGGAGCAAGGTAAGTGCTTTGAGTCTTTTCTCAGCACCAGAGCCTCAGGACACGTCTTTGCCTCCCGACGCCGTATTACCTGATCCGCCCCGCTGCGAAGCGCCACCAGGTACGTAAAAAATAACCGTCCCTTTGGTCCCCTAGCATGGAGTTTGGATGCGTGGCTTTCACTTCTCAACCCGTCTCGCTGGCTGGCCCAGACCATCCGACTCGGTTACGCAATTCAGTTTCTTTCTCCGCTTCAGAAGGCCACAGGCGTTGTCTCATGTGTCTGGGCAGCGATCACACTGAGGCAGCATTTGTGGATGGGTCATGCTCTCGCTGCGAGGGCATGACCATTTCATTCCTCCGCCCCCCTTCGCGGGTGTCCGCTTTTCCTGTCCCTCCAACCGAGATGAAGAAGGGTTTCTACAGCCCTTACTTAATCGTACCCAAGAAAGGCGGCAGCTTACGACCGATCTTGGACTTGCGAGTTTTCAACCAAGCTTTGCACAAACTCCTGTTCAAAATGCTCAGGCAAAAACATATCTTAACTTGCGTCCGGCATCTAGATTGGTTCGCAGCGGTAGACCTGAAGGACACGTACTTCCATGTCTCAATTCTTTCGCGTTCAACGGCCAGCCATATCAGTACAAAGTCCTCCCCTTCGGCATGTCTCTGTCCTCTCGTGTCTTCACGAAAGTCGCAGAGGCAGCCCTTGCCCCACTCCGAGAAGCCGGCATTCGCATACTCAATTACCTCGACGACTAGCTTATCTTGGCCCACTCCCGAGAGTTACTATGCGCTCACAGAGACCATGTGCTCAGGCACCTCAGCCGATTGGGGCTTCAGGTAACCTGGGAAAAGAGCAAGCTCACCCCAGTCCAGATCATCTCTTTTCTTGGCATGGAGTTAGTCTCAATGTCAGCATGTCTCACCAACGAGCGTGCACAGTCGGTGCTGGAATGCCTCACCACCTTCAGGCCCAGCGGTCACCATAAAAAATTTTCATCATATGGCATTCTCCGCGGCGGTTGCGCCGCTGGGGTTGATGCATATGAAACCGCTTCAGCACTGGCTTCAGACTCAAGTCCTGAGACGGGCATGGCGCCACGGCATGCACTGTGTGATGGTCACCCCCGCCTGCCGCAAAAACATTCAAACCCTGGACAGACCTCTGCTTTTTACGGGCAGGAGTACCCTTGCAGCAGGTGTCCCGACATGTCTTGGTCACGACCGACGTCTACCACATGTTACCACTCGCCTGTCGTCTCCTCCTTTGGAGCCAGCTCAAGTCTCAAGTCGCTGCGTGCCACTCACATCCCTGGAAACCTCAATGTGGTAGGGGATGCGCTGTCATGACAACGCTTGCCCAGTGGAGAATGGAGGCTTCACCCCCAGTCGTTCCAGCTGATTTGGGAACGGTTCGGCAAGGCCCAGGTAGACCTGTTTGCCTTCCAAGAGATCTCCCACTGCCCAATCTGGTATGCCCGATCAGAGGCTCCCCTCGGGACAGATGTACTGGCACACAGCTGGCCTGCAGGGCTGCACAAGTACGCATTTTCCCCCAGTGTGCCTCGATGCGTGTAAGGGCCCCGGTCATTCTTGCTCTATGCAGAGAAACATAGATAGAGAGAAAAGAGGCCCAGCCAGGCTTGGCCCATTCCCAGGTTGGCAAGCGTCACCTTGTTCCCCGAGGGAAGGGGGGTCTTACCCAGTTTCCTATTATTTTAGGGGGAAAAGACCCTGCGGAGGCCACACCTGCCCGAAAGGGCAGGTGAAGATGTGAATACATCACATGGGTTTTTAGGCAACATGTGGAAAGTGGCGCAGTCTAGGGTAACCAGAATGATTCCGACTAATTTTTTGGGGCATTGGGGAAGGGTATGCGCAGTCTGACACAGCTGGTCACTTTAGCACGTAAAATACCTGCCCTTAATTGGACCCCTAGTGTCGCTTCTTTGACACAATGTCGAAGTGAGCGACAGACGGGGAACGTCTAGGTTACATATATAACCTCCGTTCCCTGATGGAGGGAACAAGACGTTGTGTCCTCCCGGCCACGTCGCTGAGCCAAGCCACTGTTGTGGCCGGACCATTTCCGGCTCCTCAGAAAAATCCTGAATGACATCGACGTATTTCCCCTCTTTTATACCCGTATATCCGGGGGCGGGGTATGCAAATACTGTCTGCCAACTTCTCATTGGCCTTTTTTCATAGATCAGAGGCATATTCAGTGCTCAAGAGAGACCCCTAGTGTCGCTTCTTCGACACATCGTCTCGTTCCCTCCATCAGGGAATGAAGGTTACATATGTAACCTAGATGTTTTTACCAACAAATACTATAAATCAAATGTTTGAACTAGGTGGTCAAAAACACTGTTGCTGTAATTGTACTTTTCACAGAAAAACTTACTAGTTAGTTAATACTTACTGATATTAATTGTGACAACTTCCCTGTGTGACAACTAGCCCTGACATTCCAGCAGAAATTGCTTTACTGTTATGCTTAACAGTGCTTAGCCCTCAAAATATTGTAAAAGTGTGTATTTTTTAGGATGACTTGATATTATTTAATTTCTATTCTACATATAATTAATTTTCTTCCAGCAATGTGTAATAATGTAGTTTCACAAATAGCCAGTTAGTTGCTGCAGGTTCATTTGCTTGTTTAGCAGCGCTAAGCTAATTGACAATTAGAAGAAACTGACACAAAAATGGGAATGTAATTACTGTCCAAGTGGAAGAGGTGTGAGCTGCTGTAATATTCTTGTTATTAATTTTAATGATTACATTCTAAAAGAACATTTTCATCCACCTACATGAACAAGTAATTGAAACATTTCATTATTTTTTCCCCATTTTCTATTTTTATTTTGTGTGGGTACCTGTAGAACAAAAAGAGGCTACAAACACATAAATACAGACACTTACACAGTACAGTTTGTTTAGGTCCATAGGACAAATAGCCTTCTTTTTTAGTGATTTTAAAGATGTATTCATTGTATTCAAGAGTTAGTTCTGGTCCTTGAATCTGATTGGCCAAGCACTTTTCCAAGAGTGCTGATATTCAGAATAACATCACTGGGATGCTTCAATGTTTGTATCACATGAAGTAATGAGTAGCATAGTCTGATAAAAAATTTAGAGGAGTAATTAGTAACCTGTAGTGGATTACTTTTTTGCCCAACAATGAAAGATTGCACTTATTTTGTTCTAACTTCCTTCAAGGGAAGGTATCATTCCCTTTTCAGTGAGGCTGGAATGATTAGTTGAAGTGATCAACAACAAAAACTAATTTAACAGAACATGAGATCACATTAAACTCTAATGATGACATGAGAGAGGAGCTCAGCTGCTTGTGCCTAACTGAAGAGAGGAAGAATTACACAGCTCACAGTCCAGATGCACTCTAAACCTTCCAAACAGCTTCAGGTGATGATTTTGTCCTCTTTATTGTTAGTAAGTATGTTTAGTACAACATTTTAAGCTGGGGCACAAGCAGAATAATCGGCTAAGAGCTAATGATTAATCGTTGCATAATCGCTGAATAGTCGAATAATCACTATAATTATTGTTAGATTAATCGATTTTCAAAATAATCGTTACTTGCAGTCCTACAGGTCATCTGACATTTCCTGTGAAGTCTCAACAGAAAAACACAATAACCCTTTAAACTAAGATCTGTCCACCATAACACAATAACATGCAACAAATTCAAATAGTCAGGCCATCCTTATGTCCGTAAAATCATCGTGTTTAGCACTGCGGTATGCTGCTGTAGATACGTCATTTTCTTCTGTCAATTTAGTCATATAACACACTCTAGTGCACATAATCAGAATACATTATTATGATTGTCTTTTAAACTCCCCTTCTTCATTTTAAAACATTCACTTCTGTCTGCATGCATTTGTAAGCTTCCTTGTTTAAACAACCGCTGGCTGTTGTCAGGAGCAATATAGCTGCAGGCTTCGCATATTAATTCTGTCAGGTCCTGCTAAATTATAACACATTATTCCACACAAAGACCGTGCTGATTGGAGTCCTTGGAATGCCAACTATATCTCTGCGCATGTTTATTTCAATAAATGACTCGATCGCTGTGTGTAAAATGACTCCTTTAGCACTTGAGATCTACAGCCACTTGACAGGAAGTTAATTTGCTCATAGTGTCGTGCAATTAAAGTGTCTACTACACAGTGAATATGTCTTTGTAAATTATGTATAGTGACATTCTCAGAGGCTTATATTACAGAGCCAGAGGACAAAGGATGATGGTTAAATTCTCATACACGTGCTGTGTTTGAAATAGCATATTACCATACTGCACTATTTTTCTATTTCTGCAGTCAGGGCTGGGAGGGTTACTTTTAAAATGTATTCCACTACAGATTACACAACACATGCTGTAAAATGTAATTTGTAACATTCCATTAGATTACTGAAGGCCAGTAACGTAATCTAGATAGTTTGGATAGCTTCAGCACTGTCAGATTGTTTTTTTTTATTGTTTGCACTATAAACAATTTAATAATTAGTGGAAAAAAAAATATGCCAGTACAGTAAGACAAAATACATTTATATTAAAAATAGATTCCTAAATATTTTATTGCTTCTAAATGGTGTTGTAGTATTCAAGACCGGTTTCGAGATCACTTTTTAAGGTCTCGGTCTCGTCTTAGAATCGACCGCATTTTTACTCGGTCTTGTCTCGGTCTCGAACAAAGAGGACTCGGGATTTTATTTCAATATCGGGCAAGACCACAACTGAGGGAATATCACTAAATTGTCTGTGCATTGTTTAATTTATTTGTTAATATCATTACTATGATTGGATGTAAAACGTCACACTTCAAATGCAACCAATAACTTCACAAATTTTTATTTGAAATTACCCATCACCCCTCCCCACACCCCAAAATTGAATGAGGGAGATAGGTCAAGCAGCGGTTATCTGCCTGGAAGATGTCGGCAAAATCAGCGATAATTAAATTTGGTTACCTGAACCACAAAGAATTTACAGTTGCGTCCAAAAGAAAACACACAGCAGTGTGTAAATTCTGCAATGAGATGCTCACCGAGACGGCTGGGACCACGTCAAACTTTTACCGGCATTTAGAAAGAAAACATAAAAAAGGTAAGCTAAGTAAGTGAAACTCATTTACAGCTTTTCTGCATTTTATATGTTGGATGTTTGGCATTTTTGTTCTATTTTATATGTGTTAAGCAAACTTGCACACACTTGTTGGTTCAAAATAACAACATTATATATTACATATATTATATACATACATACATATATATATATATATATTATATATATGTATGTGTGGCAATAAAAGAGGTGAATGCTTTTTGTGGGTGTTTTTATAGGAACATGGATATTTCAGATCAATTTGAGAGGTCCCTATGTTTGCATGTTCCACGTTTTTTCTTAAGTGTGTCATGCAGTGTGGGACTCGCAATGGTCTGGTCTTGACCTGGTCTCGCCCTGCCTTGGTCTTGGTCTTGACTCTGTCTCGACCCCTCAAAGTCTTGGTCTTGTCTCGGTCTCGATACACTCTGGTCTTTGTCATGACTCGGACTTGGTTTAGGTGGTCTTGACTACAACACTGCTTCTAAATCATCTCGGGTTACGTGATGTAACCCTTGTTCCCTGAAAAAAGCGGAACGAGATGCTGCGCTGAGGAAAGCGCTTTGGGAACAATCCTGCATTGAGACCAGCTGTGAATATGTGTGTAACACGTCAATGAACATTGACTGGAATTTATAGCCTCGGCTGGTGAAATCAGATGCACCTATGACCAGGCTATAAATAGAGGTGTCACCAGTGTGTCGTCAGATCTTTTTTTTCTGAAGAGCAGTCCTGGGATGTCCCAGTGCGGCAGAGAAGCACAGCATCTTGTTCCGCTTTTTTCAGGGAACAAGGGTTACAACACGTAAACCGAGACGTTCCCTTTACAAAAAGCTGAGGAAAGCGCTTTGGGAACGAGAATACCCACGCCGCCGCACTGGGGCTGTCCGGACCCCTACGGTTGTGAAGTGTGCTCACAAGAACGTGAGAGGTCTCAGACATGAGCTTGAGATGTCGAATGTGTGCGGAGAGGACCAGCCTGCCGCATCACAAACTTGCTGCAGAGGGACCCCTCTAGCCAAGGCTTTAGAGGAGGCGACTCCTCTGGTGGAGTGAGCCCTGATACCTACTGGCGAAGCTTGACCGCGTGCCTCGTAGGCCAGGTCAATGGCATCCCTCACCCAATGCGACATAGTCTGCTTGATGGTGGCCGCCCCCCTGTTGCGGCCCCCATGGCAGACGTATAATTGCCCTGATTTACGCCACTGGCTAGTGCGGTGGACGTAAGTCTGAAGGGCACGGACTGGACAAAGTCTGTGAAATCTTTCCTGCTCCGTTACAAACGGCGTGGAGCAGAAAGCTTCAGGAGTGACAGGATGTAGTTTTGAAAAAGGCACCTTAGGAAGGTAGTCGGGAAGAGGGTGTAAAGTTGCTTTAGCCATACCTGGGGCAAACTCTAAACAGGCCGGCAAAACAGACAGGGCCAGTAGATCCCCAATCCTATTAAGAGAGGTGATTGCCATAAGAAAGACCATCTTGAGAGTCAGAAGTCTGTCAGACGCTGGCTCTAGAGGTTCAAAGGGGGTCTCAACCAGACCCTCCAGGACTATTGCTAAGTCCCACTCAGGGAGAAGTAGAGGAGACATTGTGCTAATTATAGAGGCGAAGAGGTCCTTTTCTGCCCTTTAAAATCTCACCCAGATTTGTTCCAAGTGGGAGGAGCCCTAGCACTAAAATGGTCTCGATAACCTCAGGTGAAAGCCCTGTGTCCCTCAGTTGGTACCCCTCAGGGGCCTAACACGAAGGTTCCACAGTTCGGGCCGGGGATGAAAAGTTGTCCCATGTGCCTGAGAAAGGTCCTACCTGTCCGGAATCGCCTGAGGCGAGCCGTCGAGGAGAGATATTAACTACGAGAACTATACCCTGTTCGGCCATTGCGGCGCTATCAGTAAGAGGCAAGACCCTTGCTGGCGAACTCTGGCCAAGGCTCCTGGGAGCAGAGAAATCTGGGGAAATGCAAACAGACACATTCTGGGCCATGTATGCGCCATCGTGTCCAGACCCAGGTGGGGGCTGGGTGACTCAGAGAGAAGTAGGGGGGGACATTGCGCTGTCCGTTAGGAGGCAAAGAGGTCCTCTTCTGCCCTGGAAAATCTCACCCAGATTTGTTCCACTGCCTCATGGTGGAGTTTCCACTCCCCCGTCAGTATTTTCTGTCTGGACAGTAAATCTGCTCCCACATTCAGGCATCCAGGGATATAAACAGCCCTGAGTGACAGGAGCTTGCCCTGGGCCCCAAGGAGAATCAGACGTGCCAGCTGATTCATGAATGTGGACCTCCTTGATGGTTTATGTAAGAGACTACTGCTGTATTGCAGTTTTTTTTTTTTACCCACAGTAGAAAAGCCTACTCCGGTTTATGGTAGTGGGAACCCCGCCGTTGAAACGCGGAGGGAGGCGAGTGAATTGAACCACTTTCTACTGTTCTTAGGACCCACATAGAAATACCTGACAGAAGTTTCCACGCTGCCAGGATCTCTGAGATGGGTATTAATTGAGACACTTCCTGTTGAGGGGATGTTGAGTGTTCCGCGTCCTGGATCAAGGCAGGAAGCAACGGTACACCTAACTCATTGTTGGAAGCCTCTATCACCCGAAACATCAAAGGCGGTGGGAGTGAAGAGGTTCCGTGAGGGTATTGGGACGGCCGAAGTGGATGATACACACGCCCTGTCCCGAGGGGAACTACCCCCACAAGGCTGGGTACAAGACTGTCAGGGTTTCTTTCTCTTAGAAATCACGCCCCTGAGGTCTTGCATTGGGGGCTGTTGAGGGTGACGAACTGAACCCCAGTCTTTACGAGGGGGAGCACGATTCACCACGTTTTGTTTTAGAGCTTCCCGTCTAGTACGACTGGGGCAGGGCTGGGTGGCCGACGGCCCCTCCCCCTGAGTGAGGTGCCTACACTCAGGTCCTTCAACAGATTAGCCTAGTGCGCCTGTAACACTGCCATAGTGTGCAGGGCAACACCAGCCTGACCTGCTGCCTGATAAGCTTTCCCCACAAGCGTGGAGGTGGACCTGCACAGCTTTGTGGGGAGAGTAGGTCTCTTTAGCGATAATACCAAGCCAGGCAAAAGAAAACCTAGTTGAATACACCAACGTCGAGGGCACGAAGACACGGGAAGTATAAAGTTTCCTCCATAAAGAAAATACTTGTTATGGAGGTCATAGAAGAAAGGAAGGGACTGATATAGAGTTCCCTTGCCTCTTTTATTTATTTAATTATTTTGGCCACCAGAGAGAAATTTGTCTTCTAGTTTGGAGCGTTTGGGGTAGGGTCTCTTGTTTCACATGGCCAGTCTAGCTGTAGTCTGGCCACAGCCCGAGTAATCACCTCAAGTAATTTCTCAGCCACTTTATTATTGTGTGTGGAATGTACTGAGGTTCAGCGCCCCGCCCCCCTCGTGAACCGAAGAGGCGCCGAAGTGCGCTTCGAGATCACGGGAAGGACCAGCTGGGTCTGGGGAGAGAGCGAGGGAAAGGGACGAACCCATCTCTCGCTCCTCAGCCAGATCCATGCGAGAGCCCCACAAATGAAATGTGGGCACTGACACCCGGAAGTAAGCGAGGCGAGCGCGAAGTATTTTGCCCGAAAGCAGATCGCAATGCTCGCATTTGTCTCTTAATTCCACAGCCGCTTTATTATTATGCACAGGATTTACAGAGGTTCAGTGTCCTTGTGAACTGCAGAGGCGCCGAGGCACACTTCAGGCTTACGAGGATCAGCTGGATCTGGGGATAGAGCGAGCGAAAGGGACGAACCCATCTCTCGCTCCTCAGCCAGATCCATACGAGAGCCCCACAAATGAAGTGTGGGCGCTGACTCCCGGAAGTAAGCAAGGCGAGCGCAAAGCATTTCAACTGTAAACAGATCGTAAGGCTCGAACCTGCCCCACCCCAATGCAAGAGCAGCATGCTCTTCCCCAAACACACAAAACAAAAACTGGTGTGTGTTCGTTTCAGCCATAGAGCGTAAACAGGGGAACACACACTGCTTGTTTTGTTTATCAATCATTCTTTTTTTTTCTTCTTTTTTTTTCAGAGGAAATAGAAAGGAGAAAAGGTTCACTGCGCACTGCCTAACAGAATCTAACTCCTAACAGAGGAAAGAAAGTTTGACAGGCTTGTGAAAAACACAGCACAGAATGGCCCTATGAAAAAAAAGGATCTGATGACACACTGGTGACACCTCTATTTATAGCCTGGCCACAGGTGCATCTAATGATTTCACCAGCCGAGGCTATAAATTCCGGTCAATGTTCATTGACGTGTTACACACATATTCACAGCCGGTCTCAATGCAGGATTGTTCCCAAAGCGCTTTCCTCAGCGCAGCATCTTAGTGAAGCTTTTTGTAAAGGTAACAAGCCAATTGAGCCAATTAATCTTGTTTTAAGGATTTTTAGATATTTTTACAGAAAAACAATAAAAAAAACATTCTGCCTTAATATGAAAGGAATTAGTAGAGAAAGAAAATTGTGATCTAACATGAATTTTCTTGATATGATCGCATCTGGTATTAGGTACATGTAAAATGGCTAAAAATAGCTTTTGCTTAGCATAAAGCTAACAATTTACATAAGATTTATTTAAATTTCTTCTGCTCCAAACTTACTTCAAACTACTTTTCTGTCTGGTCGTATGAATGTAACACATCATAAGAAAGTGTTTCACCGCTGTTCAAATGCACTTTGGATCATTTATATGTATAAATGTTTTCCATCTGAAAGGACTAAATATTAAATGAAATAAATGACAATAAAATGCGAAGTAATCTCTTCAGTAATCATAATACTTTTTGAATGTAACTGTATTCTAATGACCAATTATTTAAATTGTAACTGTAGTGGAATACAGTTACTTATATTTTGTATTTTAAATATGTAATCCTGTTACATGTATTCTGTTACTCCTCAACCCTGTCTTCAGTATATAGTGTACTGTGCTTAGTATGTGAATATTCTGTTTGCACAGAATACCCAGATGACCCGCACCATTTGCCAATTTAAGGGCCCCAAATCATATTTGAATACTGAAGTCAAACTTAAAAATGTTTGAATGTCTTTGTATTATAAAACAGTAGCAATAGAATATAAAGCAAATGTCATTTGATTTAAAGAAATATAGCACAAAAATACTTCTAGTGGAACATTTCATAAAATACATTTGTCTGATTTAAAACGAGAAAACCATTTACAGTATGACAAAACGCATATCTTCTTTCTTGAGTTATTATTTAATAAGATTGCAAAGAGTTGGGACATATTAAAAAATTGAAAATACTCTAAGATTATTTCTAAGATGTTAACTGGACACCACTCGCTGAATTAAGCATGCGCATACAGTATTAAGGTCATGTGGCAGCAATGTATCATACTACTGTTTAAAATGTGTATTGTCGCATAATGCATACTGTTTCATGTACTGTTTTAAATAATAGACAGCAGACTCTTCATTGTATACTGTGCAGTATGCACTACATTAGTATTCCATTCCAAACAGTTCATAAATAGACATTTTTACACAAAATTGGATTAAAAATGCAAAATCTCCATTTGTTTCTGATATGAAAACTGGACATCTCTTAGATATGTTTATTGTTACATTATGCATACTGTTTCACATACAGTGCCATTTTTCAGAAAGAGTAGAGCAGCCCTCAGTGAACTCTGTATATAGTATGCAGCAAGCAAAGACTTGTTCTTACAGGTCAGTGACATGTTCTTACAGTACTGTCACTTGGACAGATTCACAGATGTGACTGCGGTCTTCACATTCCCCTGCAGATCAGGGGTCAACTCACAGTGAATGTGTTACAGTATGTGACAGAACTCCACATCACCTGTGTTTATACTTCAGTGACGCTCTCACTGAAGTTTTATTGACACAGACCTTTGTTTACACAGTTTGGTTTGACGGAAAGTAAAGACGATTTGCACCAAAAAGAAAAAAATAAATGCCAAAATGAATTAAATGTTTACCTTTTTCACCAGGTGAAAGTCTGATCTCTTAGCACACCTAACAGCACACCTCTCCTCAACAAGCCACGTTTTAAGGTGTCATTCATGTCTGTAACACAGTTAGTGTGAATTAGTTTGAAAAAACACCACTAAATATAGTTTCCAAACACTCCTACTGCTCTTTTCACCCTGCCTTTCGTCTGCCTTTGTATAGACAAACAGGTAGTCCTGTAACAAACTCTCACCTTTGATTGAGTCAGAATTGCATGTCAGACTGCTCAAGCTAAGCAATGTATGGAAGACTCAACTGTCCAAATGCTTAGGGCCACTGTATAGTGTAAGTAGGCTCCTTTATTAGTTCATTTGATATTAAAGCACCAGATTTCTTCAGCTTGTATGTGTGGATTTTATTGGATAATGTGCAGTGATTTATTAGTGGTTATCAGTGATGTGTGTATTATGAATAGGTTATTGGCAGCATGATGTTGTATTTTGATAGTTTTATAAACGCAAGATGACCATCTTCAGTCCTCAGGTGATGCATTCAGTGCATCCCTGCTGAGCTGTAGAGATTTTTTACATGCGGTTTCTGCTTTGTTGAAAATAACATTCTGCAAATCTGTACTGTTAAAACCACTTAAAGCTAATAACGTTTATTGTTATTTATTGGGAGGGTGAGGGCGATGAGCCTGAATGTTGATTTGCACAACAGAAGACGGTTCGATCACACTTAATAATATAGCTCAATATTATAGTTAGGAAAAGTAATTATGCACAACCATTGAATAGCAATATCTCTTTGTTCAAAAACCAGCCAAAATGTTTAAGTGTTGAGTACTTTCCTCACGAAAAGGACACACTTCCAATATGTTTATCACCATCTTCACCACCAACAGCCAGGTACAGCATCCCATTTTTTTTCCTTTGTTAATTTGTCCTTATAAAAAGTTGAGGGCAATAGAACTTTTTAATACAAGTGTCTTTCCATACAAGACTGAGGTAAGTTTTGAATTTATTGGCCACACGTGCTGTCGCATGCATTTGTTTACATTTGGTAACACACTCAGCTGTATATGGGTATTGCTGTTAACAATTTAGACCTGCTCTCAATGTACACTGATGAGCCAAATCATTATGACCACTCGCAGGTGAAGCGAATAGTGTTGATCATCTCCTAACAAGGACACATGTCAAGGTCTGGGTAGATTTGATGGTAAGCCAACAATCAGTTCTCGTGGTCAACATGTTGACTACAGGAGAAATGTGCAGGTGTAAAGACCTGAGACTCACGGTGGTGGCTTGTGTGTTTACATGAAATGGTGCAAGAACTCTATGCTAGTCTCTAGCTACTGCTCATCGCTGGTGGAGCTTGTGACTGTTAGATGCAGATCTTTTTATTTACCATGGGAATTCACCACTGTTCTAATAACTGGAGTTTATATTCCCCCCAGCGCTAATACTAAGGAAGCGCTCTGTGAACTGTATGGGGCTATGAGCGAACTGCAGAACGCTCACCCTGATGGACTGTTTATTGTCGCCGGAGATTTCAACCATGCTAATCTCAAGACAGTGCTCCCTAAATTCCATTAGTATGTGGATTTTGCAACGAGAGGGGCGAACGTGCTTTATCTTGTTTACACAAACATCCCTGGAGCATACTGGGCGGAGCCCTGCCCCCACCTCGGCTACTCAGACCACATCTCTGTTATGCTAATTCCAGCATACAGACCGCTCATCAGACGCACAAAACCGCTTCAGGAGCAGGTGAATACCTGGCCAGCAGGAGCCATCTCTGCTCTTTAGGACTGTTTTGAGTGTACTGACTGGCACATGTTCAGGGAGGCTGCAACATATGGCGACTCTACCAACTTGGAGGAATACACAGCATCAGTGACCTTCACTTTCTCCAAGACCATCACCACACGCTCCAACCAGAAGCCGTGGATGACTGCGGAGGTGCACGCGCTGCTGAGGACCCAAGACTCCGCCTTCAGAGCAGGAGACAAGGCAGCCCTAAGAACAGCGAGGGCCAAACTGTCCCGGGCCATCAGAGAGGCAAAGCGCACGCACACACCCAGAGAATCCACAGTCACTTCCAGGACAGCACCAACTACAGGACAACAACAGTTCCCTGTGACAAAGACGCCTCCATTCCAGATGTGCTGAACGACTTCTACGCTCGGTTTGAAGTGCAGAACGACATGGTGGCAAGGAAGGCCACCCCTCCTCCCAACGACCAGGTGCTCTGTCTTACCACGGCTGATGTGAGGAAAACTCTACGTAGAGTCAACCCATGGAAGGCTGCTGGACCAGACAACATTCCTGGCAGAGTGCTCAGAGGATGTGCACACCAGCTGGCAGATTTTCTTACCCGCATCTTCAACATCTCTCTGAGCAGCGCCATCATTCCAACGTGCTTCAAGGCCACCACCATCGTCCCCATGCCAAAGAAGTCTTCAGTGTCCTGCCTCAGTGACTACCGTCCCGTCGCACTTACACCCATCATCATGAAGTGCTTCGAGAGGCTCGTCATGAGGCACATTAAGTCCCAGCTGCCCCCCTCACTAGACCCACTGCAGTTTGCATATCGTCCAAACCGTTCAACAGACAATGCCAACACCATCACCCTCCATCCGGCCCTCACCCACCTAGATAAAAAGGACTCATACATTCGAATTCTGTTCATAGACTTCAGCTCAGCATTCAACATAATCATTCCCCAGCACCTGATTGGAAAGCTGAACCTGCTGGGCCTGGACACCTCCCTCTGCAACTGGATCCTGGACTTCCTGACTGGGAGACCTCATTCAGTCCGGATTGGGAACAGCATCTCCACCACCACCACACTGAGCATTGGGCCCCCCAGGGCTGTGTGCTCAGTCCACTGCTGTTCACTCTGCTGACTCACGACTGTGCAGCAATGCACAGCTTGAATCACATCATCAAGTTCGCCAATGACACGACCGTGGTGGGTCTCATCAGCAAGAACGACGAGTCAGAATACAGAGAGGGGGTGCAGCGGCTAACGGACTGGTGTAGAGCCAACAACCTGTCTCTGAATGTATACAAAACAAAAGAGATGGTTGTTGACTTTAGGAAAGCACAGAGTGACCACTCTCAGCTGAACATCGTCCTCTGTGGAGATCGTCAAGAGCACCAAATTCCTTGGTGTTCACATGGCGGAGGACCTCACCTGGTCCCTCAACACCAGCTCTATTACCAAGAAAGCCCAGCAGCGTCTCTACCTTCTTCGAAGGCTGAGGAAAGTACATCTCCCATCCTCACTACATTCTATAGAGGGAATATTGAGAGCATCCTGAGCAGCTGCATCACTGCCTGGTTTGGGACTTGCATCGTTTTGGAGCGAAAGCCC
Source organism: Moxostoma hubbsi (assembly GCA_032164185.1). Lineage (NCBI taxonomy): Eukaryota > Metazoa > Chordata > Actinopteri > Cypriniformes > Catostomidae > Moxostoma > Moxostoma hubbsi. The sequence continues at coordinate 38,296,861 of JAVLUX010000025.1, read as the reverse complement.
TCCAGAGAATAGTGAGGACAGCTGAGAAGATCATCGGGGTTTCTCTTCCCTCCATCAATGACATTTACATAAAACACTGCATCCGCAAAGCTACCAACATTGTGGATGATCCCACACACCCCTCACACAAACTCTTCACCCTCCTGCCATCTGGCAAGAGGTACCAAAGCATTCGGGCCCTCACGGCCAGACTGTGTAACAGCTTCTTTCCCTAAGCCATCAGACTCCTCAATACTCAGAGACTGGACTGACACACACACACGTGTCCTGAGTTGCACTTTAATTATAGTCACTTTATAACTGGCTGCTACCTCAGTAACTGCTATGTGCATAGAACACTATCTCATAGTATGTTATGTTTACATTTGGCATTTTTAGAAACAGTCATGTTTTTGCACTACTGTGTACTGGTCGGCGCTGCACTGTCTCTCATTGTGTCTATTGTCCTGTTCATTGTTAGTAATTTATTGTCCTGTCCCGTACTTTTTGGCACACGTTTGCATGTGCACTTTATATATGTATGTTATTTAGTCTGTGTAGTCTCATATGGTTCTGTGTTTGTCCTATGTTGTTTTATGTAGCACCATGGTCCTGGAGGAATGTTGTCTCGTTTCGCTGTGTACTGTACTAACTGTATATGGTTGAAACGACAATAAAAACCACTTGACTTGACTTGACTATTAGGCAGGTGGTCATAATATTTTGGATCATTGGTGTAATAGTATATAAATGGGCTGTTTTATTTAGTTTGTTTAAGGCTATGACTCTAAGTAAACTTTAGCTTTAAATTATAAAACCGAATGTCTGCTTAAGCTAAATAATTAAAATAATTACAATTTGTTTTGTGTCATTACATTTTTGTTTTGTTTTCCTACAAGCTGTAATTAAAATAAAAACATACTAGACTACAAATACATGCTTAATCTGTGCAATATCTACTTTTACTTTGGCCTGCATAACTTCACAATCAGTGGTGGGCCGTGCATTTAAAGTCTAGGCCTTCAGTGTGATTCATGCCATTAAGAAAACACAGTTTCACAATGAATAAGACACTGTATGCAATTGAATATGCTATATGAACTTGAAGTGATATTTAATGCTCAAGCAAGTCTAATTTTAACTGCATCATGACTGTTTTGTGAAATGACTGTCAAAAATTTACATTTTTAATTTGAATCTACCAAGAAGGTCTATAATACCTGGAAAAATCGATCTAATAATATTGGCGATTTAAATGTTGCTTGCAATAAATGTAATTCCATCAGGGTACATGGCTATGCTGCGTTCCTTTCAAGTTGGATGTGGGATATTCCTTACTTGATATCTCTGACCACAAATGTATTCCATTCCCCAATATTCGGAACTGCAACACTCCCGTTAGCTTAGTAGGGGTTTGACTCTCATTAGAGATGTCTCCTAGCAACCCAAATGATAAACAATGCTGCAGCGCTAGCATTTGTGCTACAAGTGTACGATTATCAAAACACCTGTTTCTGCAGACATTAGTTAAACAAGCTTTAATATCATGTAATGTGGAAACAAACTCATTTATCGATATTACTTAATAAAGTGAAAGTTTATCACTTTGTATATCTTGAGTGTCCACATGTTTGTGTGACATCATGCCCCTGCATCTTGGTTGAGTTGAGAATATCTGCACGAGCCTACAAGTTGTAATTCTGACTTCAAGATGTAAAAATCCAACTTTCCGAGTTGAATGGAACGCAACATTACTTTTCAAATCTTGATCCGACACTGAATGCTCAAGCAGCCTAATTTATACTTAGAAAACTCCTGATGTTGCTATAACAATGTAAAAAGCACTTACCATTTTACTTGAAGTGAAAATCAGTCCTCTTTTCTTGTTTAATTAATCAATCGCATGGTCATGCAGAACATCTTGTGTTTTTAAATCCATAAGGATCTCTTTCTCAACGGCAATACCAGCAGCGATGACAGTCGATGATCTTGCGCTCTTCGCTTTCAAATTACATGACTTAAAAACCGTGATTGTGTCACTCAAGGCCAGCTAGAAGGCCTTGACCGGGACATTTCCTAAAGAATCACACCCACCAAGAACAATTAAATCAATCTGATTGGCTGATGAATCTGACAATCTGACTTTAGTTGCCCATTAATTTGTACTGATGAGGGATTCTGTGGAAGCTCAGACTCACATGTTGCTTCGGCTATGAAGCATGGCTTCGGGCATGTGATTTGTGAAAGAGTTATCATGCTTTGCTTGTAAGCATCAAGGAATACATTCTGATTGTATAAACTTTACATTTTTCTCTAATTGTCTGTAGATTAATTAAGAGTGGAAAGCGATTAAACATACATCGGTGTAAAAATAATAAGGGATCTCTCAACCAACTTCTTCTCTGGGTGGTGTAGCTTGCTGTGTTATCACAAAGCACAGCTGCCACTTGCCCTTTGCCCCTTGCAAGAGGATGTATCTATTGGAATGTATTTCTATGTCAATACTCTCACGTTTCACACGTAGCTCAAACATGTATGTCACCCCCATATAAGTTAAAGAACTATTTCATTGGAGGGTATAATAGAATGTTGTTTTGCTGGACCATATAATGAAGTGCTATACAATAAATGTTGGAGAATGACCTGATATGCTCTGGTGTGACATTTTCTTTCTGCCCTCGCGAGCATCCGGATTGAGACAGCGATTGCATCTAATTCTAAAAATTCCTTACATTAGGCAAAAACTTGATTGAGAATGAAAGGATGAAATATATTTATTTATTTCGCATGTTAGGCCAGCAGAGAAGGCTTTGCTGTCCCTGAGAATACGATACGTTTACAATGTCCATCAATAGTCCACTTTCACTTTAATTCAGCTTGAGCAGCGTAGTAAAAATAGACTCTACACCGAAACTCCCACTGCTGACGCACTGCTTCTGCTTCCAATGTAAATACACTCATTTGTTAACATGGATGCAGAAAAAAATGCACTGATTCTATCCTGTTTCAGAGTGCAGTGTAAAACAGGCATAAGTGAGATGGGTTGATGAGCAGAGAAGAATATCTCAGGGAGCAATAGAGTTTTTCACAAGGACAGTTTATTTTAAATGAGTGGAGCGAACAGTTAGGAATTTGGCAGAGCATGACACCAAAGAGGAGTGCCCATCTATGTGTGTTGATGGTGCACAGATCTGCCACTCGGCAAGATCTACATGACAGACAATACAATACAAATTATGTTCAGTCAAAATTGAAATTAAGAAGATTGTAAATGAATCAGACATTGTTGCTTCTTTTATGAACTCTCATGAACCCGCCAAGGAGAGCCACACTGTTAAGGCCTATTCATACCAAATTTGTGACAAATTTGTGAGACAAAATGAAAGTATATTCACACTGAGACCAAAACAAATAAAAAGGAAAAACAATTTCACTCCTATACAGCAGGTGGCACTGTTCTACAAACATTTATACTTTAAGGTGCACTCAGTCATTTTTTATTTTTTAAAAAGGTTTAACTTCTTAAGACATGAATTGTAATTTTGCAATATCTGTATGAAATCATGAGGACTCACATTAAAATGAAGACTCCAGTCATATCAGTAACATTATAAAAGCTGTTTTATTCTATATGGAGAGGGTCCACACATGGGGGCTGACATTTTAGAATCACATGACCAGCCGAATACTACTCTCTTAATCTCAGTAACAATCCTGTTATTTGACACTTTCACACATTAATTAAAGTAATATTTTCTGACTGTAAATAATAAATTTCTACAATGGCATCTGAAACTGAAAACTATTGATTTTAAATGATGCTGCATCCAAACCACTAGATGTCAGTGTGAGTCAGAGATGACCCAAAGACAAAAGTTACTGAGTGCACCATAAAGCATTCAGCTATCAATGAATGAGGTTAATAGACTATATTTAATACAGTTAAGGCAGTTATTTACATAATTGGCATAACTGTTTCATTATGGTCTTTTTCATGTTTTTGATGCATTTAGAGGAACATAGAATTACAGTGAATTATAGAAGAGGTACAGTGATATAAATACACATTAAATAATGTACATCAAGGAACAGGTATTGAATAAAATATGATATAACTAATCTATACGAATATATAATAGAATATTAATTATTATCCAAGATAATAATTAATTATTAAAATTAATTAAACATTGATTAGACTTAACACTAGCTTATTGATCCTTCAAATTAAACAATCATCAAAGATAATTTTCAATTATCAAAATCAATAGAATATTAATTATGATTAATGTCGACTGGGCACCACCCTGGAATCAGGGACTAATAACCAGACAGTATAACAGTCTCAATATTAGATTGTTCTCTTAGGAAAATTGATGTCCATAGATCATCAAGATTAAAAAGGGAACAACGAAGGGTTGAATTCGAGCACTGGCATCCCCTGCCAGCCTTTGGACACGTGTATGCAAAAGAAACCAAAACACTTCTCTTTTAATTATAACGAAGTTTATTGAAAATACAATATCAATTAATAATAAATACAATGCAGTCAATAAACTTCCAACATTCAACTACAAACTAAACAGTGACGTGATTAGATATGTTAACCAAAATAATCCTATAACACATGAGAGGACGGTATGTGTGTGTGTGTGAGAGAGAGAGAGGAGTGACACGCACAAAATGGCGGACGTGACTCTCGTGGAGAGTACGTGCGTGCGTGCGTGTGTGGGGTTAGTACGACAGAGAGAGAGAGAATAAAGTGGCGGCGTTGAAGCCGGTTTCAGGATCGTGGGAGAGAAGGCAACTGTTAGTTTATCACTCAGAGACGCGGTGAACGGCTCGTAACCCATCCCACGACCTCTGGTCCTTTAATGGATAAACACAGTCGGCCGGTCTCATCCGCGATGGCGTAAACACACAACAGTCCAACGTGGTTGGATTACAACACGGCAAACTCTAATTTATGATAACAGTATATTACATTAATACCTTGAGTATTATTAGCAACAATGAGCGGACTCTGCAGTCCGTAAACTGTACAAAACAATAAACTTGATCCACAAGAATAACACACCTAAATATTCTATCTCTGCCCAGATTTTAACATCTTACTTGGATCGCGTGGGGACGCATGTAGAACGTGTGTTCATCCGTCGTTCGACTCCGACTCGGTTCCTCGAGGCTCGGGTGCTAATGGGAGGCCGTTTTCTCGCTCTGTCGGCGGGCGGTACGGCTGCTGATTCTCGGCGGGCTGGCGGAGATATCAGCGACGTCAACTTGATTGAAGAGGGAAGGGAATTCTTCTTTCTTCACTTCTGCAGGCAAACGGATGAAGATTCCTTCGGATCTGTTAAAGTGTTCAGTGGAACACAATGTTCTCAAATCGTCCAGCGAGATAGAGATTGTATTGCCGCAGTTTCAAGTTGCACGTTACTTCCTTGTGCAACGAGGCAACACCACGTCTATGCATGGTGGGCTAAGTCACTGGAAGCTGCGTAGGAAACATTTTCCGGCGCATTTCTACTCCTGATGACATCATAGTTGAATAGTTGAGGTGCGTTTTGTTGAGTGCCTCATCCAATAGGAGTTGAGAGTTCGATCCTTTGGAATTTCACACAGTTGTAAAGTGAGCAAGGCTTCTTGGGATTTGCAGTTGGTTTTGTACTCCCTTTGCAAGATTTATGACTTTGTTTTTGTGGGCCTCAGTCAGGCTTTATGACTGTGTTAGGCCTGCCTTTGTCTTGTATCTGAATACATGAGGCCCTACAACACTGTTATCTCGCATTTGCACTCGGTATGGGCAAAAGTGTCCAGAGTGTTTAATTCAGATATTTTGCCTTGAGTTTATGGCTGAACCCCAAATTATGTATTAATAAGTTTCCTTTCTGCTGGTCAGAGTGGATTGTGAAGGGGGTTACTAAACTTGTTGACCTATATGAGAGTAGTGTGTTGTGATCATTTTGAAAATTTGGTTCAACATCTTGGGATCCCCATATCTCAGTTTTTTTAGGTATCTACAGCTGCACCACTTGTTCTGTAATATTTTTGGGAGTAGCATACATCCCCTAACGCGGCAGATACTATGAGAGTGGTGATTACTGCTTTTGGAAAAGGTCATGAGGCATCAATGTATTACTCCCTGCTCATTCAGAGTCTGGGGACGGAGCCTCAACCACTCTCAAGAGATTATGGGAGAAAGATTTAAACTTAGAATTGGAGGAGGGAGAGTGGGCTAGGATTCTAAAATACATCATGAAGAATGCATCTAGAGACACAAGGGTGCACCTTCTGCAATTCATGATTTTACATTGGATTTACTGGAACCCTCTAGATTGTATAGGCTTAGAGTATAGGCCTTAAAGACACACCCACCTGCTGACATTGCCAATCAGAGTATGGAGAGACATAACCCATGGTGGGGTGTTGAGGTCCAGGAGTTTTGTTAAAGATTCAGAGTCTTGTGTGCTATGTATTAGGCCCTCGGGTATGATTTTGCCCCAGACTCTGTATTTTGGGCGATGGGGCAGTCATTGACATTCAAAATAGACACATAAAGAGTTGGGTCTTTTCAGAAGTGGTGCTCGGAGGCTGGAGAAAACATCCTTAGAGGGAGGATGCATAACTGCATCAAACAATTCTTCATCATGAAATTGTGAATTGTCACTCATGGAAAGAGCATCCAAATCAATATTATGGGGAGTTTGGAAATCGCCCTCATCCACTGGTGTGTTCCCAGTGGGCATGTCCGATACTGGGGATTGAAGAGCTTGAAGAGGACGCTTCATCTCCACCATGTCTGATGAGAGATTAACAACAGTCTTCAACATCAAATGCTCAGAAATGTCAGTTTGCTGCAAAGGTTTCTTTTTCGCCGGAGGAATGCCAGCCGCTGCCGATGAACAGAGCTTAAGAGCCATCGCGGGACTGAATCATGTTGTGTGAGCCTAACAGGCAAACGGGGATCCAACTCAATGAGGCGAAGCAGCCTCTCTGACATAGGCAGCATACTACAGTGCAAACACGGGTATTCCCCCTCCAAATATTCAACATCCTTTCGCGTACCCCCTCTCTAAAGCATAGATAACTTTCACACAAGGTATTTTGAAAATATGGATATTTAACATAATTATCTTTGTAAAACAACTCCCTTATATTAAACATGTTATATATGTACGTTTTGTACATATTGAATAAATGGCTTACCGATTGAGATGCGTATGCTAGAAACTCAAGCTATGCTTGAAAACTCTTCCATCGCGTTGCGCGGTATGCAAGAATAACGGTCAGTTCTGTGCCTGGAATTGCGCATCACTGCAGGTACGTCATTGCCGGCATACTTCCAGCATTTCTGGCAATTGCATGGTCAGCTCAAGGTTCTTTTTTAAAAACATTGTGCAACAATGGGAAAACAGGTCTCAAAACTCCCTATGCAACTAAGCGTAAATACAAATTATGTTTTAAACTGCAAAAAAAAAAATCCAGACAAACTAAAATCGTCTGGTAAAACAGTAAAGTATCAATTTTACTTGCTATCTCTTAGCTATGTCATCTAGCAGTGTGTTGGGCTAGCGAAAAACCGGAAAGGTTATTAGGTTATTTGAGTGCATATTTATCTGACCTTTATGACACCTTTATGACACAATCATTATGGTGTTTCTACACTAGAGGGCACACAAAATTATTTTTGGCAGTGAGAAATACATGAACTGTGTTTTAATGTATTTTAGACTGATGAAATTAAAAGAATGGTAAATCTCAGAATTTTATTTGCATACCACCATTGTCATCTGTTTGGGAAACACTGATAATAATATATATATAGATTTTCTGTACAGTGCAAATATCAAACTGTGACCCTAAAACTGTGATACAAACCGAACCGTGAGAAATTTGAACCATTTCACCCCTAGTTCTTAGCACCACCTCTGTCAGTCAGGAGGAATTAAAAATAACTCTATTTATAAACACTCAAATATTAAAAGAAAATGTATATATTTTCACACTGTTGATCTAAACAAAAAGGCATGTTAGATGCGAATAAATCATTTGATTTCAGTAGAAATAATATTCAGTGTTTGGTTCAATGACATTACACTCATTTTTTGTTTCCATACTATTAAATGTGCTGTAAGCGATTTTATTTCATGGAAAAGAATACAAAAATTGTTCCTACTCCCTTAAAGATATTAATGAAAAAAGTGTCCCGAGAGATGTCCTGTGACAGCTGTAGACTTTGTAAACAGCAAACACAAATGTGTCTGTGAATCATGGACAGTGATGCTTCTCACCTGTCAATCATTTTGCTCGTTCTCATAGTGTTGTATTTGAAGTGGATCATTGAGGATATGATTCATAATGTTTGTCAGTTGAGGGCGCTATTGTGCCACTGTTGAATTTGACAGTCGCAGGAACAAACATTGCTGCTCATTTGCCCGGCTTTGATCTCAAAATTATCATTAGAGGGCTGGTTTTTGTAAGAAGGGGGCATGGCTAATTCATCGGCTCAGACACATGAATGCTTCAGAATGCTAAAATCGCTCACATCACCTTTAATATATTTAAACATATATATTTCTCACATATATGTTTTAATTATCATTAAATTAAATACTATTTGAAATAGTATTAATAATTGAAAAGCTTAAGTCCACTAAATTAAGATTAGTTTTCCTTAAACCACCAACGGGAAGTCATTTTGTTGATGTGCAACAAGAAAACCATGAAACAGGAAATTACATCACAGACACCTGTAGACCCTCATGACTGTGTCAAGATCAAAAATGTGTTAAAAATATCTGATAATTTGATCATTTTATGACATGGCAAGGTTAGATCAGGTTTTCACATGGCATAAACACTCTCCCCATTAAACTTCATGATATTCATGATTTATATTTGTAAAAAAAATAAGAGAAAAAAAGTAGACATATTGTTTGAAAACTTAAATCAAAAATATTGATTATTTTGTACACATTACATGGTTGCATCACTTTGCATTTTAAGTAATTAAATCACAATTTTTTTTCTTCTCAAAAACGCACCTAACCAACATATTCCAACATGAGGATGCCATTTATATGAATTTGACACATAGGTTTAAACTACTTTTTAAAAAATAATTTTTCTTTTTATCATCTCATACATCCTTATTGGTAATGGACTGATGTGCATATGTGAATGATTTCTTTGATGAAGGTGATGTGCAGAGTTTTGGTGATTGGGATGTTGTCAGATGTCTAAAACACATCATACAGTCAGATGTACTTACTGTACAGGATGGAGTGAACACATTTTCACCCACGTGTTCTTTTCTCTGTGTGGGTGAGTTTGAGTCTGAGAGAGTTTCTTTGAGAATAAATCTGACCTTACAGTGCTATTAGAGTCTCTCGGCCTGAAATGACTACAGCAAAGCATTAGGAATGTCAAACAGGCAGTTTTATTTGTTTGGTGTCTTTCACCGTGAATATTTCTCAGCTAGAGTATTACATGTTTCTTTCTGTGTGGAAAAGAGTGAAATAAGTTGCAACTGTCATTTTTTTAACAATAGTATGATGCAAAAAATAATTATGTTACAGATGGCTCATTGTAAAGGATAGGCAAGGAGGAGGCGGGAACCGGCAGAACAGTCAACATAACTTTAATGACAGAAATGTAACTTAAAACAACATACACATACAGCGGCCGCGTGTGTCTCTCTCGCGAACTGGCATCTCCGGCTCCTCTTTATCTCAGTCTCCCACTGATCACCTGACTCAGCGCATGTAGTGGGTGTTCCTTCTGTGCCTAATCAAACGGTACATTTGGCAACACAATTAGTAAACAACATCAGGCACCGCTCATCCATATGGGCAGGTAGGGCAGAGCCCCACCTAAATATTCAACCACTTGAAAACATATATCTATACTATAAGTCAAGTGTTTTTTATTGTCGTTTCAACCATATACAGTTGTACAGTACACAGCGAAACGAGACAACGTTCCTCCAGGACCATGGTGCTACATAAAACAACATAGGACAAACACAGAACCACATGAGACTACACTAACTAAATAAAATACCTATATAGTGCACGTGCAAACACATGCAAAAAGTACGGGACAGTACAATAAATTACTAAAAATTAACAGGACAATGGGCACAGTGAGAGACCAGTACACAGTAGTGCAAAAAGATGACAGTTCCTAAAAATGTAATGTAAACAACATACTATGAGATAGTGTTCTATGGACATAGCAGTTACTGAGGTAGCAGCCAGTTATAAAGTGACTATAATTAAAGTGCAACTCAGGACATGTGTGTGTGTCAAACCAGTCTCTGAGTATTGAGGAGTCTGATGGCTTGGGGGTTACACAGTCTGGCCGTGAGGGCCCGAATGCTTCGGTACCTCTTGCCAGACAGCAGGAGGGTGAAGAGTTTGTGTGAGGGGTGTGTGGGGTCGTCCACAATGCTGGTTGCTTTGCGGATGGAGTGTTTATTGTAAATGTCTTTGATGGAGGGAAGAGAGACCCTGATGATCTTCTCAGATGTCCCCATTATCCTCTGCAGGGCTCCGAAATGGTGCAAGTCCCAAACCAGGCAGTGATGCAGCTGCTCAGGATGCTCTCAATAGTCCCTCTATAGGGTGAGGATGGGGGGTGGGAGATGTGCTTTCCTCAGCCTTCGAAGAAAGTAGAGATGCTGCTGGGCTTTCTTGGTGATAGAGCTGGTGTTGAGGGACCAGGTGAGGTTTTCTGCCAGGTGAACAAAAAGGAATTTTGTGCTTTTGACGATCTCCACAGAGGAGCCGTCGAGGTTCAGCGGAGAGCGTTCACCTTGTGCTCTCCTAAATTCAACAACCATCTCTTTTGTTTTGTATACATTCAGGGACAGGTTGTTGGCTCTACACCAGTCCGTTAGCTGCTGCACCTCCTCTCTGTATGATGACTCATTGTTCTTGCTGATGAGACCCACCACGGTCGTGTCATTGGCGAACTTGATGATGTGATCAAGTGGCGGCGGAGTCTCGGGTCCTCAGCAGCACGCGCACCTCCGCAGTCATCCACGGTTTCTGGTTGGAGCATGTGGTGATGGTCTTGGAGTAAGTGACATCATTAATGCACTTGCTGATGTAGCTGATCACTGATGCTGTGTATTCCTCCAATTTGGTAGAATCGCCATATGTTGCCTCCCTGAACATGCAAAGTCCACATACTGATGGAATTTAGGGAGCACTGTCTTGAGATTTGCATGGTTGAAATCTCCGGTGACAATAAACAGTCCATCAGGGTGAGTGTTCTGCAGTTCGCTCATAGCCCCATACAGTTCACAGAGCGCTTCCTTAGCATTAGCGTCAGGGGGAGAATATAAACTCCAGTTATTAGAACAGTGGTGAATTCCCGTGGTAAATAAATAGATCTGCATCTAACAGTCACAAGCTCCACCAGCGATGAGCAGTAGCTAGAGACTAGCATAGAGTTCTTGCACCATTCCATGTTGATGTAAACACACAAGCCATCACCATGAGTCTTACCGCAGAGAGCTGCATTTCTGTTGGCACGAAACGAGGCGAGCCCGTCTAGCTGAATGGCATCGTCCGGAACTCTGTCGCTGAGCCACGTTGAGCCACTGCCAGTGTCTGGCAATGGTAGACACGAACACTGGTTACTCCGGTGTCCTTGTGCCTCAAAAGTCTGTTTTTTTTAACAAAAATAGCACCATTTTGGATCCGGAGTTGCCGCTGCGTGCTACCGCGCCGCCATCTTGGATCAAAAACCTGCCAATAATGCAACCCCCCACCCAATTTTCAAACTAAATCTACGCCACTGCAATAATGTAATTTGTTTGCCCGTAAATGTGTTTCAATTGCTGACATATGTATTTAAAAATATAGTATAAGTAGTATATGTTTTTATTCTATTTTTACGTCATAATATAGCTGAAATCTCCATTACACAGTGTTTGATATAGACATTCAAGCAGAGAGTCTGCTCACCTACTGAACTTCCAATGGAAATCTTTTGTCAAATATGGTACTGCAACGAGCCCTCATTGAGACCCATTAGGCCAGAAATTAATCTGCTCATAAGTAGTGCTAAAACAAACAGCTTTAGTTTTAGTGCACGCGAGCAGTGTGACAGATTGTCAACATGGTGAGCACTATTGATAAATGTGTGCATAACAGCATGTCATTTCTACTGCAAATTCAAGACAAATTGGCCTTTAAAAAAATTGGTCCTGACAAGTTAGACATAAAAAATTGTTTAGCAATCAAAAGATAAGAATAGGTGTTAGGTGATAATATTGTATGTTTTGTATGAAGACAAATTGTATGTCAAAAAGCCTTGGCTCTTAAAACTTTCTGTTTTAAATTTACTGTGATTTAAAACATAATTTTCATTATAAAACATTTAGGTTTCAAGTACTGTGGAAATGTGAAAATTGCATGTAGATAGTTCTGTTTCTCTACCTCTCCTCCCTAGGTTTTTTCAACAAAAATGAGCATTATAAAATACAATTTGATTTAGATTTCAATCTACAACAAGTCAACATTTTAAGATAAAGTGTTCTTAAGTGAGCTCTTCAGTTTTTTTGTTTTTTGTTTGTTTGTCCAGTGTGTCATAATCTATTTCCAATCAGTTTTACCAGGGACGAACTGCTGAACATTCGGCAGCATATACGAGTCAACCTTTTCCCGGTTTTCGAATATTCGGTCGTTTTACTGGACATTCTAGTCAGAGGCACAGCTGTATTGTTTAAACGCGATACGAAATGCAGGTGAGGGAGACGAGCCGCTGCGCTGGTGAAGCTCCGTCGGCGAGGCTATCAATTAGCGCTGCCGAGCATTAATCTAGTGAATCTCCGCTCTCTTCCTAACAAAACGGACGAACTACATCTCCTCACACGTACAAACAAGGACTTTTCAAGCTCTGCTGCCTTGTGCTTCACAGAAACCTGGCTGAGTGAAGCCATTCCGAACAGTGCATTACATCTGCCGAGCTTTCAGCTGTTCAGACCTGTGGGCATTGTGGAGTTAACGGGGAAAATAAGAGGTGGCGGAACATACATTTACATCAATGAAAGTTGGTGTACAGATTTAACAACGTTAAAGAGGATGTGCTGTCCTAATTTGGAAGCGCTCCTTATTAACTGTTCTACTCACTACAGGAGTTTTCCTCATTTATTCTGGTGAGTGTGTATATTGCGCAAAACGTGTGTGTGAACACAGCGCTGCAACAGCTGACTGATCAAATCACAGAAACAGAACAAAAAAACCCAGACTCAGTTATTATTATATTTCGGGATTTTAACAAAGCAAATCTCACACGTGAACTGCCCAAATATAAACAGCACATTACATGCCCCACCATAGGCAGAAATATACTGGATCATGCTACACAACAATAAAGGACGTATATCGCTCTTTCCCTAGAGCAGCTTTGAGACTCTCTGATCACTGTCTGGTTCATCTTCTTCCAAACTAAAGGCAAAAATTTAAATCAACCAAGCCAGTAGTTAGGACTGTATAGAGATGGACCAACAAAGTAGAGCGGGAAATACAAGCCTGCTTCGATTTCATGTATTGGAGTGTTTTTGAGGCTGCATCCACAGTCCTGGACGAGCTCACAGATACTGTTACATCATATATCAGTTTCTGTGAGAATATGTGCATTCCTACTAGGGCTTATTTATCATTCGATAACAATAAACCATGGTTTACAGGAAAACTCAGACAGATTCGTCATGCCAAAGAGGATGCTTACCGGGGTGGGGATAAAGTCTTGTATAATCAGGCCAGAAACACACTGAATAGGGAAATCAGAGTTGCTAAAAGAAGTTACTCTGAGAAGCAAAAAAACAAGTTTTCATCTAACGACCCAGCATCAGTGTGGAGTGGCATGAAACAACTCACAAATTACAGGACTCCTACCCCCTACCCTGTGGTGGACCAACAACTGGCTGACGACCTGAATGTGTTCTACTGTAGATTTGAAAGGACAAATCCCACACCCGCTCTGAACTTCACTTCACAAAAACACCAACACCTCCTTCAACCCCCCCTCCTTCTACTCAACCTGCACTTAAGATCTGTGAAGATGATGTGTGCCGGGTTTTTCAGAAACAAAAGATGAGGAAGGCTTCCGGCCCAGATGGCGTCTCCCAGCGTGTCCTGTGCCAACCAACTGGCCCCCATCATCACACAGATCTTCAATAGATCACTGGAGCATTATGAAGTCCCATGCTGCTTCAAACGCTCACATGTGGAAAGAAACTAAAAATCACAGGACTTAATGACTACAGACCTGTCGCCCTGACGTCTGTGGTCATGAAGTCATTTGAGAGACTGGTGTTGGCCCACCTGAAGACCATCACTCGACCCTTTCTAGATCCCCTTCAATTTGCTTATCGAGCAAACAGGTCTGTGGATTATGCAGTCAACATGGGATTGCATCATGTCCTGCAATATCTGGACAGACCAAGGACATATGCAAGGATTCAACTTGGTCATGTGGAAGGACACTCACCATATGCATTAGCAAATGCAATGTCTTGTTCCCTTCGTCTCAGGGAACCGAGGATGTGTACATAACTTTGCAGCCATATTGAACATATTGGAATTGTTTTTTGATAAATCACATTCAGACAAGTGCCATCTTTTAAAACAATAGACTTCTATGATATAATGCTTTTTTATTTAATTTTAACAAAATAATGAATTTAACGAGAAATGAGACACATAATAGTGTAAACTAGATTTCCATATTCTTCTCAAAATTGCATGAAGAAAAAGAGAATGTTGATAATTGATAATAAATATCATGAAATTCCAGATGTATTTGGGTCAGGGCTACAGTACGTAATGCAGATTGAATGCTGATTGAAATCTTGTAATCTCATCATGTTGTTTTTATTTCACAGGCATGCGTCTCATCTTAGACTGCAAGGCGTTCTTCGGCTACAGCGGGGATTCGAGACCCATCATCTACTGGATGAAGGGAGATAAGTTTGTAGAGGAACTGGAAGGACACATAAGAGAAAGTGAAGTCAGGTACATTTTTTTTTTTACTTTTCTTTCTGTATCACTTGTTACACATCGATGAAAATGTTTTATCTTTCACTGTTTACCTGACAATTGACCCCAAGTAACTCTTATTTGGTCACCAACAATATAGAGATCAAAACAAATGACATTTCTAGAGAGATTCTTTAGTGGTTCTTTTTTGGTTCAGTTAGAGTTGACTATGTCGATCTGTGGAGATTAAAGTTCATATTGTATCATTATAGGTTCTTCAGATCAGAAATTTGGTGTCTGGTTTCTTTAAAGAAATATTCTGGGTTTGTCAACAAATCGTTCTCGTTCACCTCCATACACTGATTTTACACTTTACACTTTTGCTGATTGAGCAACCAACCAGCCAATCACAGGAGAGTTTCATGAGCCGAAACAACACTAGCACTTCCAGGCCTTCAGCGAGTCTAATCAACGCAGCTCCATTCATTTTTTTGAAAGTTGCTTTCAACAATGCTTCTTTACAGTGTTGCCAGTTTAGCGACTTTTTTGCTAGATTTAGCAACTTTTTGACCCCCTTTGTTAGTAAAATAGCCCTCTAGTGACTAGCGACAATTTAACGACTTTTGTAGTCTGCTTTAGCAATATTCTAAATTTTATGTGCATACGGATGTTCTATAAATCGAATGACTGACGAGATTTTGTGTTATTAGTATTTGTTGCGACAATCTCAACCTCAATTCATGTGCATGCTCTCCGTTTAGAAAAGAAAAGACAGCCTATAACAATAGAAGAGCATTGAGAAATTATCTAGCAGGGAGAGAGAGCGAACGGAATGGATATGAAACCCTGATCTATAATAAAGTGTAGAGATAAGTGATATGAACAGATGAGGTGTCTCTGTCAAAAAGTCATTGCGACATAGTAACATTGGCACAAGTAATACACACTGATGGTTCAGCATCACACAACAGATATGTAAAATATATACATATATATCTTAAAAACAGCTCCACGTGAGGCATTATAAGGCATACAGATCCATGTCTAAAAATAAATCATAATAAAAAAAAACATCTCCAACTCTAAAGCACTGCCGAGGCATGGACTGGGCATTGGGAGAACCGGGACTTTTCCCGGTGGGCCGGCTGCGAAATGGGCCCGCATGGGCCACCGTGTTATGCAGAACTCGCCACAAAAAGCATCATTTTGGACTTTGTCATTGTTCAATAATGCAGTTTAATTGCCAAACAAAATAAATAAATAGAAATCTCTCACTGTCTGAACGTTTTCACTAACTGAAAAGTTCAATTAGTGATAGCTAAATGATTAGTAGTTAGATAATAATTGTTAAATCATTAGTTAATAAAATAAAAACATGGTTCTACACTTTTAAAGAATTGCTGTGGCTCTTTACACCAACACTGCTTCTTTATCATTCTTTATTTATCAGCATTTCTTGAATGGCAACATTACTTGATATGCACTCTAGAAAAAAAAAAGGACTATCTTTGTTTCAAGCACACAGTGTTAGTTTAGTTTATTTCAGAGCACAAATCTTCATTAAGCATCATTAAGTTATGTCTATGTCTGTGAGGTAACAGTTTGATTGGTTATTTTACCCATTTAAGTAGATTACTTGTGTGTTAAATATTTGAAGCTATGTTTAATATCAGCACCTGGTTTAAAACTGCTTTGCTCGTCTAGGATAATTAAGCAGTTGCAGTCAGCAGTCGACAAACTGTCAGAAAAATGAAATATTTGCTTTGTTCTTATAATACTTAAACATTCCACTGAAGTCAATACACTGTAAAAAAAAAAAAAAAATCCTGTTGAATTTACGATCAAAAACATATGGTGCAAACATTAATTGGTTTATGGTACACAAAGGCGTAATTTTAGGTGGGGATGAAAGGGGCATGTCCCTGTCAACTTTCAGAAAATTGGAAATGTCTCGAACAACATTTGGACAATACTTTAGAAAAGAGAAAACAGAAAATACTTTATACTGTTTTAAGTTTCTATTAGATGTACTTAGTATAATTATTAATGTGTAAATTATTGTCCTACCTCTTCAAAAGTGCCGCATAAATGTCACTTGTTACTTTTCTCAGCATTGTGGAGTGGTGGTGGCATCTACTACTACTTGTAGCGGCCAGATAATATTTCCATTGGTATCTTTCATCAAATCCTTGAAATTAGTAGATTTAAACAAGCATACTTTTCATGTACAAAATGTTTCCTGTCAAAAAGTCAAAAATATCATGAGTTTTGAATCCAGCCCAACGGATGTTTCTGTCTTTTCAGCCAGCAAAAGCCCTCTTCATGAACACACCTTAAAAATCGAACGATTGTGTCAGAGGTTCTGGATTTTAAAATGTTGGTATAACACCCAAGAATTGTTTTGTTTTGCACATT
Organism: Moxostoma hubbsi; assembly: GCA_032164185.1. NCBI lineage: Eukaryota > Metazoa > Chordata > Actinopteri > Cypriniformes > Catostomidae > Moxostoma > Moxostoma hubbsi. Next base: position 38,279,474 of record JAVLUX010000025.1, on the reverse strand, counting down.
GACGAAGAGAAAATAATGTTTTGTCAGTAAAATAAGGCATTTGTGATGAAAAGGAAGTCATTAATAGTAGGTTAAACCTCAAAACCTATACTTTGTTCAGGAGGCCTACTTTTTTCAGATAAAAATGAAAGAACATATAAGTAAACAATATGAAATATATATATTATGTTGGAGTAAGGGGAGTTGGAAAGAAGAAAGTGGGAGAAAATGTCAATGTTCCAGTATTCCATTCTTCCCATAATTTGTTCATTATGTGATGTCATTTTGTACATGTAAATCGTTAATTTAGCCTTTCCTTTGTTTAGATTTCCTGTTTTTGTAATGCTGGATAATACATTTGACAGAATGTCACTTTATGTCCCTTGCTTATTATTTTCTCAAGGTAAAAAACATAACATTTGATTTTGACCCATTAATCTTAGGTTTATCACATTACATGTCACTGCATATTATCCAAGTTTATTGCATATCACATTTTTGCTCCTAACCGTGCAGCCTTGGGGTCAGTTCCTAATTTGTTTATTCTTTAGAAATTCTAAAAACAAAAGAATTATATTTAATATGGTGGGGCAGAGAAATACTGTAAGAAATTATACTTGTATATGATGTTGTTATTTTGCCTATATTACCAGACTGACTTTCTCACATTTTCTTAATACCAACATTTTGAATATTATCCTTGCTATATGTTCCTACCAACTTTCAAATCAAACATACGCCCTTGCACTTAAAATAAAACTGTTTTATTTTAAGTGCAACTGTGACCACTATCACAGTTTCACTCACACAAACAACATCAGAGTAACACATGTGACACTAAAATAATGCAATAAACATCAACAAATAAATATAACACAGAACACCCCAATGTGCATAACTGATCTAAAAAATTAGAAGAAACAAAACTATTTCCATTAAATATATCTTGATAGACTAACATTCAGGAATACATCTGCTTTTCATTTTACAAAGGCAAATGATGACATGAAGTTCATCAATAGTGATGTCTTCCAGGAGCAATGACCAATAAACATGCAGTGACAGTGTACAGTGTCACTCACACAAACACTAAACACCATCAGTGTAACACACGTGAAATTAAAATAATACAATAAACATGCAGAGACAGTGTGCAGTGTCACTCACACAAACACCAAACACCATCAGGGTAACACACGTGAAATTAAAATAATACAATAAACATGTAGAGACAGTGCACAGTACCATTCACACAAACACTAAACACCATCAGGGTAACACACGTGAAATTAAAATAATACAATAAACATGCAGTGACAGTGCGCAGTGTCACTCACACAAACACTAATCACCAACAGTGTAACACACGTGAAATTAAAATAATACAATAAACATGCAGTGACAGTGTGCAGTGTCACTCACACAAACACTAAACACCATCAGGGTAACACACGTGAAATTAAAATAATACAATAAACATGTAGAGACAGTGTACAGTGCCACTCACACAAACACTAAACACCATCAGGGTAACACACGTGAAATTAAAATAATACAATAAACATGTAGAGAAAGTGCACAGTGCCATTCACACAAACACTAAACACCATCAGGGTAACACACGTGAAATTAAAATAATACAATAAACATGCAGTGACAGTGCGCAGTGTCACTCACACAAACACAAAACACCATCAGGGTAACACACGTGAAATTAAAATAATACAATAAACATGCAGTGACAGTGCGCAGTGTCACTCACACAAACACTAAACACCATCAGTGTAACACACGTGAAATTAAAATAATACAATAAACATGCAGAGACAGTGCGCAGTGTCACTCACACAAACACTAAACACCATCAGGGTAACACAAGTGAAATTAAAATAATACAATAAACACGTAGAGACAGTGCACAGTGCCACTCACACACACACTAAACACCATCAGGGTAACACACGTGAAATTAAAATAATACAATAAACATGTAGAGACAGTGCGCAGTGCCACTCACACAAACACAAAACACCATCAGGGTAACACACGTGAAATTAAAATAATACAATAAACACGTAGAGACAGTGCACAGTGCCACTCACACACACTAAACACCAACAGTGTAACACACGTGAAATTAAACTAATACAGTAAACATGTAGAGACAGTGCACAGTGCCACTCACACACACACTAAACACCATCAGGGTAACACACGTGAAATTAAAATAATACAATAAACATGTAGAGACAGTGCGCAGTGCCACTCACACAAACACAAAACACCATCAGGGTAACACACGTGAAATTAAAATAATACAATAAACACGTAGAGACAGTGCACAGTGCCACTCACACACACTAAACACCAACAGTGTAACACACGTGAAATTAAAATAATACAATAAACATGCAGTGACAGTGCACAGTGTCACTCACACAAACATTAAATGCCAACAGTGTAACACACGTGAAATTAAAATAATACAGTAAACATGTAGAGACAGTGCGCAGTGCCATTCACACAAACACTAAACACCATCAGGGTAACACATGTGAAATTAAAATAATACAATAAACATGCAGTGACAGTGCGCAGTGTCACTCACACAAACACTAAACACCAACAGTGTAACACACGTGAAATTAAAATAATACAATAAACATACAGAGACAGTGCGCAGTGTCACTCACACAAACACTAAACACCATCAGTGTAACACACGTGAAATTAAAATAATACAATAAACATGTAGAGACAGTGCACAGTGCCACTCACACACACTAAACACCAACAGTGTAACACACGTGAAATTAAAATAATACAGTAAACATGTAGAGACAATGCACAGTGCCACTCACACACACTAAACACCATCAGGGTAACACACGTGAAATTAAAATAATACAATAAACACGTAGAGACAGTGCACAGTGCCACTCACACACACTAAACACCAACAGTGTAACACACGTGAAATTAAAATAATACAGTAAACATGTAGAGACAATGCACAGTGCCACTCACACAAACACTAAACACCATCAGGGTAACACACGTGAAATTAAAATAATACAATAAACACGTAGAGACAGTGCACAGTGCCACTCACACAAACACAAAACACCATCAGGGTAACACACGTGAAATTAAAATAATACAATAAACACGTAGAGACAGTGCACAGTGCCACTCACACACACTAAACACCAACAGTGTAACACACGTGAAATTAAACTAATACAGTAAACATGTAGAGACAGTGCACAGTGCCACTCACACACACACTAAACACCATCAGGGTAACACACGTGAAATTAAAATAATACAATAAACATGTAGAGACAGTGCGCAGTGCCACTCACACAAACACGAAACACCATCAGGGTAACACACGTGAAATTAAAATAATACAATAAACACTTAGAGACAGTGCACAGTGCCACTCACACACACTAAACACCAACAGTGTAACACACGTGAAATTAAAATAATACAGTAAACATGTAGAGACAGTGCGCAGTGCCATTCACACAAACACTAAACACCATCAGGGTAACACATGTGAAATTAAAATAATACAATAAACATGCAGTGACAGTGCGCAGTGTCACTCACACAAACACTAAACACCAACAGTGTAACACACGTGAAATTAAACTAATACAATAAACACGTAGAGACAGTGCACAGTGCCACTCACACACACTAAACACCATCAGGGTAACACACGTGAAATTAAAATAATACAGTAAACATGTAGAGTGCCATTCACACAAACACTAAACACCATCTAAACACCATCAGGGTAACATACGTGACGCTGAAATAATACAATAAATATTAACTATACTACATTAACTATAACACAGAACACCCCAAAGTACATAACTGATATTAAAATAAGAAGAAACATAACTATTCCTATAAAATATAATGAAATTAACTGGGTTATGCAGGAAATTCTGGTAATGCCCAGTTACTGTGTTTTACTGTAATTTTAACAATAATGTACCATAAAAAGTAGATGTACTATCTTGTTAAACATAATTTAAGTATTGATTGTTTGTTATACGGTAGAAAATTATACTTTTACATCTAAAAACCTTTTTTACCATATTTTTTAAGGTAAGTACCTGTTAACCAATGAATGTTTTCTAAGAACAGGATTGTATAACAGCACAGGAATAGAGCGGTTCTGACAGTGATCAAGATTATTACTGAGGTGACAGAGACCTCTAGTGGACAAGACTACAGGCCATCTACAGTCATGGAAAACATGGAAATATCACAGAATTTAGTAGAGGAAATGAAGTTTCAGACATTTTCATAGTGCATATGAATTTATATTTGCATTTATTAATTTACTGAAATTACTAGATAACAGCTTTTATTTCTCATAAGATCGTTAGATTACTGTAGTGTGCATATACAGCATCACATAATGATATTACATTATCCCTTACCTTACATGCAACCCTGTTTGAGGAATCTGTACAATCATTTATTTTATGGCTGTTATCTGTTTTGAAACAGCATTTGAAGCTTTCTCATGTGTTATCTTTTTCTTCTGATGATGTTAGTTTGATCTTTATGAATTACCCTTTCAGTTCATGTATCTAATGCTTGTCGATGCGAGTCAGAGCTGCAGCTTAAGAGATGCTGGATCCTTGTTATAAAACAGATAGTTCTGACTCACGTCTGATTGGATGAGCCATATATTATACACATCGGGATAACTCTACAGTATATTCATGGGATAGTTCACACAAAAATGAAAATTCTCTCATCATTTACTCACCCTCATGCCATTCCAGATATGTGTGACTTTCTTACTTCAGCAGAACACAAATTAAGATTTTTAGAAGAATATCTCAGCTTTGTAGGTCCATACAATCAATGCAAGTGAATGGTAACCAACATTTTGAAAAAAGGAGTCAAATTTTTGTCTGTTCTCACCTAAAACAGATTGGATCACTTCAGAAGACATGGATTAAATTTATGGATTACTTTTACGCTGCCTTAATGTGCTTTTTGGCAAACCCCCTTCAGCACCCCTCTAGATGCGGCCCTGGGATATGATGTCATGCATGTGGGCCTCTAGTTTTAATTGATGATATATCACAAATAACTAATAATATAATATTCAAAATATGTGTATTCAAAAATATACACTTTAAGCACTTTTCTGCAACATTAAAAACATGCATCTTGGAAATATATATTTTTTTGTTTTGAGCCAAATGATGCAATGATTGTACTATGATATGTGTGGAAACAGTCTAAAGGATGCAGTATGTGTTTGTGTAGATTGGTGCGAGAGTTTCTGGGGGAGAAAGAGGTGGAGCTGTCTCTGATGTTTGATGCTGTGGAGGAGACAGACATGGGCAACTATACCTGTAATGTGGAGAATCATATCGGCCACAGCAGTGGAAGTGCCATCCTGCAGAAGAAAGGTAAAGATTACAATCAAATTAGACCAAAATATTACATTTAGTCCATAGACATCTCTAGAGTATGGGTTTTCAGTGAGACCGAATTTTGTGACCCCAGATCAGAGGGGTCATTACACCAATCATTTGTCATTTGTCTTTCTAAATGTAATGTTTAAACTCAAAAACAAGTGTTTAAATTTGTACTTGCACTTCATTGCACTTTATCTGATCTAAATATCTCTTTGAATTTACCAACTGATGAAGAAAATTGTTGAAACTGAAATTCATACTACTAAATAGAAAGGACTGAATAAAAAAAGCATTTCAGTAAAAGAAATACAAGTAAAAGACTCTCTGTTATAATCTAATAATAATGAAAACTTTTTTTTGACAGTGTGTTGCTGGAACAGTAGTGGTGGCATTATTAATATATTTCTATTTATTTTGCATTATACACAAAATAATGGCAAGACATAATTTTTTCCACCCATTCTTTTAGCAGACATTTTCCTATCCAAAGTGCATTTTTATGACCGGTTCAGTCCCCCTGAGAAACCTGGTGTAATTGCACAAATGTGTAATTGGTGTGTAATAATGAAATAGGTTTCAGTTTGAATCTACAACCTTTCCATTACCTGCCCATGTCATAACCACAACTGTTACATGTTCCCTATATTGCTGTGTGTATTATTAATAAACATAGTCCACTTCAGATCAGAGTAATACTAATAAATGCATAGTCACTGAATGTGTTTTTGTGTTGTTGTGTAGATGTCTACAGGTTGGAGCTGGTTGGAGGTTTGGGCGCCATCATGCTGTTATTAGGGATCTTCACCGGCATTTATAAGTGCTATAATGTGGAGATCATGCTGTGTTACAGAAGACACTTCGGTAGCGATGAGACAGATGCCGGTAAGTTTACACTGAAGGCACGGTCATTTAACTATATATTGTTAATATGTCCAAGAGGGAAATATTCCAAATTTGGATTGTCAACAGAGATAAGAATTTGTACTCATACTAATTAATGCTAAAAGCTCATGAATCTTATTCATAATTCGTATCCATATGTAATCAATGTGGAAATGAACTCTCTCATAGAGTTTTTGTGTTCAAAGGGATAGTTCAGCCAAAAATGAAAATTATCTCATCATTTACTCACTCTCATGCCATCACAGATGTGTATAATGCAAGTGAATGTGTGGCAAAATTTTGAAGATCCAAAAATCACACAAGTCAGCATAAAAGTAATCCATGTGATTCCAAGGGTTTATTCCATGTCTCCAGAAGCCATTTCATTGGTGTGGGAGAGAAACAGATCAACATTGAGTTTAATACTACAAATTCTCCTCCCTGCCCAGTCAAATTCCACTTTAACATTCACATTCTTCTTCTTGTGTATTTTGGTGATTCAAATTCTTCATGCATATCGCCATCTACTGGGCAGAGAGAAGAATTTCTAGCAAAAATTGACTTAAATATTGATCCGTTTCTCACTCACACCTGTCATATAACTTCAGAAGACATGGATTAAACCACTGGAGTCATATGAATTACTTTTATGAAGCCTTTGTGATTTTTAGAGCGTCAATATTTTGGCACCCATTCACTTGCATTGAATGGACCTACAGAACTGAAATATTCTTCCAAAAATCTTAATTTGTGTAAAATGATCATATTTGTGTGAGTATGAGAGTTAGCTAAATTAATATGTTGTATACAACAAATGTTTAATTTATGTATAAATGTAGAGAATAATGCTATTTGACAACAATGTGTGAAATATTATGCACTTGCCAGAATTACAACAGACACATTTACTTACAGTACTACTAGAATATACTGTTCCCCTTCTGTCACTCACTCGGAGTTGTGTAGAATGTAGTGACACAAGGGGTCTTTCTTGAGAGCTTCGCATACCTCTGAACTTGAGAAAAGGCCAATATGGAATTGGCAGACAGAATTTGCATGTCCCGCCCCCGAACATACGGGTATAAAGGGAAGCAGGTGTGCATCTGTCAGTCAGATTTTTTCTTCAGAGCCAAGCGGTTGTGCAGCAGCAAGCTGAAGTTCACTACAGTTCCACTCATCTCTGTTGGCAAAGCACTGCTGTTGGATCTACGGCACATTACCAGCGGCTTTCTCCCTCTCTGCACGCTGTACAGCGCTTCTGTCTAAAGGAGCGTTTTTTCCTAAGAGCTTATTTCTTTAAAAGAGTTTCATTTTCAATCACAATAGAGCAATACACAGCAGGCGTTGAACGTCCTTTTCAGGACACGTCTTTTAAAAGATGCCTTTCCGCCTCTGTGTTGTTCCTGGATGCAGTTGATATCGCTCCAAGACTGAGAGTCATAGACGCTGCCTTGTATGCCTGGGTAGCGATCACACTGAGGCAGCGTTTGTGTATGGTTCATGTACTCACTGCGAGAACATGACCATGGCAGCGTTGCATTTGCGGCTTTCATTTCTCAAAGTGAATTTACTTCAGCCGTCCCCTGCATCGTTCCTTCTTCCCACAGGATTGAGGAAAACCCAGCTGTCGATGGAGACAATTTAGGTATGGCAGCAGGCTCCGTTTTGCCAGTTAAATCCCATAAACCACCTGCCCCCCAGTACACTTGCTTGCTTCCATCCAAGCTCGAGGTGAGTGCGGCTTGCCTCATGGCCAGCCTGCGTTCTCCCTCGAGCCCCCAGAATTGGATGATGACTTCGCCGCTGCATCAGAGAGCATTCAGGCGTCTGACGTAGAGGACTCCACTGGGCTGCCACCTTTGGGCGACGCTCAGATGGCCGACATGCTTTCTCGAGCCATCATGAGCTTGGACTTGAACCCTCCGTACTCCACACAGCCTTCATGGCTTGATGATTGGTACTTTGGGTTAGGGCGCCACTCCCAGCCACGCCCCCTCCCAGTACCTTTCTTCCCGTAGGTGCATGACGAGTTGAAGAGGTTGTGGAGGGCACCTTTTACTGCCCGAAACCGACCTCCTCACTCGTCTGCTCTCAATACCCTTGACGGTGGGGCGGCTCACGGGTACACAGAGGTCCCCCAGCTGGACAGAGCGGTTGCGATCCACCTGTGCCCCGAGAACACCAGTACCTGGTGGGATCGCCCGGTACTCCCCTCCTAGGATGACGTCGTCACTGACCTCGAAAGCCTACAGCACCACCAGACAGGCCACCTCTGCCTTGCATGCCATGGCTCTCCTGCTGGTCCACCAAGCCAAGGCACTTAAAGAACTGCACCTGGGTAGTCGCCTCTCCAGGACCTCTTCCTCAGTCTCTAACCCTGCCGGTGCGCGGAGCAAGGTAAGTGCTTTGAGTCATTTCTCAACACCCAAGACTCGGGACGTGCTTTTGCCTTCCGACGCACTATTACCTGCTCCCCCCCGCTGTGAAGCCCCACCCGGTATGTCAAAAACGATCGTCCCTCTAGTGCCCCTTGCTCGGTGTTTGGATGCATGGCTTTCACTCTCCAACCCGTCACGTTGGCTGGCCAGGACCATCCGACTCGGCTATGCGATTCAATTCGCCAGGCTCCCACATCATTTCAGTGGTATTCACGCCACCTCAATGCATGGTGAAAACGGCAGCTCCTTACAGGCAGTAATTATAACTCTGCTACTCAAGGATGCACATCCCTCCAGCCGAGATGAAGAAGGGTTTTCTACAGCCCTTACTTCATCGTATCAAAAAAAGGTGGTGGGTTACGTCCAATCTTGGAATTGCGAGTTCTCAACCGGCTTTACACAAACTCCCATTCAAAATGCTTATGCAGAAACAGATTCAACATATGGCAACTCTACCAACTTGGAGGAATACACAGCACCATTGACCAGCTATATCAGCAAGCGCATTGATGATGTCACTTTCTCCAAGACCATCAACACTCGCTCCAACCAGAAGCCGTGGATGACTGCGGAGGTGCACGCACTGCTGAGGACCTGAGTCTCCGCCTTCAGAGCAGGCGACAAGGCAGCCTTAAGAACAGCGAGGGCCAAACTGTCCCGGGCCATCAGAGAGGCAAAGCGCACACACGCCCAGAGAATCCACAGTCACTTCCAGGAGAGCGGTGACATGCGGCACATGTGGCAGAGCATCTAGGCCATCACCAACTACAGGACAACAACAGTTGCCTGTGTCAAAGATGCCTCGCTTCCAGATGCGCTGAATGACTTCTACGCTCGGTCTGAAGTGCAGAACGACGTGGTGGCGAGGAAGACCACCCCTCCTCCAAAAGACCAGGTGCTCTTTCTTACCACGGCTGATGTGAGGAAAACTCTACTTAGTGTCAACCCACGGAAAGCTGCTGGACCAGACAACATTCCTGGCAGAGTGCTCAGAGGATGTGCAGACCAGCTGGCAGATGTTCTTACCAACATCTTCAACATCTCTCTGAGCAGCGCCGTCGTTCCAACTTGCTTCAAGGCCACCACCATCGTCCCCATGCCAAAGAAGTCTTCAGTGCCCTGCCTCAATGAATACCATCCCGTCACACTCTCACCCATCATCATGAAGTGCTTCGAGACACTCGTCATGAGGCACATTAAGACCCAGCTGCCCCCCTCACTAGACCCACTGCAGTTTGCGTATCGTCCAAACCGTTCAACAGACGATGCCATCACCACCACCCTCCGTCTGGCCGTCACCCACATAGATAAAAAGGACTGAGCATAGACTTCATAGACTTAAGCTCAGCATTCAACACAATCATTCCCCAGCACCTGATTGGAAAGCTGCTGGGTCTGGACACCTCCCTCTGCAACTGGATCCTGGACTTCCTGACTGGGAAACCTCAGTCAGTCTGGATCGGGAACAGCATCTCCACCACCACCACACTGAGCACTGGGGCACCCAGGGCTGTGTGCTCAGTCCACTGCTGTTCACTCTGCTGACTCATGACTGTGCAGCAATGCACAGCTCGAATCTCATCATCAAGTTCGCCGATGACACGACCGTGGTGGGTCTCATCAGCAAGAACGACGAGTCAGCATACAGAGAGGAGGTGCAGCGGCTAACGGACTGGTGTAGAGCCAACAACCTGTCTCTGAATGTGGACAAAACAAAAGAGATCGTTGTTGACTTTAGGAGAGCACAGAGTGACCACTCTCCGCTGAACATCGACGGCTCCTCTGTGGAGATCGTCAAGAGCACCAAATTCCTTGGTGTTCACCTGGCGGAGAACCTCGCCTGGTCCCTCAACACCAGCTCTATTACCAAAAAAGCCCGGCAGCGTCTCTACTTTCTTCGAAGGCTGAGGAAAGCACATCTCCCACCCCCCATCCTCACTACATTCTATAGAGGGACTATTGAGAGCATCCTGAGCAGCTGCATCACTGCCTGGTTTGGAACTTGCACCGTTTCGGAGCACAAAGCCCTGCAGAGGTTAGTGAGGACAGCTGAGAAGATCATCAGGGTCTCTCTTCCCTCCATCAATGACATTTACAAAAAACACTGCATCCGCAAAGCCACCAGCATTGTGGATGACCCCACACACCCCTCACACAAACTCTTCAACCTCCTGCCGTCTGGCAAGAGGTACCGAAGCATTCAGGCCCTCACGGCCAGACTGTGTAACAGCTTCTTCCCCCAAGCCATCAGACTCCTCAATACTCAGAGACTGGTTTGACACACACACACACGTGTCCTGAGTTGCACTTTAATTATTGTCACTTTATTACTGGCTGCTACCTCAATAACTGCTATGTCCATAGAACAATATCTCATAGTATGTTATCTTTACATTTGGCATTTTTAGAAACTGTCTTTTTTCACTACTGTGTTCTGGTCAGCGCTGCACTGTTTCTTACTGTGTCTATTGTCCTGTTCATTGTCAGTAATTGATTGTACTGTCCCGTACTTTTTGGCACACGTTTGCATGTGCACTTTATATAGGTATGTTATTTAGTCTGTGTAGTCTCATGTGGTTCTGGGTTTGTTGTTTTATGTAGCACCATGGTCCTGGAGGAATGTTGTCTCGTTTCGCTGTCTACTGTACTAACTGTATATGGTTGAAACGACAATAAAAACCACTTGACTTGAGATTCTGACCTGTGTTCAGCATCAAGATTGGTTCGCAGCGGTAGAACTGAAGGATGCGTACATCCATGTCTCCATCTTGCCTCGACACGATCCTCCCTACGGTTTGCATTCGATGCCCAGGTGTATCAGTTCAAGGTCCTCCCCTTCGGCCTGTCCCTGTCCCCTCGCGTATTCATGAAGGTCGCAGAGGCAGCCCTTTCCACGCTATGGGAAGTGGGCATCCGCATACTCAACTACCTTGATGACTGGCTCATTCTAGCTCACTCTTGGGAGTTACTATGTGCTCACAGGGACCAGGTACTCAGGCACCTCAGCCGTCTAGAGCTTCAGGTCAACTGGGAAAAGAGCAAGCTCGCCCCGGGTTCAGAGCATCTCTTTTCTCGGCATGGAGTTAGACTCAGTCTCAATGACAGAACTCCTCATGAACGAGCTCATGTTCAGGTGCCTTGCTCTCTTCGAGCCTGGCACAGCGGTTCCTCTAAAAAAACAGTTCCAGAGGCTCCCGGGGCATATGGCATCCTCGGCCGCGGTTGCGCTGCTCGGTTTGATGCATAAGACCGCTTCAGCACTGACTTCAGACTTGAGTCCCGAAATGGGCATGGTGCCACGGCACATACCGTGTGTTAATCACCCCTTCCTGCCGTCAGACTTTCAACCATTGGACAGACCTCTGTTTTCTGCGGACTGGAGTCCCCCTACAGCAGGTGTCCAGACATGTCATGGTCACCACAGATGCCTCTCAATGGGGTTGGGGTGCCATGTGCAACGGGCACGTAGCCACTGGCTCCTGGATGGGGCCCCGGCTGCGTTGGCACATCAACTGCCTAAAACTTCAACTGCTGGCTGTATACCCATTAAGTTTATCCATTGCACTTTCTCTCCCAGGTTAGCCACTAAGCTCTCGCTTCCTGGATGTTCTTCCTCCCTAGCCTTCTGGCCTGCAAATGTACTGGGGTAGGGCACCACAGGCTTAATACCCTCTTCAGGCAACTCCCTGTGATGTATTTTCCGCAGTACTCTCCCCCTGTCGGTGGACCCGCGTCTCCCTTGGGCAGTCCCTCTGCCCCCGTTCCCTGTGTTTGTAGAGCTCCTCCCTCATCTGGTAGAACCTGCCACCGTGCCACTCCCACATGTGGCTTGACAACCCATGTGGTGTATTGGCCACATATCACCTCCCCCTAGCCTGGGCAGGATGTGGTCTCAGCAGGGTCTTTTCCCCCCTGAAAGAATAGGATCGGGAAAGATCACCTTCCAGCTACTTTACGCTCTATGCGAGAAAAATAGAGAGAGAAAATGCTGGCTTGCTACCAATATGGTCATGTAGGTCATCCCCTTAGAGGTGCTGGGAACATAATCACAGTATATGAAACCTTTTTCTGGGGGCGTTGGGGAGGGTTACGTGCGGCCGATACAGTTGCTTCAAGCACGCAGCAGCCTGCTTGCACCTGTGTTAGCAGTTCACGTAACACTGTCTAGGTGTGTCAAATATAGTGACACAAGGGGTCCCATTTCAAAGCACCATGCACTAGACCTTGATATATGAAATGCTGACACAGGTACAAGCAAGCTGCTGTGTGCTAGAAGCAACTGTAGTGGCCGCATGTAACCCTCCCCAACGCCCCCAGAAAAAGGTGTCATATACAGACCTTAGGTTCCCAGCACCACGACACTAGACCTACCACTGTAAATGGCCGTACCTTATTCTCGGCTCCTCAGTGCAAAAACCTGACTGATAGACGCACACTCGCTTACCTTTATACCCATATGTCCAGGGGCGGGACATGCAAATTCAATCTGCCAATTTTTCAGAAATTGTTCAGAGGTATGCGAGGCTCTCACCAAAGACCACTTGTGTCACTATATTCCATCAGGGAACGGAGGTTACAACAGTAACCATGACGTTTTGTTAAATATATAAATTAGGGCTGTCAATCAATTAACATTGATTGACAGCCTTTAACATTTTTTAATCAAATGAATCACATGGTATACCCATTAATTAATCACAATTAATTGCATAGGCCTACCATAAATATTAAACATAATTATTAAATTATTATATATATATATATATATATATATATATACATACAATATATATTATACAAATAATAATAATAAAGCAAAGCATTAAAAAAGACAATACAAATAGTGGCTTAAGAGTGCAATATATTATTTATTTCCATATTATTGAACATAAGCCTATCATTGCTCTACAGTCCATAGCAATCTATTTTGCAGCTGAATTCGTCAGTCAGTCCAAAATGTATTATAAGGGATTGTTTAAGGACGCGTCAATGTACACATGCATCAGATAGATGCTTTTGGACCATCTCGGTTGCATCGTGTCATAAACTTATTGTTTTTAGGATGCTGTGTCAAGTTAACAGAGTTTGAAACTTAGAAAAACATGTATTGAGATCCCTGCGTTCAGATTTGCACTCCATCAAGTGTTTGAACCACTGATATACAGTGTCATGTAAAAGTTTGGGCACCCCTGATCAAAATTTCTGTTGCTGTGAATAGCTAAGTGAGCAAATGATGGCCTGATTTCCAAAAGGCATAAAGTTAAAGATGAAACATTTCTTAAATATTTTAAGCAAATTAACTTTTTTATATCCATCTTTTACTGTTTCAAAATAACAAAAAAGGGAAAGGACCTGAAGCAAATGTTTGGGCACCCTGCATGGTCAGTATTTAGAAACACCCCCTGGCAAGTATGCCAGCTTGTAAATGCTTTTTGTAGCCAGCTATGAGTCTTTCAATTCTAGTTTTGGGGATTTTCGCCCATTCTTCCTTGCAAAAGGCATCTGGTTCTGTGAGATTCTTGGGCTGTCTTGCATGCACTGCTCTTTTCAGGTCTATCCACAGATTTTCAATGATGTTTAGTTCAGGGGACTGTGAGGGCCATGGCAAAACCTTCACCTTGCTCCTCTTGAGGTAGTCCATTGTGGACTTTGAGGTGTGTTTAGGATCATTATCCTGTTGTAGAAGCCATCCTCTTTTCATCTTCAGCGTTTTTACTGATGGTGTGATGTTTGTGTAACCGGCCCTGGTCGCCCCACTCCGAACAGGACTCAAACAGGCATATCTGGTGTGGGAGGTGGGTGCGCTAACAAGGAGGCTAAAGGCTACAGCCTCTTGCGTCAGTCACTAGTGCACTGTTTGAGATCATGAGAGTGAGATTTACACACTGCACAACTATCTACCAGCTAGCTCTGGTAACATAGTATTTAATTTAATCCATTCTTTCCTCTACTAGAGAAATGTTCCCCTGTGCCACTGGCATCAGCTCAAGCCCAAAGCATGATCAATTCACCCCTGTGCTTAACAGTTGTAGAGGTGTTCTTTTCATGAAATTCTGCATCCTTTTTTCTCCAAACACCTTTGCTCATTGTGGCCAAAAAGTTAGATTTTAACTTCATCAGTCCACAGGACTTGTTTCCAAAATGCATCAGGCTTGTTTAGATGTTCATTTGCAAACTTCTGACACTGAATTCTGTGGTGAGGATGCAGGAAAGGTTTTCTTCTCATTACTCTTCCATGAAGGTCATATTTGTGCAGGTGTCGCTGCAGAGTAGAACAGCGCACAACTACTCAAGAGTCTGCTCAATCTTCCTTAAGGTCTTTTGAAAGTCTCGTAATGTTTTCTTGTTCTTTCAGACCTCAACTTGACTTCCACCATTCCTGTTAACTGCCATTTCTTAATTACATTAAGAACTGTGGAAACGGCTGCCTGAAAACGCTTTGCTATCTTCTTATAGACTTCTCCTGCTTTGTGGGCATCAATTATTTTAATTTTCAGAGTGCTAGGCAGCTGCTTAGAGGAGCCCATGGCTACTGATGATTAGGACAAGATTTGAGGAGTGAAATTTGCATCACCTGACCTTTTCATATGATGATTGTGAAGCCATAGCCCTAACAAGCTAATTAAGGTCTGAGACCTTGGTAAACATTACCTCTTGGGTTGCCCAAACTTTTGCATGGTGCTCCTTTCCTTTTTTAAATCTAAAATTGTATAAAACAAAAATAATACACTAATAATGCTTAAAATGTTGAAAAGAATGTTTCATCTTTAACTTTATGCCATTTGGAGATCAGTTAATCTTCTACTCACTTAACTATTCACAGAAACAGGAATTTTGACCAGGGGTGCCCAAACTTTTGTATGCCACTGTATATATATACACTCACCTAAAGGATTATTAGGAACACCATACTAATACTGTGTTTGACCCCCTTTCGCCTTCAGAACTGCCTTAATTCTACGTGGCATTGATTCAACAAGGTGCTGAAAGCATTCTTTAGAAATGTTGGCCCATATTGATAGGATAGCATCTTGCAGTTGATGGAGATTTGTGGGATGCACATCCAGGGCACGAAGCTCCCGTTCCACCACATCCCAAAGATGCTCTATTGGGTTGAGATCTGGTGACTGTGGGGGCCATTTTAGTACAGTGAACTCATTGTCATGTTCAAGAAACCAATTTGAAATGATTCAAGCTTTGTGACATGGTGCATTATCCTGCTGGAAGTAGCCATCAGAGGATGGGTACATGGTGGCCATAAAGGGATGGACATGGTCAGAAACAATGCTCAGGTAGTCCGTGGCATTTAAACGATGCCCAATTGGCACTAAGGGGCCTAAAGTGTGCAAAGAAAACATCCCCCACACCATTACACCACCACCACCAGCCTGCACAGTGGTAACAAGGCATGATGGATCCATGTTCTCATTCTGTTTACGGCAAATTCTGACTCTACCATCTGAATGTCTCAACAGAAATCGAGACTCATCAGACCAGGCAACATTTTTCCAGTCTTCAACGGTCCAATTTTGGTGAGCTCTTGCAAATTGTAGCCTCTTTTTCCTATTTGTAGTGGAGATGAGTTGTACCCGGAGGGGTCTTCTGCTGTTGTAGCCCATCCGCCTCAAGGTTGTGCGTGTTGTGGCTTCACAAATGCTTTGCTGCATACCTCGGTTGTAACAAGTGGTTATTTCAGTCAAAGTTGCTCTTCTGTCAGCTTGAATCAGTCGGCCCATTCTCCTCTGACCTCTAGCATCAACAAGGCATTTTCGCCCACAGGACTGCCGCATACTGGATGTTTTTCCCTTTTCACACCATTCTTTGTAAACCCTAGAAATGGTTGTGCGTGAAAATCCCAGTAACTGAGCAGATTGTGAAATACTCAGACCGGCCCGTCTGGCACCAACAACCATGCCACGCTCAAAATTGCTTAAATCACCTTTCTTTCCCATTCTGACATTCAGTTTGGAGTTCAGGAGATTGTCTTGACCAGGACCACACCCCTAAATGCATTGAAGCAACTGCCATGTGATTGATTGATTAGATAATTGCATTAATGAGAAATTGAACAGGTGTACCTAATAATACTTTAGGTGAGTGTATATATATATATATATATATATATATATATATATATATATATATATATATATATAGAACTGGATTGCTCATTATATCATATCAGTGAAGTGAAGCCATTCCCTATTGATACATGTACATCCATGTTTGGGCAGCTGTGGCTCAGGAGGTAGAGCAGATTGTCCACTAATCGCACGGTTGGCGGTTCGATTCCCGGCGCACATGACTCCACATGTCGAAGTGTCTTTGGTCAAGACAATCAACCCCAAGTTGCTCCCAATGGCAGTCTAGAGACTTGCATAGCAGCTCTGCCATTATTGGTGTGTGAATTTGTGTGTGAATGGGTGAAGAAGTCGCAGTGTAAAGCGCTTTGAATACCGCTAAGGTTAAAAGGGTGCTATATAAGTGCAGACCATTTACATCCCTACAACACAAACATCCGACACTAACAGGATTTTTCCTGTTTCTTGAAAGCCCGATTGAGTTGTGTATATCAATATCAATGTACACTACTAGCAGATTGGTAGAATGTAAACCAGTTCAATGAAACTGAGGTAAGATACAAACAGACATTTTCAGACTTATTTATTGTGATCATTGAAGTGTTTTTTCAGACCTATTTTATGTTTTAATCAAAAAGTGCATTTTTCTCGTGGTCACTTGAATAAGAGTGCGCAATCTCTCTCCCTCTATCACACACTAGTGCCTGAGGCAGACATGCAAAGCAAAGCTGGTTAAATTTAAACTGATACGCTAGGTTTAAATGGCAAACTAACATGTATTTATGACATGTATCCATAAATATCCACTACAGAGAGCACTTCAATATGAAAACAACATTTAAGGCGATTTAGAAATCCCGGTCTGACTTTTTTTAAGTCCTTATTGGGGGTAAGGAGATATTGTCACCCTAAACAAGCAGATATTACAGCTTTTCTCATGGACAGTTTTCCCGCTTCCTTTGGTGATCATTGTGCTGCACTGATAGACTGAACACCGGGGCAGGTGAATGCTCTGACATCGTGATTCACATATATCTTCTCCCTCGTAATGAATATTATCCATAACAAGCTAATTAAACATTAAATATGATTGTCACTAGAGGGCAAAATGTCTTACCGCAGGTCAGAGATGGTGAAAAGGGGGTATTTTCGTCAGTCATTGATGCTCTATGGCAGTTTGGGCATACTAAGGTGGCCACTCGAACACTTCCGGTGGCTTCACCTCCTGCAAGCAGTCTAGCATCTGTGGTTTGTACACAAGAACGTGTTCTCATCTTGGGTGAATTCCAATCTAAAATGTTCATCCCTATGCCCTACTCACTACGAAGGACAGAGCTCTTGATGTGGGCACTCTGAAGGGAGCATGACATTACAGTTTGAATATAGACTAGACTAAATGTCTTGTGACAGGGCCCTTTGTGAAAAAATTTACTTTCTTTTGTTTGGAACAACACTTCGAGTGGCGCCCCCTTCTCGAAGTGCCCTTCAAGGGCGCAAAAATGCCGTTTGCTAAACGCCCTTCTGCTCTCGGTAAGTTTTGTTTGCATGTATAAGCTGTGCGTTGCCTATAGAGTGAGTTTCACTTACTGGAGAAAACACGTTATTTTTGTATAATTAATCACACCGAATTAACGTGTTGAATCCACAAGCCTATTTTTTTAAATATATCTGTACAAATGATATCCTGTCCACAGAAATAGGTTGGTTGATATTCATGTTTACTGTCATAAATCAAATAAAGGCTTAGAGATTTGTTTATCTTTATGCTGTATTGTATTAACCTCTGTGCTTACAATGCATTTCTTCCTTTAGACAACAAAGAATATGATGGCTACCTATCTTACACCAAAGTGGATTTAGAGTCAATGGAGCATGAGATGAGCGAGGAGGAGCAGTTCGCTTTGGAGATCTTACCTGACATCCTGGAGAAACACTACGGATATAAACTCTTCATCCCTCACCGCGAGCTCATCCCCAGTAGCAGTAAGAATATCTCTTTCATTAAGCCAAAGATCAAGATGAACAGTATGTTTTTGGTACAAAAGTAAACAAGTCGCCAGCTAATTTTGCCGCTCCAAAAA
Source organism: Moxostoma hubbsi (assembly GCA_032164185.1). NCBI lineage: Eukaryota > Metazoa > Chordata > Actinopteri > Cypriniformes > Catostomidae > Moxostoma > Moxostoma hubbsi. Next base: position 38,260,548 of record JAVLUX010000025.1, on the reverse strand, counting down.
ACAGAGGAATGTTTTGATAGTGCCAGAGAGTCACAATCAGTCGACAAATTGCTAACTTATAGTTGAGTCTGCAATCTGCATATTAAGATGTGAAATAGATGAAAGTATTTTAACTAGGGCTGTTAATCGATTAAAATTGTTTAATCATATTAATTACATGGTGTGCCGATTAATTAATCAAATCAATCACAATTAATCGCGTATATAAATATTTGCTGAGAAAGCTCCTGAAATAACTTTAATTTAATATATAATAATGAAATAATTATACAAAGATATATTTAGATAATTAAAAATAATATATTATATATTATAAAAAAACAAAAAAAATGTTCAGATAATTAAAATGCATTACATAATTGTGGCGGTTTGGGGGGGAAGTATTGCCACCCCAGCATAAGTATTGAAATATGTTTAATATAAATGTAAGTATATTATTGTTGATTTTGATATTGTGTAGGGGTTTATTCATGTCAAACTGCCTAAACTCTCACCGAACGCACAAACGACTACAAACTCAATGACTGATTACACCAACAACCAATCACAGCATCGACAAATTGTCTACCTACTATTGCAGTGCGTGTACAGTGTTTGGGCTCTCGTGGGTTGATTAGCTTGTTTCCTCAACAACAATGACCACATGGACAAATACGTGAGAAAAAAGATGAATTTATCAGTTGTTTCCAAGTATTCACTGAATGATATTAGATACATCGCTGTTAGTTATGGGTTGAGATGGGTTAGAAATAACTGACCAAATAACTGGTATAATCCACATTCCACACTCAATTCTTGAGTTGGAGTTTAAATTTCATCTGTGTGTGTTTTGACTGGCGTTCCGGCACTGGAATGTTATTATAAGTGTTCATTGCAGCTGTTAACAGTGTCCTTTAGTGTCAGCAGTTTTGCTCCAGCTCGCGCTCTTTTCCGTGTCCCCCTTTGTGATGGCCTTCTCGTTCGTATTGTTTGTGTGTACTTTATGTAGTGTGTGTGTGTGTGATTGAGTGTTTGTGTGTGTTGTCTATTTCTCTTTCTCTCCCTCTCTCTTAAGGTATGGGGTATCCAGGTGAGCTGATTGTTGATGGTGCACAGTGCGTTTCCTTCCTATATATTAACAGAGTGTTTCATGGCTGGGTTGAACTGTGTCATCTCATTCTTTGGGCACTCAGGCACTCCGGGTTCCCACTACCGGAGGGGAGAGTTTGTGTTTGTCGGTGTTTGAATTTCAGAATTCACTGTTCTTTCATATACAGAACTGTCAATAAATGTGTCTCTGTTTCTGCTACTCTCGTCTCCCCGCATATTGAATTGCATTTTATTTTTAAAGTGTAACACCCATCCACTGACATACAGATGCAATCTTGTTTTATTAAAATAAAAAGTTATATTTAGCCGAATGGAATAGAATCAAAGACCTCTAAAAACTAGAGGCAACAGTTACCACTAGATCAATCAGTCATGTTCTTAATCAAAGTGCTGCTCTATGTATTCATCTACTGATTAACAAAATCCCAAAACTGATACCGTTAGTTGCAGATGTAGAAATGAAATTATCATATTATGTGAAATATTTATTTGGGTGCTTTCAGATTGATTATTCCAGCTGTTACAAAGGCCCTCTTGCCGCACTTTCGCTTCCTCACACACCGCTTACGACGTCCCCTCATCTGGGCACCGTCATCAGGCGACGCCGAGGACTGGAGGCCTGGTCTCCGCAGCAAGCCGAGTTTGCGTAGCAACTCCTGCAGGATCATCATGCAGCATGGTTGTTGCATGAATCTTATATTTTAACAGTGTCTGGCGATGGTAGACACGAACACTGGTTGCTCCGATGTCCATGTGCTGTAAAAGTCGGGCTAAGTGACAAAAATAGCAAAAATAGCACCATTTTGGATCTGGAGTGGCAGCTGCTTGCTACCGCGCCGCCATCTTGGATCAATACAAAAAAATTGCATATAACACTCAAAGTAAAATAGTGCTGAAGTTTCTTACAAAAATAAACAGTACAGAATGAACCATGAAAATGTATTGTACTTTTTTAAATTAAATAAATATACAAATATTAATATATATGAACTAATATTCAAATTTTGTAGTCAGCTGGTTTTTAAATTGACGTTGTTTCATTAGTCCACAAGAGGGTGCAATAAATACATAAACCATTCAGCACCATTATATTATTGCATACAACATTCCTATCCTGGCTGATAAAAAGAGAATTTCATTTTCAACTAATAAAATAAATAATCTAAAAGTTTTAGTCGGTCCAGATTCTAGCAGTGTTATTCGGCTGAACTCGGTGGTGAAGCGGCTCAGACTATGAGCACAGGCCAGGGGCTGTTCAAACAGACGGAACACAACAGACTGGAACCGAACACGAGAATCTCAAGACACACATTTCCAAGTTGAACATCTTTCCTTACAAAGCATTTAAACAACTCATTGCATAATCTGAGAAATGCTTATAAGAGAGCAAGATGCAGATAAAAACCTCCACCAACTGTAAGGGGCGGTTCACACCGAACGCTTTTGCAACCATCCATTTGTTTTCTATGTAAACGCGAGATAGACGAACATATTTGTTTTCTTTTGCTTTTATTTATTCAGCATATCGTATGTTTTTTTAGATGATGTATCTAATAAAAAAAACTTTCAAAATATATTGAGACACCTGATATCTGTTAAACTATAGTAGTTGCACTGTGTCTAGCCTTTTTTAGCGCAAGAATGTGATTGTATTTCAGTTAGGATAAACATTTTTTAATGAAAATGAGATGCGTTTCTGATTTGTTTATATGTTTCTCTCTGCTGCATGTTAATGTGCTTTCTCACGTCACTAGCTTTAAATATGCAACTTAGCTGGGTAAAGAATGCATAAACGTGACCAGCAGGATATAACTAATGCAAATAGAAGATAACAGATGGTAACAATCGTGACATTTAAACATTTGGGTAGGACTTGCATGTATTTTTGTCACATTGTTCTAACCGCTTGAGGTTAGCTTTAATGTTAGCATTCTCTCAGCCTTGTCGGCAAACATAATGCTGTTCTCAGCTAATACAGCATCTAGTCAACAAATTAATTTATAATGATATGACAATGTGTACTGTAGTGTACTGTATACATACCTTTTCGTTGTTGACGTTGTAAATTCTGCTCCATGCAGAGTGTCAAAACAAACACCACAAGTCACTAGTGAAGTGATAGTTTTTATTTTAGCTCTAGAGGCCCTTTTTGCCGATAGCAATAGTTCCAGAAATCTGTTATCAGTGACGATTAATTGGCAAAACCGATATACCGGTCAACCTCTAATGTTGCCACCCCTTATAGTCTGCATGCCACCCCATAAAAATAAATTCTAAATCCACCCCTGTTGAGGAGTTAAGCATTGATAAGACAATACAAATAGTTGCTTTAAAATGCAAAGTATTGTTTATTTGCATATTATTAAACATAAGCCAATCATTGGCCTACAGTTCACTTTAGTTCACTGGCCTACACCGTCATTTTGCTATTGAATTTGTCAATCAGTCCGAGATTTATTATGAGGGCTTGTCTAAGTACCCATCAATGTACACCTGTGTCAGACGGATGCATTTGGAGCATCTCACTTTGATTGTGTTGCATCATAAACATACCATTTGTAGTTCGCTGAGTAAAAATAAACATAGTTTAATGCTTAGAAAATCACATCTTAAGATCCCCAATTCAGATTTGCGCTCCATCAAGCTGTGTTTTGAACGCAAGTATGCGTCCTTGTGTTGTGCCGTCTGATGAAAGGTTGGTTTGTTCCCTTTATAAACTGTGTGTTGTCTATACAGCTGCAGATTCGCTTACTGCCCCCTGGAGAAAACAGGTGCTACTTCAAGCTTGAATTGCTCAGAAATCTTCCTTATTACGGTCTGAGGAAATGATTAATTGTGTACATTTTTAAAATGTTATTTTTTTATCAAATTAATCGCACTGAATTAACGAGATAAATCGACAGCCCTAATTTGTTACAAATATGACACATCAACAACCTTCAGTGGCATTTGATTTTAGTTTCTCTACTGCATGTACAGCATTTGCTCCACACATAGTCAGATTCTAGGAGATGACAATTCTTCAGTGGGAGAATCTGAACACACTGAATGAAGAAATATATAGCAATAGCAATGTATCACACAGAGCTCATGTGTTGTCTACTGATACCATGTCCATGAGTCCAGTAGAGATGTAACAGTTTCAACCAGAATCAATACATCGGTTTTAAAACAGATATGTTTTTTATTTTTTTTATCCCCTTTTCTCCCAATTTGGAATGCACAATTAGTTTATCGTGGTGGCATGGTTAATCGTCTCAATCCAGGTGGCGGAGGACAAGTTTAAGTTGCCTCCGCTTCTGAGACGGTCAATCCTATTACGCGACTCGTTGTGCATGACACCATGGAGACTCTGCATGTGGAGGCTCATGCAACTCTCCACGATCCACACACAACTTACCACACGCCCCATTGAGAGTGAGAACCACAAATCACAACCATCACAACCACGAGGAGGTTACCCCGTGTGACTCTAATCTCCCTAGTAACCGGGCCAATTTGGTTGCTTAAGAGCACACTCAGCACACCCTGGTAGTACTTAATACTCACTGAGCTACCCAGGCCCCCTAGCACAGACGGTTTTCATACGTTTGATATCTTCTCATTCATAGTATTGCATAAAAATAAGTTTTTTTTAATAAACTTTCTAAAATCCAAATAAGTTAAAGACAGAGTTAGTTACATTTACACAGCATCATATAAATTTGACTTGATAAATCAAATCTCGAAATTGTGACTTTCTCATTTTACATGTAACCTTTTTAAAGGCGACACGCAAGCACGGCACGTTAGAGAGCCTGAACTATTATTTCCTCCAGCAAAGCAGTTGAAGTCAGCATTGTGGGAATAGTTTGGGGATGTTAAAGACCCATGAGGCACCATCAGTTTTTCTCAGTTATCCAGTTTGAAAGTTTTGTTTTTAAAAAGTCTTAGCACATGGAGGAAACAATTCAGATCTAAAGTAAACTTTCTGCATACATCATCTAACATTCTAATAATTATTTATTTGTTAAGTACTAAAAAGGGTTTACAAAGGCATGTAGGAAATGGACAGTGATACTATAGCAGAATATATTAGACATTACTCGAAAAAACACCAATAAATAAATTGCAAAAGAATAATAATTTAACTGAAAATCAAATAAAAGGAATGCAATTCCAGCTGCCCCCCACGTCACTCCTTCTTCCCACAGGATTGAGGATGACCCGGCTGGCGATGGAGGCGATTTGGGGATGGCAGCGATCTCGGTTTCGCCGAGTACATCCCCACGAACCACCCGCCCCCGACACGCTCGTTGACTTCTGCCGAGGCTCGGGTGACAGCGGCTCGCCTCACGATTGTCCCCTTAGTGACCCGTAACACTGGCTGGCCAGGACCATCCAACTCGATTATGCGATTCAGTTCGCCAGGCCCCCGCCCCCTTTCGGTGGCATCTGCTTCACCTCGGTGCGCGGCGAAGACACCAACACCTTGCGGGCGGAGATCGCGACCCTTCTACTCCCTTCTGTCCCTCCAGCCAAGATGAAGAAGGGTTTCTACAGCCCTTCATCATACCCAAGAAAGGCGGTGACTTACGATCGATCTTGGACTTGCCAGTTTTCAAACTCCTGTTCAAAAACCTCACGCAAAGACACATCTTAACTTGCGTCCGGCATCAAGATTGGTTTGCAGCGGTAGACCTGAAGAACGCATACTTCCACGTCTCGATCTTGCCTCGACATAGACTTTCTACGGTTCGCGTTCGACGGCCAGGCGTATCAGAACAATGTCCTCCCCTTCCACATGTCCCTGTCCCCTCACGTCTTCATGAAGCTTGCAAAGGCAGCCCTTGCCCCGCTAAGGGAAGTGGGCATCCGCATACTACTCTATCTCGACGACTGGCTCATCCTGGCCCACTCCCAAGAGTTACTATGCACCCACAGGGACCAGGTGCTCAGGCACCTCAGCCGCCTAGGTCCAGAGCATCTCTTTTCTCGGCATGGAGTTAGACTCAGTCTCAATGGTAGCGTGCCTCACCAACGATCGTGCGCAGTCAGTGCTGAAATGCCTCACCTTATTCAAGCCAGGCACAGCGGTTCCTCTAAAACATTTCCAGAGGCTTCTGGGGCATATGGCGTCCTCCGTGGCAGTTGCACCGCTGGGGTTGATGCATATGAGACCGCTTCAGCACTGGCTCTAGAGTTGAGTTCCGAGATGAGCATGGCGCCGCGGCATGCACCGTGTGTTTATCACCCCCGCCTGCCGCCAAACTTTCAAACCCTGGACAGACCTCTGTTTTCTACAGAGGACAGGTGTCCCCTTACAGCAGGTGTCACTACGAGTTCTGGTCACCACAGAGGCCTCCAAACAGGTTTGGGGCACCGTGTGCAATGGGCACACAGCCGCTGCCCTCTGGAAAGGGCCCCCGCTGCATTGGCACATCAAATGCCTAGAGTTGCTGGCTGTTTTTCTTGCCCTTTGGAGGTTCCTCCCGCTAATTCAGGTCAAGTACTTCTTGATCCGTTCAAACAGCACCCCAACGGTAGCGTACATATATCGCCAAGGCGGCGTGCGCTCCCGTCACATGTCACAACTCGCCCGCCATCTCTGCCTTTGGAGTCAGCAGCGACTCGCTGCACGCCACTCATATCCCCGGCAACCTCAACATGCTGTCGTGACAGGTTTCACCTGGCAGAGAGTAGAGGCTCCACCCCCAGGCCGTCCAGCTGATTTGGGAACGGTTCGGCAAGGCAGAGGTAGACCTGTTTACCTCCCGAGAGACCTTCCACTGCCCGCTCTGGTACTCCCGAACGGAGGCTCCCCTCGGGACACGGCCTGGGCCTGCTCCCATGCTTGGCACATCGCCTTGTTCCCCCCTTGGGGGTGTAGGGAACCAGAAGGTTATGACTTCTTATCTTATGGGGCGTTGGGGAAGGGTACGTGCAGTCTGACGTGGCCTGTCGCTTTGGCACGCAACTGCCTGCCTGCACCTGCATCAGCAGTGAACATACATGGTTCAGAGCATGGCGTGATTAAATATGGACCCCTAGTGATGCTTCTTTGACACAACGTCGAAGTGAGCGACAGACGGGGAACGTCTAGGTTACTATTGTAACCTCCATTCCCTGATGAAGGAACGAGACATTGTGTCCTCCCGGCCACATCACTGAACTGAGCCACTGTTACAGCCGAACCTCATTCTCGGCTCCTCAAGGCAAAATCCTGAATGGACAGACGCATTTCCCTCCCTTTATACCCGTATGTCCGGGGGCGGGACATGCAAATTCTGTCTGCTAATTTCTCATTGGCCTTTTCTCAAGTTCAGAGATTCGCAAGGCACTCAAGAGAGACCCCTATGGCGATTGATCAGCCGTAGCCATCAGCAGCTGTTGCTTAACAGTGCACTCTGTGATTTTTTTTTTAACTCATAGATAAATGACTAATTTGGAAACATATGCAATCATATGAAGACCCCAGTCATATCAGTAATCTTATTAAAGCTGTTTTATTCTACATGGAGAGGGTCCCCACAGTTCAAATGTGACTAAATACTTTTTGTGGCCACTGTATTTATTTTAGTTTATGACTCTTTGAATCAACTATTCATGTATGATTCTGCATGAATTTATAACAAGCAAAAATAATTTGTCTTATCTCTGTCTCTTATCTAGCATACATTGAGGATCTGGCCCGGAGCGTGGAGCAGAGCAGGCGTCTTATTATCGTGTTAACGCCTGAGTTTGTGGCCCGCCGTGGTTGGAGCATCTTCCAGTTTGAGCCACGGCTGCACAGCATGCTGGTGACAGGCGAAATCAAAGTGATCATGATTGAATGCTCTGACCTACGCAACGTTATTAACTACCAGGAAGTAGAAGACCTCAAGCACACCATCCGAGCACTGTCCGTCATTAAATGGCACGGCCCCAAAAGCAACCAACTGAAATCCAAGTTCTGGAAGCAGGTGCTCTACAAAATGCCCGCTAAGAAGAAAGAGTCTGTGTCCCGGCGACAAGTGTTGGACTCTGGTGAGCAAGGGCTCTTCAGCGACCTGCAGGCGGTATCGACGGTTGCCATGACTGCAACCTCAGCATCTTTAGCTCCGGCTCATGTTGAAATACCAGACTATAATGAGCCGGCCCACCTGCAGATGCGACATTTCTGCCGCAGCTATGAATATGAGCTGCCCACCTCCGCAATAGCCACGCTTAACAGCCGCCACATGTACTACAATTTACCCATGACGCTGATGAATGGACGGGTGATGCAAAACAACATTGGGAAACCCAAGAAGGACATTCACTTAAACAGCACATTTGTACCACTGTCTGGACAAGATCTTTCCAGTGATATCTGGTAGAACACCTCACAGCAATCACTGGCAGGGTTGGGCACAAATTCAGATTTTAAGAATTTACCCCTTATGAGTTGGAATTTCAATTTAACTGGTAACACCCAACAGGAATTTGAATTGGAATTTGAATTGGAACAGATGAGGTCACCCAAATTTTATGAAGAAAAAAAACAAAAAACAATATTATATATCTCATTATGTGATAACGTAAAATATTTATTTTTCTTGATCGATTAGACATTTCTGTTCAAATAACTTATGTTCAATTAATTAATGAAAATGTATAGATTTTTATAGTAAAATATATATAAATTAAAATTTCTATTGATTATTAATATCATCTGATATTTCTGGGAATACCCCATGTGTGTGTGTGTGTGTGTGTGTGTGTGTGTGTGTGTTATAACTTATTAATGGGTAATTCATAGTAAAAAAATTATGTTTTATTACAAACAACACTTTTTATTATGGACTACAAATTCCATTTTGATTCTACTTCCTTAAAGGGATAGTTCTCCCAAAAATGAAAAATCTGGCATTGTTTACTCACCCCTGTTTTTATAACTCCATATGATTTTCATTCTTTTTCTTAACACAAAGGGAGTAATTGTGCTCAGTGATGTCACGCAATGTCAGTTTATGGTGACTACCTCTTCAAATTTCAAAAGGACACAACAGTATAATTCAGAAGTCTAATAAATTATTGTATGTGACTCATGTCTTGTGCTGAATGAATGCGATAAGTTTTGATGAGAAACAAAACAAAATCTGATGTATTATTTAGGGATTTTCTTGACCGACCGTTGATCTCCTGTGTGCGTTCATGAGACAGACTGTATGTGAGCTTTAGAGCTCCTTGCATGAGAGCAGTGTGCTGCAGCCTCTCGTGAGATGGGCCGTTCAAGTGAAAACTCGGTTTTGTTTTGCTTCAACCTGACCACCAGCGATATTAACAACAGAAAACACAACATAGCTGCACACGAAACAGAGAACAGAACTAACAAACATGCACCGCTGGGGTTGATGCATATGAGACCGCTTCAGCACTGGCTCTAGAGTTGAGTTCCGAGATGAGCATGGCGCCGCGGCATGCACCGTGTGTTTATCACCCCCGCCTGCCACCAGACTTTCAAACCCTGGACAGACCTCTGTTTTCTACGGACAGGTGTCCCCTTACAGCAGGTGTCACTACAAGTTCTGGTCACCACAGAGGCCTCCGAACAGGTTTGGGGCACCGTGTGCAATGGGCACGCAGCCCATCCAACAGTCCTCAATCCAACAGAGAGATGAGGCTGAAGGTAGCTACAGACACACGTGTCTTAACCAGATGCCAAACAACCCTTAATAAAAGTTATCTTTTCTATTTTAATCAGAGTTTTTGTCCTAAGCAGCTGCGACGAGTGACAGAACATTCTGTCTATTGCTTGGTATTTGGCATCTCGCCATGTAACCCCGTCTGCTATGAACTGGCACCAGTCCAAAATCGTTCTCATAACATTACATTGAAGCCAGCATCTCACTTGCCGGTTAAAACTACTTGATTTTGGCCAAGAATGTTACACCTACCGACTTTTTTGATAGAGCTCTGTTCAGGCGGATGTCACACACACACCGGTTCAGAAAAGAGAAGAGGTGACAGACATTCCTGCTCCCTCCACATTTCTCTCTGGTTCATTCACTTCACTTTTGGTAAGCGTCTAAGCGAAACCTCTAAAAACTGTTGTCCTCTGTACATTCTGTCTGACTGTATCAACTGGGTGTGTATCTGTAGCTACCTCCAACCCCATTACACTGTTTGATTGAGGACTCCGGTTCAAATAAATAAAGCTAGGCATAGAAATGCATCTTTTTTTTATTTTTTTTTTAATAAAAACTATTCAGACATGTTTGTTAGTTCTGTTCTCTGTTTTGTGTGCAGCTATGTTGTGTTTTCTTTTGTTAATATCGCTGGTGGTCCTGCGAGTTTTCGCTTAAACGCCCCCCACCTCACGAGCGGCAATGTAAGTATTGTTGCTCTCCTGCTAGGAGCTCTAAAGTTTGCATGCAGACTTATGAATGTGTATGGGATACCAACAGTTGGTCAAGAATTTCACTTAATATACATCAGATTTTGGTTTGTTTCTCATCAAATTATCGTATTCCTTCTGAACAAAACATAAGTCTCTTGAAATAATTTGTTAGACTGAATTATACTTTTGCGTCCTTTTGAAGCTTGAAGAAGTAGTCACCATAAGCTGCAATTATGTGACATCACTGAACACAAAATTTTTTTCACATTTTCTCCCTTTGTGTTAAGAGAAAAAAAGTTATAGGGTTATATCAACACAGGGGTGAATTAGGTGAACTAATCCTTTAAATTCAAATTCGAATGTAAAGTCTGCATCTTCAATGCATAAAGGCATTCTCAAATCAATTCTGAACAGCACATAACCTTGTTGCCCGCCAGGCCAAAAACATGTCTTTTCTGATTTTACCTTTTTCTTCCTTTTAATCTGCATGATTTCATCTAGTTAAAAGAAAACACAATTATTTTAAGAACATAAAGATTTAGCTTTGTCTCTTCCTGTCTTTAACTACCTGTTAAATGTTTTAACACTGACATTGTTTTCCTACTTGAATTTCTTCTTTTGAAGATATAAAGTAATACAAGACCTTGTATTTCATGTTCAAGGTATTCATGCTGTGTACAGTTTAATAATGATTCTTTTGAAACAGCCACAGTTTGAGTGAACATACATTAAAGGAGATCAGATTATGAATTTGGGTGTTGCAGCACAACAATGTAAAGACACATCTGCACTGAGCTTTAAACAATATTATGTTCTATTTATGCAAATATATATTCTAATTTTAATAAGCACACTGAGATTGTTTGTAGCCAATTAGGAGAAAATATTTAAATATTTGATACAGTTTATCATTTGTCTTATTTTCTGACAGTTCTGCTCTTTCCTGCCTCAAAATTATGTTTTGTTTAATTATGTTTTCCCAGAGCTTTTTCACGACATATGTTGTTTATATGGTGTGTTTGGTTTTAGATTCAGTACTGCTAATGACCAATATTTAACTTTTTTTTTTTTTTTTTTTATCATTCTCATGAATTGTATTTATCATATTTATTATATTTTCATTGATTGCATATGCCATTTCGCCCTCTCTCTCTCTCTCTCTCTCTCTCTCTCTCTCTCTCTCTCTCTCTCTCTCTCTCTCTCTTGTTTAAAGACATTTAAGATCACCAAAATCTATCAGTGATATAATTTTTTTATCCTCATGACTAGTAACCATGTGACTCTTCAGATATGTTGATGTATGGCACTTAAATAAATATACTGAAGAGTATAATCTGTCATTTATCATATATTTACCAACTGAGCAGCTAGTCTGATTCACAGGCTTTTTTGTTTTTGAATAAGCAAATAAAGTATTTGTCATATACGTTGCAAATTAATCCTTGTTTGTTATCAGACCAACATAATTAATACACATATGAATAAGTGAGTGTCTTTTAAATTTAGGAATTTACAATAAAACATGAAAAAAAGAAGAAGAAAAAACTATTGAGTCCATAACTTATTTATACCTCTTTTTTTAAATATTGAAAAGTGGGTCCCTGCAAATACTGAGGACATGTGACTTTGTATAAATTTTGGCATCAACTCATTATTTAAAAAATGAAAAGGCAGCATTTTTGAGAAGGCTGCTGCTCCTATCTTTTAATGTTATTTTCATGATTTCTACAAGCTATAAAATATAACAGTATTTTAGAAAATAAATACATGGAAATGTATTATGTGGGCACAAATGTGTTGAAAACAATAAATTAATTTTCAGATGTACCTTTATATACTTTCCATTTTTAGGGTTAAAATACTGATTTAAATAGTTATACAATTTAATTGTATTTTATTTATTTGTTTATGTAATCAGTTCTTATGTTTATAGTATTTAAAGTAGCAATATTGTGAGAGAAAAAAAAACATTTAGAATGTGTCAGTGTGTTCACGTTGTGGTTTAAAGTTAAAATAGTTAATTAATTACAAATCAGGACATAGTTTAAGGACAAATATATAAATATGGGAAGTTTGTTTTGTTTTAAGCAGAGGAATGGGCAGTTTTTCACTGTCTGTTCGTGTTCCGGGTTTTCTATGTCCTGAGAATTTGCGAATTCTACTAAGGTGAAGCCTTGGCTCATGTATATTAATTAGACTACGTTGACGTTGATTGGTAAATTCTTTAGAGCGTCAAGTTGCGCAGCCTAATTAATATTTAAAAGCTGAGCTGGCACTAAAGTAGGATTGGTTAATTCTCCAGAAGTGCGCCGCCCAGGTAGCCTGCATCAGTAAATCAGTTACGACCACTGGGCGAGCATCCCGTTATGTAGTTAATATTCATGAGCCACTCCTTCGCTATAGTAGGATTGGTAAGTCCGTTGTTGAAGAGCGAAAGATGGGCAGACATACTGTTCCTCAAACCATGATCAGTTAATAAACTCTGTAACATTACAGAACGAGCTCGTTAAAATGGCGAGAGACTTTACTACAACAAGTCTGAGCAATATTGACCTCGCCTCTTTACGGGCAAGTACTTGCATTTTCTTCTTATTTCAGTATGTTTACTGTTTATTCAACAGCAGCGATGTTGAAGCGAGGCTTCGACCAAAGTTTTTTTTCCCTTCACAAATGTTTCAATAGCGATAACAGAAATAAACTTTACAGTAAGTATTATTTCAAAGTGAGACTAGTCGTTCAACTCGGCTGGCATTAGTCATTTACTTCTTTGAGAAATGAAACCTTAGTTTCAGTTAAAAACATATATTTACATTCCCTTAGTGTTTGCTTTACTTTCCTGTACTTTGTCTTTATGATCAGAAACTACACTGTCACAGCTATTAATATGTATTATAATAGTAAAAACATGGACTGTGTCCCATTTTTGTCATCAAACCTAGTGTGTTGTCTATCTACTGCAGACTGCAGTTTAGGTTATAATTATAATCTCATACCCTAGTGTGTTGCATAGATAGTATTTTTTTAAGCATCATTGACTCTTTGAGATGCCTACCTAGAATTATTTTTGGGTATCTTATTCTCAAGTCTAGCTGTCAACCTAGACATGTTTGGTCATGTCTCAAACCTAGTATACTGCCTACCTAGACAGCATTGTTGATATACTAGTCATTTACTTCTTTGAGAAATGAAACCTTAGTTTCAGTTTAAAACATATAAATATTTACATTCCCTTAGTATTTCATTTGCTTTCCTGTATTTTGTCTTTATAATCAGAAACTACACTGTCACAGCTGTTTATATGTATTATTAGAGTAAAATATGAGCTGTGTCCCATTTTTGCCATCAAACCTAGTGTGCTGTCTATCTACTGTCTATCTACCCAGTAAACTGACTACTTAGACAACATTTTTGGGCCTCATTGTCTCAAATCTAGTGAGCTGCCTACCTTGACAGCCTTTTTGGTTATTATAATTTTCTATTTCAAATCTGTACCATTTTCTTAATATTGCCTTTATTTAAAGTTTGCACACATGACTCAAAACAGAAATTGATAATGTTTTGCAGTGTATCTATATGTCCATATTCTTGTTTATTTCAGGATCCTGCAGGAATATTTGAGCTCATCGAGGTGGTGGGCAATGGGACCTATGGGCAGGTTTATAAGGTTTGTACTGGTGTATCTTTTCATTGCTTATATTTTTGGATATCTTTTCGACTTTTCAGAAATTCAGGGGTTTTACTTAATATTTGATTTGCTTATGTGACAGTTCTGTGCATGTAGCTCAACAGACTGAAAAAGTCCATCTTTTGTTTTTAATATCTCATAATATAATTGTTTGTGAGAAAATATTGTGCTAATGAAACCTGCATGTGCGGTTTTGCTCTTTCACACCCTTCGGGTGGAGTTCACTTCCTTTTGAAGATCATACGGTGTTTCACATAAATATCTAGAGTCTTTAAAGAAGCGTGATGAACACTGAAACATCCTATGCTGTGGGATGTGTTGACACATTCTCTAAGGGTGAAGACATGTGTGTTTGATTCAGGTCAGGGTGGATCTGTAGCAGAAGTCACTATGAGTACAACAGTATTCCCATTGTGGATCATCTTGAGAAATTAAAATGAGTGTGACGATTTCTTTTATTTGCCATGCATTGAATTCTTCTAAAATGCTGAAGTAAAAGCAGCACAGTGTTTTTTTAAGAGTTCACTTTTTCCCTGACATCCCAGAATTCAACCCCGAAAGACTTTTTAAGGAGAACTTTAAATGTACACATATTACAGCCCGAAGTGTGGCTTTCAGTATTTGACACTAATTCATGCGATTGTTATGAGTTTAGTTAAGTAGCATCATTGTAACTAATCTCCATTATGTTTGCTTATAAACAAGGAATAGGCTAGTAGATTGGATTTAGATCCATTTTGTAGACACACATTTATGTTGCCAAGTGTAAATGTATGTAAATGTGCACATATCCAATCTAATGGCAAAGCAATCGATAAAGACGCAGGAAGTGACTAAGTGTAAATAGTTTCTTACAATTTTTTCACTTTTTACAGTATATAATAATGTGATTTGTGATTTACTGTGATACACTATAAACAAAGATAACATGATAATACTCTGACACCAATTCTTAGTAGTCATTTGTACTTATTTAGAGTGTAGTTCTGCATTCAGTGGTGTATTACACACTCAAACACACCCTTGTTTCATCATTATTGTGTTTTCACTAAAGAAGCAACACTTCCAATCACTTTTGTAATGAGCTATGACTTTCACCACATTTTCAAAGATTCTTGTAGTAATGTGGTACTGAATGACAAGCTGGAAATGACGAAATAAGCAATTATGAGCAGAGTGAATACATCACATCTACTCAAGTGAGAGTTTAGTGTGTAATTTCTATGTTTTTAATTTAAATTGTTGCTTCTGCCCACCGCTGTATTTATGTTTGAAATGACCTAACTCTCACGTGACGTTCATTCCTCTGTTGTATACAAAGCGTACACTTTTTGCATGAACGCACCATTGTACTTACTTCACTCGTCAGCTCTGTGATGGGACAACTGGTAGCAGGAAGTGTTTTTTTTTTTAAATTAATAAAGTTTTAATTATCAATTTATTTTTGACACAAACCTATTGATTTGCTTCAGAAGACATTCATTGATTGACTGGAGTCGTGTGGATTACTTTTATGCTGCTTAAATATGACTTTGGTCCATCGAACAGCCAGCAGCATCATGGCACCATTTGCATTCATTGCATGTATAAACAGAGCTAAAATGTGCTTATAAAAATCTAAATTTCTGTTCTGCTGAAGAAGGAAAGACATGCACATCTGTGATGGCTTAAATGTGAGTAAATCACAAGATAATCTTTGGTTGAAGTCTTCAGTATGCAGTTTTATTAAAAAATGTAATTGAAAATTGTGCTTTAAAAATTGTTTGTGGGTTTGGCCCCCAGATAGCAAGCTAAAGGAGACTGTGGCAAGGAACCCAAAATGCCATAAGATGTTAGTTATTGGAGAAAAAACCTTGGGGGAAAACCATGCTCAGCTGGGGGAGCCAGTTCCCTTCTGGCTATACAGCATAGATAAAATGCCAGTATCAGTTAGCTAGATATAGTTCAATACAAGCCATGCATTAATTGAGTAAACTGGGTAGATTTTTGGTGGGCAATGTTAAAATCTAAAGGATATAAAATTATTTGTAAGATTAATGATTAAGTGTTTTCAAATCCATTCCGAATTGACCCTGGAAGTGCACGTAGATGCAGTGTCCTTTGTTATTTGGCTGATTGTTGCTAATATATTGTCTATGCAATCTATTTTAAGAGAAGTGATGAAAGCAGTAGTCAGAATTGTTTTACTTGCTGTTCAATTGAATTGATAGTAGATAGCAGTTTATTTGTTGTGTAGTCCATACTAAGATTGAGATGATGCAGGCAGTGGTCAGTGAGGTGTGCCTTGGTGTCTGTCTGGAAGCTTACAGTGGTTCATTTTCATTGCAGTCCATTGTAAAACTGTGTAGATGCCATTTAATATATTTTGAAGCAGAGTTGTAAAATATGAGAAGTGTTTCCAGTTCCGGCAGACCTGACTAATGCAACATAACTATGAGGTGAGTCTGTAGTCTAGCATTAATCCGAGTCCCGAAAAGTGCTGGGTATCATTAAAAAAATGTCGATATTGGTACCGATACCTTGACTTCGATACCGGTTCCTAAATTATACTTTTTCCAATACCAAATTTATGAAATCCGTTTTAACAAGATTTTGTAATTACCTCAAAAAACTCATCTCCTGAGGCTTCTGGTCTCCTCATGCCAGGGTGGGGGGGCTATAACATAAATGTGAAGAGTGAAAAAACAAAATAAGAAAGCTAAACTGTTAATTCAGCCGACCCTAAGGATAAGTACGGTTTAACAAGGTAACTAGTATAATGTGAGAGAAACTTGGATCAGTTACTGTCAACCTTAAAGCATTTTTAGCATTGATTTAGCTAACCATCTATAGCCATACATCCACACAATATCTCACGTTACGTAGGTCCCAGTTTATAGGACTATGTTACCGCGCACGGAAACGTTAATTTAACAAGTACACAAGCATGTATCACTACAAGTTAGCTGATTTTGTTTGCTGGTTTGTTTGCTAAATGTTAACCTTACCGTATCATGAGTCCCAGTCATAGAGCCGCTGCATTCATCAGTAGTTTTGGAGGAGGACTCGTGTGGTGGGCATGTTGGAGGAGGACTCGTGTGGTGGGCAGGTTCAAGGTAGTTGAGCGGATGACTGCACCGTCTCAGTCTTGCAGTCAAAGACGGAGCAACTTTCTGCTCTTAAGTTCATTCTGTGCACTGTCATGTGCTTCATCAGATTTGTCGTGTTGCTGGTCTTGGCAGCAATTATCTTGTCACAAATATTGCATTGCGCACTTTTGGCATCGAACTTTTGATATTTTCTACATCTTTTACATCTATGGGGGTTGAGAATCATACACACTACAGCCTCAAGTGTGAGCTGCGTCTCACTCGTAAACTAGTGTTTTTCCTTGATGCGTAAACATGTAAACTTTTAGATTTGGGCACTGCTACATGATTATCACTGACGTTGATGAGATTAACCCCTTAGGTATCGAAATTTGGTACTGAACGACAAGACATTTTTCAGTACGCGATTGTTTCGAGGCAATTCGGTCAGTGCCTAAAATGTATCAGACTCGATACCCAGCCGTAGTCCCCAACAATGTTAGGAAGGCTATTCCATAGTTCAGGTGCCAAATAGGAAAAGGATCTACCTCTTTTTGTGGATTTAAAAAATCTAGGTCCTATCAACAGGCTGGAATTTTTTGACTGCTGTGAACATGATGTATTAGGCTATAGCTCGATAGAAGGTCGCTTAAGTATTTAGGGGCTAAACCAGGGGTCGGCAACTCATGACCTAGAGGGGTAATCACTTGCACGCCAGCAACTGCGAGAGAGGAGTAGAATATTTTATGTATATGAAATTCCAATCTACACCATGATGTAATCCTCATGAGCACGCAGCACGTTTTCTTGAGCTGAATGGGAGGCTAAGCAAAAAGTTCAAATGTGACAAGACTGCAGTATACCAACTGACTCATGGAGTGCGTGCAAACCATTAGTGCATCACGAGCCAGCAGCATTTCACTTTCGGTTAACCACGCAAGTAAACGCGCCCGCTTTGCTTTGGTCACTCTGCGCAGATTACAGCCTACATTCCGTGTTTCATTTGTTTATTTTTGCGTTCAGAGCAACACATCATGTATTAAGGAAAACGCCACTATTAATTCTTGAGATTTCCAACCTAGCAACAGGTACACCCTCCGTAAACCATGGTCACTCTCAAAATGATATTAAGATTAAAACAGGAAATATAAACCCACATTGTGGGATTCAAAAATCTTCAAGTCGATTTGAAATATCAAGTTTACATTACATTTGCATTTACATTTATTCATTTGGCAGACGCTTTTATCCAAAGCGACTTACAAAAGAGGAAAAACATAAGCGAATCATCTTAAGGAGACAGTGTTACGAAAAGCACCATACTACAAAGTTTCACTATCATCAGAATAGTATACAAAACCGATTTAAGTGCAACAAGAATTGTTAATTATTAAACCTGGAAATAATGTTTTAGGATTTTGCAGGTGCGATTCACTGAAAAGGGCTAAATAGTTGATCGGCCATTTAAAGCTTATTAGCAGAATTTTTAAATTTATTTGAAACCCAACAGGCAGCCAATGTAGTGACAATAAAATTGGGCTGATATGATCATATTTCTTGGTTCTAGTTTACACTCTAGCTGCTGCATCATGAATGCATGAGATAGCTTTTCGGCATTAGAAACAGAGAGAATGTTTTTCAGAGACAGATTGCTATCAAACATAGCACCCAAGTTCTAAAGTGTAGAAGATGAAGTAAAATTACATCCAGTAACGGTAGGTCCTGAATCTCTGTGGCCATTAAAAATCCCAAGGCACTTCTAGTAAAGAGTAGGGGCATAACCCCGGTGTCCTGGCCAAATTCCCCCCAGTGGCCCTTCTCAATCATGTCCTCCTAATAATCACCATCCATATTAACCCTCTGGGGTCTGAGGGTGATTTGGGCCCTGGAGAAGTTTTGACATGCCTTGACATTTGTGCTTTTTTCATTTGCTTAAAAACACATTAATGGCTAAAGTGTGATAACACTGTATTCAGCACAAACTGGGCTACAATAATATGTGAACAACATGTGTGTACATGTTTGTATTTTTGAGAAAATAACATTTATGCATGTTTTTTTTAAAAAAAAAATGTTTAAGTCATTGAAATAAGGCCATATAACACATACTAAACATTTGTCCACAAGCCTTTTGAGAACTGGATCTTGTAAACTAGAGTTTTTGCTACAAAATAATGTGAAAACCATCCTGATCACTCATTCATACAAAACAATATAGTAATTGAACTTTTGTAAGACACTTTTAGTGTTAGAAAGTTCATATGCGAGGAGGCGTGAACTATCATGAATATGGATGTGACCTGAGGAGACAAAAGACCCCTCAATTCCGAGGATTGTATCCTCGGCTGGATCAAGTCTTTCTTCAAAATACAAACGTTCATCTTAGTCCCGCTAAGGAAAATTGTAACTCTTCATCACTATCCAGGAGTTTCCTCACTTGTGTATCGTGCTGTCTTTCAAACGTGCAGAAAAGTGAACAAACTTGTTTTTAAGGCACAGTCTGGGGCGTTTACCATTTGATTTGATCGTCTCAGTACATTAGCGTATGAATAGCGCGCTCTGCTGGTGGGTAGGATCACATTAGAGATAATAAGCTGAGCCAGTAAAAACTGAACATCGCTTTGTTTCATACAGATTACATTGCAGGAGAATATTTGTTTTAAATTTGAATTGTTTTATTTAAAAGTAGACATGTCAAGCTTTCTTTAGACATATGTTTCATGTTTGTGTGATTAGTATTCACTGAGTTTCAGTTTTGTGACGTGTTTCTGAAATATGCTCATGAACACCGAGACTGCTGAAAGCTCACCCTTTTTATTTTCTTTATTTTACAAAAGCACAAGGTTTTGTTGTTATTGTGAGTGTACACAAATAAAAGTAGACCCTTTAAAGTCTCCAATGATGTCTTACACTCACACACATCTGTATGCCCCAAAATGACGGAGTATTTTATGTTGTTTCCGTGTAATGACGCCGCCGTGTCTGTTGACCCCAGAGGGTTAATTGGCTCTATAACTCTACTCTCTGCACCAATAGCTGGTGTGTGGTGAGTGTACTGTTGCTTTATGGCTGATGTCGCATCATTCAGGTGGATGCTGTACACTGGTGTTGGTTGAGGAGAGTCCCCTTTTCACTGTGTATAGCGCTTTAAGTGTAGTGTCAGAAAAAGCGCTATATAAATGTAACATTAATTTATTCATTCATTCATCTATCAAGAGACACACTTTGTTCTAGCATCTTATGATATGAGGTTTTTGGTCTAAAAATTTATACCTCTCTTTTGTCAGAATTGAGTAGAATAATTTTTTTTTAGCTATCCGGTGTTTGGTGTCATTGATACACTTTGTTATCTTGGAGAATGGAGAAATTTCACCAGGTCTTGAGGAACTATAAAGCTGAATATCATCGACGTAACAGTGAAAACTAATTCCATGGTTCCTGATAATATCTTCCAAGGGAAGCATATACAAGGACAAAGGCAAAGGGCCTTACACTGAGCCATGCAGCACTTCTTACTTGTGCTTGATCTTTCAATTCCTCATTTACACAAACAAAAGTGAGAGCAGGATAAATAGGACCTAAACCATGCTAATGCCTGTCAACAAATGCCAACATAATTCTCAAGCCTATCCAAGAGAATGTCATGATTTATGGTCTCAAAGGCAACACTATGATCTAAAAGCAAAGAGATAAAAGAGAAAAGAGATGCAGCTCTGGTTATTTGCTACTCTGATAAGAGCAGAATCTTTACTATGATTGGGCCTAAATCCTGAAATAAAATTCTTTACTGATACCATTTCTCTGTAAAAATGTACAGAGTTGGGAGGAACTTTTCTAGTTTTTAAATATAAATGTTTGTATAATTAGGCTGCATGAATCCCATGTATAATTAGGATGTCACCCTTATCAGACATGATTCATAAGGATATATAGACACTAAGCTCAGCCCTTTAACAGTGTAAAGTAGGGCTGCAGCAACGAATCGATACAATCAATCGATAATGGAAATCAGTGACAATACATTTAATTATTGATTAGTTTGATATATGCCGCGAGCATGGAGAAGCTCTCATTGGTGTCATGCTGATGTCTCGGAGGTCAAAGTGTGCGGTTTAAAGTGTTTTAGATTATTTCTCATCATGTGAGCACATGTAATACAATGAGCACCGGATGAGACTTTTCAGCGTGAGAGTGAATCTGCACTGCGTTTACAGATGATTGTACTATATTAAACACTATAATGCTGAATATAATGTATATTAATGCTAAGTGTCCTGATATTTGATCGTTCCGATGGTGCCATATGTAATGTCTAATTCCACCAGTAAATGTATACCATGGTAAACATTATTTTATTGGATAAACATACACATATTTTTTAAAAAAATAGTTTAGGAAACCTAATCAGTGACAATACTATTTTAAAACCTACAATATTCATTTAAAATACTTCAAATGTATGTAATCAGTGACAGTGTATAAGCATATGTATGTAACATTGTTATGTATTTTTCAGCTGGGTAGAATTATTAATATTTCTATTCTGGGGTCACCATTGCCCTCTGCTGGGCTGATTTTTTTTTTTTTTTTTTGTCCCACTCCATCCCCGATGAATCATTTTACTCAATGAACAGTACTTTTTGTTCAACAAAGTTTTACAAGTAATGAAAGGAACTGTTTTGCATATGTACTGAAAGTAATAATAATAATAAATTCAAACTTAACTTTTCATGATTCTGGCTTTGTTAAAAGTTTTGTGAGAGTATAGAATCATGAATTCAGTATTATAAAATGTATTTTCTTATCTGATTAATCGAATAAATAAGGAATAATTGATGACAGACTGTTGAATTATTGAAAAACATTGCACATCTGAGGTGGTGAACCTTCGTTGCTAGTTCGTAAACATCCCTTTAGAACTAGCTGCTTCACTGGAGCACTTACTGGAGTAATAATGAAGTGTGTTTGAGCGTGTGTGTGTGTGCGAGTTTATTTTTGAGGGATCGAAAGAGAGAAATTCATAAACTGAGAGAGATCGCTTCTGGGATTACCTTTGCAGCTCTTATCAGAGGTAACATCACTTCAAAATCGCCAAGATGTAAGTTTAAGCACTTCTCAGCAGCTGTAAGTGTCACCATTTTTGTATATAGCTTCTCCGACGTTATCCTTAACAACTTTTTTCAACCCTACTGAGATGGTATGTGGTGTGTGTGTGCTGACATGATGGTTTTCCGCAAGTATGTGTGTGCATAATGTATGTGTATCCACGTGTGTGTGTGAGAGCTTTAGAGGGGTGGATGGGGAGCACGAGGGTGTTTCCCACAGAAATTTCAGATAATATAGAAACTGTTGTATTGATCAAGTGTATCTAGCTCTGATACAGCTCAAGCCTTCGTTGCTAGTTCAAAAACATCACTTTAGAACTAGCAACGGAGGATGCGCTGCTTTTTGACATTGGAGTAACAAGGTTTTGTGTGTGTGTGTGTGTGTGTGTGCATGTGAGAAAAATGGAGAGATTGTGTGTGGAATGATTAAAGTGGCTCTTGTCAGGAATAACATCGCTTCAAATAGCCAAAGTGTAAGTTTAAGTCTCAGCAGCGGCGAGTGTCGACATTCTTGTACAGCTTTTCTATTGCTAAACAACTGTTTACAATCCCAGTGAGTCGCGGGGGTGTGCTGATTTTGCTCCAGAGAGAGTTTGTGAGAGAGAGAAAATGGGGGGGAGGGGTAGCGCGGTGCTTTCCATTATAGCTATGATAGGGTGAAATACATTGAACATAAAAAGTTTCACATATTAAAAGTTATTTCGGATAAGAGAAGCTGTTGCATTTATCAATTTGCAGGGTGAGGCTCTATTTGTTGGTCACAACTCGAGTCTCAATGTGTGTGTGAGATGAGAGCGAAAGAGAGAGAGAGAAGGAGAAGGAGCCCAAGGATGCTTTTCAATCGAAATTGAAATAAATTTAAGGATATTATAGACTTTGTTTGTCATTCTTTGAAATAACTGAAATAATTTGGCAAAGTGATATGGAACCGATATGCGGTCAAGTCCTTGAACTACTTCATAGCTGTGCGTTTACTTGAAAAATAATTGCACGTTCATTATCATTCAATAATGAACAATATACAAAATGTATATTAGAAAAATCATTAGAAGATATGTTAAGCATTTCTTGGTTTTAAATTGGCAGCACAAAGTTTCAACCTATCCCTCAGAAGGTGTAATGACAGTTTAGCAGCTGCTAAACTAGCCAGCTTCCTCTTTTCATACTTCCTCTCTGAGATCAAATGGATATATATAGAGAGAGAGATTTTCACAGCATTGGAATGTTTTTACATGATTTATTTGAGCACTATGTCAGGCCAAATTGAAGTTTTCTTTTTGCATTCTAGTCCCATCCACTATTCAGTTTTCACCGTCGTGCAGTTTTCTTTCTGTTTTTTTTTAGACAGCACATCCTGTTTATGTCCTAGACTTTTAATACAATGTGGTGCTTCACAGATATCCTGAAGACCACCAGGAAATCCCCTCAGACACAAATATCATCTGAAACCACATCTACACTTATGCCTACAGCTCAAAGAACTGCTTTTGCTCTTGTAATGTATATTTAATCCATACATTTCAGAAGGTAACATGTGAATTCCCTTATTAAATGTTTAAATAGATGTTTACATTTTCTACAGAAAATTTGAATGGTGTTTGCACGTGCAGTACTCAACCCGCAATGCTAGGATGTTCTGAGTGGTTGCCAGGGCGTTGCTATGTGGTTGCTAAGGTGTTCTGAGTGGCTTACATTGTGTTTTCATGTGGTTTCTAAGGTTTTTGGGTGATTGCCAGGTGGTTGCTTACTGGCCCAAGTAAAATGGGTACACCCACCTGGTCTCTATGTTATTCTGGTGTCTATATGGCTCAGGGCCCTCCTTCAGTGTAAGTGTATGAGATTGATTTATTTATTGCCGCTATCATTATGTCATTGACATTGAATTGTTCTGGGCAGTAAACTTGTTTTAAAGTGGCAGTGTCATCTGGAATATGCGTCCAAGTCATGACACAGCAGCTCACAGTGTTCAAACACTGCTCTCTAAACACTGCCGGATACATGAATTGTATCATTGTTGGTGTTGAGTTGTCCTCAAGCTGACCCGACCCATTTGCACTGAACTCCAGCATGAAGAAGTGGGAGCCGCCCAGTGTAAGAGCTCCAAGTGTGTCATGGCTCTGGTCTGCTGTAGTTTGATCATCTGCATCTGCAAAAGCATTTAACTCTTTCTACTAGGGCTGCACGTTTTCAATTTTTTCATTAACCGTTAACCGAGGCCCTTAACGGTTAATACTCGGTTAACCATAGTGTGCGCCAGGGATGGAAATTAACTTTTTTGTCCACCGGCCACTGTGGATTTCAAAATCTACCAGCCACTCAATGTTTTTACCAGCCACTTTCTTGTTTTTAACCGACAATGTGTAACTGCATGTGAAAATTAATACTACAAGATCTACAATACTTAAGCCGTTTATTTAATCTCAAGTCTCAATGAAATACTGGCATTTTCTCTTTCTCTCTTATAGCCTACACACACAATCCATGAACTGATATTCATTTCAGTTCGCATACGAGGAAAACACAATGTTACAGACGTGAGCGCTCTGAAAGCGGCACTGAAAGATGCTTTAAAACTTCCACAGAGACATCAAACAGAAAGCACAAAACCTTTCTTTAAAGTGAATTTCGTTTTGTATTAATTGTGTCTTAATTTTACTCAATGTTTCATCAACCAATTGCCTGGATTTAATAAATAAGAATTAAATATAGCAGACGATATAATCACAAGCGGAGGCGCCGGAGCGTGAACTGGAGCTCGTCTCATAAATGAACCGAAACTTGCCTCACAAATAATTCAAAACTAAAGAAAACAGACACAGACTGCTCTCTGCTTATGTAATCCGTAAGAAATGTGCATTTCTCTCTAGTGCGTTACTGCGAAGACCGCGAGTCAGCATCGTCAACTTCATCTTTGCAAATGACACGGACAAAGAAAAGACTTGTTTATTAATAAATAATTCAAATATCTCCTTGCTATATTTTACATATTCATAATCATTACTTTTGCCGGTTCTTTGTGACAGATTTTAGGAGCTTTATTGGCAGCGCCACGCCGCCACCCTTACATGAGCGCGTCACCGCACCCACCAGAATAACCCTGTTTTTTGTTAAGGATTTGATTTCATATTAGAAAACTGGTCAAGACTACTTCTTGTGGACATTACAAATGTCTGGGAGCGCTCTGGCAGTCTCTAGTGGTGCAAAAATGTATTACAACTAAATTCAATGCACGCCATTGACGCCACTTAACCGAGCAAAATGTTTCACTCGGTTACGCAATTTTTAACGGTTAATCGGTTAATCGGTTAACCATGGACACCCCTACTTTCTACACATGTAAAGCTGTTCCATCGTGCTTCACTTTTTAGTAATTGCCACTTTCCATGAATAGAGTACAAATTGGTGCACCATTACTTTTTAAACAACAGAAGCACAAATCGCATGCGCTTTAGAGAGGGCTATACTTAGATTTGCTATTATCTAATGCCAAATTAACCCAGTAGCTAGGTTGCTAGCTAAACTCATCAAAGGTCTTGGACTTCATACTGACATCTAAAAATATCCTGTTCAGTCAAACATGATTAATTCTGCAAACAACAGGAGGCGTCACTGAGATAAAGGAGATAAAGAGAGTTTATTCGGCTGGTCATGTGATCTCAACAGGGCAACACCATGAAAGGGGAACTCCCTTATGTAAACTTTTTTCTAGACCACTGATATGACTGTTAATTGTTTATTGCAAAATAATACTAGTGATCATAATAATAAATATAAAAATGGATCTCTTGCAAACATCCTACAGAGTAACTCTTTCTTTTGGCAGTAAAGCATGGGCAAAACATGACTTATTTTTGGTCAAAAGGAGTTATTTACTAGTTTGTAGTTTTAACACCTTCAACATGAGAGCAGCTGTTTAATGTAATTTTATGTTTGTTTGGTTTTGAGAAATTATATCTAAGCAGTGGCAATAATATTTTTTTCTTGGTCCAAATTGTTCAGCCCTGTAATGATAATAAAAAAATTACTTAAGTACTTTTCCCTTAGTAACTTTCGAGGTAAGAACTCAATCGAGGAACGGAACAACCTTGGAGACTTTTCCTTTTTGCGTTCCGACTCAGAAATAACCTTGTAGTGACTTCATCTATCAACCATTTTTCTTGTGACTTTATCAAGTGCGATTAAATAGCAATGACGGAGGAAGTTGTTTTACACAAGCTTTGATTGCATCGGAAAATGCAGGCAGCTGCCTAATCAGTTAATGGTTTAAACGACTGCGTTTTTGGTTGAATGGAACTCTCTGAACAGTTTAAAAAGCACCTTATTGCACCCTACGCTTATCCATCCTCATACAGCCTTCTAAGGCAGTTTCCATTTTTCTGACGCAGCCTGTGTTTTCAGGTCAATGTTTAAACTGGCCGCGTGGGGTGTCCCTGCAGCCGGAGTGAGAGATGAGATGATGTGGTGAAAGCGCTCTTTAACCACGCAGCACACGCTGAACTTAGCAGACAACAAGTTGAAAGCACTACAAACCTAATTATCAATGCAATAAATGCTTTTGTGTCTCAATATAAATTACTGTATCGAAAAACGTACTCATTGACTTAAAAATACATCTTGATGCAAGTTATCATACAGTAACAGGCATGCAATATTTTCCTCATGTAAACTAGATTTCATGATGGTTTAGATTTCAGTTACCCTTCACTCTCAATAAACATCTGATTATTTATATCTGTCATCCCAGGAAAAATTTTGATGTAGTAATCCAGAAATCACTTTACTTTCTTTATACTCACACATATTAGTACAGATGTGGTGAAAACTCAAAGCATGTCTCTCAATGAAGTTACACTCACACACACTTACATAAGTGAAACGGGTGATCCTCTTTGGATACTGTATGTTATTTCTGTTAAGGGAGTTGTAAAATTAGCGCAATCCTATGAGTAGCAGGCTAGCAGCTATTAGTGCAATTCTCTGGGTAGCAGGCTAGCAGCTAAAACGTAGTTTACTGCGGCTGCAGACTCCTTCTGTTTCTCAAAGCTATTTGAATGTGACATACATGTTTGACCAATCCAAGTCTGCAGCACCTCCTACATTCCCTCTACACCCCCAAAAGTATTTACTCTGAAGTAGGAGCTAAAAATCCCCCTAAAATGGTTCAGAAGAATTATAGATCCTCAAGTTCGGGACAACTACTTTTTGTTGCTTTCGGAGGAAAATACCTAAATTGGGTTTTCCACCGCCTGTGGAAAAGGGCCTAATGTTCTCAAATGACAGAACAATTGCCCTAGGCTGGAGTCTTATATTAGTGTACATTATTTTAAACAGATTTGTCAAAAGTAGATAAAATTACTTACACTTTTTAATAAAACCCTAATTATTTTCATGAAGATCACAAATATCTTGATTGCCAAAATATATTGTTGTACAATTCTTATAGGAAAAATAATTGTTCTGAGTGCTATGGCTTAAACCAGAGGCCACATCAAACATCGAGTGCCAAAACACACACACATGCAAACACACACGTTTGTGCGGCTATCCTTATGAGCACTCTTCATAGACATAATTATTTGTATACTGTTGAACTATATATTATCTCCCCTAACCCTAAACCTACCCCTAAACCTAACCCTCACAAAAAACTTTCTGCATTATTTCATTTTCAATAAAACATAGTTTAGTATGTTTAAGTGATTTGAATTATGGGGACACTAGAAGTGTCCTCATAAACCACATTTATGGTATAATACCCTTGTAATTACCATTTAGTGACCTTAAAAAATATCCTTGTAAACCACCCAAACCCATACGCACGCACACAATAAATAAAACATATAAAGACATTGCAGTCAGGCAAAACATTAAAATGATATTACATAGACTGCAAAAGAAATTTGTTGGCTAGTAATGCTCATGTGAAATGTGAAAAAGCTGCTCATCATGTACAATATTGTTATTTCCAACTCAAAATAGAAAATAGAATAGACAAATCATATTTCCTGAGTAAAAAAAAAAAAAAAATCCCCAATTTGATCACAATGAGCTTTGCCACTCTCTACTTCTCTGATGCAAAGATTCACCCATAAGACTTGTGTGACACAAAATTAAAAGTCAAACATCCATAGTTTTAAAGCCCATTCACACTAACAATTATATTGTAGGTTGCCAGGTTGCTGAACTGTATATATGTCACTAGCAGTGGAGTGCAGTGCATAAACTGGGTACCCCTTCAACCCCTACCTTTATGAAAATAGTTCATGTTCGCCACTGATAATTTTCACAAATGCTAATGAGCTTTGCGGAAAATTGTCCATTGTTGCCAAAGGTTCACCGGTGAAGACCTCCAAACTTCTGGCAAAAATTTGCAGTGAATCAAAAGCTCATTTGCATGTGAAAATAACAAACGGCAAATTTGCTGCAAATCTGAGACTAGTTTAGATTTTTGTAAGGGTTGTTCTGCTTCTTATATAACTTTTTAATCAGAAGCCGCTGACACTGTGATCATGACAGCAAAGCCTCTTTCACTGGGATTACAATTGCGCACAGTGCAGGAAAGTTGTCAAACAGTCCATTTGTTTAAAGAAAATAATGTCATTCAGATTAGTTGCCATTAACTCGTCCATGGGTATTAAGACTGCTTGCTTTGTCTGTAGCTGACACATGTTGCACTGTTCACTCTCAGACTTGAGTAGAGACACAAACGCAGCCGTAGGTAGGGAAACTTTCCTCGTTCAATGTGTACCCTTTCTTCTTAAAGCTATGAAGTTGCAGACTCCTGACAGCCAGCACCCAAGGATTGCAGAACCCTTCAAAATGTCCTGTGAAGGGTGAAGCAGTAACATTGCGCACGAAAATGAGTTGTATTGATTGCTACAATGGACCACTTACACTCATCAAAGAGTAGAAACAATGTTAAAATATTTGATTTAGTCTACTATAAGTTTTACATTTCTGTATTTTAATGAATTTATTTATTAAATGTATGTAAACTAAGCAAGAAAAAGAAACGTCCTCTCATATCCAACTGCTTTTATTTTCATCAGACTTAACATGTGCAAATATTTGTATGAACATAAAAAGATTCAACAACTAAGACATAAACTGAACAAGTTTCACAGACATGTGACAAACAGAATAGAATAATGTGTCCCTGAAACAAAAGGGGGGTCAAAATAAAAAATCAGCTGCATTAAGTGCTGCAGTGCATCTCCTCCTCATGGACTGCACAGATTTGCCAGTTCTTGCTGTGAGATGTTACCCCACTCTTCCACCAAGGCACTTGCAAGTTCCCGGACATTTCTGGGGGGAATGGCCCTAGCCCTCACCCTCTGATCCAACAGGTCCCAGACATGCTCAATGGGATTGAGATCTGGGCTCTTCACTGGCCATGGCAGAACACTGATATTCCTGTCTTGCAGGAAATCTCGCACAGAATGAGCAGTGTGACTGGTGGCATTGTCATGCCAGGATGAGCCTGCAGGAAGGGGACCACATGAGGGAGGAGGATGTCTTCACTGTAACACACCATGTTGAGATTGCCTGCAACGACAACAAACTTAGTCTGTAACACACCGACCCAGACCATGAATGACCCTTCATCTCCAAATCGATCCCGCTCCAAAGTACAGGCCTCAGTGTAACGCTCAATCCTTCGACGATAAACGAGAGTCTGACCATCACCCCTGGGGAGACAAAACTGCGACTCGTCAGTGAAGAGCACTTTTGGCCAGTTCTGTCTGGTCCAGTGAAGGTGTGTTTGTGCCCATAGGCAACGTTGTTGCCGGTGATTTCTGGTAAGACAGAAATACAATACCTTACAACAGGCCTACAATACCTCAGTCCAGCTTCTCTCAGCCTATTGCAGACATTCTGAGCACTGATGGAAGGATTGTGCATTCCTGGTGTTACACGGGCAGTTGTTATTGCCATCCTGTAACTGTCCTCCATGTGTGATATTCGGATGTACCGATCCTGTGCAGGTGTTGTTACACATGGTCTGCCACCGCGAGAATGATTAGCTTCCTGTCTCCCTGCAGTGCTGTCTTCGGCGTCTCACAGTACGGACATTGCATATAACTGAGCACATGCATTATACACTGATCACGGATCAATCCTTGTATGCAACAGTACAAGTGCACTTTGACTCAAATATTGGCCCACATGTTCCTTTAACTCATGCAAGTAACTGAAAGATGATGAGTATAGTTTCTCCATCCTTCTTGCAACATGTGCTTTCAGCAACACCACACAACTCACACCTCCCATTTTACCATGAAACAGTTGTGTCTGATTCGGTGTAGAAATTTATGAATGTCACATTTCTAGTGAAACTGGAGCTTGAAATCTCAAGAGGAATTGTGTCATTTTTATATGGCTCTGTGTTTAAAAAGACTTTTGAAACTGCTGTGACTTTTCAATCATGATGCAAGCTATATTTTAGATGAACAAACATGCTGTACCTCTCTGGGATCATGTATCATTTCCTCTATAATTGCCCAAAGAATGATAGTTTTTCCCACAATAAATACACCAACCGTTATTATTATTAGGATTATTATTATTATTAGGAACACCTGTTCAATTTCTCATTAATGCAATTATCTAATCAACCAATCACATGGCAGTTGCTTCAATGCATTTAGGGGTGTGGTCCTGGTCAAGACAATCTCCTGAACTCCAAACTGAATGTCAGAATAGGAAAGAAAGGTGATTTAAGCAATTTTGAGCGTGGCCTGGTTGTTGGTGCCAGACGGGCCGGTCTGAGTATTTCACAATCTGCTCAGTTACTGGGATTTTCACGCACAACCATTTCTAGGGTTTACAAAGAATGGTGTGAAAAGGGAAAAACATCCAGTATGCGGCAGTCCTGTGGGCAAAAATGCCTTGTTGATGCTAGAGGTCAGAGGAGAATGGGTCGACTGATTCAAGCTGATAGAAGAGCAACTTTGACTGAAGTAACCACTCGTTACAACCGAGGTATGCAGCAAAGCATTTGTGAAGCCACAACACGCACAACCTTGAGGCGGATGGGCTACAACAGCAGAAGACCCCACCGGGTACCACTCATCTCCACTACAAATAGGAAAAAGAGGCTACAATTTGCAAGAGCTCACCAAAATTGGACAGCTGAAGACTGGAAAAATGTTGCCTGGTCTGATGAGTCTCGATTTCTGTTGAGACATTCAGATGGTAGAGTCAGAATTTGGCGTAAACAGAATGAAAACATGGATCCATCATGCCTTGTTACCACTGTGCAGGCTGGTGGTGGTGGTGTAATGGTGTGGGGGATGTTTTCTTGGCACACTTTAGGCCCCTTAGTGCCAATTGGGCATCGTTTAAATGCCACGGCCTACCTGAGCATTGTTTCTGACCATGTCCATTCCTTTATGGCCACCATGTACCCATCCTCTGATGGCTACTTCCAGCAGGATAATGCACCATGTCACAAAGCTCGAATCATTTCAAATTGGTTTCTTGAACATGACAATGAGTTCACTGTACTAAAATGGCCCCCACAGTCACCAGATCTCAACCCAATAGAGCATCTTTGGGATGTGGTGGAACGGGAGCTTCGTGCCCTGGATGTGCATCCCACAAATCTCCATCAACTGCAAGATGCTATCCTATCAATATGGGCCAACATTTCTAAAGAATGCTTTCAGCACCTTGTTGAATCAATGCCACGTAGAATTAAGGCAGTTCTGAAGGTGAAAGGGGGTCAAACACAGTATTAGTATGGTGTTCCTTATAATCCTTTAGGTGAGTGTATATTAAAGGAATAGTTCACCCAAAAATAATGTACATTCAAGTCATTCCAAACTTTCTTTCTTCTGTGGAACACAAAAGGAGATAGTTAGCAGAATGTCTAAGCTGCTCTTTCCCTGGCCACCTTTCACTTTTCATTGTAATTTTGTATTTTTCTGAATTTCAGTCATTCAGAATTTTCATTTTAGGGTGAACTATGCCTTTAATTATATTCCCAAATCTAGTATCCATACACTAGTATCCATACACCACACTGTTCAAATTGGTGTGCAATTGTTTCCTCAAAGATCAATTTCTACTGGATCTAACCAAAACAAATGACTTTTGGTTGTGTAAAAAAGTAGTCAGGTTGGTTTACTGTAGTTATGCTGAATAATATTTTTGATAGGAATAAAACCAGATTACAGGTGCTGGTCATATAATTAGAATATTATCAAAAAGTTGATTTATTTCAGTAATTCCATTCAAAAAGTGAAACTTGTATAATGTATACATTCATTCCACACAGACTGATATATTTCAAGTGTTCATTCCTTTTAATTTTGATGATTATAACTGACAACTAATGAAAACCCCAAAATCAGTATCTCAGAAAATTAGAATATTGTGAAAAGGTTCAATATTGAAGACACCTGGTGCCACACTCTAATCAGCTAATTAACTCAAAACACCTGCAAAGGCCTTTAAATGGTCTCTCAGTCTAGTTCTGTAGGCTACACAATCATGGGGAAGACTGCTGACTTGACAGCTGTCCAAAAGACGACCATTGACATCTTGCACAAGGAGGGCAAGACACAAAAGATCATTGCTAAAGAGGCTGGCTGTTCACAGAGCTCTGTGTCCAAGCACATTAATAGAGAGGCGAAGGGAAGAAAAAGATGGGGTAGAAAAAAGTGTACAAGCAATAGGGATAACCGCACCCTGGAGAGGATTGTGAAACAAAACCCATTCAAAAATGTGGGGGGTGATTCACAAAGAGTGGACTGCAGCTGGAGTCAGTGCTTCAAGAACCACCACGCACAGACGTATGCAAGACATGGGTTTCAGCTGTCGCATTCCTTGTGTCAAGCCACTCTTGAACAAGACACAGCGTCAGAAGCGTCTCGCCTGGGCTAAAGACAAAAAGGATGGGACTGCTGCTGAGTGATCCAAAGTTATGTTCTCTGATGAAAGTCAATTTTGCATTTCCTTTGGAAATCATGATGCAAGCTATATTTTAGATGAACAAACATGCTGTACCTCTCTGGGATCATGTATCATTTCCTCTATAATTGCCCAAAGAATGATGGTTTTTCCCACAATAAATACACCAACCGTATCTACAGATATAGACATATTAAAGGAATAGTTCACCCAAAAATAATGTACTTGCACGTTGCTTGAAGTCCAGTGTAAAGTTTCCACAGTCAGTGATGGTTTTGGCTGCCATGTCATCTGCATTTTCCAACAGGACTTGGCACCTGCACACAGTGCCAAAGCTACCAGTACCTGGTTTAAGGACCATGGTATCCCTGTTCTTAATTGTCCAGCAAACGCGCCTGACCTTAACCCTATAGAAAATCTATGGGGTATTGTGAAGAGGAAGATGCGATACGCCAGACTCACAATGCAGAAGAGCTGAAGGCCACTATCAGAGCAACCTGGGCTCTCATAACACCTGAGCAGTGCCACAGACTGATCGACTCCATGCCACGCCGCATTGCTGCAGTAATTCAGGCAAAAGGAGCCCCAACTAAGTATTGAGTGCTGTACATGCTCATACTTTTCATGTTCATACTTTTCAGTTGGCCAACATTTCTAAAAATCCTTTTTTTGTATTGGTCTTACGTAATATTTTAATTTTCTGAGATACTGAATTTGGGATTTTCATTAGTTGTCAGTTTTAATCATCACAATTAAATGAAATAAACATTTGAAATATATCAGTCTGTGTGTAATGATTGAATATAATATCCAAGTTTCACTTTTTGAATGGAATTACTGAAATAAATCAACTTTTTGATGATATTCTAATTATATGACCAGCACCTGTATATTTAGATGATGCCACTTGAAGTACGTTTTTTTTTTAAGTTACCTTCAAAAACATTTTTACAGTGTACCCAATATATGTGAAATTTCATTGTACAATTTCACCAATTTCAATACCACAGAATAAATCGAATTTGTTAGTTAAGGAAACATTATTTCAAGATCTCAAGCAATTATTCAGGACAAGCAAACAGTTAGAACAAAGAAACAAAATATAATCAGCAGAACATACAGGTGAAACTCGAAAAATTAGAATATCGTGCAAAAGTTCATTAATTTCAGTAATTCAACTTAAAAGGTGAAACTAATATATTATATAGACTCATTACAAGCAAAGTAAGATATTTCAAGCCTTTATTTGATATAATTTTTATGATTATGGCTTACAGCTTATGAAAACCCCAAATTCAGAATCTCAGAAAATTAGAATATTGTGAAAAGGTTCAGTATTGTAGGCTCAAAGTGTCACACTCTAAACAGCTAATTAATCCAAAACACCTGCAAAGGGTTCCTGAGCCTTTAAATGGTCTCTCAGTCTGGTTCAGTTGAATTCACAATCATGGGGAAGACTGCTGACCTGACATTTGTGCAGAAAACCATCATTGACACCCTCCACAAGGAGGGAAAGCCTCAAAAGGTAATTGCAAAAGAAGTTGGATGTTCTCAAAGTGCTGTATCAAAGCACATTAATAGAAAGTTAAGTGGAAGGGAAAAGTGTGGAAGAAAAAGGTGCACCAGCAGCAGGGATGACCGTAGCCTGGAGAGGATTGTCAGGAAAAGGCCATTCAAATGTGTGGGGGAGTTTTACAAGGAGTGGACTGAGGCTGGAGTTACTGCATCAAGAGCCACCACACACAGACGGGTCCTGGACATGGGCTTCAAATTCCTCTTGTCAAGCCGCTCCTGAACAACAAACAACGTCAGAAGCGTCTCAAGCGCTCTCAAATTCCAAATTTGAGAGCAAATTTTGCATCTCATTTGGAAACCAAGGTCCCAGAATCTGGAGGAAGAATGGAGAGGCACACAATCCAAGATGCTTGAAGTCCAGTGTGAAGTTTCCACAGTCTGTGTTGGTTTGGGAACCATGTCATCGGCTGGTGTTGGTCCACTGTGCTTTATTAAGTCCAGAGTCAACGCAGCCGTCTACCGGGACATTTTAGAGCACTTCATGCTTCCTTCAGCAGACAAGCTTTATGGAGATGCTGACTTCATTTTCCAGCAGGACTTGGCACCTGCCCACACTGCCAAAAGTACCAAAACCTGGTTCAATGACCATGGTGTTACTGTGCTTGATTGGCCAGCAAACTCGCCTGACCTTAACCCTATAGAGAATCTATGGGGCATTGCCAAGAGAAAGATGAGAGACATGAGACCAAACAATGCAGAAGAGCTGAAGGTCGCTATTGAAGCATCTTGGTCTTCCATAACACCTCAGCAGTGCCACAGGCTGATAGCATCCATGCCACGCCGCATTGAGGCAGTAATTAATGCAAAAGGGGCCCAAACCAAGTACTTAGTACATATGCATGATTATACTTTTCAGAGGGCCGACATTTCTGTATTTAAAATCCTTTTTTTTTTATTGATTTCATGTAATATTCTAATTTTCTGAGATTCTGAATTTGGGGTTTTCATAAGCTGTAAGCCATAATCATAAAAATTATATCAAATAAAGGCTTGAAATATCTTACTTTGCTTGTAATGAGTCTATATAATATATTAGTTTCACCTTTTAAGTTGAATTACTGAAATTAATGAACTTTTGCACGATATTCTAATTTTTCGAGTTTCACCTGTATAAAAAACATAGACTTGTGATTTCTACACAATGTGAACAATGATTTAGACAAATTAAGAAACCTGTGTTTGGAGGTTTTGACAGCATTTCAAGTATTCACATAAACATTCAGAAATTGAAGAAGTTAATGAAATATAACAGAAAATCCTTAAATTACAGATTTAGCCTTCTCTTATTAAGATTTACAGTATTACATTAATAATGCATTTACACTCCTACTTTCCTACTTTTCCTAGGTTCCTACTCTCCTGTAATTTTGTAATATATGATCATTTTCCACTCTGTCTGTGGCCTCTGAGGCCCTTTTTTTTGGCCTAAGCGCCTTCTTTAAACTTCAACGCAAATGCCCACTGTTATGAATGGCTAACATTGTGCATCCCCTTATACAGCCATATTTCAAACTCAGTCAAAAAGAATGAACAAGCTCCACAACATTCTAAAACTAAATTTCAGGGTTTAAACATATTACACATCCAACACATTGCATCCGAATGTAAACTGTTCACTCAAGCGCAGGAGCACCATAGACGATCAAATAGTCATGACATTTGAAAAAAATCTAAATTGTCAAATTCAAATTGTGATCGGGTCCAATAATGTTTTGAATTGCCCCATCCTTAAATAATAGTTGCTTTGCAAAACTTGAATTGTACTGTATTATGACTATTTCACAAGCAATCCACATAATACGAGCCGAAAATCACACAATCTACCCTGAAATATGCTGAAGACACATCCACATGACGCACACACAGTATCATCCTGCACTGAGTCGCACATCGCCAGAAACGCATTAAAACGGTCAAAGACATGCATATAGTGCATGTTTATATATATCAACAACATGATTATATACACCAAGAACACATTCAGGTTTCTGCTAAAAAGAGCAATATGTAATGTAGTTGAATGGAACAGAATGGGGTCTCTTTTTCAGAGTTGTAAATAGACACCACATCTTTTAAAAGCGGCATAAGATGCATGACAACGATCAAGGCATCGTGTTTATTTACAAAACTAAATCAAAATTGTCCAGATGGGTCCCCTTTGGTGTTCAGGAATAGTTAGTAGGCCAGACTGTTCTGCTTTCTCTCTCTGTTTAAGAACTGAGCACCAGTGGGCATGAGCACCATGACGATTACGCATGTTGTTGGGCGAGTAAATGCAAATGAGCAATGTCTATTGACATCACAAACACACAGATCACAATACGAGATGTTTCAGCAGGGTGGTAACTATAAATGCTCTTTTTAGACTTCCTTGGGAGGAAGTTTTGGGGTGGGAAACTAACAGCCTGTTGTTATAGTACAGTATCCTCTTATATGTCTAAATATAAAGGAACATTTTATTCTCAATTTCATGCCCCCTTTCAGGAACATCAAAATAGTTTGAATGCATTTAAAGTGTCTATACATGTGTGACGTATTAAAGCTTAAACAATGCGATTATCAATGCTTTTGTTTGAAACTCATATTCAAAGCCCCTCATCATTTATGACCAATATAAGAAAAGAGGTCAAAATTTATACACTTGAAGTAATCAACACAAGTCGTGATCATTCATTTCAGATGTTGTGTATTCATGTCCTTTAGCAGAGCCACATTATCATGTATGTTATTTCTGACACTTTGTTTTTACTTGTGTTTACAGGGACGGCATGTGAAAACAGGACAGCTGGCAGCTATCAAGGTCATGGATGTGACTGAGGTATGAGGGTTTAACTTCTGCCCTACAGTGAACAGGACTGTGTGAATGTTTTCAACTGAAATCATGTTTTCAGAAAATATACTTCAGTACGAGTATTCAT
The DNA here is from genome assembly GCA_032164185.1 of Moxostoma hubbsi. Taxonomy (NCBI): domain Eukaryota; kingdom Metazoa; phylum Chordata; class Actinopteri; order Cypriniformes; family Catostomidae; genus Moxostoma; species Moxostoma hubbsi. The sequence continues at coordinate 38,222,854 of JAVLUX010000025.1, read as the reverse complement.
GTTATATAAACGCAGGGCTGGACGATATGGCCAAAATTGATATCACAATATATTTCTTGATTTCGATCGATACTATATAATTCCGATATCGATATGAACAATAGAAAAGCCTCAGAAAAACTGCCAAGAATTCACACAACGGATGTCTGTACCTACAGAATTCTGAAAAATGAATTTGCCAAGTCTATGAAACCTCCTCCTATAAAACTATATAATATTTAAGAAATAAAAACTGTACATATAAATGAATGTAATTAAAAATTAATGCCTTTTATTTGCACTGAGCCTTCATACAAACAAGAAATGTCAAATAAACCTAAAACTCTCACCTTTCTCTATATTAATATTTTTAACTTGAAACTACAACATAGGCTGATAATCTTTATAGATTGAAACAAAGGTTCTTCAGCTAGGATAAAGAATATTAAAATGCTCAGAGTTGCTGCAGAAAACAGAAAAAAAGAGTGAGCAACAACAAAAACTTGCTGGGGCAGGGACATTGAGGGTTTATGACACCCTATGACATGCTCTAGAGGTTTCTGACAAGAAATACAAGCTGGTCTACATTATCTGGCTTCAAAGATGCCCTGTTACATGTGACAATGTTGCCACCTGTTCAACCCCACCCCCCCACCCCCCCATTGTTCAAAGTTCGAGTTCGAGTCCACCCTAGTCGAGTCAGAGTCTTTAAACAATCGAGTCAGAGTCCAAAAGGGGCCAAGTCGGACTCAAGACAGAGTCATAACAGGCCGAGTAGAGTCGAGTCTGAATGAATCTGAATTCAAATTGTAACCGTAAATTCAACATCAATATTTTGACTTTATTTGAACTAAGAAACACCTCTATATTTGATTGTTTCCTGCTGAACAGTCTTCAGAAAGTGTTTTCAGAATGAAAGCATATGTTTAAGGTGTATGAAGACACAATTCTTATTTTCCCCTCCACTCAAACTTCGAGTTATTATTGTTTTTATTTCTACTTCATTTTCAGTTTAGTTTACTTTTATCTAAAATGATCACAATTGAAAGAAATCATATTTTTTGTCTCTATCTGCCGACTGGTTTGGGAAAATAATGAGTCAACTCTAGTAATTAATAAATAATGAGTCAACTCTAGTAATGAATAAATAATGAGTTAAACTCTAGTAATTAGCACTCGCTGAGTAATTACATCTCACGACTTGACTGCAGATGCAACACAGACATGATTGTGAATTCACAGGAAACATGGGGCACTGCTTGTGTCTGTGTGTTAAATAAGAGGTATCATAAAAATGTATTTAGTACTTGACAACATATATATTCCACAAGACAAAAATAGTAACTGAATTTTGAACAAATGATTTCCATTTATTTATTGATTTATTTTGTTCATTGCATCACAAATCAAATGCCATGAACTCGGCTGGACTCGTAAAACAATCCCGAGTCCAAAAGGTTCGAGTCTGAGTCTGTGTCCAGTCTGTTAAAATTGGACTCGAGTCTGAATCTGAACTCGAGTACCCCAACTCTACTTCATAGTATTATTACTATGGGTTTACCACAAATATCATGGTTTAAATACGGTTAATGTAGTAAAACCATGGTCAATGTTTTGTATATCTTTTGTTAAACTACAAATACCATAGTTCAACCATGTTTGCTGTTGGAAAACCATGGTGTTTTTTTTTTTATATTTAAGGGATGGATAAAGCTATTGTGAGGGAACTCAAAATAATTGTAAGGTAATGCATAACTTTTTGTGAGAGAACAAAAAACTATTGTGAACCAATTCCCCTTCCTGTCCTCTATGGGGCTCCATAAAATGAAGATCAATTCAGTGCATTAAATTAAACCTTTGAATGTGAATGTGAGTCAGTTATTAATTGCAGTTGAGCTACTAAATCTTTCAGTGACAGACAGCTCTCTCTCCACAACACATGATGTTTCCTGGTTCCCTTTCCTTCTTATGTGCCACGGGTGATAATGGAACGATGTAGTGCTCATTTGAATCTCAGACTACAGATTTCCTTTGCTCTGACCGGCACTTCCATGTATTTCCTCTGATGACTGTGAAAGCCTGCCTTTAAAAATGAACATTTAGTATACTTTGTGTTAAAGTGGTTGAAATGCTCTTAAAATAGAGATTCTGAGGTTCTCATGCATTTGTATTAGGGTTGTGCAATGAATTATTACAAATGTAATATGTGTGTGTGCGTGTGCGTGTGTACATATAATTTATTGTGTTCCTTTTTCTTTATATAAATTGTACCCATATAAAAATGCATGACAATTCTCTATAAATATAATTTCAACCACTTTAAATCTAATATACTACTTGTTCAATTCCTAACAACAACTTTCAAGTTTCTGCTTGTTCTAACCCATTAAAATGACTCAAGTTGCCAGAACCTAATTTGTCAGGTAAGCTTTGTTAGATTAAATACAAATTTTACTTGAACAAAACCAGTTAATTTAGATGTTACCACAAGAAGCAAATTTTTTAAGGTTACCTGACATATAATTCTTTACAGTGTACTTATCTGTTGCAATAATTTAATACCTTTGAATTGCCTTAATTTGGGGGCTTTTCTCAGCAACTATTGATATTTACATTTATGCATTTGGCAGACGCTTTTATCCAAAGAGAATGACAGTGCACTTATTACAGGGACAATCCCCCCGGAGCAACCTGGAGTTAAGTGCCTTGCTCAAGGACACAATGTGGGGGGTCGAACCTACAACCTTCTGCTTAGCAGTTCAGTGCTTTAGCCCACTACACCACCACCACTCCAATATATGAGCTATACAGTCTTTATACAAGCTAAAAATGCCAGTAGCAAGTGAGATTAGTTTCCTCTTAATAGCTCTATTCTCAAGGGACCTTTCTAAGAAATTCACAGTGCAGTTCATTTACGCACATGGTGAAATGCATTTGTCTTTCACAGGAGGAGGAAGATGAAATCAAACTGGAGATAAACATGTTGAAAACTCATTCTCATCACAGGAACATCGCCACATATTACGGTGCTTTTGTTAAGAAAAGTCCTGCAGGTCAGGATGACCAGCTTTGGGTGAGTAAACACTGAAACCAAATAAACATCAGACTTCCTTTAGGAGGGCTTAACTACAACTTTCTAGGGTCTCAAACATTATACTGTGATGCGAACAAAAAAGAATGAATCATGTTTAATCTGCATCACTTTATTTATATCCCCAAATCATTCTGTTCAGGGTTTGTTCAAAACTTCTACCACTACATGTGTTTTAAAATTAATTCAGCCTGGACTGTTTCAAGAATAGACTCTATTCCCAGGTCTCCTAAGCAACCAAATTGGCCCAGTTGCTAGGGAGGGTAGAGTCACATGGGGTAATCACCTCGTGGTTGCTATAATGTGGTTCACTCTTGGTGAGGTGCATGGTGAGTTGTGTTGGGATGCTGCAGAGAATAGCGTGAAGCCTCCACACGTGCTATGTCTCCGCGGTAACGCGCTCAACAAGCCACGTGATAAGATGCGCGGATTGACGGTTTCAGATGTGGAGGCAACTGAGATTTGTCCTCCACCACCCAGATAGAGGCGAATCACTACGCCACTACGAGGACTTGGAGTGCATTGGGAATTGGGCATTCCAAATTGGGAGAAAAGTGGAGAAAAAAAAAGAATAGTCTCCATTCAAACTTTATTCATAGATCATTTCTGCCTCAGATTTTTTTTTTTTTTTTTTTTTTTTTTTATCAAATTAAAGATTAATGTTTGATAACTCCCATTGACTTGCATTGATCGAATGTTCAGGAAACAAAATTTTACTGACAGTGTACACTATAATAAAAAACGTAACGTTTTGTCAGTTAACCTGAAGAATGTGCTGCATGTGGTATCATCTAAATTAACTGGTTTTATTGCGTCAACATTTTTATTTAATCTGACTACACCAACCTGACAAATTAGGATAAACAAACACATTTTTATGTGTCTTTTTTTAACTGTATGTATTTCATATATAGGCACAATTTGTTTTAAGCATTTAAGCATTTACTTTTTAAAATCCTATAAAACAAATTCAGTCCAATATGTCCAGATTTTTGACTAGTCAGCTGAAAAAAGTGTTAACCTGCAATTGTTACCTCAGTGATCTATTTCTACTTGATCTACACAAAAAAAAAAAAAAAAGCTCTTTGGCTGAACAGAAGTCAGTCGTGGACAGTGGTTCCATGTGTTTAATATGATTACTTTGTAATCTCAACTCAGACGCATCTCGTAGTAAGAACCTAGTTAAATTGAATTGAACTCAAATAAATCTATTATTTACTATCTAGTTTGTGAATGTGAATGTGTATGTTAGCATGCTAAGTACATGCTGGTTGAAAGTGGTGTTTAGTAAGTATGCTATGGTTAACACTGCATTTGCTCAAGGATGCGAGCAATTAATTTCATGTGCTACATCTACCTGTCCTCATCGTTAGCTCACGCTCTGCTTTTCACCATAATGGTAACCTCCAAAACTCCAACATAACAGAATTTCTTCTAAATCTCAAATTAATATAACTCAGATCAACTCTAACAATGATCTCCTTTATGTTCATCTTGCATTAAAACACACAAAAATAACACAAAATTGTAACTTTTTCTCTCCCTATCGAGTCCCATGCAGAGCATGCTGGGAAATGGAAATCCCCTGCCCAGTTTCATCAATGCTTCATTAACACCACAAAAAACATGTAGTCCCAACTCAAATGGCTGAAGTATACTTCCATTTTACACATTGAAATGGATAGAACGCAAACATGTCAAGTTGTAACAAAATGTTCAAGAATTGTTTTGCATTAGTTCATGTTGATTAATTAAAATAGAACCATTTTTTTTATTGTTACCCATAAAAATGACTTTTGTTGGTGTAACCTAAAATATCAGGTTGATGTAGTCAAATTAAATAACATTTTTGACTTGACTAAAACCTTTTCGCCAGTTACCACATGAAGCACGCTTTTTAAGTTACCTGAGAAAACATTTTAGTGTAGTTCGTACTGTCATGCATTTGTCAGAGTTGAGCTGTGTGTTTGTAACTGTAATTGTTTGTTTGCTGTGACTCTGATCAGCTGGTGATGGAGTACTGTGGTGCAGGATCAGTCACAGACCTGCTGAAGAAGACTAAAGGCAACTGCCTGAAAGAGGACTGGATCGCTTACATCTGCAGAGAAGTGCTCAGAGTGAGTCATCACATCTAAAGATTATTCATGATCAGCATCCAGAACAACTCTGATCATATGGAAATGCAAAGACACTGAAAACATGGTTTTAAAACTGACGTATCGGATCATCAAGCAAATTGTTGATGAAGTGAGAGTGAAATGTTGAACAGAGACAGATCCTGCCAAAGGAAAGTTACAGTAAAGCCCAAATTTAGAAATCGGTATAAAAGAGACATTTTAGCAACCACAAAGGGTTGAGGTATTGATTTAGTTGATGAGGTTAAAGCAGACATGCACTGTATTAAAATGAATAAAAATGTACATAAACAAAACACTTAAAGAAAAACCATTGTTGTTTTTATTATTACTACTAGTACTGATCCTATTTTATTTATATATATATACACTCACCTAAAGGATTATTAGGAACACCTGTTCAATTTCTCATTAATGCAATTATCTAATCAACCAATCACATGGCAGTTGCTTCAATGCATTTAGGGGTGTGGTCCTGGTCAAGACAATCTCCTGAACTCCAAACTGAATGTCAGAATGGGAAAGAAAGGTCATTTAAGCAATTTTGAGCGTGGCATGGTTGTTGGTGCCAGACGGGCCGGTCTGAGTATTTCACAATCTGCTCAGTTACTGGGATTTTCACGCACAACCATTTCTAGGGTTTACAAAGAATGATGTGAAATGGGAAAAACATCCAGTATGTGGCAGTCCTGTGGGCGAAAATGCCTTGTTGATGCTAGAGGTCAGAGGAGAATGGGCCGACTGATTCAAGCTGATAGAAGAGCAACTTTGACTGAAATAACCACTCGTTACAACCGAGGTATGCAGCAAAGCCTTTGTGAAGCCACAACACGCACAACCTTGAGGCGGATGGGCTACAACAGCAGAAGACCCCACCGGGTACCACTCATCTCCACTAAAAATAGGAAAAAGAGGCTACAATTTGCAAGAGTTCACCAAAATTGGACAGTTGAAGACTGGAAAAATGTTGCCTGGTCTGATGAGTCTCGATTTCTGTTGAGACATTCAGATGGTAGAGTCAGAATTTGGCGTAAACAGAATGAGAACATGGATCCATCATGCCTTGTTACCACTGTGCAGGCTGGTGGTGGTGGTGTAATGGTGTGGGGGATGTTTTCTTGGCACACTTTAGGCCCCTTAGTGCCAATTGGGCATCGTTTACATGCCACGGCCTACCTGAGCATTGTTTCTGACCATGTCCATCCCTTTATGGCCACCATGTACCCATCCTCTGATGGCTACTTCCAGCAGGATAATGCACCATGTCACAAAGCTCGAATCATTTCAAATTGGTTTCTTGAACATGACAATGAGTTCACTGTACTAAAATGGCCCCCACAGTCACCAGATCTCGACCCAATAGAGCATCTTTGGGATGTGGTGGAACGGGAGCTTCGTGCCCTGGAAGTGCATCCCACAAATCTCCATCAACTGCAAGATGCTATCCTATCAATATGGGCCAACATTTCTAAAGAATGCTTTCAGCACCTTGTTGAATCAATGCCACATAGAATTAAGGCAGTTCTGAAGGCGAAAGGGGGTCAAACACAGTATTAGTATGGTGTTCCTAATAATCCTTTAGGTGAGTGTGTGTATATATATATATATATATATATATATATATATATATATATATATATATATATATATAGACACATAAATAAAATAATAATATAATAAGTTAGGAACAAAAGCCCTTTGTGTACAGTAATTGATTATTAGTATAGTTTGTGTTTGATGATGATGTTTGTGCTCTCAGGGTCTGTTACACCTGCACTCACACCACGTCATTCATCGAGACATTAAAGGACAAAATGTGCTGCTGACAGAGAATGCTGAAATTAAACTCGGTAAGACTGCTGATAAACTCCCTCTGTCTATTACCAGCTCATTCGTGTTATGCAGTATTTGAGAAATGCTCCATTTGCAAAAAAACACATGTAAACAACAGAAAATGTCCACTTTCAAAAGAGATCTTTCTTTCTTGCATTCTTTTATTTATTCACTCTTTATTTCTATATTCCTTATACAAATAAATGCTCTGTTCACAGTTAAAGTGCTTATAAAGGATATTAATAAAAAATTATTCTGATCAAGCAGTGTAAATGAACTCTACAATACATTGCTGTATTGTTTTACTCTGTATATTTGTGGATTCAACTAGTTTACCATTGTTTAACATGTTTTTTGGGGTGTTTTTCAGTGGATTTTGGTGTGAGTGCTCAGTTAGATAGGACCATTGGAAGAAGAAACACTTTTATTGGTACGCCGTACTGGATGGCACCTGAGGTGATAGCATGTGATGAAAACCCAGACTCTACATATGACTACAGAGTGAGTAAACAGACCACAGTCACCAAACTAGAGGTTGACCGATATATCGATTTTGCTGATTAATTTGCAACACTAAAAGATTTCTGGAACTATCGGTTATTGGCAAATATCCGGCTTGGCAATGTAAATAGTTTAATGAGAAACTTATACAAAAGACAAAAACACACACATGACGGACATGTCCTAAACGATCTCTCTCTCCCGCACCATCCTCCGCTGTCGGCCTTTATCCCTGTCGGAGGCTTGATTAGCCTGATAAGGGATTGAAAATATTGTTACCATCTAGGTGCATTAGTTTATATCCTGCTGGTCACATTTATGCACTCATTAGCCAGGTAAGTTGCATACTTAAAGCTAGCAAATTAATATCTTCATGCAGCCGAGAGAAACATATAAACAAATCAGAAACGCGTCTCATTTCAATTAAAACATTTTTATCCTCACTGAAATATGATGACTTCAGATCGATCACATTCTTACGCTAAAGGCTAGACAGTGCAACTACTACAGTTTAACAGAAATCAGGTGTCTCAATATACTTTTAAAGTTTTTTTTTTATTAGATACATCATCTAAAAAAACAGCGCTCCTGCACAATACGCTGAATAAACAAAAGCAAAGGGGAACAAAGATGTTCGTCTTACTCTCATTTACATAGAAAACAAATGGATGGTTGCAAAAATGTTTGGTGTGAACAGCCCCTTACAGTTGGTGGAGGTTTTTATCTGCATCTTGCTCTCTTATAAGCATTTCTCAGATTATGCAATGAGTTGTTTAAATGCTTTGTAAGGAAAGATGTTCAACTTGGAAATGTGTGTCTTGTGATTCTCGTGTTCAGTTCCAGTCTGTTGTGTTCCGTCTGTTTGAACAGCCCCTGGCCTGTGCTCATGGTCTGAGCTGCTTCACCACCAAGTTCAGCCAAATACCACTGCTATCTGTGAATATTGCTACTCTATATAATATTGTACTATACATTTTCATGGTTCAGTCAGTACTGTTTATTTTTGCAATAAAGTGCAGCACTATTTTACTTTGAGTGTTATTGTTTCATTCCAAATCAATTTTAAAAACCATCGGTTGATTAATCGATTATTGGCAGGTACTGCCCAACTTAGTTACTGTATCGGTAAAATATACTATCGATTGACCTCTATACCAAACTGTTAATTTACTGAGAGTTGTGCTCCCCCTTTTATAAGGGAGATTGGGACTAATTGTCACACTTTTTACTAGGTTTATTATTGAAAGTCAATTTCTGCATGGTCACATTCCTTAGGGTGTTTTCACACTTGATTCTTCCATAAAAGAACCAAACTCAGAACCTTTAATTGGTCAAAAAGTGAAAAAGGACCCAGTTGTCTTTGCTTTCACACTTTTCATGACCTTGGAAGTGGGCTCAGACCTCTTTTTGGTCCACTTAACCTGTTATGGAATTAGTCCATTTTGTCTACATATATAAAAATAATATAAATATATACCTTATGAGGTTATTAAACATAATAATACCCTTTAAATGAATAATCAGCATGAGTGCAGGTGTGAATGGGAAAAATCAAGTGAGCCCGGAGTGCTTTGTGTTCAAAAGCAACCGCAGGCTGCAAGTGAACTGAACTCAGACCTCCCCCCGAGATGGTCTCTGTTCGATTTGCTTTAGAGGAGTCTGAGATAATTTGGATTGATCACATATGGGCCAAAAATCCCACGAACCATGCTCAGACGCCTGAAAAGACCTTTGCCGTAATGGCTACAAAAAAGCAATGGAACATCTTCATAATTTTTTATGAAATTACATTTTTGCCCAGAAAAATAGATAGTCAACTAAACACAAGTTGTGCCCCAATAATAAGGCATGTTGTCACACTATATGAGTTAAGTTGTCACAATGAAACCTCCCATTAAACCATTGGAGTATGCTTCCTGTAAACATTGGGGGGACACATTCTCCCATCACCCACCATCACAACCACCAAAACAAAATCTACACCTCTCTTAACATCTACACCTGCATTTAACAGCCCATTATAGACTTTTCAACAATATTTAAAAAGTAAAACAAGTATTAAACACAAACCAGTTCATAAAACTGCAAAAACGTACAAGGTAATATACAGGTACAGCACAGTGTCAGCTATAAAATAGGATATTGAAAATGGTTACTGTTAAACATAGCATACAGAAGCTTTTATACTAGTCTGGTCACTTAAAGACTTCTCAGTTTCACCAGGGATGAACTGCTGAATATTCATCAGAGCTTACCTGATCATTTTTGACAGTGTTTGATTATTCAGATGTTTTATAAGACATCTTAGTTGGAAATGCAGTGTGTTCTTCAAGTGCTTCAAGAGGCACAAGTGAGGAAGTGTGACGGCATGCTTGTGAAGCTTCGTCAACGTGGCTTTAGGACTCCGCTATCGAGTATTCATCTAGCGAATGTCTGTTCCCTCGCCAACAAAATGGATGAACTGCTTCTGCTCACTACAACAAACTGCTGCACTTTTTCATGGAAACCTGGCTTAATGAAGCCATCCCAGACAGCACACCTCATCTGCTGGACAGTGATCAAAAAATTCGTATTTAACCATCTCCTCAAATCCAAACATTTACCGTCTCCAGGGGCTCCATTTGCATTACGTAGGAATCCACAATGCATGCCAACCACGAGGACTCACAGCACCTCCCGAGATGACTGGATATAATTTACAGCATTCTAATAGACAACACTATTCTTGCAAAAAGTTTTCAGATGAATGAAACGGAGAAAATAGACTGCAAACTCTTTACATGCACGTGTTCCACGAGACAGGCTTGCGCTGCATGCCAACATGCATGTGTTCCACATGACAGGCTCACGCTGCACGCCTCTGAACAAACAGTGAATCAACAGCTTTTCTTTTGTCTGTTCTTATAAATATAATAAAGTGTGTTTCTTCAAGCAATGACTTTGTGAAACATCTTTGTGACTAGCAGAATTTCTTGTCATGTGTCACTCCGAGACATCTTACAGGTTACCTGCCTGTTGTTGATGAGCAAAATTACCCATGCATGAAATACTTTTGGATGAGGAGCTTGCGTACTGGATTCAGCCTCATTGCATTTTGCGGGTGGCGGGCACGAGTTTCACACCCAGGCCACTGTTTAATATATTTGGCAACTTCCCAGATCCGTGGATTTGCCATTTCCCAATATTGTCGATCATCATCTGTTTGCAATCGGGATCTTTGTAAGACATTGTCGATATCCAGTTACGTCATCATATCGGCCTGCCCTATTATAAGAAACCTCCCTCTCACTCTGTAGAGAATCAACAAATGGCTGATGAACTGAATGTGTTTTACTGCAGGTTTGAAGTGCCCAGTCTGAACCCCCATCCTCCCCCCTCCTGCTATGGTCCGTGAGGAGGATGTGTGCCGGTTCTTCCAGAAACAAAAGACTAGGAAAGCTTCAGGCCCAGACTGTCTGTAAATCTACGCTGACCAACTGGCCCCCATCTTCACACAGATCTTCAATAGATTACTGGAGCAGTGTGAAGTTCCCTGCTGCTTCAAACGCTCCACCATTATTCTGGTCCCCATAAAACCCCAAATCACAGAAATTAAAGACTACAGACCTCACGTCTGTGGTCATGAAGTAATTTGAGAGACTGTTTTTGGCCTTCCTGAAGGACATCACTGAACCCCTGATAGACCCCCTGCAGTTTTCTTACCATCTGTGGATGATGCTGTGAACATGGACTGCATTATATCCTGCATCACCTCGACAGACCTGGGACTTATGCAAGGATCCTGTTTGTGGACTTCATTTCAGCCTTCAATACCATCATGCCTGATCTTCCCTCAACCAAAATGACCCAGCTCTCCGTGCCAACCACAATCTGTTGGTAGATCAACAGCTTTCTGACAGATATGCAGCAGCTTGTGAGACTGGGGAAAATCACATCCGGGATCCTCACTATTAACATTCAGGGATGCGTTCTTTCTCCACTGCTCTTCTCCCTGTACACGAAGGATTGGGCTGCAAAGGACCCCTCTGTCAAGCTCCTGAAGTTTGCAGATGACACTAAAATCATTGGCCTCATTTGCAAGGAGGAAGAGTGTGCATACAGATGGGAGGTTGAACAGCCGGCTGTCTGGTGTGTCACAACAACCTTGAGCTGAACATGCTCAAAACACTGGAGATGATAGTGGACCTCAGGTGTGCTTCGCCATTGTGAAGAAGACTCACCAGCTGAGGAAGTTCAACCTGCCACTAGAGCTGCTGACTCAGTTCTACTCAGCCGTCATTGAGTTTTTCCTGTGTACATCATTAACTGTCTGGTTTGGTTCAGCCACCAAATCAGACAGAAGGAAACTATAAAGGACTGTCAGGACTACTGAGAGGATTATTGGAAACGTGCAGCCACTTGACTTGACTTGAGGTAGAATCACTCTGGACCCCACACACCCTGCCCACTCCCATTTTGAACTGTTGCCCTCCACTACCGAGCCCTCAGCGCCAGGACAACCAGGCACAAGAAGAGTTTTTACCCTCAGGCCATTACCACATGAGCAATTAAACTGCCTTCAGGACTCCCATTGTGCAATAATGGATAAATATGTTGTGTAAATATGTAAATTCACTCATATTTAATTCAATAACTGTACATACTCCTATCTTGCACATATATTACCACTTGCACAAGTACATACACCATTCCATGTCCTATTTTTTGTATCTTGTATTATGTGTCTCACTGTAATGTTCTGAGTGCACTTGCTTGTTTTGCCAAAAAAAAAAAAAAGAAAATACAAATTCCTTGTTTATGTGAGTACACTTGGCAATAAAGCTCAATCCTATTCTCAGCAGTAGCACATATCAAAACCATAACATGTGTATTACCCCCAGTTTACAATAATTGAGTTATATCTTGATGAAATGCATTGTTTTATTATGTTTTTTTTATATATATTTCAGAGTGACGTGTGGTCTCTGGGGATCACAGCTTTGGAGATGGCAGAGGGATCGCCACGTGAGTTTACAGGATTCAAACATAATTTCAGAGCAAACGAGGCTGCATATACATTAATCTAACAGTTAAATGTATTTTCCATATTTCTCCACAGCGTTGTGTGACATGCATCCGATGAGAGCCCTGTTTCTCATTCCACGAAACCCTCCTCCCAAACTTAAGTCCAAGAAATGGTAAGATTGCTGATATGACAAGTTCTTGCTTGAACATACTCTATTAGATTTCATACTAGGGTTAGTTCTCAAAATCCTCTGGTGTGAACAGTGAACCTTTCTCATTTTCTTTACAGTAGCTGAGTTTCCATCCATGTATTTGCATATCCCAAATCTTCGGATTTCACCTAAATAATGCTGGAAGGAAACAAATGGATGTGAAGAAAATGTAAAAAATTAGCATAAAAATGTAGACGCTCACTCGAAGTGGATACTTTTTTTTTATATGAAGACGTGCATAAACTACTATGAAAACACATTTAGCATATAAACTATATATATATATATATATATATATATATATATATATATATATATATATATATATATATATATATAAATACAGATGCTCAATCAAAAAAGTAATGTGATTTTGCTTCAACAAGTCATGTGACTAATTTGTTCATAATTGAACTAACATACAGACCGATATCATCACTTTCAAATTTTGCACATTCCGAAATGTCAGAACCAAAGACTGCAGAGAGTTTGCTGAGCAAATAAGTTGAATACAAACTTGAACTGGGCCAATGAGTTCACTTTATGGACACTGTTGCTTCATCAGACATAAAGAAAAATATCTTAATATATCTGCATGGCAAAGTCATAAGGATTGAGAAACAGACTCACACCCAGAACTGTCTGACATGCTTTCTCTACCAGGCATAAGACATCTTCCACTGATTGCTAGCAAACATAAAGTTTAAAAAAAGAGTGTTTTGCCTGCACACTCTAAACCACAAGTAGGGGCCTAATTTATTAAATGTAATTAGTGCCACTGTGGCTTGATTTTATTCTCTTGAACACATGGGATAGATAGCTTTTGCAATTATTGTGATTTTTTTTTTTTTTTTGCATACATTAAATTTGCATTATGGATGGAAGCATAGCTGGTGTAACATTAATGTTCACATTAATATTGTTATTTCCTGTAAGGTGCTCAGAGGTTGTTCTTTCATAGTTCTGAATACTTATGTTTAATTTATGTATCAACTGGGTCTCAGATGTTTCTCCCAAAAATCCTTACGACACAATAAAATAGACACAAATAAGTCGATTTTTGGAGTAAAGAGCTTCAAAATATTGTGAATAGCATTGCTCAGATCATTTACTTTTGGAACAATTGATGAGAAGTATGTGAGTTCATAATGAGATGTCTGTCTTTTGATTGCAGACTACAGTATATTTCCTGGCAAATCTGAGCACAGTTTGATACATGGTTCTCTTATGTGAGATTACTGGAGTCTTTTTTTTCTGGAGGAAAATCTGAGACAAATCTCTTTACATGCTCTCTATTTAATCTCATTGCTGTGTAGAGAAAAGAGATCTCATTCTTGATATTTCTATCCTCGATTTTCTATCCTTTGCTTTCTGGCCAACGCATGTATTTTGTTGCTTCTTAAGGTCTAAAAAGTTCCTGACGTTTGTGGACAGTTGTCTGGTGAAGAACTACCTGCACAGGCCATCCACAGAGACGCTGCTACGACACTCGTTCATTAAGGACCTCCCTAACGAACGACAAGTGCGCATCACGCTCAAAGACCATCTGGACAGAACCAGGAAGAGGAGACGAGAGAAAGGTGATGAATGTGTATATACTGTTGTACATGAACACGTGGTGTATGTTTATATGTATGTACGTATGTATGTATGTATGAGTTCCATATCTCCATGAAATTCTTTCTTAGGTTGAACAACAAGAGTATGGCAATATTTAGTTTCACCGTTCACTTTCATTGCATCTATCTTCTATATGATAAAAGTGAATTGTGACTGGGGCTGTCTCTCCCTCACATTCTGCCCAACATAATTTTTAGTGTTCCATTGAACTAAGAAAGTAATACCTTTTAAAGGTGAAGATTTACCTCAAAATGACAGCAAAAGAAAAAGTCACTATACAAGTTTGGGCACGTATGGTCACTGGAGTAATGTGTCTCAATGTTTGTTTGTCATCAATCTTAACAGAGGGAACTGAATATGAATACAGTGGAAGTGAAGATGAAGAGGATGGTATGAATGAGGATGAAGGTGAACCCAGGTATGTGTTGATATCACACCTCATGTCTTATATTACACCTTAGCTGTCTATGTAAATATATTTCCCATTCTACTTTAATTCCAAGTATAATAAAAACTTTAAAGTTAACATGAAAAGCCTTCACAACTCATTTTATTACTGTAATATATTTCTGAACGACTCTTGATTTTATACATCGGGAATTGATCGGGTGGTGTAAAGTGGTCTCTTGAAGGGGAGGAGTTGAAAAGTAAGAGGGATTTGTGATGTCAGCTGAAAAGGAAAGTCGTTTTAGAGGCAGAGCAAGTTTATTACATTCTGATGAATGATTACAAAAGCAAAAACACATTTGAAATCAAGGGAAGAATTAGTTCAACTTTCTTTGTTTTATGAAGCCCACAGTCCCATCAGAAAAACGCAAGTACCCTTTTATCCACACTAGAAACGTGTTCCAACTTCCTTTGAACTTGGATAGTATTGGATCTTTGTAAAAGGAACTGAATGTGTAAAGGTGTTCACTACAACAAAAAACAATCACAGATTACTTATGACCAGTGTGAATTTTCTCAAAGTTCTTTATTTTTAGTCATAATGTTTGCCTTTAAATTTAGTCAATATTCCATCATTTCATATTCATTCATTTGAATACATTTTACTCTGACTAAAATGGCACATCATTTGAGTCATCAAAAATATTTCAGAGGACGATAATGTGCAAAATGACAAAAACATGCATTAAACCATAACTGTATATTCAAATATTTTGAAAAATATATAAACTACTTTTTATTTAAAGATACATGTTTATTATGTAAGATTAAACTACATCGAAAAAGTATCCTGAAAACCTGAGCACCTGAATTAATAGCATATAATGGATATATGTAAGTATTAGCTACTTTTTAAAAGTTACTCTGTTGTGAACAGGGTTGGAGAGTAACGAAATACATGTAACAGGATTACGTATTTAAAATACTAAATACTAGTAACTGTATTACAATACTGTTGCAAATTAAATCATTGGTAATCAGAATAGAGTTACATTCAAAAAGTACTTAGATAACTGAAGAGATTACTTTGCATTTTAATTTATAATTATTATTTATTTTTCATTTAATATTTAATCTATTTACATTTATCCATATAAACGATGTGATTTGAGGAGTATTTGAACAGCAGTGAAACACATTATTTGTTTCTTTCACACTGTTGTGAGTGAAAAGGTGGATATGATGTCTTTGAGGATCTTTCCATTTGGAGCTTCATAGAGTAGCTACATCACGTTTCTACAGCTTAACAAACAACTGTTAGAAACACTTTGACAGATGAAATATAAATCCAATAAATACATGATTACATGCCATGTCAAGGTTTTTATGCATTGTATATGTATAGAAAGCTACAAATAATAGATTTTCTGCCTCATTCTATGAACAGAATCCACATATGATCAGAGAAGGATGTCGTTGTGTACACTCTGTGGGGTTTTTGGAGAAGCAAAAATAGTTAACCTTGTGTAAATTGTAACTTTACTGTACATTTAACTTTATGCTTTATGTTTCTTGCCTTACATGCATCTTTTACCAGGCACGATTATATTTTATAATGAATTCTATGAAGAAAATTCACATTAGAGCGTAAATTTTTTTTCTCAAAACCCTTCGGCAATTCAATTTTTCTAACATTCTTACCTGCTTAAGTATCCATCATCATGAGACTTAATAGCTTGATAAAAAAAAATTACAAAACTGCATTATCTTATTAAATGTTTGTGCCATGATGCTCACATTGCACCAATAAGCATTTGTAAAATAAAATATAAGTTTTCCTCAAGCATGACTGAAGTTAAATTTGTTATGTAACCACATATTGCCCTGTTTGACCATCCATAAACTGACAGCGGTACAGTGTCCGGCTCTTTCTGATTTACACATGTCGGGAGAGATACAGCAGATGCTCTAGTTTATATGTTCTGTCATTAGACCACATGACAGATGGCATAAAAACCTTACGGTCCAGTTTACCCATGCTGCTTTGTATAAATGTTACAAATTTAGCTCACTCCTGTTCTTATGGTCAGTGCTCGTGTTAAAGTGTGTCATTGTGTTTCAGCTCTATAGTGAATATTCCTGGCGAGTCCACGCTAAGACGAGAGTTCCTGCGTTTACAACAGGAGACACACTCACAAATGCAACAACAACAACAGCAACAACTGCACAATCAAGACAACTACAAAAGACAGTTGCTCGCCGACCGACAGAAGAGGATCGAACAACAGCAGGAGGAGAGACGACGCTTTGAAGACGTATGAATGAATATTTATTTGTCCTTTATAATGATGGACAGACGATTGTATACCTGACATGAGCACATTTTAAAGAAGAACTGTTATTTTTCACTACAAATTGAGAATGATATTTGTTATAATTTATTACTTGTCTCTGGACTACTTGATTCTGATTAGTCAGCGCCAGCATTCAGTCAAATATCTGTAGATAATGGCCATTGTCAATAGCAACGCTGTATAACTGACCACTCATCTGGGCAATATGTTTCCTACATTCTGTATTTCTTATCACTTTTACTCAAATCAATATTTCTTCTAAATTAATTCAAATATTTTTTTAGTCTTAGCGGGATAATGGACGGTCCAATGGTCATTATTGCAAAATAAACACCAAGA
Source organism: Moxostoma hubbsi (assembly GCA_032164185.1). Taxonomy (NCBI): domain Eukaryota; kingdom Metazoa; phylum Chordata; class Actinopteri; order Cypriniformes; family Catostomidae; genus Moxostoma; species Moxostoma hubbsi. Next base: position 38,205,399 of record JAVLUX010000025.1, on the reverse strand, counting down.
GGTAGATCAGAACTCCAAGAGGTTGAATTCAGTGTTTCTGGAGACTCTGCTGTCTCTTTCTACTCATATAATAATAATACTTCAACTCAAATCCACATTTAATGTGCATTTATTTGTTTCTGACCAATCTGTCAGGGTTTATTTTGTGACATTTGGCTGAATGTACAGTAAGGAATCCATTAATAACATACTAACATGTGGCTTTAGCTTAACTTTTATGATCACTACCTTCAGTGTCGTTTTGATTTTTGATGTTCAGTAAAACTTTTGATTGGTCAATTGTAGTTGTTTTTACTAGGGCTTGCACAACTACTCATGTTTACTAGTCAACTAGTCGTCCAGAATGTCATTAATGTTCTATGATTGTGTAAATGAGATGAATACAAGTAGCACAAATGCCAGTCTAAAGTTCTTTGAGCTGTGAAATGTGTCTTATGTGCTTGTGTAGCAACAGGAAAGGCTGTTACATGAGACTGGACGGCAGTGGCCGGAGCTTCAGGAGATGATATGGCAAGAAGAAACTGACATCACTGAGAAAAGTAAAAGAAATCACAAGAAACAGGTCAGAGTTTATAAATAGTACCCACACCTAATCATGTATACAGTGGCCCCCAAAAGTAGTTGGATACTTTTGCACACTTATGTCTCTAGTAATGGGCAATATACCGGTAACATGTATATACCTGTAGGGCTGTTATGGTGGCAATATTTTGCCACTCTGGTGGTAAAGGACCAATCGCTGCCGGTGAACGGTGTTATATGGTGGTTGAAGGGCGAGGGAGGGAGTGAAAAAATGATTTATTGTGCATCAAACTTTAAAAAGTGCGTCATTTGAAAAATAAAAAAATTCAAACCTTTTGTAAAATATCATGACGAAAATATGATGAGAAATAAACAACACAGCAAGATATTACCAAAGGACTTAGTGTTTTATAAGAAAACCTTGTTTATTCAAATGATCCAGTCATAGTGTTTTAAGGATTATTTTCGTCTAAACTGCGTGTCGAGAGGAAAGCGTCGATCTCAAGGTAAACTTCAGCACTTTTAATCACCTATTTTCAAAAAAATCATATATATATATATATATATATATATATATATGAGATAAACAGTCCATCAACAGCATGAATATAATATTACAACTTACATCTGCAATGAGGTGAACACACAGCGGAGCTTGAACAGCTGAACTTGTAGAGAGAGTATTGTGAGGATTGCCCCCGTTTATGATCACCGATAAACTGAAGCACTTTTTAACCACCTATTTTAAACGCATCTTATATATATAGCCTATGAGCTTAATCAGCTATATCAACAAAATAATATAATATTATAACTTAAATCTGTGAATCAACGAAGGCACAATGGAGCTTGAGTTCTAGACAAAGTGAATGTGATATGTGTGATATGAGCGTGAAGCGATCTCTGTGTTCCGCAACTGCTTTCGGGTCCTTGAATAACTTATAATGTGCGAGTAAGGGCAGCCGGTGGACTTTCTGGTGCCCTCCTAGGGTAAGATGGTGCCCCCCAAGGGAGTTGGTGCACCTATGCAGACTGCGTCATCTGCATATAGGGAGCGGCAGTACTGGAGCGGTTGTCACAGGGATGGTTGCAGCCCTATATACTGGTTGAAATGTTTCAAACGGTATGAATTTTCAAGTTTCTTTTCTATCCCGATTATGCGAAATGTAGGGAAATGCTCCTGTTTCACTCTCTGTTCAAGATGACGAGCCAAACAACTATGTAAGTTTCACGTAGTTATTTGTGGAAAAAAAGTGGTTTCAATGTTTATATCAATCTATTTAAAATGGCAGCGGACTTGATAAGTGACTCTTATGTTAGGATAAATGACAGCTTATTTTAATAAAGTAAATGTGACTGTAATGATTATATTGTTACTGATATTTTAAAATGTGTATTTGTTGAATATAAGCAACTTGTGCTTGGTTAAAATTTGGAATATTAGTTTATTGGACCCCCCCCCCCCCCCTTTAAAAGTCCATGTATTAAATATGATACAACAGGCTTTTGAGGTATAGCTGTCAATCACAACTCCATTCCATTCATGCCCACCACAAAAAAATCAAAGAGCTTTGAAAATTCTGTCATATACATTTTATAAGATATATTTAAAGTGTGAACTAATATTTCTGGGTATTTTCTTTATAAAGTTCTCATTATTTTACATTACACGCTATGATGATGTCATCTTACCATAAGTTCCTGAGACCAAACGAAAAATGCTTTACAGTTTCCTTTTTTTAAATGTCAATATAATGTTTGGTGCAGAAAAAACATACAATAAAAAATTATTATTGAAAAAATAATATATATTGTATATTTGATGTGCTGAATTTAACTGTGATACAATTCAGTCCTTATTTATAGAGCAAGGAGAGGAAGTTGTCATGGCCAAATGTCTAGGTTACTATTGTAACCCCTTTCCCTGATGGAGGGAACGAGATGTTTTGTCGAATGAAGCGACTTTAGGTGTCTTTCTTGAAGGCCTCAGTTACCTCTGAACTTGAGAAAAGGCCAATGAGAAATTGGCAGACATTATTTGCATGTCCCTCCCCCGGTCATACGTCTGTCCATTCAGGTTTTGCACTGAGGAGCTGAGAATGAGGTATGGCCGTTACATTGGCTCGGTACAGCATTGTGGCCGGGGGGATACAACGTCTCGTTACAATAGTAACCTAGACATTCCCCTTCTGTCACTCACTCGATGTTATGTCGAATGATGCGACACTAGGGGTCCCTATTCAATCACGCCATGCGCTGAACCGTGTACATGAACTGCTGATGTAGGTGCGGGCAGGCAGTTGTGCGCCAAAGCAGCAGGCTGCGTCAGACTGCATGTACACTTCCCCAATGGCCCATAAAAACATCGTACATTTTTTAGGTTCCCGGCATCCCCGAAGGGGGGGAACAAGCGATGTGCCAAGCATGGGAGACACCCCCCCCCCCCCCCCCCCCGCCAATGTGGCGAATACATCACATGGGTTTTCAGGCCACATGTGGAAGTGGCACGGTGGAAGATCCTACCTTACGAGGGAGGAGTTACTACAAACACAGCGACCTGTCGGTAGAAGGGACTGCCCAAGGGAGACGTGGGTCCGCCAAGAGGGGGACCGTATTGTGGAAAATACACACGGGGATTAATTCATGATGGCCAAACCCTGTGGAGCACCTATTCCAGTACAGAGTAGTTAGTACCCATAGTGGGTCTGGTCGGGAAGGAAGGGAGGAAAGACATCCAGGGGACTTAAGTTTAGTGGAGAAAGAGCGCTATGTGCAAGTGGAACACCTGGTCAGTTGTTCCGAATTACCGAGTTCTACGTGCTCGGACCTGAGAGATTACGGGACGAAACTGACTCAACCCTGAGATTATAGAATCTCATATAGGTATTGGGTGTTGCCCAGCCCGCCACTCTGCAGATGTCTGCTAGGGAGGTGCTGTTGGCGAGTGCCCACGAGGATGCCACACTTCTCGTCGAGTGTGCTCAAATCCACAAGGGGGCGGGCATGGCCTGAGTCTGATTTGACAACCCAGTGGGCTAGCCTCTGTTTGGAGACAGCATTCCCTTTCCGCTGTCCACCAAAGCAGACAAAGAGCTGCTCAGAACATGTAAAGCTCTGCGTGCCGTCCACATATGTACGCAAAGCACATACCAGACACAGCAACAAAAAGGCTGGGCTCCTCTCAAGCTTTCCTGCCAGCTGTCCTACTACAAACACACAGAGAGAAGCGATGGCACTGAGTAAATTGCCTCAAGAATTATTAAATGACACTTTTGTCAATGGTACATTTCTATCTAGTTTAGTGCCCAAAAATGGACTACTATTTGTCAAACACTTGTCCGAATGTCGGTGTGTGCTACATTTCTTTCAAATAAATGACATTTGCTTTGATATGCAAAAATATTCAGACATTTTTAAGTGACTTAAATCTTCAAATATTTTTTGTTGTCACTATATATTCTGTGGTTTCTGCAATGCCTTTATTAATGCTGATGAATGTTATGAACCTTTGCCAACCAGATGATGCAACAGCACTTAAGTCATCATACCACTCTAAAGAGAAATCTTTTATTAATGTATTAGTCATCATATAATAAGAGTAATATACTTGCACAACATGTCTTGGGAATGAATATACAGTTTGCGTATGCACATGTGGGTGTCAGTGTATGTTAGTTCTTTCTCGTGTCATTTTAATTATCTCCAGAACAGTATATTTAATACATTTCTGATCCTCTAGACTTCTGCTCAGTTATTAAACACATTAGATTAGTTTTAAAACACCATGGTAAAAGTCAATTCAGTTTTCATAATGAAATAGATTTAATAAAAGCACATTAGATTTAATCACAATGCTTATGGAAGTAAATCATAATTGTTAATCCTGTAAACTGAAAAATAAATGAATAAATTATGTTAAATTGAGTTGTGGTTGCCAGAAATTCACTGCAAAAAATACAGTGACCATGTTTCAGGTATTACGGTATGTCATTTTGTTGCCTGTATATTTTACGGTTCTCTACTGTTAATATTAATTATATAAACTTAATACACGAACCTTCAGGAACTATAAAAATCTACTTTACATTTACAAAGTCATTTCCTTGTTTTGATTGCTGAAAAGGCACATTTTCAGAGAGAAATGTACATGCCTGATTCTAATCAAATAAATACTGAATGTTTTAGATGTTGACTGTAATGTGCTGTTTATCTCATTGACTTTCAGCCCAAAGACAATGAATATCACAGGACTGATATTCAATCCGGGTCTGTAAGTCTTTTAACTGATCAGGTAAACATTTTAACAGTTGCGTTTCATTTTTTAATGAACTAATTCTGCCTGATAATGCTGGTTTGCCGTCTATTTGATGTCAAGTACTGCACGTTAAACTGATTATGCATTTTATAGTCTTTAGATAAGATATTCAAAGGTGCCACCAAATGTCTTTTTGCTTGCGAATTAGAATTGTTTTTAATTTATTTATTATTCTATGGGTTTGTAGTATTGCACTGAGCTTACAGGTGTTTGGGCAATTGGTTATGTCCAGACCTTCTGTTAATGTGTGTGTTTGCCCCCCCAGCAGGGTAGAAAGCCCCACCGCACACTTCCCCGAGATCAGGCCCAGCTACTGTTACTCCAACACGACTACAGACACCAGCAGAACTGCCTCACCACACCATATGACAAGGTAAAAACAGAAACAGTATCTGCACATCTACACATGTTATGGCCTCTCATTCATTATGTTGTCCCTTCTGCTCACTATAAACATTAATCATGTGGAACTGGCATTCAGATGGCAGGAATGACAGAATCTCTGGACAATCATCATGTGAATATGAATCATATCGATGTCAGGATTCCTCATGTTCAATCCAGACTGGGATCAGGAAGCAACTCCAGTCCCTGCACTCCAGCACTCCAGCGAGCTGCCAAACACCCGGTACAACACCACAAATAAAATCACATGTGTCCCTCAGTCTGATATGAAAGAGTCAACTCACGAGGAATCAAATCTTGACCTTTTAAGATAAAAGAGCTTTCATACTTTCAGAAATCATTGCTTCCTCCTTGGTCCAAAAAAGGACATTTATGGGGGATTCTCACAAAACCATTCATTTCCAAAAGCATCGTAAGCCTAAGTAGATTGTAGAATTCATCTTACGATTCATCTGTTTTGCGAAACTTTCCCAAAGCCATCAAAACTTAAGTAGTACTTGAAAAGTCTTGTATACTTACGAGTGCTCTGGAGTGATCGTACAGCGCTAAGAACATCGTACGGTCACAGACTAATGCAGACACCTGCAGGACAATCGCAAAATTGCTCATAATAAAATTTTAATGCCTATAGCTACACTTTATGATCATTTAATATCATTGTACATATGTCAGAGTGAGAAGGAAAAAGTCCGTAACTTACTGCCATGTCTGAAAATCATCTGTATATATTGGCTCCTCATCTGCTCTTCCTCTCTGACACCCAAGGGCACTCTCGCCCGCACCACACATTGTGTAGTACCGCAGATGTTGTGTAGCATTGCTGTAACCGTTATCACTTTTGGGAGTAAAGAGCAGTCCTCCCTTTGATTGGTGAATGTCCCTAAAGCACAGCGTCTGTGCGTCACCTTATTTTGCACTGCACAATAACGGTGAACCTCGTTATATTCAAATCATGCTTGTCATTGGCAGGACCAAACACAGGGCCTCTGCTGTCTTTACTAATCCTGGAAACTTTTATCTCAACCAACAGAGCAATTTGTGAAAATGATGTGAAAATGCACACCTGAAGAATGAAGCAGTTATTGTGTAAATAAATAGTTCCTTCTAGACAAAATTATCGCAAAACTATATGTAATTATATAATGATTTAGATGTGTATAAACTTTTCCAGCTAGGTAAATTACAAATGTTTATTAAGTTATGCACAAATATAATGAAGATGCATTGACAAGCAGCACGGTCTCATTTCAGCACCTCGCACAGGAACAGCAACTCTCTTAAGTATCACTTAAAGTGCATCCTTGCACGTTTATTTTAAATTTGGGAAATATTTTACATTTGGGAAATGCACATAACAAATAATGAGTGTTTTTATAATTGCCCGTTAAGCACATTTTACCCCCCAATTCTCATTACTGTAATGCACCCTGACATTTTACTTTTACTCTTCACGTGTTTTAATGATGATTCTCATTACTTAAAAGCATTTTTTTTTTTACAGTAAAAAAAGAAAATGCTATCGTACAATGATTTTTTACATTCAAATCTGTGAAAATGAAAGGCAGTGCCTAAGGTGTACTGCAGTGATTTATAAATACTTTACAATTTAAATAACTTTGGAAATAAGAATTGGGGGGGTAAAATGTGCTTTACTGTCATGATAATAATGTCACAATGTAAAAAAAAAAAATTTACACAAAAATTTGCTTTGTTTTCAATATGCAAAGTATAATTGAGTAAAACCACCAGAACATTTTCTTGACAGGTTTTATAAGAATCACCCTTTATGAAACTAAACTAAGAGTTGCTCGTTCTGAACTTCTGCAACTTTCTGATGTTACACTGATGAATTAATTATTAATATGCATTATATTCCACCAGAAGAACTAACAAAAAGAGTAAAATATGGTAGCGTCTGTCTAATTCAGGGATTTATCTGATCTAGAGGAGTAAAAGACTGTTATTGGTGTTGATTTCAGAACATGAATATGTGCTCCAGTCGAGAGATTCAACACAGCAGCTCCATGTCTGATGTTGCAACTCCACTCTCTCCAACACTGGAGGATGTGTTCTTCAACCCTGATGATCAACCACCCAAGGTTTGTCATGATGTTCCTCAGGTTCCTACTGGTTCTTGAAGTCTTTGTTTTTTTTAGAGGGGCCAGTGTTACTTTTACATTATGAATCAGTCCTACTGTCTCTTAATTTATGATATCAGACCCCAAAAAAGTATTTTATACTCCCAAAGCCAGTCAAAGGTAACTTCAGTAAACCCTTTGGACTATATAACTGTATTCTCCTTTGAAAGACTTATTACTTGTTGTCCAGGTGTCTGAATGATCTAAAATGATATAAAACAATGAATTAGTACAGCATATTGAAAATTGATGCAGCATGCAGCTACAGACATCAGGAAATACAAAGTCAATCTTTTATATTTCAGCTAGATCAACCAACCAGTGGTGCTCTTGCAATCACGATTAATGTAATGAACACCCCTGGTCTAGATGTAGATCATCTAAAACTCAAAAGTTTTATCGAGTACATCTCTCTTTTTTCAGATAAACATCTAGATCATTTTATTGCTCAGCCCTACTGATAACATTGCATTAATCTCTCACAGCATCCCAATAATCTCAGTGATAAATAGTTCAATTACAGGTTGCATTATAGACACACAGAATCTAGTAAGCAAAAATATGAAATTTACCTTGATTTGCTTCTTCAAATTAGAGGCAGGAATAATGCTGATATCTGGCTTGAGCAAGTTAAACTCACGTGACTCGATCAAGCAATTGACCTTTTTCACTGTGAAAAGCCTTTTCAGGTGCAGCTGTGATGTGCAGCTGTAAACTATGTTTGAGGCATTCTCCACATCCATTACAGATGGTGCCAGATTTGCAGCTGCCGTTTACGTGTGATTTGATTGGATGGGAGTCACGAGACTCTCCCTAGCAAATCATGTTGATAGATAAAAATAAAATCAGGACAGGGAAGTAGTGGAAGTTACAGCACTTAAAATGTACTCAAGTAAAAGTGTAACATTTTTAAACTACTTATAGTACAATTCCTGGGAAAAACTACTTGACTAGTAACGTGAGTATTTGTTATTCGTTACTTTACACCCCTGTATGTATGTGTGTGTGTGTGTGTGTGTGTGTATGTGTATATATATATATATATATATATATATATATATATATATATATATATATATATATATATATATATATCGCAATATCCAATATGCTTGCTTTAGTGATTTTGCATTGAAAATTATATTTATTTAAAAAATGAAAATCTTAAATCAAATATATTTCTAAATTCAAATTGTACTCCAAATGAAATGATAAAGAAATAAAAGTATTGAAGTGATAAAAGAATAATATATATATATATATATATATAAGTAACCACCTTTCCATTTACTGTCAGGCAAGTATCCGTCTAAACTTGCAGGTGAAAAATTACTTGCAAAAATGAAGGCATAAAAACAATTATAAATGTAAAAATAATAATTATAATGATGATAATAATCACTGAAATATAAATCATGGTTCGAGGTGAAGGTGTTTTTGTATAATTTTATTTAGTTTGGATTATTTTACAGGCTGCAGAGGTTGCACATTGTGGTCACAATGAACTGCTCTGTGGAAATAAAGTGAACTGAATTCAAAACTCCTCCTGAGCTGAGATTTGAAGTACTCATAGATGATACTGTTCTTGCAAAAAAACATGCACGTGTTCCACGAGACTGCACGCCTCCGTACAAACAGTGTGCCATACATGTGCATAGACGGCTTTTCTGTCATCTGTTCTTAATAATATAATAAAGTGTGTTTCTTCAATCGCGTGTCTGTGTCTACGGGAAAATTATTTGTAATATTATTTTGATAATAATAATAATAGTCTAGTAATAATAATAATAATTTAATACATTAGTAGGAAAACGAGAAAAATCGTCTTGATATCATCAAAGGCATCAGCTATTGGTGATTACTCTGAGATCATCGTCTGTCGACAACCCTAATGTGCATTTCTCTCTATAAATGAAAAAAATGTTCAGACAGTCTCTTGCTGGTTTTTCTGACACATTCAGGATCATTACCACTTTTGCCGGTGTCAATGCGACTCGCTTCGTGTGTGCGATTAACGCCTACTAGTTGACTAGGAAAATCTTTGGTCGGGGGCAGCCCTACTCTCTCCACCGTATTTCACCACTGGAATGATGTTTGTATGTGGTGCCCTTTTTAAGCCATACATAGTGCTGTGTGTTCTTTCCAAACAATTCAACCTTACTTTCATCTGTCCACAAAACATTTTCCCAGTAGCGTTGTGGAGTGTCTAGGTGGTCTTTGTCAAACTTCAGGTTTGACTTTTTTATAAGTCAAAGTAGTTCTAACTCACACACCTCCAATCTCATTTCATTTATTGCATGCCAGGTTTGTCAACTCCTTACTCTAATTAGCTTTTGTTGACATCATAAATCTAGGGGTTCAATTACTTTTTCCACAGCACTGTGAATGTTTAATGGGATGTGTTCAATAAAGAAATGAAAGATTTAATTGTTTGTGTGTTGTTAGCTTAAGCACACTGTGTTTTTCTGTACTTGTGACTTTGATGCAGATGAGATCACATTATATGAGCAATTAATGCAGGAAACTAGTCACGTCATTTTTCTTGCCACTGTATACAAATTATACATTTTTAACTTGTGAAATGCTTTATTAAATTTAAAATGTCACCTTCAATTTTTTCAAATGTAAATGTAATAATTTTTATTGTAAACTGGACTAAACAGCATTCCTTTAGTCCTTTATTTTGAGTTATTATTCATAACTGTACAAGGTATTATGGTTTCAAGCATAAATGAATGTGAATGTGTAAACAACTATGACATACATGTATTATATTGTATATTATTGTCTATATTGTTAAACAGTTGTTAACAAAGTGTTCAGTACATGTGTGCTGTTAAGTATCACCACAGGGTGTGTTTTAAAATAATGATAGCCTGCAATATTTCGGAACAGCAGACGTTCTGAGTTTATTTTTAGCTTTTATGGTTTTAAACTGAATAACGTTACCTCCAAAATGCTTTTGATTTTAAATTGTGGTGTTACAGTGGTTTTGATGACGTTTTTTCTTGATTTACTTCTCATGACCTACGTATAAAGCTGTCATTACTAATGCAGATTCATGCGTTTGGGTTCCATATATTGAAATCTTTCCGGTTATCATTATAGGTAATGTCAGGGTTTTACTTGTGCAGTGTTAGAACGCTCTGTATACTGGCAGCTGCTAAAAATGTGGTCAAAACAGCTTCCTCTTCCAATGGGAGGTGTCTTCCTTCCTTAAATGTGACGCATGCATTCACAACAGAAATGTAGTCAGCACTTTAAAAACCACAGTGAAGGACGAGTTATGGCAAAGAATCTTAGGTCAAATCCACCGAATGATGAATACTATGAATGAAACAAAGTTCACTTCATTATCACTATATTGAAATCTAAAGTGCCTTTTGTAGCTCAGGATCAGAGCATCTGCTAATGCCTTGAATATGAATGTAAAAACTACAAATATTCTAATGTTACATAATCTCCATTATCTCATGATTTTCTTAAATATTTCTCTCAAGATTCCAGAGCGAACAACCTCAAAGTTCAAAGAGCCCTTGACCCATCGTAGATTTGGATCCACGTAAGTTTATTTGCATTTGATTGAGTTAGGCGCTTAACTCTTTCTACTCGCAGACTCTTTACTCTTCACAAAGTTATTATTCTGAAGCCTACTTTTGATCTTTTTGTGTTTTGTGTCTTTTTCTCTCTCCTTCTTCCATCAGAGGTCATCAGTGTCCTCTGGACAATAGTGTCAATATGTTTTACTCCAGCAGCTCAACAAGCAGCAGTCAGTCAAGTACGAGTGTCAAATTACGTTTTACTCATTTAAATCTGCATCACTGCAGAATAGGGTTCATTATTTCATTAAAAATCCCTGTATGTGGTCATGTACGTCTAGTTTTAAGACATTCTTCTTTTTTGCAGGTTATCATAAGGTCGATGGTCCACCTCAACAGAACAGACTGTCAAACTCTCAAAGTCCAACGTCACCACAAAACCAGGTAGGCCTACTGTATATTTCTCTGTGAACCCTACCAAAAGTTAAGACTCATTTAAATAACTGACAATGCCTATTCCACAAGTAAAATATTATTACATTGCAAATGGTAACACCATGGATTACTCTGGTTATTATGGGGATTAATCATGTTTGTTTTGTGTGTTTCAGGGTTTTGAAATGAAGTCTCACTTCAGTCCATTAGTGAAGTTAGCGGAGTACTCTTCCTCGAGTGATGATGATGACGATGATGAGAAGAGCAGGTAATCTCACCTCTATAAAGTTATGGTAGAGATATCCTGTGAGCTTTAGTAAACCTGTCAACAGAAAGGTTAAACAAGTTATGGCATACCATAAAATATGGCCTTGACTTTCAAGGTAAATATAGCAGCTATCGCAAGCCCTTGTTAAGTTATTCAAACTATTTTATCAACAGTACACCCAAAATAATACAGCTACCCAGCCTGTACTGGATTTTACTGCTACACTAAGAATGTAGTCCCTAAAGAGTAAACCACAATAATCTGTTTATTGAAGTGATCATGAGTAGATTATACTGTAAGATGTAAATGAGTGTGAAAGGAGACAGATGGATGTTGACAGATGGGTCACTATTCTCTCATGCCACTGAATTAAGACTGACCATTGAATACATGGCAATCCAGAGTTGGAGTCCCTGATGTGGATGTGTGATGCTGACTTCCTGTCATTCTGCCAATGTTTTACCTCTGCAAAACTACATATACTTTATACTGTATGTAATTGGGATACTGTATTTTTAGGGGGCAGAATTGCTGTATGGGCAATAGCTGTTTTTGAAGGGAAGATATTATCTGATCAGTTGACTAGTAATTCAGGAAACCCACTGAGTGGTCCGTTGTGTAAATATGTAGATTTGCACATCCTTAAAGGAGCTGTTAGTGATTTTAGTGTTCTGATGCTTTAATGTGACTGAGCCGTTAAATTAGCCACACCCCTCATTACAAAGCCCCACCATCCAAAGATAATTTTGAGATCAAAGCCGGGCAAATGAGCAGCACTGTTTGTTCCTGCGACTGTCAAATTCAACAGTGGCACAATAGCGCCTTCAACTGACAAACATTATGAATCATATCCTCAATGATCCACTTCAAATACAACACTATGAGAACGAGCAAAATGATTGACAGGTGAGAAGCATCACTGTCCATGACTCACGGACACATTTTTGTTTGTATATCTTTAAGGGAGTAGGAACAATTTTTGTCTCAAAACATTACTCTGTGGCTGATCTTGAACAGTGGTTCCACGTGTTTAAAATGAACTTTCTTAACTTAAAATTACTATGTAATCTCAACACAAACACTTTGTGTAGAAAGAAATAAGTTCAATGTCACCTTGTGTCAATGTAATTCAAATAAATCTCATTTATTTCTGTATGTACTAACTAGAGGAAATGAATGTTAGCATGCTAAAAACATGCTGGTTGGAAGGACTACAGAGCGAGGTTATTGTCGTAAACTAAAATGAAGAGGAAAACGAAATGATAAAAAAAAAAAAAACATTTTTGTAAACGGAAATAAAAATATTAAAAATGAAAACTAAAGTAAAATTAACAAAGAACTAACAAATTAGACAAAAAAATGTATCTGTTTGTTGCAGATCTCCAGTGAGAAATGGAAGGCATTTGTTATCCAGAGGACAGTCTCATGATATAGTTCTCCAGCCTCAGCACCATCTCAAACAGCAGCAGGTACAGTCATCTTCATCTTCGGTGTTATCAGGCTGTCCTTGTAGATAACAGGATTAAATGAACAACAAGCACATCACCATGTTTCTTCTCTGTGAGGGATTGAAGCACTAGTGTGCTTCAAAGCAACACTATATATTGTGATATTAATTCTACTACTACTAAGTGTATTATTGCAATATTGAAGCTTATTCCTCCAATGATGAGTGGAATATTCATTGTCATCAGTTCCAAAACATCTGTCAAGTCCTAAATTGCAAGATGACATTGATAGATTTGACATGATTCACACTGTTTTTGTATTTAACTAGTGTTCCATGTTTGTCCAGCAGAGTGCAGCAAAGTCAACACATAATATCCAACAAAGACCTGTGGCATCACAATCTAGTGACATTTATCATCTTCCTGACCTCCTGCACAAGAGCCCCATACATCAACTCACCTACCACCAACCCAATACTCAAACCTCACTGGATGTATGTCTGTTACTTTTGCAACACATCTGCTCTCACTACACAGTGTCTCATCTTTCATGTTCTTTCAAGTAGATGAAATGCAATAGTTGTCTTACACAGAAAAGATGTTTGACAGGATTGTTCATTAAGATTGGGTTCAGTGAGTTTCCACTAGAGGGAGCTGTTAAACTCAACTGCCTCTGTTGAAGCTGTCACTCATTGGCACTTTATAAAGTTTGCACAGACGTTAAACTGTTAATAAGCCACTTAGTATGCAGCTATACATGCAATATAAACCTTCCAAAACCCCATTAGCCCCATATGTTTAAGTCTTAAATAGATACAATTAAATAGTTATGTTTTTAATTCTTCTACTAAAATAAGATTATAATGTCATTTATTTAAAAGTTACTGTCAGAAATCTGTCTATCTATCTATCTGTCTGTCTGTCGGTCTGTCTCTCGCTTGCTCTGTCTGTCTGACTCTCTCTCTGTCTGTCTCTCTCTCGCTGTCTGGCTGTCTCCATCCATCCATCCATCCATCTATCTCTTGTGTTATTGTGTGTTTACAGAAAATGCTGAATAATCAGGCAGTAAAAAGTACATCATCCTCTTCATCATTCTCATCATTTATCGACCCTCGATTACTGCAGATCTCTCCACCTCAGAGTCCACAAGGATACGGTCAAGGTGAGTCCATATCTCTGACTCTGATATGAGCACTACACACACCTCACGTATATATGAATAAATCTCTCTCTTTGTGTGTGTGTGTGTGTGTTAGTGAATGTGAGGTGTGACCCGTGCAGGAGAGAGCCCCACAGGAAGGGTTCAGTGGTGAACGTTAACCCTACTAACATCCGGCCTCAGAGTGATGCGCCAGAGATACGCAAATACAAGAAAAAGTTCAATACTGAAGTGTTGTGTGCTAGTCTGTGGGGTAAGACTCATATATCACACTTCAATGTTAAAGTCCTGGAGTATACAGCTGTACAGCACTTATTGAATTGAAATACAATTTTATTATTTTAATATTTTTGGTGGTATGTTCCTGCTATTTAACAGTAGTGTAGTGTCCCTCACTATAACTATTGTTGTTGTGTGTTTGTGTAGGTGTGAATTTGTTGGTGGGCACAGAGAGTGGTCTGTGGCTGCTAGACCGCAGTGGTCAGGGTAAAGTTTACTCTCTCATCAGCCGCAGACGCTTTCAACAGATGGATGTACTGGAGGGACTCAATGTATTAATCACCATATCAGGTATTCGGTATGAATGCAAATATACATATAAGATACATGGCAACAGTAAACAGCCTACAGTTACTCTAAGGATATTGTAACGTCAGTGGGTTCTTATCACAAAATAAAACAGACCCCAACGCAAAGCAGTTGGTTTCCTTTTATTACATGGCTACTTTCCAAATAAATAAATAAATGGAAATTAAGTATTGACTATAGAGAGACCTGCACGGCAATGTAGAAAACCAGTTGCCTAGGACAATTGTACAGTAAATTGCTGATTATACAAAAATATTTTACAAAATAAAACATAAAATCTTATTATATAATAACCAATAAATATATTAGACAAGCATAAAAACAAATATACACTGGCGGCTAAAAGTTTTGAATAATATACAGATTTTGCTCTTATGGGAAGAAATTGGGACTTTTAGTGGCATTCAATTGATCAGAATGTATAGTCAGGACATTAATAATGTGAAAAATCACAATTACAATTTGAAGAACATTTTAATCTACTTCAAAGAGTTCTCGTCAAAAAATCCTCCACGTGCAGCAATGACAGCTTTGCAGATCTTTGACATTCTAGCTGTCAGTTTGTCCAGATACTCAGGTGACATTTCACCCCACACTTCCTGTAGCACTTGCCATAGATGTGACTGTATTGTCGGGCACTTCTCACGCACCTTACAGTCTAACTGATCCCACAAAAGCTCAATGGGTTTAAGATCCATAACACTCTTTTCCAATTATCTGTTGTCCAATGTCTGTTTTTTTTGCCCACTCTAACCTTTTCTTTTTGTTGTTCTTTTTCAAGTGTATTTTTTTTGCAATTCTTCCCATAAGGCCTGCACCCCTGAGTCTTCTCTTTACTGTTGTACATGAAACTGGTGTTGAGCAGGTAGAATTCAATGAAGCTGTCAGCTGAGGACATGTGAGGCGTCTATTTCTCAAACTAGAGACTCTGATGTTCTTATACTCTTGTTTAGTTGTACATCTGGTCTTCCACATCTCTTTCTGTCCTTGTTAGAGTCGGTTGTCCTTTGTCTTTGAAGACTTTAGTGTACACCTTTGTATGAAATCTTGAGTTTTTCATTCCTCAAAACAATGATTGACTGACGAGTTTCTAAGAGAAAGCTGTTTCTTTTTTGTCATTTTGTGTTTACATTTCATGTATTGTTTATGGTCGCTCTGTTACTTTGCCTGTCTGCACAAGGAATTACCTAGGTCTTAGTCTACAATCGTGAATTCCTTCTCACTATTCGACACTCTATGGCAGATCTCTGCAGTTGTAAGTCGTAAGGCCAAAATGCTTCTGATCCTCCTGTTTTGGCATTGCTGCCCGGCAGATATCTGCTGCATTCCAGACTGCCCATTGCATAAAAGGAGATGCAATAGGAGACGAGGCAAGCATGTTGGTGTCTTGGTTCGTTTGAGGAGATCGCAGTGCACTTTTGCTGTGAGGAATATATGTCTTGTTCCTGTTTTTCTGGAGCATTCAGAACCGACATCAAAGTCTGAATCTGAGAGATTTTACAGTTGTAGTAGGAGAGGGGTGAATTTCACCAATCACCATTCCCTGGGTTATGTCCCGCTGTTGTCATCTCAACCTCGCGGTTTTCCTTCAAACGCTTTTACCTCTCTGAAGATGGCTTTATTAAATGTAAAATCTCTCCTTATCAAGACTTTTCTAATCAGTGATTTTATTTCAGCCCATCAGCTAGACTTTCTCTTTATGATTGAGACTTGGTTAATTGGTGGCGATTTGAGTCCTTTACCAGAAGCATCCCCTGGTCACTGTGAATTTATGAGCTCTCCAAGATCACGGGTCGAGGTGGAGGTTTCTATCAATTCTACCACAGCTAGCCATTTTTCAACTGCTTATCACTCTTCTCCTTTCATTTGCACCATTGAGTCTACACCTCCAGGCCTGTGCATAGAAAAATTGGTCTCCTTGTTCAACTCTGTATGCACTGAGATTCTGAATTCTCCTAATAAATGTGACACTCCTAAACCCAGGGTACAGCCCTGGTTAAACAAACATACTCAGGTGCTCAGACAGAAATTGAGGAAAGCAGAAATAAAGTGGAAAAAATATTTTTTGAGAAGACAGCATGATTGATTATAAACATTCTGTCAAGTTTTTCCTCTGATGTAATTTAGAGAAATGTACATAACCCTAAAGTTTTATTTAGTACAATTAATGCGGTATTTAACCCTACAGCTACCACATTTCCTGAAGCTACTACGGGAGTTTGTGATAGTTTTCTGCAGTTTTTCATTTCTAAGATTGATGCCATTAAATCTGGCATCACTACTCCTGATTTAGTTCCTTTAATTTCTCTACCGTGTTCGGTTCACCTTTCAATGTTTGAATCTGTATCTCTTTCTTGTTTAGTAGATTTGATTCAGTACATGAACTGGCTGTTCACTGGATGTTGTTCCCACTCGCATTTTTAGAGAGGTTTTAGACATTTTGTGACCTAACCTCTTGTCAATAATAAATAGCAGTCTTACTAATGGCATTGTTCCATCCTCTGCTTAAAAAGTTGAGGATTGATTCTTCAGATTAAAAAAATTATCGTCAAACTGACGTTTTTATCTAAAGTCCTGGAAAAGGTTGTTTTCAATCAACTTTCAGGATTCTTCAGAGAAATAGTATTTTAAATAAATATCCGTCAGGTTTTAAAGTCAAACATAGCACAGAGTCTGCTCTTATCAAAGTGTCAAATGATCTGTTGCTGGTGTAAAAGTGCCATTCTAATTCTCCTGGGTCTCAGAGCAGCCTTTGATGCCATTGATCACTATATTCTTTTTGACCGGCTAAGAAATTGGGTGGGCCTTCAAGACACTGCCCTTGAGTGGTTCTCAACTTATCTTAAGGGGAGAGCATTTTCTGTTGAGATTGGGAATCATTCTTCTGCCTCTGCTCCCATCACCTGTGGAGTACCTCAAGGCTTGATTTTAGGACCACTCTTGTTCTCGTTATATATATATATTACCATTAAAGTCTATCTTTCTGAACTACAAAATTGATTATCATTGTTTTGCAGATGATATTCAGTGCTATCTTCCTTTAAAATCCACTGATAATTCTGCAATAGAATCTCTGCTGGGTTGTCTTAAAGATATTAAAAGATGAATGGTGTTTAATTTTCTCCAAGTCAATGATTCTAAGAGAGAATCCAGCAAATATCAAAATTAAAAACTTTTTTGTCTTTAAAGGATCAGGAGATTGTAATCCATGCTTTTATCTCTCCTAGATGTGATTATTGTAATGCACTGTATTTAGTTGTATCTCAAGGATCACTATGTTGTCTTCAGACTTATATATATATATAGTGTCTTTTAAATAATCAATCGTGTCAGTGTAGTTCTAGCCAGTGTTGTGGGTGTAATACTATTACAAAGTAATTAGTTGCTATAATCAAATAATATTTTTGTTCAAAGGTGGAGTAGCGCATTTTAAAATCTTGTAATTTAAAAATATTGTAATCCAATTAACGGATACTGACAATTACTTTTAAGATCATATTTGGGTTGCACATTTTTTTAAATTATAATATTTGTTTAAAATACATTTAGAGCATGAATTATGGTCATAAAGATCTGTTTGTGTTATTTTATATATCTGATATACAACAAGTGAGTGTAAGGGAGAAATCATGGGTAGTATTAAAAGTGACCAGTAGCACTTTGATATCATCTGCTGGTGGAATCCCCAAACTGCAAATGCAGGAAATAGAAGTGGTTCTCAGACGTCTTAACACAAGGGCCTATTCCTCCACTTCCACTACATTAACATAGTACAGTAAACTCCCACAGTTTGTTTGGATACACCCACAGATAGCACGAACACTCCCACCCATGCCCACTTGTTCGAAAACTGCGCTTAGTATGGCGCTCTCACGAAAATTGGAGAAGACGCAGCACACGGTCATTGCGATACTTTACTTTAGAAAGTAATTCTAAAATTAAGTAATTAGTAATGTAATTACTTTTCAGTTGAGTAATCAATAAAGTAATCTGATTATAATTTTGAGATATATTTGGTCATTTGTAGTGAATTACTTTGAGTAAATTACCCAACACTGGTTTTAGGTATTTTAAATGTACACATTCAAGTTCAAGGCAGAATACTAAACTGAAAAAGAGATTCTGAAACCACATGAGATATGGCTCAATGAAACCATAAGCCAAACCAGGAAAGCCTGCAATTTCACAATTCTCTCAATGTATTACTAATATGTGTAACTGCTGTGGACAGGTAAGAAGAACAAACTGAGGCTGTACTACCTGTCCTGGCTGAGGAATAAGATCTTGCATAATGATCCAGAGGTAGAGAAGAAACAGGGCTGGACGTCAGTGGGTGAGCTGGAAGGATGTGTCAACTACAAAGTCGGTGAGTCTAAGACACGTCGATTTTAAAAGATGACTTTGTTTTAATTGACTCTACAAACATCACTCAAGTAGTCTTTTGAAAGGCCTTGACTCCTTTTACTGCAGACAGAAATTCAGCAATCATAAACTTCAGGGGGGAGTTCACCAAAAAGATATTGTGCCCACTGATTGTCATTTATTTGCTGGGTTGCAGGTGCACGATGAATAAGACACAGGTTTTTGTAATGACTGAAGGACTGATGCTTACTGTGGAATGTGTTGCTTTTGTTGTCTGATAATGTTTTCTTTCAGTCATAGCTGTAAGGTTACATTTACTGATTGATTATCATTTAATTCACACCATTATCTTTAATGTGATTCTAGTTCGCTATGAAAAAATCAAGTTCCTGGTCATCGCTTTGAGGAGTGCAGTGGAGATCTATGCCTGGGCTCCCAAACCATATCACAAGTTTATGGCTTTTAAAGTAAGTCTCAGACATTAGTAGAGGTGGCTTAGAATTCCTGTATGACCTTTCACATTCTCACAAAGCTTGTCAAGAAGATTTCTGGCTCCTATTTCAACCAAAAATATCATTTTATAATACATTTTTAAATGTAAACAGTCAATTTTTTGAACCACTTAAATTTAGTTTTTTGTATTGTGGATTTGTTCATTAACATTAAGCAAATTTTCCCACCAAATCTCATTATGATGCAAAACAATCTTTATTTATATATATATATATATATATATATATATATATCACCTCACCTAAAGAGGCAGTTGTGATCAAAACCATCATGGTCAAAACTACTTTGTGAAGTTAATCAAAATCCATCCGTTTGCATTTACATTTTGATGTTATTCCATTATAAAAAGTAGGTTGGTGTAATGATAGGTATTGTAATTGGGTTTGTGTGTATAAATGGGTCATTTTCTAGTACGTGTCCTACTTCACGGCTGCCCTCAGAGACCTACTCCACTTCTGACGTTTACATTTAACACAGTTGTCCTACCCATTTTTATAGAAATGGAAACATAGCTTGTTTATTAAATGTTATTGAAAACTGTTGCTTTTTCTGTAATCGATTAGACAGAATTACCTGTAGCAGCTGTATTAGCTCACTCAGTTTTGTCTATTTTTGTTTATTTCCCTATAGATTACGATTAAATCATGGTTCTTCTTTATCTTTGATCAGTCATTTAGCTCACTGCCTCAGAAACCCCTCTCTGTTGACCTGACGGTGGAGAATGGACAGAGGTTAAAGGTCATATATGGGTCTCATTCTGGTTTTCATGCCATTGATGTGGATTCAGGTTCACCCTTTGATCTGTACCTGCCCAGTCATGTGAGTGATCCAGCAAACATATACCTACACCACTAGAGACCATGAGTAAACAAAATCATTCATTGCACAATGTATGTCCATTACATCCACTGAAACAAACAGAAACATGCAACTGGGCCTCCTCAAGAGACAGGGTTTCTCAACTATTGGTTAAATATAACTGGTGGGCATAATTATATTAGTTATTTCATTACAAAAATATAGGTTTGCATTTGTTAGGTTTAGTTAAAGAAGATTACCATTACTTGAAATATCTTCAAGTAAATATTTTCAAGAAATATTTGAAGTTTTCTCAAATATCAAAGATTTGATGTCAAGACTACTCCAGATGCACTCATTGTAGCCATTTGGGAACTGATTGCTGTCCTGGCAGACCATTACATCCTGACTTGCATAGCAACCAGCAATCAGAGTGTCATTTTTCGTGTGCAATATGCGCCTTTACTATGGTAAATGGTCTTTGCTCAGCTATCTCTTTAATAAGAGACTATGGGCCTCTTTCATGAAACTTTTGTAAATATAGGAGTAATTTGCATGTAAAATTGACCTTCCCAAAAACGTTTTGCCGGATTCACAAACGCTACGTACTCCTCTGATTTGTTAGTAAAGCGTGTGTAATTCCAAACATTCGTAAGTAGGGGGCGTGTTCACATTCATTCATTCATAATCCACGCCCATGAAATCGCCATATAAGGAAGGCACCAGACTTGCTAGTAAATGTTGTTAACATCTATGCAGAGCAGTAATGGAATCCTTTTCATGAATAAAGTGCATTCACGTCGTAAAAGTGTGCAAGCACAATACGTCTCAAAGAAAGTTAGCACTTGCTGTCATCTCATGTTTTTGCTGTCATATGACACTCTTATACGAATCAAACAGTAGAAGAAATCAATAAATATGGTTTGACATGAGTGTAAAACATGTTCAGTTTACGCCCCTTCTCTGGTTCAGTTTGCAGCACATCGCCAGCATCATTTTTAAACTTCTCGGGTAAATCGTGATGTAACAGTGATATAGGCTACTTGCAACCAGAAGAATCTTCAGATAAATGAATAGAGGCTATTAATACAACAATGTGCAGGCTTTTTCTGTTTTTTCCCATTTGTATTGTGTATGAACCTGCCTGCCATTTGTTTATTTATGGATTTAACAGCATTAGCATTGGCCATATGTTATCAACTGAACGCAATTTACCAATGCATATATTCAATTATGAAACCTAAATTATTCATATTAAAAAAACAATTCAAATCAGTCACATTAGAGGGCATTCATTTTCTCAAGAAAAATCAAGCACTTCTGCTGTAGAAAACTATTAAGAGATTAAAAGATTAAGAGAAAAAAATTATTCTTTGAAAAAATGAAATCAAGCAGTAAAGATACATTTGTAAGTATAGGCTATTGTTTAAAAAGAAAACAGCTTTTTGTTCTTCTTTCCCCCACTAATTTATGTTATTTGCTTAGTTTAATAATTAGTTTTAATAATTTGTCATTATTTATTTTATTTAACTTCAATCAAAATGTAGTTATTTACTTGTGGTCAGGAGCAAGTTTTGAAAATACAAAAACTTTCTTGAATCCAAAAATTTTTGTCAGAACGGCTTTACCAGTGATTTACACACAAATGAGTTCTGCTCGTGTTTCATGAATGAGGTCCTATGGGTTTATTGCAAGCTGTATAATGCTCGCTAGTTTCCTAAGCTAATCACTAACCATGTTTCATTTTCAGGGCAAATCAGTTCAATAGGACAATTTGAGAGCAAACTGTTCAAGCAGGGAACAGATCAGTTGTTTCAACCATTATTTGAAGTTTTATTATTATTTATAGACCACCGAATTCTCATTACTGTTCTGAAAAAAATGATGATATATTATTTCAGTTGTAAAGTATTTATATGTTATGGTAGTATTTGTTTTATTTGTGCTGATTTAAAAATAATTTTACTTGAGTAATAACTCTAATAAAATTGTTTACAATAAAATATATACTTGACGCGTTTTCGTGAGATTCACGCTAAATCAAAATATCAGTCATCTTTAAATCCTCTTACAACATTTTTGAAATGTGTGCATTTAAATGCGTTGTTTGTGTATGCTCACGTTCATCTGAATTCGTATAAATTGTTTTCCATCAGCCAAAATGCAATAAATGGAATATAACCATACAGCTTATAGTTGAATTGTTAGTGGAGTATTGTGATGATATGGAGCTGTATCTCTCTGTCTGACAGTCCACACACCCACACAACAGTGTTTAGTGCTCTGAGTGAATCAAGAGCAATGACTGTAGCGCACACCCACGACTGTACTCGTACTCCAAACACCACTAAGGTAGCCCAAATACTCTAGTTACCCTACAATCCATGTGTGTGTGCTAGTTTCTCCAAACTCATCTCTAGTACAAAAATATCTCTCTGCAGCCTTAGACCCATCCAAATGACCTGTTATTTGACAAGATTTTTTTTCTTTTCTAATAACAGGCTGTAGATAAATTTAGCATGAGTTTGCAGTGTGCAGCAGAACTGGAGGCTGGGCGGCACTCCATCATGTAGCCTCCATATGTATGTTTTCTCTTCACATACTTTCAGTTACACTCTCTCTCTCTCTCTCTCACACACTCACACTCACACACACACACACACGCACACACACACTGCATTAAAGGCACTTGTGGTTGCAATTTGCCATCTTTCATGCAGTTGTTGTGTTTCAGTGGCACACACTCATTAGTCAACTCTTTTTTTCGTGGACTTCTTTTGGCGTGTAATTCTGCCTCACACTCTTGAACGCACACCACTGTCTGTTCGTGGCTGTGTGTTTGCGCGTTCTGTGCTGATGAGAATCCCTCGGCGGAGGATCAAGATCGCGCTGCGGCTCTGGGTGCCCGTGTTGATGCTCAGGATTGTGGTGGCTCTTCAGAGTGATAGCAGCACCGTGTGTGTGAATTTATCCCTCAGCCAGGCAAGTACAGTGACAGGCGTGAGTGTGTGTGATGTGTTAATACTATAGAGGAGCAAGTGCTTACGTTTCTATTCAGAATTTTGATTCTGATGTTTTTTTTGTCAAGAGTTTGGTTTTTAATTCCTAATAAGTATTTCGTGCAAGTAATTAGAGGAAGTTGTTGTTGTTTTGAATAGTGTACCAGGATAAATTTAGCAGGATCTTAAAGGTATAGTTCACTCAGAAATGAAGATTCTGTTATTATTTTCTCACCTCATGTTGTTTCAAACTGGAATGACTTTCTTTAATGGAACACAAAAGGAGATGTTAAGAAGAATGTCAGTGGATCAAGCACCAATAGGTTTGGAACCGAGAACCGGTTCTAGTTTCAGAGTCCGATTTATTAAAAATACTAGAACCGAATGATTTTCATGACTTTTGGTTCCGTTAACGGAAACACACTGCATGAAACACACAGTGTATTGATTCCTGAACATATGACTCATATGAGATGGTTCTTTTTAGTGAAACAAAACCACTTAGACATCAATTGGAGTGGTTAATAAATTATTCTTATATTGATGCGCAAGCATGGTTGGGGAGTAACAGAATACATGTAACAGGATTACGTATTTAAAATATAAAATATTACTAACTGTATTCAATTTCAATCATTGGTAATTAGAAAACAGTTACATTCAAAAAGTATTTTGATTACTGAAGAGATTACTTTGCATTTTATTGTCATTTGTTTCATTTAATATTCAGTAATATTTCAGATGGAAAACATTTCTACATATAAATGATCCAAAGTGCATTTGAACAGCGGTGAAACACTTTCTTATGATTCATACGAGCAGACAGAGAAGTACGTTTGAAGAAATAGAAATAAACCTTGAGTAAATTGTTAGCTTCACGCTAAGCTAAAATGCTATTTCTAGCCATTTTACATGCACATGTTTCCAGACACGATCATATTTATTATCAAGAAAATACAGGTTGGATCATAATTAATTTTTTCTAGTAAGATCTTTGATATTAGGGTAAAAATCATATTCTTGATAATATTTTTTGTTTTGTTTTCCTGTAAAAATATCTAAAAATCCTTAAAACAATATCAATTACATTGATCTTGTTCTAGAAACAACACTGCATATGATATTTGGGTTTTTCAGAGAATGTATTTTTAACATGTGTATTTTGTCTTACGGTACTGGCAGAGTTTTTATAGTCAAAACAAGTGAAAAACTGTACCAGTGCTGAAGAAGTAATCCAAAGTATTTAGAATATGTTACTGACCTTGAGTAATCTAACGGAATACATTACAAATTACATTTTACAGCATGTATTCTGTAATCTGTAGTGGAATACATTTCAAAAGTAACCGTCCAAACCCTGTGCACAAATTATGAATGTCCAACTCTAAATGAAATAAGAACCGTTGAAGTCTCACTAGCCTACATTTGATTATATCATTGCAATGGCACCCATCAATGGGTGGGATATATTAGACAGCAAGTGAACAGTCAGTTCATGAATTTCATGTGTTGGAAGCAGGAAAAATGAGCAAGCGTAAGGATCTGAGCAACTTTAACGAGGGCCAAATTGTGATGGCTAGATGACTGGGTGTTCCTTGTATGCAGTGGTTAGTACTAGTGGTTGACTGATATATCGCCGAGGCCCATAAATCAGACGATGCCGGTAATTTAAAAAAGTCAGAATTTCACCCGATTTATCTGTCTCTGCGATGTATCGGTCGACCACTAGTAAATGTTCCTGTTTGGACAATTTTTTTTTCTTGAGGGCGCCGAAAATCGCCTGTTTTCATGTAAAGTGACTGAGACTCGTAAACGTTTGGGGCTGCGTAGCCGTAGACCGGTCAGAGTGCCCATGATGACCCCTGTCCACCACCAAAAGCGCCTACAATGGGCACGTGAGCATCAGAACTGGACCATGAAAACCGTTAATCATGACGACAGTATACATCCGTGAAAGCCAATTTATTGTACGTAACTAAGGATTAACCAAATGAATGGCCACTGTTTGTGATTCATTTAATCGTGGTAGCCATCCGTTTATTTATTAAAGTTGCTTTTACACACCATTCAAAAAAATAGACGGCAGTCATGGAATTAGCCCACAGATACAAAAAACATATCATTTCTGTGTACAAAGATGTTTTAAATAAAATAGAAATACACAATACAAGGAGAAAACATCAGTGTGCTTTTTTGGAACACTAACATATAGCTCAATTCTATAAAATTATTGTTTAGCTTACTTTTGAAAAAATGCAATCAAAATTCCCTGTATTAAATTAAATAAATTACCAAATGAATAAAGCATTAAATAAAATAATTAATTACCAAACAAATATTTTTCAAGACTATAAACTATCAGAATTATTTGTCTTATTTGTTATATGAGTTAACTTTCAGAAAACTAGCTTTTTGAACATTTAAAAACTTTTAAATATTTGAAATTTAACCCTCTTTACCTCTGATCGCATTTGCTGAGCTTCTTCATAAAATGTAAATTGCATTATGCATAATTAATTTTAGCTGACAATCAAGTTCAATTGGTTGTTAAAAGTTGCTGGACAAATATGTGGGACATAATTTAGTTGTGATGGCGATGCTTTAGATTAGATGATTGTTCAAAATATTGAATATCAGGAATGTATCATATATGTAAACCCTGATATTACACTGCATCAATGTTTCTTTAATAGCTGTGCACACAGCATATACGCATCCTTATACTATGACTGAAATTTTCCACCACTACTTGATGCAGTTTGCCAGCTTGAACAGGGCCATGACGATTCACTTTCGAGTCTGAACCGGTGGCAACCTGCGATAGGCGCAACATCAGAACCAATATTACAGTCCAATCAGAAGGGCAACTGTTCCCTTTTGATTACAATTACATCTTCTGATTGCTTTTATTTGGGAAATGGTTTGCACTTATATAGCGCCTTTTTAACCTTCTCGGTATTCAAAGCGCTTTACTGTTGACTCATTCACCCATTCACGCAACAATGATGGCAGAGCTGCCATGCAAGGCGCTAGCCTGTCATCAGGAGCAACTTGGGGTTCAGTGTCTTGCCCAAGGACACTTCGGCATGTGGAGTCATATGGGCTGGGATTCGACCACCAACCCTGCGATTAGTGGCCGACCCGCTCTACCAACTGAGCCACAGCCGCCCCATTTGTGAAATTAAAATGATAGTAAACCGGCTAATTGACTCAATACTCTCCCCATTTTTCCAAAACTTCAGAGGAAAAAAATTAGGGGCATCTGGGATGCGAATTAGCGTTTAACACACATTTGTGAATGGAAACGGCTTCAGGGCAGATTTCTGTTGCGATAAACCAAAACTTATGCGACAAAGTGTTTTTTAGTCATAACGTCAACACTCACACCCTTTTTATCAATAAAAGGCCATTTGAATGGAAATAGGCAGAAGAAAATTTCGCAAAAATAATTTGTACGCATTTTCACTTTGTCTATAACAAAATATCGCAAAAAGTGGATGGAAACTAGGCTGATGATGCAAGTTATAACATCCATGCAACTTTTCAGCTAAAGTCATAGCACGCATGCCCCAAACGCCCGTATATGCATGCACTGTCATATGGAGTGTACTTTGACAGGCTCGCGTTCGACTGTACGCAGACTTTGAGCGTTCGTGTAAAAATCTAAGTATACTTTGGGCTTTTGTCAAGCCATTACAACAACATTTTTAAAAAAGCCCTTGTCAGTTGCGTGGTAAATTTATTTAGACATGATATTTATGAGTGAAGAACAGTACAGTTACTAAATCTGACATGAGACTTTGGGCACTCTAGCGACATCTGTGGTTGAAACCTAAAATTGCAAAGAAATTTTACACGAATTGCTCTTCTGGTGAATTAATCTAAGGTGCCTGTGATCATCACATATTCACAAGCATATCCATTGTCATAATATTCTATTTTCATGTTAATACTATGTTATTTGTTTAAACATTTACAATAATACTACAATAACTATGCATGGCAAACAATAACACTAATATAAAAAGGAGGATTCAATAATGATGGGGTTGAAATATTCTTTATTTAGCATGAAAATAATGCAGAAATTAGCAATATAACAATTACAATAATAAACAGTTTATTTAATAATTTATTGTTAAATAAAGTTGGAAAAGAGAGATGGTCACATGCTAAAGATATTATTAGGTAACTGTGCTTTGAAATATGTTCATTATAAACAACTTGAGATTAGCATACATTTTTTTGGGAAATACCCTGTACATTTAGTGGCTTTTAGAAGCAATTTTAAATTGCCCTTTTACAAAATAAAGTTTAAATAGAGTAGACAATGGACATTGACAACAACTTGTGCATTTCTGTGACTGGTTTAAAATAAAAAGAAAACAGCAGAACACACACTTAAAGACACACTTAGGGAACCTCAATACTGGAGCAAAGATATCAAATACTCAGAAGTCATGAATATAAGTAAACGTGTTTCATTAAAGCGTGAAAATCAATATAAGCTTCAACAACCCTACCAGAAATTACAGTATCTCACAAAAGTGAGTACACCCCTCTCATATTTGTAAATATTTGATTATATCTTTTCATGTGACAACACTGAAGAAATGACACTTTGCTACAATGTAAAGTAGTGAGTGTACAGCTTGTATAACAGTGTAAATTTGCTGTAGCCTCAGAATAACTCAACACACAGCAATTAATGTCTAAACCGCTGGCAACAAAAGTGAGTACACCCTAAGTGAAAATGTCCAAATTGGGCCCAAATTGTCAATATTTTATGTGGCCACCAATATTTTCCAGCGCTGCTTTAACCTCTTGGGCATGGAGTTCACCAGAACTTCACAGGTTGCCACTGGAGTCCTCTTCCACTCCTCCATGATGACATCACGGAACTGGTGGATGTTAGAGACCTTGTTCTCCTCCACCTTCCGTTTGAGGATGCCTCACAGATGCTCAATAGGGTTTAGGTCTGGAGACATGCTTGGCCAGTCCATCACCTTCACCCTCAGCTTCTTTAGCAAGGCAGTGGTCGTCTTGGAAGTGTGTTTGGGGTCGTTATCATGCTGGAATACTGCCCTGCGGCCCAGTCTCCGAAGGGAAGGGATCATGCTCAGCTTCAGTATGTCACAGTACATGCTGGCATTCATGATTCCCTCAATGAACTGTAGCTCCCAGTGCCGGCAGCACTCATGCAGCCCCAGAACATGACACTCCCACCACCATGCTTGACTGTAGGCAAGACACACTTAAAATTAGATTTGATGATACCTGCAGAAACCCTGAACAAGTGTTTCCATCCACAGAACTGCCCCTCACTGGGTATTTTTTGTTTTTGGCACCATTCAGAGTAAATTCTAGAGACTGTTGTGTGTGAAAATCCCAGAAATACTCAAACCAGCATATCTGACACCAACAATCATGCCACACTCCAAATCACTGAGACCACATTTTCCCCATTCTGATGGTTGATGTGAACATTAACTGAAGCTCCTGACCTGTATCTGCATGATTTTATGCACTGCACTGCAGCCACATGATTGGCTGATTAGATAATCGCATGGATGATTGTTGGTGCCAGATGGGCTGGTTTGAGTATTTCTGGGATTTTCACTCACAACAGTCTCTAGAATTTACTCCATATGGTGCCAAAAACATAAAACATCCAGTGAGCGGCAGTTCTGTGGATGAAAATGTCTTGTTGATGAGAGAGTTCAACAGAGAATGATCAGACTGGTCTGAACTGAAAAAGTCTACCGTAACTCAGATAACCGCTCTGTACAATTGTGGTAAAAGGATATAATCTCAGAATACTATTCTGAGATGTGGGTTGGTGTTGTTTTGGTGGCACGAGGGGTCCTACACAATATTAGGCAGGTGGTTTTAATGTTGTGGCTGATCGGTATATAATTATCCTTAGGGTCTGATATTTGAAAGTCCTGATAGTGCCAAATGTAATGTCTGATTTTACCTGTAAATTTATACTATGGTAAACATTATGTTACCGTATAAGCATACCATTAATAAATTAAACATTTAATCAGTGACAATACTATTTTAAAAATGTATTAGTTAATAAAATACTTCAAATGTATGTAATCAGTGACAGTGTATAAGCATATGTATGTAACATTGTTATGTATTTTTCAGCTGGGTAGAATTATTAATATTTCTATTCTGGGGTCACCATTGCCCTCTGCTGGGCTGATTTTTAGGTTTACAAGTAAAGGAAACTGTTTGCAGATGTATTAAAGTAATAACAATAATAAAAAATTCAAACTTTTCATGATTCAGGCATTGTTCGATTAATTTAGTTTGATTATGTTTGCTTGTTTACTCAAGAGCTATATCAAAAATATGATGATATTAAAAATTCTTAAAGGGTAGAATTCACAAACATTATTCAGATTTAGGAGGGTTTTGAATTAAATGTTTGAAACCAGCATACTAAACCTAGAAAAAATACACTTTTGGCACCAAATCTTATAGTTACTTGTGACAACTAGCCCCGGTCTGCCCATTGTTCTTTTAGCAGACACTGGACAGGTTTATTAATGAAGGCAGTTTTTCTGTTTGATAATAGGTAGTCTTTGTGTGTGTTTAGATTCAGGGTGTGATTCGGCCTCATGCCATCATCATTCTGCCCGGCAGCAGTGGGATGGAGCTGTTGCTGTGTTACGAAGACGAGGGCGTCTATACTGACACCTATGGCCGCATCACCAAGGAGACGGTGCTGCAGTGGGGGGAGATGCCCGCCTCTGTCGGTGAGTTTCACAGCTGCACACAGCATTAGGAATATTATGTAGAACAGATGAACTTTAACAGGCTTCAAAATGTACAAAATGCTAGAAACAGACATGGATTGCAAAGATTACATTGAGTGCTATGAATGCAGCTGAATTGTTATACCAAAATGTTATGTTTGTTTCTCTCTTTTAGTTGTAAAGTGTTATGAGATGAGACTCTCTGATTGCATAATGGCTGCAAGCGATATTATTTCCATTGAGATTCAACCATTAATTAAGCAATATCACACAAGCAAGTGTGCGATATGGCCCTGCATCAGCACTGCTGTGATTCGGCCAGGCATGGCCTCATCTCATCTCATAACACTTGAACAAGTACATTTAAAAAAATTTGTTAAAACCGAGTATGTTCTTAAAAAACGCATTTGTGCGTGGAACTACTTTTTTATGTGACAAATCAGAACATGCCATTGCTGGTTCAAACCAAATGATGTGTCCAAGCATTTGTTAGTTATTCAGAAATGTCACTTTAGAGAGAGAGAGAGAGTGTGTGTGTGTGTGTGTGTGTGTGTGTGTGTGTGTGTGTGTGTGTGTGTGTGTGAGAGCTAGAGAGAGAGAGAGAGAGAGAGAGAGAGAGCGAGCATGTGCGATCACCTGTTGATGATGCTGTAATCTGTTTGTCAGCTTTCTGTCATTTTGGTGAAATGCATCCTATTTTCTCAGTGGAAAAATAGCGGCCCAAGCGGGGTTATTCCTCCCTAATTTGTGGTAGCTGGTGCGCAAATGTCTTTCACTATAGAAACCTCAATCTCCATTTTGCCTTCTCCAATGTGGAAAGTCCAATAAGTCTTGAGTTTGTGCAATTAATCAGTCTGTTGTGTCTCACCTGTGATGAGCCTTAATGCTGAAGTTGCTAGTTTAAAGATGTTTCCTAGCTTTAGTAGTGTAGTAGTTATCAGAGCGATCATATAGTGCTGATGTTGAAAACACTGACGGATGCTGACTCACTTCATGTCACCGACTGGCTCATATAACACAAAAATGGTCTTTTGCAGTATCTGCTGGCTAAAATCTGTAATGTCACAAAAATAAATGTAAAAAGACACATATAGATCTTAACACACCTGCCACTGCTATTATATTTTAGGTTAGAACCGAATTAACACAAGCAGAGTGCTGATGTTTTTAGACATCAGTATTCATGGAACATCTCTCGTCCAATCAGAATCGGGGACCGGAACTAACTGTTGTATATTTGTGATTAAAGAACTTTCTTAATAGGATAGTTCACCCAAACATTATATTCTGTCATCATTTGTTTTCATGCGTGGAACACAAAAGAAGACATTAGGCAGAATGTTAGGGACTGAAAGTCTCAGTCACCACTCATTTTCATTGCATCTTTTTTCCATACAGTGAAAGTCAGTGGTGACTGAGGCTGTCATTCTGACGAACATCCTCTTTTGTGTTCCAAAAAAGAGAGAACGTCATACGGGTTTGTAACATTTAGGGAG
This sequence comes from Moxostoma hubbsi, assembly GCA_032164185.1. Taxonomy (NCBI): domain Eukaryota; kingdom Metazoa; phylum Chordata; class Actinopteri; order Cypriniformes; family Catostomidae; genus Moxostoma; species Moxostoma hubbsi. The sequence goes on along the minus strand of JAVLUX010000025.1, from coordinate 38,173,644 downwards.
AGTAAATGATATTTTTCATGTTTGGATAAATTATCCCTTTAAGGAAGATCTTTAATAACAAAATATGTACAGTAAATATGACAAAATAAGAACTAACTAAATAAGTGATTTGGCTGGATGAGTCATCTTTCTACTTGCTACATTAAAATGGATTTGAGTGTGGAGAATACCAAAGAAGTCCTTCAACTCTGATGGAGAATTTCTTAAACAGTTGAACCACTATAGTGCTATTTCAGTACAGCCTGTGTTCTATTCACTAATTACCCACTGTGACAGGGCGGAGGGCGGGGCCGGGTCGTGATTCTACACACCCGGCCCCTTATCAGGCTAATCAAGCCTCCAAGAGGGATAAAGGCCAACTGCGGAGGATGGTGCGGGAGAGAGAGATCGTTTACGGACATGTCCGTCATGTGTGTGTTTGTGTCTTTTTTCAGTTTTATATTAAAACTATTATTTATATTGCCAAGCCGGTTCTCTCAGTTTCAGTAGGCTCAATCAGCACTGAAATTGTGCAGTGTCTAGAGTATTTAAATGAAGTCATTACCATACCTTTCCGCACACTTTTTATGCAAATTAGGCTCATTGTAGATTGTGCTTGATTCAGAAAAATTGCCTGCCTCAGATGACAGCAGGGGGTAAAATGATGTTTTATTTTTAAAGAGATGTGTGTGTATTTTCTATCAACCGTAGAAGCAGTAATGGATCAAATAATAATCAAATTATGGAGAAGAGCATTATATTCTAGCATATATCCAGATGCAGGCTGTAGTGAAGCGCACTTTCGCTATGTTAAAGAGATGATTCAGATGTCTGGATCACAGTAGTGAGTGATGCTGTTCAGTCCAGCCAAAGTGTGTCCAATTACGTTGGTCTACTGCATCCTATGCTATATAGTGTTCAGAATCGTCCCACAAGATCAGAATTGCGAATGGAATTGTAGGCGTGTAGGCCTGATCTGCATAATTGCTTTAGTGTATCGGCTGCTTAACCAGCACAGAAAGCACATGACCTGCACTTTTCCAGGTGCAATTCATTCCCTGAATTCAATTCCCCCCTGAATGAATGTTATCAGTGTTTTAAAATGCAGGTGATCTGTAATGGTTTTGTATTTAGTAGTTTTAATATACATTTTGATAAAAGACATCACTCTTCCTGTAAATTTGTTTAAATCTTCCTTTTAGCAGTGGGACTATTTTTCTAGACGGATAATCTTTTGGTTATGCATTATCATTGTAATTCCTGTGGGTGGAGATTACTAAATTCATGTGCTTTAGATCACGTCCCTTTCTAGTGTCCTTGTGTGTAACATGCAAATGTTACCAGGTTTATTGAAGTTACTTTTTCACAGCATCAAAGTTTAAAGATTAAATATATACAAATATAAATATAAAAATGTCAGTAAGTGATTCTGTCACACTGGTCTCATGTTAACACATTTATGTTTAAATTTTGTGGCAATACTTTTGAAACAGTATGTTTTTTTTTATGAATGTTTATTACTTTTAACTGAAGAGTATTATTTGATGCTGTTGATATAATTTGTAATGAACTCGTTTCCTTATGCACTCCAGCTGCATTTCTTACTTATCAGAAAGCTGAAGGCACTTGTAATATTTTGGCAATACAGCTTCAGCACATTATTTGGGAATTTTGGTGCAATTCTGACAATACAACCTTGATTGCCATGTGGGAAAAGAGGCTCATGGTAGGTTTCCAGCCAAGGTTGATGTTCCTCTTCGATTGTTCAAATCTGACGACTTTTAAAACAATCGTCTAATTGGGCAGTTATTGCAGTGATTAATCATCAGCTCTTCTGCTGCGTTCGATTCAAAGTTGGATGTGGGATATTCTTACTTGATATCTCCAATCTCAGACCATAAATGCATTCCATTGCCAGATGCTCGGAAGATCACGTGTAAGGAAACAAATGCTCCCGTTAGCTTAGCAGGTGTTCGACTGTCACCAGAGACGTCTTCTAGCAACCCAATTCAGAAACAGTGCTGTAATGCTAGCATTTGTGCTACAGATGTCAAATATCAAGAGAGTAGCATTTTCCATGTTTTGTATGCCTGTCTCTGCTAATATTTGTTAAACAAGCTTTAATATAATGCAATTTAGGAACTTTGACTCATCGAACGATATTATTTAATGGGTTAGTTCACCAAAAATGATCATTTTCTCATGATTTACTCACCTTTAAGCCATCCCAGATGTGTATGACTTTCCTTCTTCAGCAGAAAAGAAGATTTTTATAAGCATATTTCAGCTCTTTTTGTCCGTATATTGTAAGTAAACAGGTGCCATCAGTCTGCTGGCTGTTTGATGGACCAAAAGGCATATTTAGGAAGCATAAAAGTAATCCACATGACTTCAGTCGATCAGTTAATGTCTTCAGAAGCAAATCAATAGGTCTGTGTAAAAAATAAGCAACACCTTAGAAAAATTATTCTTTATTCTTCTGCCAGTGCAGTGAGATTTTCTGTGGTCTAGCTCCTCAAGTAAAAACGGTATAACTCCTTATTTAAAAAGGGGGTTTTAGATATTTACACTGGAAAACCAGCCCCCCAAAAAATATGTTTTAATGTATAGTGGGCTAAGACTACCCTCTCTCACCTTTTTAGTTCACTTGATTTCAATCCAACTGACAAAAAACAAACTCTCTCTCCTTTATACAGATGTGTATCTATGATTTCTTCATGGTTAGATACAGTGTCACATGTATTATGATATTATCTGAAGCTGCAGCAAACGCACATGAGAGTCGAGTGTCTCTGTGCCAGGATCAGATTCAAACTCTCTTGCACTGTTTGCGCTATTTCACATGACTCATAAAGCGGCTCTGACCGCACAGAGAAATGCCAGTTTTAGAGTTTGTGCTTATTTAGATCTGCTTTCTTATTATTTGAACTTTATTAAAGGTTGTTTCCTTTTTAGATGCTCTGTAATGCAAGTTTTGCTCCAGCGTAAAGTCAGCTCCGCTTTCTTTCACAACACTTGATTTTGCATTTACTTATTTCATATTTTTGTATAATTCCTTTATACTTTGTGATCTACATTACATTAAACTGTTCAGAAAATTTGGAGTGGATCTGGACTGTGAGCTGTCTTTCTATCTGCCTGTCTTTATTGTCGTCATCATTAAAGTTTCGAATGACCTCATGTAATCCTAATGTGATAAAACGACTATTCGAGAAGAAAATATTTGTGGACAATATTTTATGATCGATAATGCCGTATTCTATAGTTCTGTATTTATGTAACTGTCAGTTAGCAGTTTTCTCCAGCACACTTGGTTGCAAACGTGGATGCAAGGGACATTAACATTTTGTTATTTAGCAGAGGCTTTTATCCAAAGCAATTTACAAATGATGAACACTGCCAGTCAGAGAATTAATATAGAATAGTCTATATTTTCAATTGCTGTGCTCTAGATGAGTGTGTGTGTGTGTGTATATGTGTGTGATTTAATTTTTTTCCCCCGTTTCTCTCTGTACTCCCCAAAAACTTTAAATCTGTGCCATTTGACTTGTTGATATGATGCACAAATATATCCAGTGATGTTAGTGTAGTTCAGTCATGAAAACTCTTGGAAAGATTTAGCATGTGTAAGTGGGTGTGACATATTGATAGGGCATTGGTCTGGGTGGACTTGACCTGCTATGCTCCTGCTGCTGCTGTAGCAGTGTAAGTACAGAGACTTGTTACTGCTAGAATATACACAGACATGCTGCATCAAGTCCCCAAGTAGCAGATCTAGATACGTAGAGGTGGAGGGTTTCAGAGAAAACTCAGTTTTTTTTACTTGGCTTACTTGCAAACTGAGTAAATTCAAACATTAGGTAAAGAGGGAGTACGCTAATTGAACGTTACCCAATTACACATTAAAGGACCTATTAGCTTACACCATGCGTGCCGATTGGCTTGACAAATCACATGTGAGCGAGCTGATTGGTTTACAGATAACAAGTTCAAAGAATATATCAACTAGAGGCCATTTGGAGTTTCATGCCTTAACTTCGTCATTTATACAGTTATTTTTACACATGTGCACTCTTTAAATCCTGCAAGAAGGTGTTTTTCAAACCGCTTTCTCTTAATCCCTTAATCTGAAAAAAGGCAGGCTAATCTCTGAACATAAGAATTTAAGATCAAATATATTTATTTGTAACTCCTCCATTTGATTTCTATTCTGATATTTTATTTCAGCTTACCTTCAGTCAAATCAAGTGATGGGCTGGGGAGAGAAAGCCATTGAACTAAGATCTGCCAAGACTGGGAGTCTAGAGGGAGTCTTCATGCACAAAAAGGCTCAAAAACTGAAGTTCCTGTGTGAGAGAAATGATAAAGTATGACAATTTCTTTTCCAAATGACTGTATTATTTCACTCTGAATGTCTCCATGTAATTATCCCAAAAAAAGGACAATGTTTAAAGGAATAGTTCTGAAAATTCTGTCATTTGCTTGCTATTATGACATTCCAAACATGTATGACTTTCTTTTTTTCTATGAAAGACTTGAGGAGATGCACATTCTTGAATTACAAATTTTGGGGTGAAATATTCCTTTAAATACCCAAAGAAACTGCTTTACAGCTGCAGTTTTATTTCCTGTGTTTACATATTTCCTATTGAAGGGCTTGTTGATTTTTTTTTTTAAACGGCCAGTAGCGCGAGTAAACGGTGTTTTTGGGCTGTTTTCCTGGAATCTGCTTTAAGTCAAACAATAATTTTGTATTTCATGGGGTCTTTTAAAGAGGTTATACACATGTGCACATATAAATGTCAAAAAAGCCCTTTAAATTTGATCATTAAAAATGAAATATTTAATCTACACATGTTTCTCTACAGGTGTTCTTTGCCTCAGTTCAGTCTGGTGGATGCAGTCAGATCTACTTCATGACATTAGGACACAACTCACTCTTCAACTGGTGATTATTTTTGGCTTGAGAGCTTTGTGGGGTAAATCAGTAAACTGTCTGAATCCCACAGCCACAACATTAAAACCACCTGCCTAATATTGTGTAGGTCCCCTCGTGCCACCAAAACAGCGCCAACCCGCATCTCAGAATATCATTCAGAGATGTTATTCTTCTCTATCTTCTGTTATTCTGGCACCGACAATCATGCTACGGCTCAAATCACTGAGATCACATTTTTCCCCATTCTGATGGTTGATGTGATCATTAACTGAAGCTCCTGACCTGTATCTGCATGATTTTATGTACTGTACTGCTGCCACGTGATTGGCTGATTAGATAATCGCATGGATGATTGTTGGTGTCAGACGGGCTGGTTTGAGTATTTCTGTAACTACAGAAATAGAGGGTTTAATGTTGTGGCTGATGGGTGTAAATAACTAACTGTTGTACTGTTGTACGATCAAACACTGTAGCATTTTGTTTTTGTGGAAGTTCCAACACCTCAGAATTGAAATTATACAAAAGTAGAATCGAGGGCATACAGCATTCATTTGGGGGGTTTCAAGCTGAAATATTGAATCATATTTTAAGTTTAACATAACAAATCACAGTTTAACTTGATATTTTTTGTTTATTCTCATATTGAAAACCAAACATAACTTGACACATAACAATAAAAGTTATAAAGTTATATAAAATAGAACAAAAGTTTTCTTTAGATTTTAGTGCAGACCAAACATTACGTATTTCTTTGGCCATGCTGTGTTGAGTCTGAACTTTGCATCTGATTTTGCTTTATATCTTGTCAGCATGAGAAAGAATATTAAAACCCGGGAGATGATATATTCTTCTGTACACTTATGAATTCATCTTTTAATTGTCTTCTGTAGTCACATTATTATATCAGCTCCAGTGTGGCCACAAATGCCAAACGCTTTTCCTTTTCTTAGCATATTTCATAGAAGACAACCTTTTTTCTTCATTTCTTTAGTGTTATTTTGGCCTCTGATTTGGAAGCATCATAATCTTGTCTATTGAGTCTAGACATCCACTAGTTTCTTTAAGTACATCTATACAGTAAAGTTTAGCTTGTGCTTTGTTTATTTATTCATAGATCATGCTTATTAGTTAAAAAATGCAACAGATGTATGAGGTCAGTGTTTAGGGATGATAAACACAAAATCATGATTCACAAAGTCACTTCATTTTTGAGCAGATCAGCTAATTCATCAATCTGTACATGTGTCAATATAGCTAATGTTTATAGGTTTTGTAGCTGGCCAATATAGTTCATTTTGCACATCTATGTGACTATACAGATCGTTATTTATATCCATTGCAATGTATATCATTCACCCGATTCCCCCACCATGGTGCCTTAATAATCAGTAAGTTTAAATGATATGGTAATTATACTGTATTTCTCATTATGTGTGTTACCCAGTAAATGCGCTGGTAAATGTTAGAGAATAACCGAGCCAGTGCTGAAATATTGTCGTTATATTAGAGGGGAAAACAGTCAAAAAGTTGTGAAGCGTGGTCATGTGTGGAGAAGATGATATAACAAGCTGTGCATGGATGTGGGGATGTGAACATGTGTAGAGGAATGGGTTTAGTTTAAATGGAACAAATAAGTGGAGCCAGAGCGCACGAACAGTAGTTAACACAGTGTTAAAGAAAGTCAGATGTCAAAGGTTAACCAAGGATGTAGCATGAAACCAAGAAGGATTAGCACTGGCTATTTAATTCAGTGATATTTGGGAAAGATTCATTCAAAATGAATTTAAGCACTCAAAACTCATCATTGTGTTGAGATGCAGTGAATAACTGGGCATAAAATACTTTGAACCATTCCTTAAGAATCATATTGTATCCACTTTACATTGCTTTTATACAGAGTGACTTAATCATATTATTAAATTAGATGTTTCATTTTCATTGACGATTTCTTTCATTAATGAAATAATAGAAAAGATAACAGTAAAATAACGAATTGTTGTTTCACTCTTGGTAACCACGTGAAGACTTCACTGTCATGTAGTCCTTCATTCATGTGAGCCAGCGAATAATGTAAATGTATACTTAATTTTACCTTCTCTGTTGTTACATAAATGTACATTTCCTGTATAAAGTTTCATAGACAATTATTTAGCTAGCATAATGGACAGTACAGTATAGGAATTACACTATGTATAAGAGTGTTATGCTTGTCAAAAACCTCTTTTGTTTAGATTGTGTAACAATATAGACAAATGCATTTTACTTTATGTATATATTTCTTTTGCGTCGTGTGACTGGACTCAATTATAAAATATCAATATAAATGTACTCATTAAACCAAATAAATGTTTTTAAAAGTTTTTTCCACATTTTTTGTATTGTTTCAATCACTGTTAGCTTAAAATAGTAACTGCATTTTTCTCATATGAACATGTGGCCCGTTATCTGTATAAAAAAGTGTACACTTTAAATCTTTGGTGTTTTTTTTTGTTAAAACAGTTTTTTTTTAAGTGTAAGATTTGACAGATTTACTGAAAAATCACTCATAAATTTTGATTATCAGTCCAAAATATGCATTGTGACAAAAACAACAGGCATTTGAGAAGTTTTGTGTTTTTGTAAATGATGGTTCAGATGTTAAATATACTTTTGCAGAAACGTAACATTCATTCCAGTGTCATACGGGCACCTGAACAATGATCAGCAACTCAGTAAAATAAATCTTTATTACAAGGAAGAGATTCATTTACCAAGTTCAAAGAAACTTTTCTGATAATTCTAATTGAATAAAAATCAAATACAATCAGTTTATATGGTGTGCACCCAATCTCTGGAGTTATATTACAAAAATGAACCCTTCAAAAATTTCAGATTTAAAGGGGACCTATTATGCTAAGTTCACTTTTGCATGGTTTAAACATAAATGTGTGTTAGTAGTGTGTGTACACAACCACCCTATAATGATAAAATCCACCCAGTCCTTTTTTTTTAATCCCCATTAATCATAAGCAATGTCTCAGAACAAGCCATTTGCAGATTCTGTACAAAGTTACGTCACTATGTACAGGCTCTGGCCACGACTGTTGACGGACACTGCCGACACAAATGTTTGTTTGTGTGTGTTGTTTCCTTATAGCGCATAGCAAATGTTGTAACAGTATTTGTGTGTGTGTGTTGCTCATCCATGGTTCAAAAACCACTGAAAAAACTATACAAAAAATAAATAAATGTATCAATTAACCATTCTGAAACTTCCTGGTTCATTCTCAAAGTTGTTACTTCTGACGGAGTCTCGCCCTCATCAGTGTCTGACTCCGGTTCAAACATATAGGACTGAACACTACTATTTCGCTCTCAGTCATATTGCTTATGATGTCTAGTATTCTGAAGCATAGATGTCAAAACTCCACCCTATTCTGGATAAGGGGTGGGGAGCACCAGCTCATTTGCATTTAATGTTTGTTTTTTTCCATGTAAAGCTCATTTTTATTCCCACCCAAAAACTGGCATTTTCAACATGGTATAGTAAAAGATGTGTAGAGTTTTTTGAGCTGAAAACTCACAGACACATTCTGGGGACACCAAAGATTTAAATGACATCTTGTGAAAAGGGGCATAATAGGTGCCCTTTAAGAAAATTAAGCCTGTTTTGTTGGACCAGTAGTTTGATTTTTTGTTTTGCATTGCATTTTCATGACAATTTGCCCCCCAAAGTGTCATTACTGTAATGCATGTTGTTTTTTTTTAGTTTTTATTGTTTTGTAATTCTCATTATTCTAAATAATGGTGATTCTCATAGATGTACCGCTGTAATGTTTTACTGTATGACAAGCAATGCAACAAATACTACCATTATTCATAAATATTTTGCAAACTAACAGTTTTTAGTAACAAATTCAATTTTTTTAATTGTTTCATTGCGGTAATGTCAACTGGTGGAGGGGGTCTTAATTGGCATGAAAATAATGTTGCAAAGTAAAACCTTATTCATATCTTTAAATGTCTTCATTTTTATTGTGCAAATACTGTGGAATTTCTCAATTCTTTCTTTTTTTAATTGTCATTATTTTTACATTCACCCATAATAATCTGATATGTGTCTAGCTTGGGAGGCAGAAACATTATTAACATTTAATAAACCAACACATTTCTGATACAATAATGTCCCTTTGAAGAGATTTATACAGAAGTGCTGAGTATTTCAAAGGCCTATGGATATGAAAAGCATGAACTGATGGAATATATTCAATCAATGAATGGGACAGACATCTAGAATGCAGAACTTGGCCCTGCAAGTGGGACAGGGGACCCTGCTGCTCAGCCACGTCTCCGGCTGCTGCTGGTCCTGACGGCTGGCGAACCATTTGCCCATGCAGGTGAGACACCACATGGGTCTGCAGTAACAGTGCTGGCAGTCACCTTCACCATCCTCCTGACACATACACACAAGCTTCACATTGGCATTCACCTGCATACATCCAATACATGGTTCCAGTTCCTAACAAGACAGGATGGATAACACAAAAACAAAAAAAAATTACATTGACAATCACAGGGTCAGAGTATCGCATTTTCATCTCTTTAAAATATAACATCATTAACAGTCGAGAAGTACATTCTTCATCAAATGCAGTACATACTCTTAACAGTAGTTAGTATGTTTAATGATAAATCTGAACTTCTCTAATCACTGAACTTTCTGTTGTACATTTGAAAATTAATTTTAATTTCCCTTTTTCCTGAATGGCCCCTTCAGATCCTAAGACATTGTAAACAAAGGCTTTGATTGCTTTACGGTGATGTGCTCACCTGTTCACTTGGGCAATTGTAAACTTCATTCATCTTCACATAAGTCTTGAAGGTCTCCAAAAATAGCTCACTCATTGTCAAATGGATGACCACATTGGCAGCATTTCTGATTGGTGCGTGCAGCTTCTCTTGTAGTTCAACATACTCTGTAGATTTCAATCTGGAAGATAAAGTACAGTTAAAGATGAATATCATTTGAGAAGAATAAATGAGACACAGAGAGGTTCCACTAAAAATAATCATCACGTTTTGGTCTATAACGAGCTGGACTTGACAAAACAAAGTCTACAATAGAAGCTAATAAGTATTTAAAGAACTAAAACCATGAACGACAGCATGTGAGTTCAGTGAAACAGAATTAATTGATAAATTCATTCACAAAACAAAGACAAAAGTTTAAATAATTGAATCTACAGCAGACCTACCATTGCTCAGTAAAATATGTAATGCTCTCTCGTTTAATCATTTACAGGATATGACTTTGATGCTAATTGCTAATGCTAATTCTTGAGATTAGTCATGGAATTTCTACAAGTGAAAATGCAAATGTTTGTAATTACTAATTAGGTTTTCACTAGGAAAAACAATAAAGCAATATCACATGAGCAAGAGTGCTGTTTGCTGAGTGCAAGAGTGATGATTGCAAGTGTGATATTGCTTTTATACAACAGTTTAACTATTAAGTAAAAAAATAAAAAGAGGATAAACTAAGGACTGTTACAAAAAGCACACTTGCGTATGGAACTACTTTCTTACGCTACGGATCAGGGTCTGCTGTTGCTAGTTCAAAAGATGTGCCCAAGCCTCCATTCCATTTTTCAAAAATGTCACTTTAGAAATAGTAATGACGACTTGAACTGTTTCTAAGATATTGGAGAAACAAGGAAATGTAGTGTTTGAGTGAGAGAGAGCACAATTGAGCATATGCGATTACCCGTGCATGTCACGATTCACTTACAGTGATGAAAACAGCTGTTGAACTCTATTCCTCAGCTGTAGTGTTAGTCAGCTTGCTAAAGTTAATAGAGAAAACAGGATGTATTTGACCAAAATTCTGTGTAAAAATAGCTGTCCGAGCAGGGGTTCTGCCTTGAATATTTTGCGGTAGACGGTTCACAAGAGTCGTTCACTTTAGAAACCATTCTCTCCTCCGCCATGATGAATTTAAACTTCTATCAGTCTCAGTGCTGATGGTGTGAGCTATCAGCACTCTTTGAACACCTCTCGACCAATCAGATTCAACGACCAGAACTAACTGTTCTTGATATTAAAATGACATAATTACACTCTGAAATCAAAAATGAAATCTCAACTAGTAAAAAAACATAAATCTTCATATCTATAACTGCATTTTCACAAGTAGAATTTCACAATGATCTGTCATTCAATCCTGTTAAAAGCACAATATCTATACACAGATATCTATTAGCAATTTCTTATTAGTGGAAATACCAAACTTATTGTTACCAAAATGGCTGAAAATGTAGAAGGCAATGCGGTGCTCTACTGCAGTAGCTACAGTGCATCCAGAAAGTATTCACAGCACTTTCTACAAACAATACCCCAATATGTTTGAAATCTTTGCAAATTTATTAAAAATAAAAACGAAAATAAATCACATGTACATAAGAATTCACAGCCTTTGCCATGACACTCAAAATTGAGATCAGGTGCATCCTGTTTCCACTGATCATCCTTGAGATGTTTCTACAACCTGATTGGAGTCCACCTGTGGTAAATTCAGTTGATTGAACATGATTTGGAAAGTCACACACCTGTCTATATAAGGTCCCACAGTTAACAGTACATGTCACAGCACAAACCAAGCCATGAAGTCCAAGGGATTGTCTGTAGACCTCCGAGGATTGTATTGAGGTACAGATCTGGGGAAGGTTACAGAAAAATGTCTGCAGCATTGAAGGTCCCAATGAGCACAGTGGCCTCCATCATCCGTAAAAGGAAGAAGTTTGGAACCACCAGGACTCTTCCTAGAGCTGGCCGCCCGGCCAAACTGAGAGATCAGGGGAGAAGGGCCTTAGTCAGGGAGGTGACCAAGAATCAGATGGTCACTCTGACAGAACGCCAGCATTTCTCTGTGGAGAGAGGAGAACCTTCCAGAAGAACAACCATCTCTGCAGCACTCCACCAATCAGGCCTGTATGGTAGAGTGGCCAGACGGAAGCCACTCCTCAGTAAAAGGCACATGACAGCCCATCTGGAGTTTGCCAAAAGGCACCCAAATGACTCTCAGACAATGAGAAACTAAATTCTCTTTTCTGATGAAACAAACATTGAACTCGTTGGCCCGAATGGCAAGCGTCATGTCTGAAGGAAACCAGGCACCGCTCATCACCTGGCCAATACCATCCCTACAGTGAATTATGGTGGTGGCAGCATCATGCTGTGGGGATGTTTTTCAGCGGCAGGAACTGGGAGACTAGTCAGGATCGAGGGAAAGATGAATGCAGCAATGTACAGAGACATCCTTGATGAAAACTTGCTCCAGAGCACTCTGGACCTCAGACCGGGGTGAATGTTCATCTTCCAACAGGACAATGACCCTAAGCACACAGCCAAGATAACAAAGGAGTGGCTACGGGACAACTCTGTGAATGTGCTTGAGTGTCCCAGCCAGAGCCCAGACTTGAACCCGATTGAACATCTCTGGAGAGAACTGAAAATGGCTGTGCACCGAAGCTCCCCGTCCAACCTGATGGAGCTTGAGAGGTCCTGCAAAGAAGAATGGGAGAATCTGCCCAAAAATAGGTGTGCCAAGCTTGTAGCATCATACACAAAAAGACTTGAGGCTGTAATTGGTGCCAAAGGTGCTTCAACAAAGTATTGAGCAAAGGCTGTGAATACTTATGTACATGTGATTTTTTTTTTTTGTTTGTTTTGTTTGTTTTTTTAATAAATTTACAAAGATTTCAAAAAATCATCTTTCACATTGTCATTATGGGGTATTGTTTGTAGAATTTTGAGGAAAATAATGAATTCAATCAATTTTGGAATAAGGTTGTAACATAACAAAATGTGGAAAAAGTAAAGCGCTGTGAATACTTTCTGGATGCACTGTATAATCAGCATCTCATTGTTGTTGTTTTGTTTTGTTTTTTTCATTAATAGTGCACCCCTAACAGAAAGCATTTTAAATTAGCCATAAATGTTTTTAGTTTTTTTTTTTCTTCACAATTTAATATCTCCACACACATATCCACAATAAGAAATTACCTTATGTCAAAAGACTTGACTCTTGGGTTGATGCTGGCAACGGTGATGGTGACAATCTGTACCGGTGTGTTTAATTCAGGTGACAGGTTGTGATGCTTGGAGTCTGTGACAGTCAAATGACAGTCTTGATGTAATGCAACATGCAAGTAGTATGTTGTGACCTTCATTACCCAAGTATCAGTGACTATCACTCTTGCACTTGGAGAACCTGAAGCAAATTTGTCAATGCGGCGAAACTCTGTGTTGATGGAAGATGCGACGGCTCTCCAGCTAGACTGAGGTAATGCATGCACACTCAGAGCTTTACATATCGGATGATTCGCCCATCCACACCTGGACCAATAGAAAGCAAGAGCACAGCTCAAAAGCTGGATGGCAAGTGAAACGCCCAAGTAGATTTGCCATCCTTGACTTGCATGATGGACATAAATGAGATTCTGTTCTGGAGCAGCAAAACACATTCCTATGTAGTAACCTGCAACACAGGTGTAACACAAACGTTATGTGTTGATCTGAAAACTGTTCACAGGAAATACAGTGCCCTCCATAATTATTTGGACAGTTAGACACTTTTCACAATTTTGGCTCTGTACACCACCACAGTGGATTTGAAGCAATCAGTAATCACACCGAACGCGCCTCCACAGCGTTAAAGTCTGCCGGTTTAATCTTAATTAAGTTAATGCCAATGTTACTGGACACTTTTATTTCCTTTGACAGTCTGTTAACAATCAAGGTAAAAAATAATAATAAAGTAAGTGAATTGTAAAGTATTTGTCTTTGTTTGAATAACTACTCAACCCTACCGTACACATTAATACTGGAAAAAGAGCTCCTTTGGTGTAAAAACACATTAAGTCATTTTACGGCGGGATTTTGAATGATGACCATTCACCGTTAATAAGGGCTCCCGCTCCCTACAAAAACCAATTTAACCACTGTGTGTCAGTGAGCGTTATTTAAATAAATGTTTATTTTCTAGTAAACCACATAGCTTGTCAGTTTTCATTCATTTTATTTAAGATATGTTGTGGTAAATTTTGACATGGATTTTTCTTATTTGACGTGTACATAGATGTTTTAGGAAATGTATGGTCATGAAATGTCATGGAAAATGATTGGTAAAAATGTGTATGAACCTTGATAACAGTTCACGTCTGTACACATCTGTCCTGCTAGCTTGCGTGTTATGCATATGCGTGTAACAAAAGGGATCTCTTTGTTTCCCCACCTCTCTCGAAAGGCTATGAAAGTCATCATCCCCTTCACCTCCACTTATGTGAGTGCGGGTTTTCCGCTTTGACCCTTCTTAAAAGCAAAAACCGATCAAGATGCAGGTGGATGACGATTTACGTTTATTCCTTACTACCGTGCAGCCCCGCATCGATCACCTGTGCGGATCAAAAAGTCAGACACATTATTCCCACTGATGTAGGGGCGATGAAAATAAAGAAGCAAAATCAGCAATCAGATTTTTTTCTTTTCTATTTTTTCTTTTTTTTTTGCTTAACGTAGGCCGATATGGAAGTGATTTTTACACATTTCATACTGTGACAAAACAGCGCTGTCCATAGCTGATGTTGTTTGATGTCTGATGTTGATATTTTCAAAGTGAATTTGGCTTAAGTAGCCTAAAATCTCCAAAATAGCTCTTATTTAATTGAGATAACATTAGTAGCCTGTTGTTGTTAATTAACATCTTTCCAGTTTAGTTATTTGACCATCGAGGGTTTTCGGTTCAGTGATCAGATAATACAGCTCGTTCTATGTCTGATTTTGTTAGCTCTTTGGTTATAGGGCTGTTGAGAATACCTTGTTTAGTTTTTTGACTGTGGAGGATTCTGTTCAGAAGGCTAATTTAAACAGTTTCACAATTGCTTGAATGTGGTAAAAATGTGTTTCTAAGTATGTGTTCACAATATGTTTTAAAAAGAAAGACAAAAGTGTTTGAAATGTTTTGAAAAAAATATAACCAATTTAAAAATGAAACTGAATTTAAAATGGAATGTTGATAGCTTAATAAAAAAGTTTAACTCCTAAAGACCTGAATTGTAATTTTGCAATATCTGTATGAAATCATGAGCACTCACATTAAAATGAAGACTCCAGTCATATCAGTAACCTTATAAAAGCTGTTTTATTCTACATGGAGAGGGTCCACACATGGGGGCTGACATTTTAGAATCACATGACCAGCTGAATACTACTCTCTTAATCTCAGTAACAATCCTGTTATTTGACACTTTCACACATTAATTAAAGTAATCATGACTGACTGTGAATACTACTCTCTTAATCTCAGTAACCGTCCTGTTATTGGACACTTTCACTCATTTATTAAAGTAATCATGACTGACTGTGAATACTACTCTCTTAATCTCAGTAACCGTCCTGTTATTTGACACTTTCACACATTTATTAAAGTAATCATGACTGACTGTGAATACTACTCTCTTAATCTCAGTAACCGTCCTGTTATTTGACACTTTCACACATTTATTAAAGTAATCATGACTGACTGTGAATACTACTCTCTTAATCTCAGTAACCGTCCTGTTATTTGACACTTTCACACATTTATTAAAGTAATCATGTCTGACTGTGAATACTACTCTCTTAATCTCAGTAACCGTCCTGTTATTGGACACTTTCACACATTTATTAAAGTAATCATGTCTGACTGTGAATACTACTCTCTTAATCTCAGTAACCGTCCTGTTATTGGACACTTTCACACATTTATTAAAGTAATCATGACTGACTGTGAATACTACTCTCTTAATCTCAGTGACCGTCCTGTTATTGGACACTTTCACACATTTATTAAAGTAATCATGTCTGACTGTGAATACTACTCTCTTAATCTCAGTAACCGTCCTGTTATTGGACACTTTCACACATTTATTAAAGTAATCATGTCTGACTGTGAACACTACTCTCTTAATCTCAGTAACCGTCCTGTTATTGGACACTTTCACTCATTTATTAAAGTAATCATGACTGACCGTGAATACTACTCTCTTAATCTCAGTAACCGTCCTGTTATTTGACACTTTCACTCATTTATTAAAGTAATCATGACTGACCGTGAATACTACTCTCTTAATCTCAGTGACCGTCCTGTTATTGGACACTTTCACACATTTATTAAAGTAATCATGTCTGACTGTGAACACTACTCTCTTAATCTCAGTAACCGTCCTGTTATTTGACACTTTCACTCATTTATTAAAGTAATCATGACTGACTGTGAACACTACTCTCTTAATCTCAGTAACCGTCCTGTTATTTGACACTTTCACTCATTTATTAAAGTAATCATGACTGACTGTAAATACTACTCTCTTAATCTCAGTAACCGTCCTGTTATTGGACACTTTCACACATTTATTAAAGTAATCATGTCTGACTGTGAACACTACTCTCTTAATCTCAGTAACCGTCCTGTTATTTGACACTTTCACTCATTTATTAAAGTAATCATGACTGACTGTGAACACTACTCTCTTAATCTCAGTAACCGTCCTGTTATTTGACACTTTCACTCATTTATTAAAGTAATCATGACTGACTGTGAACACTACTCTCTTAATCTCAGTAACCGTCCTGTTATTTGACACTTTCACTCATTTATTAAAGTAATCATGACTGACTGTAAATACTACTCTCTTAATCTCAGTAACCGTCCTGTTATTTGACACTTTCACACATTTATTAAAGTAATCATGTCTGACTGTGAATACTACTCTCTTAATCTCAGTAACCGTCCTGTTATTGGACACTTTCACTCATTTATTAAAGTAATCATGACTGACTGTGAATACTACTCTCTTAATCTCAGTAACCGTCCTGTTATTTGACACTTTCACTCATTTATTAAAGTAATCATGACTGACTGTAAATACTACTCTCTTAATCTCAGTATCCGTCCTGTTATTGGACACTTTCACACATTTATTAAAGTAATCATGTCTGACTGTGAACACTACTCTCATAATCTCAGTAACCGTCCTGTTATTTGACACTTTCACACATTTATTAAAGTAATCATGTCTGACTGTGAACACTACTCTCATAATCTCAGTAACCGTCCTGTTATTGGACACTTTCACACATTTATTAAAGTAATCATGACTGACCGTGAATACTACTCTCTTAATCTCAGTAACCGTCCTGTTATTTGACACTTTCACTCATTTATTAAAGTAATCATGACTGACCGTGAACACTACTCTCTTAATCTCAGTAACCGTCCTGTTATTGGACACTTTCACACATTTATTAAAGTAATCATGACTGACCGTGAATACTACTCTCTTAATCTCAGTAACCGTCCTGTTATTTGACACTTTCACTCATTTATTAAAGTAATCATGACTGACCGTGAACACTACTCTCTTAATCTCAGTGACCGTCCTGTTATTGGACACTTTCACACATTTATTAAAGTAATCATGACTGACCGTGAATACTACTCTCTTAATCTCAGTGACCGTCCTGTTATTGGACACTTTCACTCATTTATTAAAGTAATCATGTCTGACCGTGAATACTACTCTCTTAATCTCAGTGACCGTCCTGTTATTGGACACTTTCACACATTTATTAAAGTAATCATGACTGACCGTGAATACTACTCTCTTAATCTCAGTGACCGTCCTGTTATTG
This sequence comes from Moxostoma hubbsi, assembly GCA_032164185.1. Lineage (NCBI taxonomy): Eukaryota > Metazoa > Chordata > Actinopteri > Cypriniformes > Catostomidae > Moxostoma > Moxostoma hubbsi. The sequence continues at coordinate 38,156,018 of JAVLUX010000025.1, read as the reverse complement.
GACACTTTCACTCATTTATTAAAGTAATCATGTCTGACCGTGAATGCTACTCTCTTAATCTCAGTGACCGTCCTGTTATTGGACACTTTCACACATTTATTAAAGTAATCATGTCTGACTGTGAATACTACTCTCTTAATCTCAGTAACCGTCCTGTTATTTGACACTTTCACACATTTATTAAAGTAATCATGTCTGACCGTGAATACTACTCTCTTAATCTCAGTAACCGTCCTGTTATTTGACACTTTCACACATTTATTAAAGTAATCATGTCTGACTGTGAATACTACTCTCTTAATCTCAGTAACCGTCCTGTTATTGGACACTTTCACTCATTTATTAAAGTAATCATGACTGACTGTGAATACTACTCTCTTAATCTCAGTGACCGTCCTGTTATTGGACACTTTCACACATTTATTAAAGTAATCATGTCTGACTGTGAATACTACTCTCTTAATCTCAGTAACCGTCCTGTTATTTGACACTTTCACACATTTATTAAAGTAATCATGACTGACTGTGAATACTACTCTCTTAATCTCAGTGACCGTCCTGTTATTTGACACTTTCACACATTTATTAAAGTAATCATGACTGACTGTGAATACTACTCTCTTAATCTCAGTGACCGTCCTGTTATTTGACACTTTCACACATTTATTAAAGTAATCATGTCTGACTGTGAATACTACTCTCTTAATCTCAGTGACCGTCCTGTTATTGGACACTTTCACACATTTATTAAAGTAATCATGACTGACCGTGAATACTACTCTCTTAATCTCAGTGACCGTCCTGTTATTGGACACTTTCACTCATTTATTAAAGTAATCATGTCTGACCGTGAATGCTACTCTCTTAATCTCAGTGACCGTCCTGTTATTGGACACTTTCACACATTTATTAAAGTAATCATGTCTGACTGTGAATACTACTCTCTTAATCTCAGTAACCGTCCTGTTATTTGACACTTTCACACATTTATTAAAGTAATCATGTCTGACCGTGAATACTACTCTCTTAATCTCAGTAACCGTCCTGTTATTTGACACTTTCACACATTTATTAAAGTAATCATGTCTGACTGTGAATACTACTCTCTTAATCTCAGTAACCGTCCTGTTATTGGACACTTTCACTCATTTATTAAAGTAATCATGACTGACTGTGAATACTACTCTCTTAATCTCAGTGACCGTCCTGTTATTGGACACTTTCACACATTTATTAAAGTAATCATGACTGACTGTGAATACTACTCTCTTAATCTCAGTAACCGTCCTGTTATTTGACACTTTCACACATTTATTAAAGTAATCATGACTGACTGTGAATACTACTCTCTTAATCTCAGTAACCGTCCTGTTATTTGACACTTTCACACATTTATTAAAGTAATCATGACTGACTGTGAATACTACTCTCTTAATCTCAGTGACCGTCCTGTTATTTGACACTTTCACACATTTATTAAAGTAATCATGTCTGACTGTGAATACTACTCTCTTAATCTCAGTGACCGTCCTGTTATTGGACACTTTCACACATTTATTAAAGTAATCATGTCTGACTGTGAATACTACTCTCTTAATCTCAGTGACCGTCCTGTTATTTGACACTTTCACACATTTATTAAAGTAATCATGTCTGACTGTGAATACTACTCTCTTAATCTCAGTAACCGTCCTGTTATTGGACACTTTCACACATTTATTAAAGTAATCATGTCTGACTGTGAATACTACTCTCTTAATCTCAGTGACCGTCCTGTTATTTGACACTTTCACACATTTATTAAAGTAATCATGTCTGACTGTGAATACTACTCTCTTAATCTCAGTGACCGTCCTGTTATTTGACACTTTCACACATTTATTAAAGTAATCATGTCTGACTGTGAATACTACTCTCTTAATCTCAGTAACCGTCCTGTTATTTGACACTTTCACACATTTATTAAAGTAATCATGACTGACTGTGAATACTACTCTCTTAATCTCAGTGACCGTCCTGTTATTTGACACTTTCACACATTTATTAAAGTAATCATGACTGACTGTGAATACTACTCTCTTAATCTCAGTAACCGTCCTGTTATTTGACACTTTCACTCATTTATTAAAGTAATCATGACTGACTGTGAATACTACTCTCTTAATCTCAGTAACCGTCCTGTTATTTGACACTTTCACACATTTATTAAAGTAATCATGACTGACTGTGAATACTACTCTCTTAATCTCAGTAACCGTCCTGTTATTGGACACTTTCACACATTTATTAAAGTAATCATGTCTGACTGTGAATACTACTCTCTTAATCTCAGTAACCGTCCTGTTATTGGACACTTTCACACATTTATTAAAGTAATCATGACTGACTGTGAATACTACTCTCTTAATCTCAGTAACCGTCCTGTTATTTGACACTTTCACACATTTATTAAAGTAATCATGACTGACTGTGAATACTACTCTCTTAATCTCAGTAACCGTCCTGTTATTTGACACTTTCACACATTTATTAAAGTAATCATGTCTGACTGTGAATACTACTCTCTTAATCTCAGTAACCGTCCTGTTATTGGACACTTTCACACATTTATTAAAGTAATCATGTCTGACTGTGAATACTACTCTCTTAATCTCAGTGACCGTCCTGTTATTGGACACTTTCACACATTTATTAAAGTAATCATGACTGACTGTGAATACTACTCTCTTAATCTCAGTAACCGTCCTGTTATTTGACACTTTCACTCATTTATTAAAGTAATCATGACTGACTGTAAATACTACTCTCTTAATCTCAGTATCCGTCCTGTTATTGGACACTTTCACACATTTATTAAAGTAATCATGACTGACTGTGAATACTACTCTCTTAATCTCAGTAACCGTCCTGTTATTTGACACTTTCACACATTTATTAAAGTAATCATGACTGACTGTGAATACTACTCTCTTAATCTCAGTAACCGTCCTGTTATTTGACACTTTCACACATTTATTAAAGTAATCATGTCTGACTGTGAATACTACTCTCTTAATCTCAGTAACCGTCCTGTTATTGGACACTTTCACACATTTATTAAAGTAATCATGTCTGACTGTGAATACTACTCTCTTAATCTCAGTGACCGTCCTGTTATTGGACACTTTCACACATTTATTAAAGTAATCATGACTGACTGTGAATACTACTCTCTTAATCTCAGTAACCGTCCTGTTATTTGACACTTTCACTCATTTATTAAAGTAATCATGACTGACTGTAAATACTACTCTCTTAATCTCAGTATCCGTCCTGTTATTGGACACTTTCACACATTTATTAAAGTAATCATGACTGACTGTGAATACTACTCTCTTAATCTCAGTGACCGTCCTGTTATTGGACACTTTCACACATTTATTAAAGTAATCATGTCTGACTGTGAATACTACTCTCTTAATCTCAGTGACCGTCCTGTTATTGGACACTTTCACACATTTATTAAAGTAATCATGTCTGACTGTGAACACTACTCTCTTAATCTCAGTAACCGTCCTGTTATTTGACACTTTCACTCATTTATTAAAGTAATCATGACTGACTGTAAATACTACTCTCTTAATCTCAGTAACTGTCCTGTTATTGGACACTTTCACTCATTTATTAAAGTAATCATGACTGACTGTAAATACTACTCTCTTAATCTCAGTATCCGTCCTGTTATTGGACACTTTCACACATTTATTAAAGTAATCATGACTGACTGTGAATACTACTCTCTTAATCTCAGTGACCGTCCTGTTATTTGACACTTTCACACATTTATTAAAGTAATCATGACTGACTGTGAATACTACTCTCTTAATCTCAGTAACCGTCCTGTTATTGGACACTTTCACACATTTATTAAAGTAATCATGTCTGACTGTGAATACTACTCTCTTAATCTCAGTAACCGTCCTGTTATTTGACACTTTCACACATTTATTAAAGTAATCATGACTGACCGTGAATACTACTCTCTTAATCTCAGTAACCGTCCTGTTATTTGACACTTTCACACATTTATTAAAGTAATCATGACTGACCGTGAATACTACTCTCTTAATCTCAGTAACCGTCCTGTTATTGGACACTTTCACTCATTTATTAAAGTAATCATGACTGACTGTGAATACTACTCTCTTAATCTCAGTATCCGTCCTGTTATTTGACACTTTCACACATTTATTAAAGTAATCATGACTGACCGTGAACACTACTCTCTTAATCTCAGTAACCGTCCTGTTATTTGACACTTTCACACATTTATTAAAGTAATCATGACTGACCGTGAACACTACTCTCTTAATCTCAGTAACCGTCCTGTTATTTGACACTTTCACACATTTATTAAAGTAATCATGACTGACCGTGAACACTACTCTCTTAATCTCAGTAACCGTCCTGTTATTTGACACTTTCACACATTTATTAAAGTAATCATGACTGACCGTGAATACTACTCTCTTAATCTCAGTAACCGTCCTGTTATTGGACACTTTCACTCATTTATTAAAGTAATCATGACTGACCGTGAATACTACTCTCTTAATCTCAGTAACCGTCCTGTTATTGGACACTTTTACTCATTTATTAAAGTAATCATGACTGACTGTGAATACTACTCTCTTAATCTCAGTGACCGTCCTGTTATTGGACACTTTCACACATTTATTAAAGTAATCATGACTGACCGTGAATACTACTCTCTTAATCTCAGTAACCGTCCTGTTATTTGACACTTTCACACATTTATTAAAGTAATCATGACTGACTGTGAATACTACTCTCTTAATCTCAGTAACCGTCCTGTTATTGGACACTTTCACTCATTTATTAAAGTAATCATGACTGACCGTGAATACTACTCTCTTAATCTCAGTAACCGTCCTGTTATTGGACACTTTCACTCATTTATTAAAGTAATCATGACTGACCGTGAATACTACTCTCTTAATCTCAGTGACCGTCCTGTTATTGGACACTTTCACACATTTATTAAAGTAATCATGACTGACTGTGAACACTACTCTCTTAATCTCAGTATCCGTCCTGTTATTTGACACTTTCACTCATTTATTAAAGTAATCATGACTGACCGTGAATACTACTCTCTTAATCTCAGTAACCGTCCTGTTATTTGACACTTTCACACATTTATTAAAGTAATCATGACTGACCGTGAACACTACTCTCTTAATCTCAGTATCCGTCCTGTTATTGGACACTTTCACTCATTTATTAAAGTAATCATGACTGACCGTGAATACTACTCTCTTAATCTCAGTGACCGTCCTGTTATTGGACACTTTCACACATTTATTAAAGTAATCATGACTGACTGTGAACACTACTCTCTTAATCTCAGTATCCGTCCTGTTATTTGACACTTTCACTCATTTATTAAAGTAATCATGACTGACCGTGAATACTACTCTCTTAATCTCAGTAACCGTCCTGTTATTTGACACTTTCACTCATTTATTAAAGTAATCATGACTGACCGTGAACACTACTCTCTTAATCTCAGTAACCGTCCTGTTATTTGACACTTTCACACATTTATTAAAGTAATCATGACTGACCGTGAATACTACTCTCTTAATCTCAGTAACCGTCCTGTTATTTGACACTTTCACACATTTATTAAAGTAATCATGTCTGACTGTAAATAATAAATTTCTACAATGGCATCTGAAACTGAAAACTATTGATTTTAAATGATGCTGCATCCAAACCACTAGATGTCAGTGTGAGTCAGAGATGACCCAAAAACAAAAGTTACGGAGTGCACCTTTGAAGTATTAGTATAACATTCACTCAATAGCATGTTTTCTATTCTGGTGTATTTATAACTGATAGTGGAGATGTTGTTTTTTTTGTCCATTTGACATAATTGTCCACCCTACGTCATGATACTGTGACCTGTAATTTAAGTTCTATGTCGTGAAATAACATCACACACACTGAAGGTGACATTTGCCATTCAAAAACAATGTTTTTGAAGTTTGTACTGAAGATACAGGGGAAATGTATGTCATTTTAAACTGTCAATACATTTCTGTGAACAGAAATAAAAATATCCCTATAAATTTACAAGTTTGTTAGCTGAATATTTTAGCGTATTGGTTAACTTTACCATTTGATTTTCCACCCTGTCATTACCCTGATCGCACGCACCTTACCTAAAGCACAGCTGAATTTGTTGTGCCGTTTAGCTTGACCTGTAAGACTTAAAAACAATTAACACATCCATTTAATGATGAGGTTTAAAGATACCTCAAAGTATTTTTTTTTTTTACACTTCAAGCACCAAATTGTAGGAATGACCCCACTGCAAGTAGGTCATCCCAGATCTTTGAGAATATGCTGTGTTTATGGAATACTCAGGTGAACTACTACATTTGACAAAATTCTCAGAATTCAACTTGAGTACACATTGCAATGTAACATCTCCCTCTTGACTATTTATAACAGAATTATAACTAAGCGCGAACCACAAAATTAAACATGCTCATAATGAGGTCATACGTTCTACTGTTTGAAACGTTTATTGCTGCTTTGAAATAAAAACAATAGCAGCCAGTTTCAGTTCACACTACACTGTAAGCAGGAAGTACTCTAGTATCCCATTACTATGGCCTGTTGCATTTACTGTATACATACAAACACAGCGGTAAGTCATCACTTGTACTTAAAATGCTATTCGTTTTTTTTACCAACATGCAAAAAAAAAAAAATTATAAAAGAAGAAGAAGAAATCGTAATGTGACATTACCCAGCGGTAAGAAGCAGTGTGCGAGTAGAGTCAGTGTGGTTCTCCTGATGTGGTGTTGAATGAAGCAGATGTCTTCACTACCCAGCAACTCTGAGAACAGATGCTGAACCGTAAAACCAGCCGAACGAAACTCATTTGGCGTAAAAACAAAACACAGTGTGAATACTACATAAGCCAGAGTGAAAGCAGTGTCCGGCCTGTCCATGTTTACATAACTAATACACGCGTGAAGCCAGATTCAACTCATACATCCAATACAATGAGCCGCCCATAACAACAGCTATCCTCGATAAGATTTACACTTGTTATTCACATGCATAAATGTGTTTATAATTAACATGTTCTCGTACGTAGCTTATGAAGTAATCGAACACAGTTAAAAGCTAAGAACATGTATCACATTATTTCACTTCCGTAAGTGAAAGCAGTGGACGTGGCAAAAACAAACGAGATTTTCAAAATAAAAGTCACAAAGGCACATACGTTTTCTGCTCAACAGGGAACCCTGTGGGTCCATGAAGGTAATACAGGGGGTCTGTGGATAGGTATACTGTCCAGTAGATAAACATCCATTTCTTAATAATACATCATCATCTTGCAAGTGACTGGTCATTTTATATTATATATATATATATATATATATATATATATATATATATATATATATATATATATACACTACCGTTCAAAAGTTTGGGGTCACATTGAAATGTCCTTATTTTTGAAGGAAAAGCACTGTACTTTTCAATGAAGACAACTTTAAACTAGTCTTAACTTTGAAGAAATACACTCTATACATTGCTAATGTGGTAAATGACTATTCTAGCTGCAAATGTCTGGTTTTTGGTGCAATATGTACATAGGTGTATAGAGGCCCATTTCCAGCAACTATCACTCCAGTGTTCTAATGGTACAATGTGTTTGCTCATTGGCTCAGAAGGCTAATTGATGATTAGAAAACCCTTGTGCAATCATGTTCACACATCTGAAAACAGTTTAGGTCGTTACAGAAGCTACAAAACTGACCTTCCTTTGAGCAGATTGAGTTTCTGGAGCATCACATTTGTGGGGTCAATTAAACGCTCAAAATGGCCAGAAAAAGAGAACTTTCATCTGAAACTCGACAGTCTATTCTTGTCCTTAGAAATGAAGGCTATTCCATGCGAGACATTGCTAAGAAATTGAAGATTTCCCACAACGGTGTGTACTACTCCCTTCAGAGGACAGCACAAACAGGCTCTAACCAGAGTAGAAAAAGAAGTGGGAGGCCGCGTTGCACAACTGAGCAAGAAGATAAGTACATTAGAGTCTCTAGTTTGAGAAACAGACGCCTCACAGGTCCCCAACTGGCATCTTCATTAAATAGTACCCGCAAAACACCAGTGTCAACATGTACAGTGAAGAGGCGGCTGCGGGATTCTGGGCTTCAGGGCAGAGTGGCAAAGAAAAAGCCATATCTGAGACTGGCCAATAAAAGAAAAAGATTAAGATGGGCAAAAGAACACAGACATTGGACAGAGGAAGACTGGAAAAAAGTGTTGTGGACAGATGAATCCAAGTTTGAGGTGTTTGGATCACAAAGAAGAACGTTTGTGAGACGCAGAACAAATGAAAAGATGCTGGAAGAATGCCTGACGCCATCTGTTAAGCATGGTGGAGGTAATATAATGGTCTGGGGTTGCTTTGGTGCTGGTAAGGTGGGAGATTTGTACAGGGTAAAAGGGATTCTGAATAAGGAAGGCTATCACTCCATTTTGCAACGCCATGCCATACCCAGTGGACAGCGCTTGATTGGAGCCAATTTCATCCTACAACAGGACAATGACCCTAAACACACCTCCAAATTGTGCAAGAACTATTTAGAGCAGAAGCAGGCAGCTGGTATTCTATCGGTAATGGAGTGGCCAGCGCAGTCACCAGATCTGAACCCCATTGAGCTGTTGTGGGAGCAGCTTGACCGTATGGTACGCAAGAAGTGCCCATCCAACCAATCCAACTTGTGGGAGCTGCTTCTGGAAGCGTGGGGTGCAATTTCTCCAGATTACCTCAACAAATTAACAGCTAGAATGCCAAAGGTCTGCAATGCTGTAATTGCTGCAAATGGAGGATTCTTTGACGAAAGCAAAGTTTGATGTAAAAAAAATCTTATTTCAAATACAAATCATTATTTCTAACCTTGTCAATGTCTTGACTCTATTTTCTATTCATTTCACAACGTATGGTGGTGAATAAGTGTGACTTTTCAGGAAAACACAAAATTGTTTGGGTGACCCCAAACTTTTGAACGGTAGTGTATGTGTATATATATATATATATATATATATATATATATATATATATATATATATATATATATATATATATATATATACACACACACTGGTAGCCAAAAGTTTGGAATAATATACAGATTTTGCTCTTATGGGAAGAAATTTGTACTTTTATTCACCAAAGTGGCATTCAATTGATCACAATGTATAGTCAGGACATTAATAATGTGAAAAATTACAATTTTAAAAAAAAATTCAGAACTTCTTAAACTACTTCAAAGATTTCTCATGAAAAAATCCTCCACGTGCAGCAATGACAGATTTGCAGATCTTTGGCATTCTAGCTGTCAGTTTGTCCAGATACTCAGGTGACATTTCACCCCACACTTCCTGTAGCACCTGTAGTGTCTTGTCGGGCACTTCTCACACACCTTACAGTCTAACTGATCCCACAAAAGCACCATAACACTCTTTTCCAATTATCTGTTGTCCAATGTCTGTTTTTCTGTTTCAAAAGTGTCTTTTTCTTTGCAATTCTTCCCATAAGGCCTGCACCCCTGAGTCTTCTCTTTACTGTTGTACATGAAACTGGTGTTGAGCGGGTAGAATTCAATGAAGCTGTCAGCTGAGGACATGTGAGGCGTCTATTTCTCAAACCAGAGACTCTGATGTTCTTATACTCTTGTTTAGTTGTACATCTGGTCTTCCACATCTCTTTTTGTCCTTGTTAGAGTCGGTTGTCCTTTGTCTTTGAAGACTTTAGTGTACACCTTTGAATGAAATCTTCAATTTTTTTGGCAATTTCAAGCATTGTATAGCCTTCATTCCTCAAAACAATGATTGACTGATGAGTTTCTAGAGAAAGCGGTTTCTTTTTTGCCATTTTTGACCTAATATTGACCTTAAGACATGCCAGTCTATTACTTACTGTGGCAACTCAAAAACAAACACAAAGACAATGTTAATCTTCATTTAACAAACCAAATAGGTTTCCGCAGTGTTTGATATAATGGTAAGTGATTTTCTAGTGTGATCCATTTAGCATGATTACTCAAGCATAAGTTGTTGGAGTGATGCTGCTGTCTAGATTTGATCAAAAATGACTTTTTTCAAATTGTGATGATGCTGTTTTTTTACTGTATATCAGTAATGTCCTGACTTTAATTTGTGATCAGATTAATGCATTGAATGCATGAATGAATTAGTATTTGTATGAATGCCTCTTAATCAGAGAATCTGTTTTATTTATAAACAGTAATAGTTTAATATCAAGATGTCAGATTTGTCACTGATCTTGAAAAAATATCATGATAATTAATATTCATTAATACAGTGTTAAAAAGACACACTGGCTTGCAGATTCGAACTAATATCTTCTTGTTCTCTCCAACATGTTATAAGTTTATTTGCATTGCCAGTTTGGTCAGTGTAGCAATACTAAAAGCAAACCTGCCACGATATGTTGTCAAACGGTAGGTTTCATAACCAATTTTATAATCAACAAATATGTGTAGGCCTATTCACTAACTGCGTTTACAAGCTCATGTATTTGGGCCATATCGCGTCACGTGAATGCTATAATCCGATTGCAGAGGACAGAGAAATGTGCCCGGAATATTTACTGACAGGCTGCAGAACACAACACATCCAATCGTATTGGGGCATTCGAAAGCCTGTGGGCGGGACGGAGCCTTGTGATTTGCTGTGGTCGTTAGGGGCGTTACGCACTGCAGCCTTATTGACACCATTCTCTATTCGGGTGCGGGAAAAAATCCGAATCAAACAATTGACATTAATCTGAATTTTGCTTCATATAACCACGTTATTATGTCCATAAGAAAGTTATTGTGAGTTCTGTGAGATCCAGGCAGCAGTGCGAGATGTCAAGCTTTCGAAGAAGCACGCATTTTTGGAGCGAGGAGGAGACAGATTTCCTTTTACAAACATTAAAAGAGATGAATATAGATCGTTATAAAGACGGGCGTAAGAACCGCAACAGTCTCATTTTTAGGAAGGTTTGTGCTAAACACAAACAGGCTGGATTTGTGCGCTCATGTGATCAGGTGAAACACCGCTGGAAAACACTCAAATCCATTTACTATAAGACAAAAAAACTCAATCAAACCAGCTCGAATGCAGCTTTTAAGCATTTTGATACAATGGAAGAAATTTTTGGACATAGACCTTTGGTGATGTCAAACCAAGCCGAAGTTGACATCGACTTCAAAGTCGGATCCCCTCTATCGGAAAGCAAATGCTTCATTTTTGAGGATGGTGAATGTGATGAGGATGAGGATGATGATGGTGAGTTACATTGTAACCAGTGTATATTTCCTGCAGATTGCCCACTATAAAGTAATTGTGGCTTTGTGCCACACTAAAAATAAATTACCATTGTATTAACATTGGGGTTTGGAAATATACAATGGTACTGGAGTATTGTAATACTATTATAGTACATGGTGGTGTCCAAAAGTCTGAGAGCATTAGTGGAAATACTTCTATTTGCATTTTGGTTCAATGGACGTTTTATCCCCACTGTGAAGTCCCATGGTATTAGCATATTACTGTCACATACTTTTTTCTAGGGGAACATAATGTTTCTAGAAAAAAATCATCAAATCAATTACAGATAATATACAGTTATAGATGTATGTTACAGTAGTATAAGAATTGCTGACCTTTTTTTTAACAAAAACCAACCCGCTACGTTCTGGGGATGTTAGATTATGGTTATAAAAAAGGGAATCTAAAAATGACCATTAACCACAGTGTTAATTCAAAGTTGTATAAGAATGTCAAATGCAAATAAAAATACAATCATCTATAATCAGAAGTTAATTAAAACTTTACTATAATGAAGAGAATAAGTATGAATGCTAGAACATAAATTGAAATAAAATAATGCATGAAGTAACAGTAAAGTGCATGACAGTGCTTATATAAAGAATGCACAGAAACTCGAATAAAAGTTGTTTTTAGTTGTTTTAGCTTTATGATTTACTAACCTTAAATGTCTGTCTGTATAAGACAATGGAGTGGATGATGTGGAAGGTGGAATTCAAGAAATCCAGTCAGTGAAAACAGAAAATGAACCCCTCATCCTCACACAGCCAACAAATGAGAGCTCTACCTCTACAGAAAGCCCCGCATCCACCCAACCATCCTTTTCTATAGAGAGCAACACCTGTAACCAGCCATCCACCTCCCACCAACCTCCTGCTCAAGGTTAGAGAAACAATTTTGACACACAATTGTGCTACATTATATGTAAATATAAACAGTACAGAGTTAAGTCAATGTTTAATGCATAATAAAATAGATTTTAGTACTTTATATTGTGATTAAACGGTTTCTATTATCTACAGTAGCCTCAAAATTATTGATAAAGTTAACAGGATTGGTCATCCTAGAATGAAAATCCTGTCATCACTCTCATTTTGTTCCAAATCCATATGACTTTCTTTCTTTATCTTCTGTAGATCCCAAAATATATATATTTTTAAAGAATATCCTGGTCACTCTTTTCCATATAATGAAAGTGAAAGGGGACTGGAGCCATCAAGCTCCAAAATACAAAACAAAGCAACATTAAAGTATCGTAAACATTGCCCATACAACTCATACACTTTTCTGCATGTTTTCTGAAGCCATGTGGTCTTTGTGTGAGGATCAGACCCTATTTTAAGTGGTTATTCACTGATAATCTGAAGCTGCTATAAACATTGTATGGACCACAAATATATCAACGGCAGTTGACATAAATGCTGTTTTGTCATGTGACATGTGGGAACCAGTTCCATTTGTCATCTAATGGCATTGAAGTTCCATTTTTGTTTTCCACATGATTTTGTATAGTCCATTTCCCTTTCAAGTCGATCACTTTGACACTGCAATAGTAGCTGAGGCTATGGGAGCCTATACCATAACGCAGTGCTACTGATTCATACACACAAGGGCAATGCGAGTACAACTGTACGCCTAGCCATCAGGGCAGTGAAAAGGCATTGACAACACCACCCCGTCATATTGAAAAATAGTAAGGAAGAGGAAGATAAACCATTATGGTTAAATATTAAGACTAGTCTAGCCATCCTGGGTAGTGAAACACTGCCCAAAACTGACCTTAGCACCAAGTGAGAAGGCATTAGCCAGAACGGTCACCGACCGAGTACTTGATACAATAACACTTGCCAATATAGTATTGATACATTACTTACATACTCTCATTTGCACACAATTTGGAAGAAAGAGAAAATGGTCCTTGACCAAACAAATAAAACAATGACACTTACCAACAGGGTAGTGAGGGATTTGACAAATCCTCTCCACATTTCACATAATGTAAAGAGAGCAAAGAACTGATTGCCACCAGGCCAGCAGTTAGTATAACAATGACACAAGCCAACCGGGTAGTGAAACATTGAAAATAAACTTCCTCACACAGTTAAACTGGAAAGAGGTAAAAGACAGCATGGTCGAAGGCCAAGCAATTAATACAGGCAATGCTCACTAGCCATTATACAGGCAATGCTTACTTGGCACGAGCTGATAGTGGATCCATTAAGAATAAGCACTCATCGCAAACATAATGTGAAAGAGAGACAACACGGTCAAGAGACCATTCCAATAACATCAGTTATGACGCTAGCCAAGCAGGGTAGTGAAACATTGATATATCAACCCTCTTTCGCTGTGAAAACTTGGGATGATAGGGAGGAGACTTCAAAGTTATAGAACCTGGCTAAGGTGCTAGGGGAAACCTGCCGTTAGACCGATGTCCTCTAAAGACATGTCCTGTGCCCACGCATGTTCCTGGTGGAATGAGCCTTAACACCCATGGGATACTGTACACCAGGGGTGACCAACCCTGCTCCTGGAGAGCTACCTTCCTGCAGAGTTTAGCTCCAACACACCTGCCTGTCATTTTCAAGTAATCCTAAAGATCTCGATAAGCTAGTTCAGGTGTGTTTTATTAGGGTTGGATCTAAACTCTGCAGGAAGGTAGCTCTCCAGGAGCAGGGTTGGTCACCCCTGCTGTACACCTTTCAAATCATAATCTAGCACAATGGCATCCACAAAGTCTTTGCTTGGAGATGGCCAGACCCTTTGAATGGCCTCCAAAGCATACAAAGAGCTGTCCAGACTGATTGACTCGTTCTGTCAATGTACATGCATAATCCCCTCACAAGGCAAATCATTTAAAGACTCTAAAGCCTTTAAAGCCTCATCTGACTCAAAGGGAGGAAAGAACACTTGCAGGGTAAAGACCTTAGCCCTAAAAGGGGTGGCCAGCACTTTGGGCACATAACACTGTCTGGGCTTAAGAATGGCTTTTGACATGCCTATTCCAAACGCTTAAGCACATGTTGTTGACCAACAAGGCTTGAAGGTCGACATTTGGTTTGACTGAAGCCAAAGTGAATAGCAGCACAGTCTTCAAAGAGTGTATCCATAAGCGTACTGCCTCTAGTGGCTCAAACGGAGAATCTGTAAGTACATTTAGTGCTACAGTAAGTCCCAGACCGCAAAGGTAGCAGGACGAGAGAGTCTCATCATGCACCTAACAGAAATGTGTGCAATGCATCCAAATAGCGGCCCAGAGGGCATATGGACTCATGTGTGACCACCGGGGTCCAAACGCTGCCCACCTTCCAAAGGGCAGTCGCTGAACCGATTTGGTTAAAGCTGGATATGTGCTTAATTTGTGTGTATTTTGGTTCCTTGCGCAACCACAAACTGAGTTTCACGCGTTCACCGTGTGTGCAACCAGCCTCACCAAGCGCCGCTTCTGCGTGAGCTTGACAGAGACAAAGCAACATTAGTGCCCATCAGACAGAGGGATATAATTGCATGGTGTGAAACATTTTCAAAACACCATCTTTATAAAGATGTAATCTGTTCAACCAATACACCATTTAAAAGATCTAAGGCTGCAGTTCCCTTCCAATGAAAGCATTGGTCAATCTAAATGACTTTCAGATGATGATTTCTTATTATTTGTAAAGAGTGCACAATAGACAACACAAAAACAAATCAGGAAGTTTGTAACTTTTTTTGATATAGCAGTGTATATTTGACCCGGCAATGATGACATCCATCTGTTTTGACGGCAATAGTCCATTACATGTCATCCATAGTAAATCTTTGCCCAAAAACATGCAAACATGTATAAAATCCATAGAACTTCCATAGTTTATATCAATAAACATGGTAAACAAGATGACGTCTTTTTATTCTACAATCTATGCATGACTAACATGCCCTTGATTAAAAAAAACTGTATAAATGTGTTTAGTAGAGTGTCTTAAACAGAAGTATCGCACCCCTGTTTTTTTCAGAATAAAACTGGCTTCATAGTTTTAGAAAATAGCACATGAGAACATCTGATTCTGATGATGTCTTTTCATTCATAGGCAAATTTGTTTGGATAATAAAATATACCAATAGCACTCTAGAGGGTTATAATTTATGAGGAAATGTAACCACTGAAATTATGAATTCGGCCACATAGCTTGGTAAGACTTGGGGCTTTATCCTGTTGTGTTTTTAGGTGTCTATCCCACAGCATTGTATACTGTATTTATTTCATAATAAGTGTGAAATATTATATTTTTCTTTTTTTTTTTGTGTGTGTATGCACAATTTTATCTCTGTGTTAGTAACAGATTGAGTCATTTTTAGATTTCATAGTAAAGTCTCAAGTGTTAGCTTTCTAAAGATTCCTTGATTATGTGTGTAGTCAGAGGGACTCATGATCAGTAAACCTTATATTTTGGGTATTTACCACGTTCCTCACCAAAAGTGGTCACAAGGTTAAGTTTTTTTTTTTATAGCGCTTTTCACAACACACATCGTTTCAAAGCAGCTTTACAGAAAATCATGCATTAACAGACAATGAAACTGTAATATCTGTAAAGTCTTTGAGTCATCATTGTGTAATTTGATTACAATTTGGAGTCGTGAGTTCGAATCCAGGGCATGCTGAGTGACTTCAGCCAGGTCTCCTAAGCAACCAAATTGGCCTGGTTGCTAGGGTGGGTAAAGTCACCTGGGTAACCTCCTCGTGGTCGCTATAATGTGGTTCACTCTCAGTGGGGCGTGTGGTGAGTTGTGCGTGGATGACATGGATAATAGCGTGAAGCCTCCACACGAGTTATGTCTCCGTGGTAACTCGCTCAACAAGCCACGTGATAAGATGCACGGATTGACGGTCTCAGACGCGGAGGCAACTGAGATTCGTCCTCCGCCACCCGGATTGAGGCGAGTCACTACACCACCACAAGGATTTAGAGAGCTTTGGGAATTGGGTATTCCAAGTTGGCGAGAAAAAGGGGAGGAAAAAATTTAATAATATAATTGTAAATTGTATTAAAATAAATAATTAAATATTAATTGTATTAATAACCCCATTAAGGCCGAGGGACACTCTAAGAAGAGGAAGGTAAATAGTTGTGGGGAAGATGTTTTCCAGGGTCTAATGAAGGAGCTCTGTATCCTGTGCACAAGGCTCCAAGCACACTACTGATGTGTGGTTACAGTATATGATGAAACCAAGAAACTAGGACTTATTCTCTCATATTTAAATTGGCCATGTATTGTGAGTATTTGCTAGTAATAAAGTCAAGTCATTTTTATTTGTATAGCGCTTTTCACAACACACATCTTTTCAAAGCAGCTTTACAGAAAATCATGCATTAACAAATAATGAAACTGTAATACAAATTAAATAATAATTGTATTAATAATCCCAGTGAGCAAGCTGAAGGCGACTGTGGCAAGGAACACAAAACTCCATTTGATGTTGATTAATGGAGAAAAATAACCTTATATAATGGAGATATCAGACTCACTGTGGGGGCCAGTTCCCCTCTGGCTAACATCATGAATATAATGCCAATATTAGTTATTTGTGTGCAGTGCAAGTAAGTGATAAGGTCAGTGTTCATACAAATATTTTGTATGGACTGTAAGATTAATGACCAATGTCTTTGAAGTTCATCCTGGATTAACTGCATAAATTCACATAGATGTAATAGTCCTTGTTATTTGGCTGATGAAGGCTTTTGTTGGCAATTAATTGATAGTCGATGTATTGCATTTCAAGAGTGTAGTCCATCAATAGATAAAGAATGCAGGCAGAGATCAATAAGGTGCATCGCAGTTCATCCTCTGAAGTCCATCTTAAAAGACTGAAGTGATGTATGGCTAGCACTGCCTGTAGTTTGTCGTCATCAGCGATAACCTCGGGATATGAATGAAATTAGGGAAACAAATATAAGCTTGTAACATACATCAACTTGATGCAACATGGACACATCATCAGTGATGTTACCTGGGGTCACGGAGTGTTTTGGGTCTTTCAAGCATCATACACTCTCACCCAGGCGACCCAGCTGGGGTTGATCAGGCCCCAACTTGTGTCCAGGTAGCCCTACCCCACCCATGGTTCTCCTCTCCTTATCCACAGCCACCTTGAGGCAACTTCTGCTGACTCTGTGACCTCTTTGATAGCCCTTTGCTTACATAATATTGCTTACATAATATTAGTGTATATGCCATTCAATTTATTGCAGAGTTATAGATTATGAGAAATGTTTCTTAGAAATGTCTTTAGTCATTTAAACAATTAAACTGAGGGTGTGTGTCTGCATCCCACACAGTGTTATGGAGACTATTCCATAGTTTAGGAGCCAAAGAAAAAAAGGATCTACATCCTTTTGTGGATTTTGATATTCTAGGATCTATAAACTGGCCCGAATTTTGTGATCGTAATGACATGATGGAATATAGTGTGACAGAAGGTCACTTAAGTACTGCTGAGCTCTGTAGTTAACAGAATTTTAAAAATAATACGAAATTTAACAGGTAGCCAATGTAACGATGATTGAATGGGGCTAATATGATCCTATTTCTTGGTTCTAGTCAGCTCTCTTGCGGCTGCTTTTTGAACCAATTGATGTTTATTTTTTAACTTGAAGTACATCATCCCAGTAAGGCATTACAATAATCTAGTCTTGAGGTCATGAACGCATGAATGAGTTTTTCTGCATCAGCAACAGAGAGCATGTGCCGTAATTTAGTAATATTTCTAAGGTGGAAGAATGCTGTTCTACAAACACTGGAAATGTGATTTTCAAAGGACAGATAGGTATCAAATATAACATCTAAGTTCTTTGCTGTAGAAGATGATGTAACAGTACATTGATCGAGAGTCAAATCATTTTTTCAATTTTTCATTGATACACTCTGCTAATTTGGAGAATTGTGATATTTCGTCATCTTTAGAAGAAATATAAAGTTGGGTATCGTCAGCATAAAAGTGGAAATTTATTCCATGATTCCTGATAATATCTCCCAAGGGAAGAAAAGAAGAGGCCCTAAAATGTATCCCTGTGGCACTCCATTCTTAACTTTTGTTTGATTTGACAATTCCTCATTTACATAGACAAAGTGGTAGTTGTCTGATAAATAGGACCTAAATCATGCTAATGCAAGTCCACTAATGCTGTGATAATTCTCCAGCCTATTCAAGAGAATGATGTGATCTATCGTGTCGAAGGCAGCACTAATATCTAAAAGCACTGGAAGAGAAATGCAGCTGCGATCAGATGATATGAGCAAGTCATTTGTAACTCTGGTAAGTGCAGTCTCTGTACTGTGATGGGTTCTAAATAGTGGCTGAAATTGTTCATATATACATTTCTCTGTAGAAAGGAACATAGTTGGGATGTCACTACCTTTTGTAGTATTTTCAACATAAATGGGCGTTTGTAAATCTGTCTATAATCAGCCAATTCTCCAGGATCAAGCTGTGGCTTCATTATAAGCGGTTAAACTGCCATTTTAAAGTTTTTGGGACATGTCCTAAGGATAGTGAGGAGTTAATAAAATTAAGAAGAGGCTCTGAGATTACAGGGAATACCTCTTTTAAGAGCTTAGTTGGTATTGGATCTAACATACATTTTGTGACTTTTGATTTTTTGATACATTTTGTTTGTCTTCATGACCTATGACAGCGAAGGATTGAATAAGCTTGTGAGGAAATTTATGAGACACTGTTGTGGTGCAGTGACAGTTGATTGCATAATTCCAATTTTTTTTCTGATCATTTCTATTTTATCAATAAAGAAATTCATGAAGTCATTACTATTGTGCTGCGATGGAATATCTGGTTCAGTCGATGCTTTATTCCTAACCAATTTAGCCACAGTACAGAATAAACACCTAAGATTGTTGAGGTTATTTTTTATGAGTTTGCTAAAATATGCTGACCTGGCAGCTTTTAGTGCCTGTCTGTAGCTACAGACACTATCCTTCCATGCACCGTGAAATACCTCTGATTTTGTATTCTTACACTTGCCTGCCATTTTCCAAGTTGAATGTGATCATTGTACCATGGTGCAGGGCTTTTTTCTTTAATCGAGGGGGAGCGAAATATCAAGAGTGCTAGAGAAGACTGTATTTATATTCTCTGTTATTACATCAAGTTCTTCTAGACTTTTTGGCCTACTGGCGCCAAATATTTTAAATTTTTTTAACTCCATCCATTCCTTTTCGTCCCGCAGAACGCTAACAGTGTAGTCTGTGGAGCATTCTTCGCAATTATGTGATCACGTGCATTTTTATGCTTGTTACTGTCACCGTGTTTTCTAACAGTCTCTTTTTTGAAATTGTTAGTTCCTGCAATGAACTCCGTTTTCCCCGCTATTTCTTTGATATAAACTTTTGTTATGTATCTCGGGAAATGTAATGCAAATTTTAAAATCAAAAGGGAGTAAACTTTTACTGTCGCCAATGGTGACCTTGACAGAAATTACACTCACAAATAAATTTATTTGGTCACAAATGCGACCATTTTTAGTCGCAGTTTGGAGCCCTGCACAAGGATGATGATTTATCGACTTTATAGACATTACATTTTTATCGTCTGTTAATGCTGAACTTCTGTAAAGCTGCTTTGAAACGATGTGTGTTGTGAAAGGCGCTATACAAATAAAATTGACTTGACTTGACTTGACTACTGAGTATATGAGACAATTCTGGAAGATTAGTAGTGAAGCGTTTATTGTTTATTATTTAGTGGTTGAAAGAATAGTTCTACCTGAACGATAGCATGGTGTAGATTGAGTAACATTAGCTGATTGCAGCAAACAAGACACGAGGTAATGATCCGAGATGTCAGCGTGCTGCAAAAGAATTTCTATAGTATCAACAACATATGACAGAATTAAATCAAGCATATGATTATGGCAATGAGTTGGTCCTGTTACATTTTGTCTGACTCCAAGAGATTTGAGAATATCAATACATGCTAATCCCCATGTATCATTTTCATTATCTATGTGAATGTTGAAATCACTGACAATTAAAGCTCTATCTACATTAACTACAAGATCTGATTTTGCAAATTCACCAAGGAAATCAGAATAAGGCCCAGGTGATCTGTATACTGTAGCAAGGGCAAAAGACGACAGAGATAATTTATTTATATCTGACACTGTCACATTAAGCATTATTAGTTCAAAAGACTTAAACTTATATCCTGTCCTATGATAACACCATAAACTTCACTGTAAATTGCAGCAACACCTCCTCCACGACCCTTCAGATGAGGCTCATGTTTAAACCTATAAAAGCAGATTCATTTAAACTAATATATTCATCTGGTTTAAGCCAGGTTTCAGTCAAACAGATCGCATCCAATCTATGATCTGTAATCATTTCATTAACAATTAGTGCTTTGGTTGAAAGAGATCTAATGTTCAGTAGCCCTAACTTTTATATGATGTTTATCTTCAATATTTTCAAGTTTGACCTTAATGCAATTTTTTCTAAATTATTTAGTGAAGGTTTTGTGGTTGGTAGTGCAGGGAACAGACACAGTCTCTATATGATATATAGGTGATACTGTCTCTATGTGTTGTAGTTTATGTGACCTGTGTGATGTCTCAAGGCAGCTAGCAGACATTCTGATTAATGAATACACAATGCACAATAAAGAACACGGAAATGTTCAGGGTGCATGGTTCATAGGAGCACACAGAGGGAGAGGAATATAATCCACTATGGATAACATGCAGAGTTATAAGAGTTAAGTAATCCATTTGCAGGTTGATTTCACCTAAATCTAATGAAATTGCCATGATTTTATAGAGTTTTTAAGACTGTGGAGCTATCAAAACATTCTTCTGTTTGTTAGAGCAGCCAGTCCAGTGAGTTCAGAGCAAGACTATCTGTTTGTACAACCAATTGAAGTCGAGAAAAGTATTCTGTTTCTGTTTCAAACACTGTTTGAAAACAATGTTTGTTTTTGTAATTCCATTTGGTAATGCTAGTGGAGCAGAAATCATACACTTCAGCTTTAAGTGTCCAGATGCTTTTTGCGGCCAGTGTATTGTGATAATGTTATCCCTTTTTCTGTTTTTGTTCAGGTATGTTGAAACGCAGAAGACCTTGTTGCACTGCATTGCATGTGCAGTATCAAGACTTTCTGGAAAGAATGCAGCTGTCACAAAACATGTGGCTAGAGCGTCAGCTAGAACAGAGTTATGCCCGTGAGGAACGGCTCATATCAAGAGTGCTTGCTGAACACACCCGCTCTATGGAGACCTTAGTGAACCAGTTGTTTGCTGGGTTAAGAAGCCTGCTACCCCAGCCCCCTCCCAATATACAGTCCAATCCCCAGCCCACTTACACACCCCCAGATATTCTTAATACATATCCTCATGTGAAACCAGACGAGCACTGGCCACCAGCACATAGCTCAAAATCAAGCATTCCTCCTCTGCCTGAAGATCATTTAATCAATCAAATATCAGAGACTGTCAACCCGTGATCAAAGACTCTGGGTTTAGGGTTCAAAGACTATCAGAACTTGTACAATATTTTTAATATGCATTTTAGGTCATATTTTGAGCCTCTATTAGACTGGTTTGTAAAACTTACGTTTTATAGAAAGTGTGGATGTGCATTATTATTATTTTTGGAATTAAGTACTTTAACCCACCAAAAAACAATCAATTACTCTTCAATTTAAATATAAGTTACAAATAACATGTATGACACATACATGAAATTTATATATAGTTTTATTCACAAACTTAACTGGGAACGGTTTCAGAATAAAAACTTCAACAAACTATGCTTTTCTTTTGGGGCGCTTGTATTGATGGCATTAGGGTAACGCACACAATGTCTACAAAAGTGTATGAAAAGGCTGTCATATTTGTATCATTTCTCAAGTTATTTGTTATTTTTCAGAAATAATGAGGAGAAAGTTGGCTTTTAAAAAATGCACTCTGTCTGTTTTCAGAGATGTAACACACATACTGATCTGATAAGCTTCCCAGTTTCTTGTACCTTTTCACCCTAAAAGCAGATCCTTGTCCGCTGCTTTGCATGATTCCAACAAGAACCCGATACAAATAGAGTAGAATTCAAGCATTGCCATTGAGCACAGATGCCATTATATCTTCTCTCATCCAACACCTCTACGACACATCAACAGTGCCCTCCGTGGCCTCGCGAGATTTGGAGAGAGATTCAGAGGGAAAGTTCTGTATAATTCAGTGTTGCCCAGACAGGCAATTTCTCATGCGCATCCCTAATAGAAGTAGAAGAAAGCATTTCTTATAAGAAATAGTTCACCTCAACAATACAGTTCTGTCATCATTTACACACCCTCATGTCGTTTAATGTCTTTCATCTATGGAACACAAAAGGGAACGTTTTGAAGAATGTTCCCACTTCTCTCTTCTGTACAATAAAGGTGGATGGTGACGAGGGGTTGTCAAGCTCCAAAAAGGACAAAATAAACACCATAAAAGTAATCTATATGACTTATGCACTATATTACATGTCTTCTGAAGACATTGTGTGAGGAACAGACTAAAAGTAAATCATTCACTTAAAATCTTGCCTTAAAAATCTTGTCACCATTACATTTTTTAGAAAAGAGCAGCTTAGGCATTCTGCTATTTCAAAAAGAAAATCTGTTTGTATTCCACAGGAGATACTGGATTGGATGGGGGTGAGTACTTGTTCACAGAAGTTTCATTTTTGGGCAAACAATTCCTTTAACATTTATTCATTTAAAAAAGACACCCAGTGATGGTGATTGTTGAGTTGTTCAAAAGCCAGGTTATTTTATTTAGCCTACCTTAGTAATGTTGCAGATGTTTTAGTCTATGTTTTAAGTTTGTGTTTTGTTCTTTATACCAGATGGCCTCTATAAAATATTGATCAAATGTTAATTAATGAAAAGAAATACTTGAATCTGTGTGTAATGTAATTAATCACCCAAAAGATTGTTTCAGTTGAAAGACAAATTTGTAAATAAAGTCAAATTCTCAGTTTTCCCAGTCAAATCCTTTTTTTTTCTTTTATGAAATTGTAGAAATACATTTTATTTTAGCACAATTTATAAAGCCTATAAAAAATGTTTTGTAAGTAAGTTTATTTATAGATTTGTATCAAAGATTTAAAAATGAATTGGTCTAAATGTTTTCTTTTAAGCTTATAAATTCTATATAAATCTATATATTTATATCTATATAAATTCAGTTTATAGTGAACTATATGCATACACAATCGTGATAACGCTTTACAGTAAGGTTCATTTGTTAACAGTTAATGCATTATCATTCTTAGTTAATGATAGTTAACAAAAATACAATTGTTTATTGTTAGTTTATGTTAGTTCATAAGTCATTAAATAATGCTAACAAATACATTATGCGTATGGTTGTCTTCTAGGTTTTATCTTTTTTGTTTTCATCCTTTTAATGTTTGGTTTAGTTTTAAAGGATTCAATAAATAAATGAGACTTGATGCTATACAACCTTTATTTTAAAAATGCATTACTATATTTTCAAATGAACATTAACCAATAAATACTGTAAAAAAATATTGTTCATGCTAACACATATCACATTCAAAAAGATATATCTACATTTTAGCTTGTCTCAACCAATCACAAGGCACCCCAATGAGAGCTAATATCTTTTGACGTCAACCTGTTGTGACGCTTTTTGATGTGAGAAGTTTTAAACATTTAACTGAATGAGAGATTTGAGCAGTATGGAGAAAGCTTTGGAGTAGAAAATTAGTTGAATTGGGAAGACATCCCCTCAATGGTGTGAAGGGGGTGATTTGTCCCCCCAATCATGCATTTGTCCATGTTTATTTATTTTTATCAATGCTGAAAATGTTGTATGAGATACCTTGCAATTGCGTGACTGTTTGTCTTAATAAGACAAAAAAAACTGAAGTCCCCCCCTCTATTGTACAAGTTTGTATCACCCAATGAGTGTCGCGCAATACCCCTCTTGGCAGACGGCGGTGTCACATGGTACCTGTTACTTTTCTCAGCGCTGGCCAGGATGGACCAATCACAGTTGTTTATTACTGGATGAGGTTTTTTTTAAAAACGCTTTATAGAAAATGCAGAGGAGGATATCCATTCACAGGTATGAATCTTTGCAATTATCGGTTTTTATTAAAATAACTAGCCACTGTAATAATGTCTCCAAAACGAGATTTAAATGCGGATGCATGAAGGATTCGGTTTTCAGAGTGTCAAGCGCCCCCTGCAGGAATAAAACACCCAAGACATTCAGTGGCTGACAATGTGCAATTTCGGTCTGTAGGTCTGTTAACCAAACAAAACCTTCGTATGAATTTAGAAAACATAAAATATCACACATTTGGAGTGAAGATGTTAAAGGCATCCATAGAAATGATCAGTTGTTTTTTTCAGTGTGAGGAAAGCAGACAGGCATTTCATATGAGCAGGTAAGAATTGTAATTTTGTGAAAGCTAATGCTCTTCTGAATGTTTGATATGATCCACAGTGTATAAATACTTTGCAATTAATTTAATTTTCTATTTATTGGTGCATTACTTTGAACTCTTATTCACTGTGTAATGTGATGAATAGAAAAATAAATAAGTTATGGCGTGCAGGTTATTGAGAATTACTGAGTATTGTTTATCAAATACAATTTGAAATCTTCATTGAAAAAAGTTATGAAATGTAAGTATTATAAAGGTTTGATATTTTAAAACAACTTTTGAAGTCCATACATGCATGTCATTTAGAAAGAGGGATAGAGGAACTTTCATTTTAAATTGGCAGCTGTTTTGGAGTTTAAATCAGGATGAATCAATAATGATTAAGAATTATTTTCATGTGCGTTTAACCATTTATTTATTTATTTATTGTTTATTTGAATAAGGACAGATACAAAAAGAAAACATAGATTATTACATAAAGAACAATCCGATGCATGTATCACAGTGTTTATAGCCATGGCTAATTCGCAACACCTGTCCCTAGAAGGGCTTTTAACAGTTAAGATAATAAAGAAATAAAAATTTACAATAAATACAATAAAATGTCCAGAAACCAGTTAGCACCAATACAAGTTAGTATAATACATAAACACATTCATTCTCACACAGATGCACACCTCACATACACACAGCTATACATTTCATACGGCATGATCACACTGCTGCTGCTTTATGAACC
Organism: Moxostoma hubbsi; assembly: GCA_032164185.1. NCBI lineage: Eukaryota > Metazoa > Chordata > Actinopteri > Cypriniformes > Catostomidae > Moxostoma > Moxostoma hubbsi. The sequence continues at coordinate 38,130,394 of JAVLUX010000025.1, read as the reverse complement.
AGGCTTTTGTTCGTTTTTTAAAAGTGGACAGTTTAAAGTCTTTATATTTGTAGGAAGCCAGTTCCACAGATTGGCTCCTTTAACAGAAAAAAACATTTTGGAAAAAAGATGTTTAACAAAATGGAACTTTACAGTCTCCACATGTAGCAGCTCTTGTTGATTTGGAGGATTCCAGCCTGGCTCAGGTGCAAGTCCAGTCAAACATTAAAAAAAACAACTTTATGTGTTTAAAATTAACAAAATTTAAGATTTTATGTTTACTTAAAATGTAACAGTGATGGAATCTAATGGTCTTTTTATCTAATATTTTTAGGGCATGGTTATAAAGCCTCTCAATAGGCTTTAGGGTAGTTAGGCTGGTTTGAGACCAAACAGTGGTGCAGTACGACAGGTGGGACAGGATCATAGTGTTCAGAAAGACATGAGCACATTCAAATGTTAAACTGCTCCTGATCATTCTGAAACAGTTCATACTAGCCTTCATTTTTCTTGAAATGTTTTTAATATGACTTTTCAAGTTTAGCTGCAAATCTAAAATCACTCCTAAATATTTTTCTTGTTCTACCTGATCGATGAGTTCGCCATTCATTTTAATGTTAAGGGCATTTATCGTCCGAGTTCTTGTTATAGAAAAACACACAGATTTAGTTTTACACCATCTATGAGTAAATTTTGTTTATAGAAATACTGCGTGAAATTTGTAAAAAACAAAACAAAAAAACACCCTTTATTCACAATAGTTTTTTGTTGTTGTTGCACATGACATGAGGCTCATTGTTCTTGTTTGAGTTCTGAGTTTGCAGTGACCGGAACATCTGGGGCACCCTTGACCGGGACTTTTGTAATTGGGACAACCATCACTTGGCAGAGTGGCAGATAGCAGAGAATGGAGCTCTTGCTGGCTTTGCAGCAGCCATAAGGAAACCTGTAGATGTGACAGAACCCACTGTTGCAGACCATGACAGGGAGCTCTTTGGACTGCAGCAGGTTCAGAATTTGAATTTTTCTTTTTATTAAAAAGCTTATTTTGAAGACATTCAACTTTTCATCTGTGCACTATATGACAGGACAACATTCCGATGTCCATTTCCTGCTTTGTTCTGTTTTATATGATTTGGAACTACATTTGGCCTTCATTATTGTGATGAAGATCTCACCTGTTGCCAAGCCAGCTTTGGACCAGCAGTGCACAGTGCTTCAGGTGTGAGCTAGGCTCTCTCTGAAAGTTAGCATCCAGGGTTCAATGTAAGGAGCCAGGAGGACATCAGCGCATCCATTTGGACACAGTGTGTACAGGAGTTTAGTGGACATCAACGCTCCAGTCAGACACAGTGAATACTGGAGTGTAGTGAACCTTACCGCTCCAGTCCTATGCAGTGCATACTAGGATTTAGTGGATATTGATGCTCCAATCAGACATAGTGCTTACTAGAGTGTCGTGTACATCAACTCTCCATTTGGACGCAGTGCGTACTGGAGTTTGGTGGATGTCAATGTTCCAGTCAGATGCAGTGTGTACTCTAGTAAGGAGGGCTTCCTGGACCTCATATGTTGTGTCTGTGCATTGGGGGACCTCAGGGTCACTGTTAGGAGGGTCCTGGTGATCATTGTTCTTAACAGTACATCTGATGTGCTGTACAGAACTCTGATATAAAGATGGGAATGATATCTACCAAAAGCTTGTTTTAATCAATTAATATTCTTCAAATATTGCATCCTTGAATTGTGTTCCTGCAGAACATTCTACCTCTTACCAGTTACCACTTTTTATGGTTTAGTTTTTCTTTATTATCATTTATAATAAACAGTTGTTTTGATAATGTGAAAACTACACAATTCATATTGTAACATTTATATTTTAAACCTTAGCATTCATTTACACTTGTTTTTATAACATTTAAATTGTATAGGAGCCAGGAGGAGAAAATTGGGCAAGTTATGGCATATTTTTTCAGTAAAATACAGGAAAAGAATTTTTGCTTTAAGTATGATTAATCGGAGAAATAATCAACAGATTGATTGATTATCAAAATAATCATTAGTTGCAGCACCGCTTACATGTTCTCATAACATGATCATGTCATTTTCCACCAGTTCTCCTTGTTAGATGGTTGCCTCAGGACCCTGGTTCCCTTTCTAATCATGACATTTTTTTTGATGAGAGATGCCCACTTCAAGAAGCCCCTTTTGTATTTTAATTTCTCATCTTATCTCTATGTTGGAGACAATTGAGGAGAAATCTCCTTAAACACATCTCTTTCATCAACACCAGCCGGTGTCTCATCGGGACAATGTGGACAGTTTTCCAGCACCAATGTGCTAGTGGATATTGGTGGCGTACACTGATGGAAAATGTACACTGATTGCTATCAAGTTTAGCTTTCATTCGTCGAGGACGTTGCTGACCCATGATCACAATGCTAAAGTCTTGCAGAACACCCTACAAAAGAGTTTCATGTCTTTACATACTCTCTCTCAAAGCATCACCATTATGACTTCACATTCTAGAATTGTCACATAGAATTCTGCAATTGTGTGTTTATGGCCCGTTTCCACCTGGTATTAAGATACATTTCAGGTAATCTGATCACATGTGGTCAGGTGAGACACACCTGGTCATTTAAATGCATATCCTGTGATCACTTGTGTTTGGATTTGGAGGGGAATGTCTCTGTTTCATGACGACATACATCAATCATTAAGTCAGTGTGTTACTGCAATATAATAAAGTGCAACAAGTCAGAAATGACTAAGAAAGCGTGAAAAAAATGGCGCAATGCAAAGCACAAATGCAAAATGTCAAGCAGAATTATCTGCTATTTTAGTGGATTTAGTGGATTTTGGTGTTCATGCTTGTCATATAACAGACTTGTGCTCTGTGGTCCAGTGTTGCTTACAGAGCCCCATTGGTCAATTCCCAAGATGGGCAGCTTCCCATGTCACCAGTGTGAACTTCAGACTTTATACATCCACTAAAACTCAAATTAACATCAGTTGCTTCATAGTCATTACAGAAATGTTTCTGAAAAGTGAAGTTAGATCTGATAAAAGCTCTAGCAGCATTTGTTTGCAGATGTCACTTGATTTTATTTGATTATTTATTTGCAATGACATTCAGACATTTTTAAGTGTGAATTAATTGTACCAATACTGTCTATATTTTGTGCTCCATATTTCTATGGCTTAGTTATGACATTTTAAAATCCATTTCTGCAGGAGCCTCTTACTCAAAGCAGCATCAGACGGTACATATGGGGCAATTATGAGGTGATGGATCTGGGGTGGCAGAGGTATGTCTTCACGTCTGTGAACTGGGATACCAGCTGGTAATAATGTGTAATCCAGGGGACTGATTTTAGTTATTTGGATAAGGAGACAGACGGGCGGAGCTGGAGCTAAGATGGAGACTTTGCAGAAGTGCATCAGGAATGATGCAGAACATACTGGCCAGACACTTCAAGCATGCACCTGAAAAACAACCAACACAAACACTGCCTGTGCCCACTACAGAAGCAAGTCAAATTCCAGCTCTAAACCAGTACAAACAGTAAGATATGAACCCAGTCTCTCTTTCAGGTGCTCTTTACACCTGCTTCTAATGTTCAAGTTTTATTTGTCACATGCATAATGTGTGCTTCAAATGCGTCTACTGTGACCACTTGTGAAGTAGGAGGTTTCTGATTTCATCACTACATACAGTCTGAGAGACCACATTGAAAAACTAGAAAATGAACAGAATTTTAAGATTTTGAATCTTAGGATAAGACATGCTTAAGTGCACTATTTCTAGATCACAAATCAAACATGCAAATCAAAATCCCTGGACCAATATAACTGGGGCATAAAGTACAAGCAAACTTCACCTTTAAGTATTCTAGCAGGTGTAAGGATAAAGTTAATAAATCAAATATATGACTCACTCAATTCAAGTACACTATTTTGCAAGCAAGCATGATCATTCACACAAATCTTTTATATTTATCTAAATAAATATTCAATCATGCTTCTGTTGATTTTATAGATATATTTAAATGATTTTGTACATTTTATTAAATGTCTATTTTTTTTTACCATTCATTTATTTTTATTATAATTTGATGTTTAATTGTTGACATTTCAGTTCAGTCACAATCACTCAATGATGCAGAGGGAGAATGGGGTAAGTTGAGCCACGTCCTGTTTCTTGTAAACTATGCGATATTGGTGTTATGACTAATTTAAGGAAGGACCATCATATCTAGCTGTCTGGGATTGAGGGGAACACATGAGAGGAATGCAAAAGTGCTAAATATTTTTTTATTTGCAAAAATGAGTTCTTTGCATGTTAAAGAAAAAGGCAGTTAACAAATGAACCCAGATACATATCATACATGTTGGTACTTTCCAAGATGTAAGGCCATGTAAACAAATGTTCATTCCTTTGTGATAAAACATTATTTTCATATAATATTTCAAAACTGTATTGTTTTTAACCTTTATGTCAAGACATTGTAAGAATCCACTAATAAAGAGAAACCCATCTTTTTTTAATGATCCACAGGCTTATTTACTAAAAAACATATTTCCCATTATCACTGGTTGAAATGTTGAATACTCTGACATGGAAAAAAAAATTATTGTGAACATTTCATTGCTGCAACCAATAATAATAATAATAACATGCCATTCAAACCTGTCATATGATCATTTTCTTTTGCAGATTGTTAAAATCATAAAATGCATTTGAATCTTTTGGAAAAACCTAAAAAAAAAATTATTTTTTTTTAAAGTCAACTTTTTTAGGTTTTTACAAAAAAAATCATATGAAATTATGATATAACAGGTTTGAATTGCATATATTCTTTCTTATGCTCACCATTCAGATGATTGATCTTATATAGAGCAGCTGGTGAGAAATGTTTGTGTTTCCTCTCACTGCCAGATGAGGGCAGCAGACATCTTTTGATATCTGTCCTTATAATAAATCTAATAAACTCTTCTCAGCAGGTTTTAACATGGACATGTTTAAAAGCACATCTGGGTTGTACCTGCACAGACATGAATTCTGTTATTATTTTAATTGTAAAATTTTTACTTAAACTTTGTATAAAGCATGTGGTGAACAGATGCAAGTCCATTTTAAATGATTAGCTGAGGTTCTTTCATAGTGCTTATGAATGCATTATTGATGTCAAGCAATTTGAGAATTTAGGTGAATGTTCAGTTCAATTTGCAGGTATGTGTATAGTGCTTATTACAATACATACTATATGGGTCCAAAATAGCTTTACAGAAAATAGAGAAAAAAAAAATCTTAATTTGGAGGTCTATTTAATCTCTCTTCTTTAGAAATATTCCCCCAGATCAGGATGCTAAAAGGTAATAGAAGCGATAGGGGAGTAGATCTAATTTTGTGCCCAATAAGGAAACTGAAGCCACTAAGTACATCTGTCATTGTTGTTAAAGCTGAAGTATGAAATTTCAGCACACTAGCCTCACCAAACAAAACTAAACAATAGGCTCTCAATGGTCATTCAAAAAGATCCCGCTCCAAATTCACCATTGGTTGAGCCAATATTAGAGTTGGGCATGTCAGGATGCTCAAAAAAACAGAGCAATGTTCTGACAGCTCCACAGAGTCACAGTGTTTCATGGAAAACAACCTTATAGTTTAGCATACTTAGTCTCTGCATATTAAGGAACGTTCCACAAATCAGCTTAAAACCATTCATTTCTACCACTAGATTATTACATTACAGTGTTTATATGAAGTTATCGAAGTGTTTAAACTGATCAGCTACAATTAATCAAGCAGTTCTAGTTTAAATATCTGCAGTTTGAAGTATCATACAACCATTTTCAAAGTTATTTTCCAATGCCAATACTGCATTTAACTTCATTAACCAAAGTCTTATTGGAAAACAACTGACCTCTACTTTGATTAATATCTTTCATTATCTGATCACAAACAAAAGCATGAAAATGTACCAAACTTTTATCATGACCTCAGTGATACATAAAAAAAAAACAACCTTTTGAAACATTTGAAATGTGTGAGAATTCAGTGAAATACCTCACTAGAGAGCACAACAACGTTGACAGCTGGAAATATTTACTTGTGAGTTCTTGTGGAGGGCTGGCGTCAGGCAGGGCACAGTCAGTGCCAGAGGAATGCATTTTCAGAGACAAGCAGCAGGTCGCTGGATGACTGGCACGATGCCCAGGAACAAATGGGCGCCCTTATGATTGAAAAAAAAACTATGTTTAAGCATGTGTGTTCTCCATGCAGAAAAGAGGCCTCACTGTCCTTTTAACTCATTTGATATTTTTCCTTCAAGTTCATAGCCGGTTTGCTTGCATTAGTCTTTTTTTTTTTTTTTTTTTTTTTTTTTTTACAGTAAGTATCACAGTTATAAATCTGTTTTCTGCATATTCAGAGCACCGGAGTCATCAATCCTTGAAAATAATCCAGTCGTTAACTGGAGAACTGTTGCTCTCCCATGGGAAAGAAAAATAAAACAACCTTCAAGGTGGTGTGCTTTTTTTTTCTATCCCAATTTAAATTGCAATAATAATTAAGCCATAACACTGTGGTACTTTCAAAACATTGCTCTGTTTGGGGCGGGACTGTCTGTCTGACCAATGGAAGATGGGGAGAGTGTTCAAGAATCCTGTTCAAATGCAAAGAAATGGTCAGACTTTATAAAGTTTAAAGCTATAGTTTCCCTTGCTGGTATAATAGCTGTTACCAGCCGTATAAACAACAAAGAATTCATACAAATGTTAAAGGTGCATTCAGTAGCTTTTGTCTTTGGGTCATCTCTGACTCACACTGACATCTAGTGGTTTGGATGCAGCATCATTTAAAATCAATAGTTTTCAGTTTCAGATGTCATTGTAGAAATGTTGTATTCACAGTCAGACATGATTACTTTAATAAATGAGTGAAAGTGTCCAATAACAGGACGGTTACTGAGATTAAGAGAGTAGTATTCACAGTCAGTCATGATTACTTTAATAAATGAGTGAAAGTGTCCAATAACAGGACGGTTACTGAGATTAAGAGAGTAGTATTCACAGTCAGTCATGATTACTTTAATAAATGTGTGAAAGTGTCAAATAACAGGACGGTTACTGAGATTAAGAGAGTAGTATTTACAGTCAGTCATGATTACTTTAATAAATGTGTGAAAGTGTCAAATAACAGGACGGTTACTGAGATTAAGAGAGTAGTATTTACAGTCAGTCATGATTACTTTAATAAATGAGTGAAAGTGTCCAATAACAGGACGGTTACTGAGATTATGAGAGTAGTATTCACAGTCAGACATGATTACTTTAATAAATGAGTGAAAGTGTCCAATAACAGGACGGTTACTGAGATTAAGAGAGTAGTATTTACAGTCAGACATGATTACTTTAATAAATGAGTGAAAGTGTCCAATAACAGGACGGTTACTGAGATTAAGAGAGTAGTATTCACAGTCAGTCATGATTACTTTAATAAATGTGTGAAAGTGTCCAATAACAGGACGGTCACTGAGATTAAGAGAGTAGTATTCACGGTCAGTCATGATTACTTTAATAAATGAGTGAAAGTGTCCAATAACAGGACGGTTACTGAGATTATGAGAGTAGTATTCACAGTCAGACATGATTACTTTAATAAATGAGTGAAAGTGTCAAATAACAGGACGGTCACTGAGATTAAGAGAGTAGTATTCACAGTCAGTCATGATTACTTTAATAAATGAGTGAAAGTGTCAAATAACAGGACGGTCACTGAGATTAAGAGAGTAGTATTCACAGTCAGTCATGATTACTTTAATAAATGAGTGAAAGTGTCAAATAACAGGACGGTCACTGAGATTAAGAGAGTAGTATTCACAGTCAGTCATGATTACTTTAATAAATGAGTGAAAGTGTCAAATAACAGGACGGTTACTGAGATTAAGAGAGTAGTATTCACAGTCAGACATGATTACTTTAATAAATGAGTGAAAGTGTCCAATAACAGGACGGTTACTGAGATTAAGAGAGTAGTATTCACAGTCAGTCATGATTACTTTAATAAATGAGTGAAAGTGTCCAATAACAGGACGGTTACTGAGATTATGAGAGTAGTATTCACAGTCAGACATGATTACTTTAATAAATGAGTGAAAGTGTCAAATAACAGGACGGTCACTGAGATTAAGAGAGTAGTATTCACAGTCAGTCATGATTACTTTAATAAATGAGTGAAAGTGTCAAATAACAGGACGGTTACTGAGATTAAGAGAGTAGTATTTACGGTCAGACATGATTACTTTAATAAATGAGTGAAAGTGTCAAATAACAGGACGGTTACTGAGATTAAGAGAGTAGTGTTCACGGTCAGTCATGATTACTTTAATAAATGTGTGAAAGTGTCAAATAACAGGACGGTTACTGAGATTAAGAGAGTAGTGTTCACGGTCAGTCATGATTACTTTAATAAATGTGTGAAAGTGTCCAATAACAGGACGGTCACTGAGATTAAGAGAGTAGTATTCACGGTCAGTCATGATTACTTTAATAAATGTGTGAAAGTGTCCAATAACAGGACGGTTACTGAGATTAAGAGAGTAGTATTCACGGTCAGTCATGATTACTTTAATAAATGTGTGAAAGTGTCCAATAACAGGACGGTTACTGAGATTAAGAGAGTAGTATTCACAGTCAGTCATGATTACTTTAATAAATGAGTGAAAGTGTCCAATAACAGGACGGTTACTGAGATTAAGAGAGTAGTATTCACAGTCAGTCATGATTACTTTAATAAATGAGTGAAAGTGTCCAATAACAGGACGGTTACTGAGATTAAGAGAGTAGTGTTCACGGTCAGACATGATTACTTTAATAAATGAGTGAAAGTGTCAAATAACAGGACGGTTACTGAGATTATGAGAGTAGTATTCACAGTCAGACATGATTACTTTAATAAATGTGTGAAAGTGTCAAATAACAGGACGGTCACTGAGATTAAGAGAGTAGTATTCACAGTCAGTCATGATTACTTTAATAAATGAGTGAAAGTGTCAAATAACAGGACGGTCACTGAGATTAAGAGAGTAGTATTCACAGTCAGTCATGATTACTTTAATAAATGAGTGAAAGTGTCAAATAACAGGACGGTCACTGAGATTAAGAGAGTAGTATTCACAGTCAGTCATGATTACTTTAATAAATGTGTGAAAGTGTCAAATAACAGGACGGTCACTGAGATTAAGAGAGTAGTATTCACAGTCAGTCATGATTACTTTAATAAATGTGTGAAAGTGTCCAATAACAGGACGGTTACTGAGATTAAGAGAGTAGTATTCACAGTCAGTCATGATTACTTTAATAAATGTGTGAAAGTGTCCAATAACAGGACGGTTACTGAGATTAAGAGAGTAGTGTTCACGGTCAGACATGATTACTTTAATAAATGAGTGAAAGTGTCAAATAACAGGACGGTCACTGAGATTAAGAGAGTAGTATTCACAGTCAGTCATGATTACTTTAATAAATGAGTGAAAGTGTCAAATAACAGGACGGTCACTGAGATTAAGAGAGTAGTATTCACAGTCAGTCATGATTACTTTAATAAATGAGTGAAAGTGTCAAATAACAGGACGGTCACTGAGATTAAGAGAGTAGTGTTCACGGTCAGACATGATTACTTTAATAAATGAGTGAAAGTGTCAAATAACAGGACGGTTACTGAGATTAAGAGAGTAGTGTTCACGGTCAGACATGATTACTTTAATAAATGAGTGAAAGTGTCAAATAACAGGACGGTTACTGAGATTATGAGAGTAGTATTCACAGTCAGACATGATTACTTTAATAAATGTGTGAAAGTGTCAAATAACAGGACGGTCACTGAGATTAAGAGAGTAGTATTCACAGTCAGTCATGATTACTTTAATAAATGAGTGAAAGTGTCAAATAACAGGACGGTCACTGAGATTAAGAGAGTAGTATTCACAGTCAGTCATGATTACTTTAATAAATGAGTGAAAGTGTCAAATAACAGGACGGTCACTGAGATTAAGAGAGTAGTATTCACAGTCAGTCATGATTACTTTAATAAATGTGTGAAAGTGTCAAATAACAGGACGGTCACTGAGATTAAGAGAGTAGTATTCACAGTCAGTCATGATTACTTTAATAAATGAGTGAAAGTGTCAAATAACAGGACGGTCACTGAGATTAAGAGAGTAGTATTCACAGTCAGTCATGATTACTTTAATAAATGTGTGAAAGTGTCAAATAACAGGACGGTCACTGAGATTAAGAGAGTAGTATTCACAGTCAGTCATGATTACTTTAATAAATGTGTGAAAGTGTCAAATAACAGGACGGTTACTGAGATTAAGAGAGTAGTATTCACAGTCAGTCATGATTACTTTAATAAATGAGTGAAAGTGTCAAATAACAGGACGGTCACTGAGATTAAGAGAGTAGTATTCACAGTCAGTCATGATTACTTTAATAAATGTGTGAAAGTGTCCAATAACAGGACGGTTACTGAGATTAAGAGAGTAGTATTCACGGTCAGTCATGATTACTTTAATAAATGTGTGAAAGTGTCCAATAACAGGACGGTCACTGAGATTAAGAGAGTAGTATTCACGGTCAGTCATGATTACTTTAATAAATGTGTGAAAGTGTCCAATAACAGGACGGTTACTGAGATTAAGAGAGTAGTATTCACAGTCAGTCATGATTACTTTAATAAATGTGTGAAAGTGTCAAATAACAGGACGGTTACTGAGATTAAGAGAGTAGTATTCACAGTCAGTCATGATTACTTTAATAAATGTGTGAAAGTGTCCAATAACAGGACGGTTACTGAGATTATGAGAGTAGTATTCACGGTCAGTCATGATTACTTTAATAAATGTGTGAAAGTGTCAAATAACAGAACGGTCACTGAGATTAAGAGAGTAGTGTTCACGGTCAGACATGATTACTTTAATAAATGAGTGAAAGTGTCCAATAACAGGACGGTTACTGAGATTAAGAGAGTAGTGTTCACGGTCAGACATGATTACTTTAATAAATGTGTGAAAGTGTCAAATAACAGGACGGTCACTGAGATTAAGAGAGTAGTATTCACAGTCAGTCATGATTACTTTAATAAATGAGTGAAAGTGTCAAATAACAGGACGGTTACTGAGATAAAGAGAGTAGTATTCACGGTCAGTCATGATTACTTTAATAAATGTGTGAAAGTGTCCAATAACAGGACGGTCACTGAGATTAAGATAGTAGTATTCACAGTCAGACATGATTACTTTAATAAATGAGTGAAAGTGTCCAATAACAGGACGGTCACTGAGATTAAGAGAGTAGTATTCACGGTCAGTCATGATTACTTTAATAAATGTGTGAAAGTGTCAAATAACAGGACGGTCACTGAGATTAAGATAGTAGTATTCACAGTCAGACATGATTACTTTAATAAATGAGTGAAAGTGTCCAATAACAGGACGGTCACTGAGATTAAGAGAGTAGTATTCACGGTCAGTCATGATTACTTTAATAAATGTGTGAAAGTGTCCAATAACAGGACGGTCACTGAGATTAAGATAGTAGTATTCACAGTCAGACATGATTACTTTAATAAATGTGTGAAAGTGTCCAATAACAGGACGGTCACTGAGATTAAGAGAGTAGTATTTACAGTCAGTCATGATTACTTTAATAAATGTGTGAAAGTGTCAAATAACAGGACGGTCACTGAGATTAAGATAGTAGTATTCACAGTCAGACATGATTACTTTAATAAATGAGTGAAAGTGTCCAATAACAGGACGGTCACTGAGATTAAGAGAGTAGTATTCACGGTCAGTCATGATTACTTTAATAAATGTGTGAAAGTGTCCAATAACAGGACGGTCACTGAGATTAAGATAGTAGTATTCACAGTCAGTCATGATTACTTTAATAAATGTGTGAAAGTGTCCAATAACAGGACGGATACTGAGATTAAGATAGTAGTATTCACAGTCAGACATGATTACTTTAATAAATGAGTGAAAGTGTCCAATAACAGGACGGTCACTGAGATTAAGAGAGTAGTATTCACGGTCAGTCATGATTACTTTAATAAATGTGTGAAAGTGTCCAATAACAGGACGGTCACTGAGATTAAGATAGTAGTATTCACAGTCAGACATGATTACTTTAATAAATGAGTGAAAGTGTCCAATAACAGGACGGTCACTGAGATTAAGAGAGTAGTATTCACGGTCAGTCATGATTACTTTAATAAATGTGTGAAAGTGTCAAATAACAGGACGGTCACTGAGATTAAGATAGTAGTATTCACAGTCAGACATGATTACTTTAATAAATGAGTGAAAGTGTCCAATAACAGGACGGTCACTGAGATTAAGAGAGTAGTATTTACAGTCAGTCATGATTACTTTAATAAATGTGTGAAAGTGTCAAATAACAGGACGGTCACTGAGATTAAGATAGTAGTATTCACAGTCAGACATGATTACTTTAATAAATGAGTGAAAGTGTCCAATAACAGGACGGTCACTGAGATTAAGAGAGTAGTATTCACGGTCAGTCATGATTACTTTAATAAATGTGTGAAAGTGTCCAATAACAGGACGGTCACTGAGATTAAGATAGTAGTATTCACAGTCAGTCATGATTACTTTAATAAATGTGTGAAAGTGTCCAATAACAGGACGGTTACTGAGATTAAGAGAGTAGTATTCACAGTCAGTCATGATTACTTTAATAAATGTGTGAAAGTGTCCAATAACAGGACGGATACTGAGATTAAGATAGTAGTATTCACAGTCAGTCATGATTACTTTAATAAATGTGTGAAAGTGTCAAATAACAGGACGGTCACTGAGATTAAGAGAGTAGTGTTTACAGTCAGTCATGATTACTTTAATAAATGTGTGAAAGTGTCAAATAACAGGACGGTCACTGAGATTAAGAGAGTAGTGTTCACAGTCAGTCATGATTACTTTAATAAATGAGTGAAAGTGTCCAATAACAGGACGGTTACTGAGATTAAGAGAGTAGTATTCACAGTCAGACATGATTACTTTAATAAATGTGTGAAAGTGTCAAATAACAGGACGGTTACTGAGATTAAGAGAGTAGTATTCACAGTCAGACATGATTACTTTAATAAATGTGTGAAAGTGTCCAATAACAGGACGGTTACTGAGATTAAGAGAGTAGTATTCACGGTCAGTCATGATTACTTTAATAAATGTGTGAAAGTGTCAAATAACAGGACGATTACTGAGATTAAGAGAGTAGTGTTCACAGTCAGTCATGATTACTTTAATAAATGAGTGAAAGTGTCCAATAACAGGACGGTTACTGAGATTAAGAGAGTAGTATTCACGGTCAGTCATGATTACTTTAATAAATGTGTGAAAGTGTCAAATAACAGGACGGTTACTGAGATTAAGAGAGTAGTGTTCACAGTCAGTCATGATTACTTTAATAAATGAGTGAAAGTGTCCAATAACAGGACGGTTACTGAGATTAAGAGAGTAGTATTCACAGTCAGTCATGATTACTTTAATAAATGTGTGAAAGTGTCCAATAACAGGACGGTTACTGAGATTATGAGAGTAGTATTCACAGTCAGACATGATTACTTTAATAAATGAGTGAAAGTGTCAAATAACAGGACGGTTACTGAGATTAAGAGAGTAGTGTTCACGGTCAGTCATGATTACTTTAATAAATGTGTGAAAGTGTCCAATAACAGGACGGTTACTGAGATTATGAGAGTAGTATTCACAGTCAGTCATGATTACTTTAATAAATGTGTGAAAGTGTCCAATAACAGGACGGTCACTGAGATTATGAGAGTAGTATTCACAGTCAGACATGATTACTTTAATAAATGAGTGAAAGTGTCAAATAACAGGACGGTTACTGAGATTATGAGAGTAGTGTTCACGGTCAGTCATGATTACTTTAATAAATGTGTGAAAGTGTCCAATAACAGGACGGTTACTGAGATTATGAGAGTAGTATTCACAGTCAGTCATGATTACTTTAATAAATGTGTGAAAGTGTCCAATAACAGGACGGTCACTGAGATTATGAGAGTAGTATTCACAGTCAGTCATGATTACTTTAATAAATGTGTGAAAGTGTCCAATAACAGGACGGTCACTGAGATTAAGAGAGTAGTATTCACAGTCAGTCATGATTACTTTAATAAATGTGTGAAAGTGTCCAATAACAGGACGGTTACTGAGATTAAGAGAGTAGTGTTCACGGTCAGTCATGATTACTTTAATAAATGTGTGAAAGTGTCCAATAACAGGACGGTTACTGAGATTAAGAGAGTAGTATTCACAGTCAGTCATGATTACTTTAATAAATGTGTGAAAGTGTCCAATAACAGGACGGTTACTGAGATTAAGAGAGTAGTATTCACAGTCAGTCATGATTACTTTAATAAATGAGTGAAAGTGTCCAATAACAGGACGGTTACTGAGATTATGAGAGTAGTATTCACGGTCAGTCATGATTACTTTAATAAATGTGTGAAAGTGTCAAATAACAGAACGGTCACTGAGATTAAGAGAGTAGTGTTCACGGTCAGACATGATTACTTTAATAAATGAGTGAAAGTGTCAAATAACAGGACGGTTACTGAGATTATGAGAGTAGTATTCACGGTCAGTCATGATTACTTTAATAAATGTGTGAAAGTGTCAAATAACAGAACGGTCACTGAGATTAAGAGAGTAGTGTTCACGGTCAGACATGATTACTTTAATAAATGAGTGAAAGTGTCCAATAACAGGACGGTTACTGAGATTAAGAGAGTAGTATTCACAGTCAGTCATGATTACTTTAATAAATGAGTGAAAGTGTCCAATAACAGGACGGTTACTGAGATTAAGAGAGTAGTATTCACAGTCAGTCATGATTACTTTAATAAATGAGTGAAAGTGTCCAATAACAGGACGGTTACTGAGATTAAGAGAGTAGTATTCACAGTCAGTCATGATTACTTTAATAAATGAGTGAAAGTGTCCAATAACAGGACGGTTACTGAGATTAAGAGAGTAGTATTCACAGTCAGTCATGATTACTTTAATAAATGAGTGAAAGTGTCAAATAACAGGACGGTTACTGAGATTAAGAGAGTAGTATTTACAGTCAGTCATGATTACTTTAATAAATGTGTGAAAGTGTCAAATAACAGGACGGTTACTGAGATTAAGAGAGTAGTATTTACAGTCAGTCATGATTACTTTAATAAATGTGTGAAAGTGTCCAATAACAGGACGGTCACTGAGATTAAGAGAGTAGTATTCACAGTCAGTCATGATTACTTTAATAAATGTGTGAAAGTGTCAAATAACAGGACGGTTACTGAGATTAAGAGAGTAGTATTCACAGTCAGTCATGATTACTTTAATAAATGTGTGAAAGTGTCCAATAACAGGACGGTTACTGAGATTAAGAGAGTAGTATTCACAGTCAGTCATGATTACTTTAATAAATGTGTGAAAGTGTCCAATAACAGGACGGTCACTGAGATTAAGATAGTAGTATTCACAGTCAGTCATGATTACTTTAATAAATGTGTGAAAGTGTCAAATAACAGGACGGTCACTGAGATTAAGAGAGTAGTATTCACAGTCAGTCATGATTACTTTAATAAATGAGTGAAAGTGTCCAATAACAGGACGGTTACTGAGATTAAGAGAGTAGTATTCACAGTCAGTCATGATTACTTTAATAAATGAGTGAAAGTGTCCAATAACAGGACGGTTACTGAGATTAAGAGAGTAGTATTCACAGTCAGTCATGATTACTTTAATAAATGTGTGAAAGTGTCAAATAACAGGACGGTCACTGAGATTAAGAGAGTAGTATTCACAGTCAGTCATGATTACTTTAATAAATGTGTGAAAGTGTCCAATAACAGGACAGTCACTGAGATTAAGATAGTAGTATTCACAGTCAGTCATGATTACTTTAATAAATGAGTGAAAGTGTCCAATAACAGGACGGTCACTGAGATTAAGATAGTAGTATTCACGGTCAGTCATGATTACTTTAATAAATGTGTGAAAGTGTCCAATAACAGGACGGTCACTGAGATTAAGATAGTAGTATTCACAGTCAGTCATGATTACTTTAATAAATGTGTGAAAGTGTCCAATAACAGGACGGTTACTGAGATTATGAGAGTAGTATTCACAGTCAGACATGATTACTTTAATAAATGTGTGAAAGTGTCCAATAACAGGACGGTTACTGAGATTAAGATAGTAGTATTCACAGTCAGTCATGATTACTTTAATAAATGTGTGAAAGTGTCCAATAACAGGACGGTTACTGAGATTATGAGAGTAGTATTCACAGTCAGACATGATTACTTTAATAAATGTGTGAAAGTGTCCAATAACAGGACGGTTACTGAGATTAAGAGAGTAGTATTCACAGTCAGACATGATTACTTTAATAAATGTGTGAAAGTGTCCAATAACAGGACGGTTACTGAGATTATGAGAGTAGTATTCACAGTCAGACATGATTACTTTAATAAATGTGTGAAAGTGTCAAATAACAGGACGGTCACTGAGATTAAGAGAGTAGTATTCACAGTCAGTCATGATTACTTTAATAAATGAGTGAAAGTGTCAAATAACAGGACGGTTACTGAGATTAAGAGAGTAGTATTCACAGTCAGACATGATTACTTTAATAAATGTGTGAAAGTGTCCAATAACAGGACGGTCACTGAGATTAAGATAGTAGTATTCACAGTCAGTCATGATTACTTTAATAAATGTGTGAAAGTGTCAAATAACAGGACGGTTACTGAGATTAAGAGAGTAGTATTCACAGTCAGTCATGATTACTTTAATAAATGTGTGAAAGTGTCCAATAACAGGACGGTTACTGAGATTATGAGAGTAGTATTCACAGTCAGACATGATTACTTTAATAAATGTGTGAAAGTGTCCAATAACAGGACGGTCACTGAGATTAAGATAGTAGTATTCACAGTCAGTCATGATTACTTTAATAAATGAGTGAAAGTGTCCAATAACAGGACGGTCACTGAGATTAAGATAGTAGTATTCACGGTCAGTCATGATTACTTTAATAAATGTGTGAAAGTGTCCAATAACAGGACGGTTACTGAGATTATGAGAGTAGTATTCACAGTCAGACATGATTACTTTAATAAATGTGTGAAAGTGTCCAATAACAGGACGGTTACTGAGATTAAGAGAGTAGTATTCACAGTCAGTCATGATTACTTTAATAAATGTGTGAAAGTGTCCAATAACAGGACGGTTACTGAGATTATGAGAGTAGTATTCACAGTCAGTCATGATTACTTTAATAAATGTGTGAAAGTGTCCAATAACAGGACGGTCACTGAGATTAAGAGAGTAGTGTTTACAGTCAGTCATGATTACTTTAATAAATGTGTGAAAGTGTCAAATAACAGGACGGTCACTGAGATTAAGAGAGTAGTGTTCACAGTCAGACATGATTACTTTAATAAATGTGTGAAAGTGTCCAATAACAGGACGGTCACTGAGATTAAGAGAGTAGTGTTTACAGTCAGTCATGATTACTTTAATAAATGTGTGAAAGTGTCAAATAACAGGACGGTTACTGAGATTAAGAGAGTAGTATTCACAGTCAGACATGATTACTTTAATAAATGTGTGAAAGTGTCCAATAACAGGACGGTCACTGAGATTAAGAGAGTAGTGTTTACAGTCAGTCATGATTACTTTAATAAATGTGTGAAAGTGTCCAATAACAGGACGGTCACTGAGATTAAGAGAGTAGTGTTTACAGTCAGTCATGATTACTTTAATAAATGTGTGAAAGTGTCAAATAACAGGACGGTTACTGAGATTAAGAGAGTAGTATTCACGGTCAGTCATGATTACTTTAATAAATGTGTGAAAGTGTCAAATAACAGGACGGTCACTGAGATTAAGAGAGTAGTGTTCACAGTCAGTCATGATTACTTTAATAAATGAGTGAAAGTGTCCAATAACAGGACGGTTACTGAGATTAAGAGAGTAGTATTCACAGTCAGACATGATTACTTTAATAAATGTGTGAAAGTGTCAAATAACAGGACGGTTACTGAGATTAAGAGAGTAGTATTCACAGTCAGACATGATTACTTTAATAAATGTGTGAAAGTGTCCAATAACAGGACGGTTACTGAGATTAAGAGAGTAGTATTCACGGTCAGTCATGATTACTTTAATAAATGTGTGAAAGTGTCAAATAACAGGACGGTTACTGAGATTAAGAGAGTAGTGTTCACAGTCAGTCATGATTACTTTAATAAATGAGTGAAAGTGTCCAATAACAGGACGGTTACTGAGATTAAGAGAGTAGTATTCACAGTCAGACATGATTACTTTAATAAATGTGTGAAAGTGTCCAATAACAGGACGGTTACTGAGATTAAGAGAGTAGTGTTCACAGTCAGTCATGATTACTTTAATAAATGTGTGAAAGTGTCAAATAACAGGACGGATACTGAGATTAAGAGAGTAGTGTTCACAGTCAGACATGATTACTTTAATAAATGTGTGAAAGTGTCAAATAACAGGACGGATACTGAGATTAAGATAGTAGTATTCACAGTCAGTCATGATTACTTTAATAAATGTGTGAAAGTGTCCAATAACAGGACGGTCACTGAGATTAAGAGAGTAGTGTTTACAGTCAGTCATGATTACTTTAATAAATGTGTGAAAGTGTCCAATAACAGGACGGTCACTGAGATTAAGAGAGTAGTGTTTACAGTCAGTCATGATTACTTTAATAAATGTGTGAAAGTGTCAAATAACAGGACGGTCACTGAGATTAAGAGAGTAGTGTTCACAGTCAGTCATGATTACTTTAATAAATGTGTGAAAGTGTCAAATAACAGGACGGTCACTGAGATTAAGAGAGTAGTGTTTACAGTCAGTCATGATTACTTTAATAAATGTGTGAAAGTGTCAAATAACAGGACGGTCACTGAGATTAAGAGAGTAGTGTTCACAGTCAGTCATGATTACTTTAATAAATGAGTGAAAGTGTCAAATAACAGGACGGTCACTGAGATTAAGAGAGTAGTGTTTACAGTCAGTCATGATTACTTTAATAAATGTGTGAAAGTGTCAAATAACAGGACGGTCACTGAGATTAAGAGAGTAGTGTTCACAGTCAGTCATGATTACTTTAATAAATGAGTGAAAGTGTCCAATAACAGGACGGTTACTGAGATTAAGAGAGTAGTATTCACAGTCAGTCATGATTACTTTAATAAATGTGTGAAAGTGTCCAATAACAGGACGGTTACTGAGATTAAGAGAGTAGTATTCACAGTCAGTCATGATTACTTTAATAAATGTGTGAAAGTGTCCAATAACAGGACGGTTACTGAGATTAAGAGAGTAGTATTCACAGTCAGTCATGATTACTTTAATAAATGTGTGAAAGTGTCCAATAACAGGACGGTTACTGAGATTAAGAGAGTAGTATTCACAGTCAGTCATGATTACTTTAATAAATGTGTGAAAGTGTCCAATAACAGGACGGTTACTGAGATTAAGAGAGTAGTATTCACAGTCAGTCATGATTACTTTAATAAATGTGTGAAAGTGTCCAATAACAGGACGGTTACTGAGATTAAGAGAGTAGTATTCACAGTCAGTCATGATTACTTTAATAAATGTGTGAAAGTGTCCAATAACAGGACGGTTACTGAGATTAAGAGAGTAGTATTCACAGTCAGTCATGATTACTTTAATAAATGAGTGAAAGTGTCCAATAACAGGACGGTTACTGAGATTATGAGAGTAGTATTCACGGTCAGTCATGATTACTTTAATAAATGTGTGAAAGTGTCAAATAACAGAACGGTCACTGAGATTAAGAGAGTAGTGTTCACGGTCAGTCATGATTACTTTAATAAATGTGTGAAAGTGTCAAATAACAGGACGGTTACTGAGATTAAGAGAGTAGTATTCACAGTCAGTCATGATTACTTTAATAAATGAGTGAAAGTGTCAAATAACAGGACGGTTACTGAGATTAAGAGAGTAGTATTCACAGTCAGTCATGATTACTTTAATAAATGTGTGAAAGTGTCCAATAACAGGACGGTTACTGAGATTAAGAGAGTAGTATTCACAGTCAGTCATGATTACTTTAATAAATGAGTGAAAGTGTCCAATAACAGGACGGTTACTGAGATTAAGAGAGTAGTATTCACAGTCAGTCATGATTACTTTAATAAATGTGTGAAAGTGTCAAATAACAGGACGGTTACTGAGATTAAGAGAGTAGTATTCACAGTCAGTCATGATTACTTTAATAAATGAGTGAAAGTGTCCAATAACAGGACGGTTACTGAGATTAAGAGAGTAGTATTCACAGTCAGTCATGATTACTTTAATAAATGTGTGAAAGTGTCAAATAACAGGACGGTCACTGAGATTAAGAGAGTAGTATTCACAGTCAGTCATGATTACTTTAATAAATGTGTGAAAGTGTCCAATAACAGGACGGTCACTGAGATTAAGATAGTAGTATTCACGGTCAGTCATGATTACTTTAATAAATGAGTGAAAGTGTCCAATAACAGGACGGTCACTGAGATTAAGATAGTAGTATTCACGGTCAGTCATGATTACTTTAATAAATGTGTGAAAGTGTCCAATAACAGGACGGTCACTGAGATTAAGATAGTAGTATTCACAGTCAGTCATGATTACTTTAATAAATGTGTGAAAGTGTCCAATAACAGGACGGTTACTGAGATTATGAGAGTAGTATTCACAGTCAGACATGATTACTTTAATAAATGTGTGAAAGTGTCCAATAACAGGACGGTCACTGAGATTAAGAGAGTAGTATTCACGGTCAGTCATGATTACTTTAATAAATGTGTGAAAGTGTCAAATAACAGGACGGTCACTGAGATTAAGAGAGTAGTATTCACAGTCAGTCATGATTACTTTAATAAATGTGTGAAAGTGTCCAATAACAGGACGGTTACTGAGATTAAGAGAGTAGTATTCACAGTCAGTCATGATTACTTTAATAAATGTGTGAAAGTGTCCAATAACAGGACGGTTACTGAGATTAAGAGAGTAGTATTCACAGTCAGACATGATTACTTTAATAAATGTGTGAAAGTGTCCAATAACAGGACGGTTACTGAGATTAAGAGAGTAGTATTCACAGTCAGACATGATTACTTTAATAAATGTGTGAAAGTGTCCAATAACAGGACGGTTACTGAGATTAAGAGAGTAGTATTCACAGTCAGTCATGATTACTTTAATAAATGTGTGAAAGTGTCCAATAACAGGACGGTTACTGAGATTAAGAGAGTAGTATTCACGGTCAGTCATGATTACTTTAATAAATGTGTGAAAGTGTCCAATAACAGGACGGTTACTGAGATTAAGAGAGTAGTATTCACAGTCAGTCATGATTACTTTAATAAATGAGTGAAAGTGTCCAATAACAGGACGGTTACTGAGATTAAGAGAGTAGTATTCACGGTCAGTCATGATTACTTTAATAAATGAGTGAAAGTGTCCAATAACAGGACGGTTACTGAGATTAAGAGAGTAGTATTCACAGTCAGTCATGATTACTTTAATAAATGTGTGAAAGTGTCAAATAACAGGACGGTTACTGAGATTAAGAGAGTAGTATTCACAGTCAGTCATGATTACTTTAATAAATGTGTGAAAGTGTCAAATAACAGGACGGTCACTGAGATTAAGAGAGTAGTGTTTACAGTCAGTCATGATTACTTTAATAAATGTGTGAAAGTGTCCAATAACAGGACGGTCACTGAGATTAAGAGAGTAGTATTCACAGTCAGTCATGATTACTTTAATAAATGTGTGAAAGTGTCCAATAACAGGACGGTTACTGAGATTAAGAGAGTAGTATTCACAGTCAGTCATGATTACTTTAATAAATGAGTGAAAGTGTCAAATAACAGGACGGTTACTGAGATTAAGAGAGTAGTATTCACAGTCAGTCATGATTACTTTAATAAATGAGTGAAAGTGTCAAATAACAGGACGGTTACTGAGATTAAGAGAGTAGTATTCACAGTCAGTCATGATTACTTTAATAAATGTGTGAAAGTGTCAAATAACAGGACGGTTACTGAGATTAAGAGAGTAGTATTCACAGTCAGACATGATTACTTTAATAAATGAGTGAAAGTGTCAAATAACAGGACGGTTACTGAGATTAAGAGAGTAGTATTCACAGTCAGTCATGATTACTTTAATAAATGTGTGAAAGTGTCAAATAACAGGACGGTCACTGAGATTAAGAGAGTAGTATTCACAGTCAGTCATGATTACTTTAATAAATGTGTGAAAGTGTCAAATAACAGGACGGTCACTGAGATTAAGAGAGTAGTATTCACAGTCAGTCATGATTACTTTAATAAATGTGTGAAAGTGTCCAATAACAGGACGGTTACTGAGATTAAGAGAGTAGTATTCACAGTCAGTCATGATTACTTTAATAAATGTGTGAAAGTGTCCAATAACAGGACGGTTACTGAGATTAAGAGAGTAGTATTCACGGTCAGTCATGATTACTTTAATCAATGTGTGAAAGTGTCCAATAACAGGACGGTTACTGAGATTAAGAGAGTAGTATTCACGGTCAGTCATGATTACTTTAATAAATGTGTGAAAGTGTCCAATAACAGGACGGTTACTGAGATTAAGAGAGTAGTATTCACAGTCAGTCATGATTACTTTAATAAATGAGTGAAAGTGTCCAATAACAGGACGGTTACTGAGATTAAGAGAGTAGTATTCACGGTCAGTCATGATTACTTTAATAAATGAGTGAAAGTGTCCAATAACAGGACGGTTACTGAGATTAAGAGAGTAGTATTCACAGTCAGTCATGATTACTTTAATAAATGTGTGAAAGTGTCCAATAACAGGACGGTTACTGAGATTATGAGAGTAGTGTTCACAGTCAGTCATGATTACTTTAATAAATGTGTGAAAGTGTCAAATAACAGGACGGTCACTGAGATTAAGAGAGTAGTATTCACAGTCAGTCATGATTACTTTAATAAATGAGTGAAAGTGTCAAATAACAGGACGGTTACTGAGATTAAGAGAGTAGTATTCACAGTCAGTCATGATTACTTTAATAAATGAGTGAAAGTGTCAAATAACAGGACGGTTACTGAGATTAAGAGAGTAGTATTCACAGTCAGTCATGATTACTTTAATAAATGAGTGAAAGTGTCCAATAACAGGACGGTTACTGAGATTAAGAGAGTAGTATTCACAGTCAGTCATGATTACTTTAATAAATGTGTGAAAGTGTCAAATAACAGGACGGTTACTGAGATTAAGAGAGTAGTATTCACAGTCAGACATGATTACTTTAATAAATGAGTGAAAGTGTCAAATAACAGGACGGTTACTGAGATTAAGAGAGTAGTATTCACAGTCAGTCATGATTACTTTAATAAATGTGTGAAAGTGTCCAATAACAGGACGGTCACTGAGATTAAGAGAGTAGTATTCACGGTCAGTCATGATTACTTTAATAAATGTGTGAAAGTGTCCAATAACAGGACGGTTACTGAGATTAAGAGAGTAGTGTTCACGGTCAGTCATGATTACTTTAATAAATGTGTGAAAGTGTCCAATAACAGGACGGTCACTGAGATTAAGAGAGTAGTATTCACGGTCAGTCATGATTACTTTAATAAATGTGTGAAAGTGTCCAATAACAGGACGGTTACTGAGATTAAGAGAGTAGTATTCACGGTCAGTCATGATTACTTTAATAAATGTGTGAAAGTGTCCAATAACAGGACGGTCACTGAGATTAAGAGAGTAGTATTCACGGTCAGTCATGATTACTTTAATAAATGTGCGAAAGTGTCCAATAACAGGACGGTTACTGAGATTAAGAGAGTAGTATTCACAGTCAGTCATGATTACTTTAATAAATGTGCGAAAGTGTCCAATAACAGGACGGTTACTGAGATTAAGAGAGTAGTATTCACAGTCAGACATGATTACTTTAATAAATGTGTGAAAGTGTCAAATAACAGGACGGTCACTGAGATTAAGAGAGTAGTGTTCACAGTCAGACATGATTACTTTAATAAATGAGTGAAAGTGTCAAATAACAGGACGGTCACTGAGATTAAGAGAGTAGTCTTCACAGTCAGTCATGATTACTTTAATAAATGTGTGAAAGTGTCCAATAACAGGACGGTTACTGAGATTAAGAGAGTAGTATTCACAGTCAGTCATGATTACTTTAATAAATGTGTGAAAGTGTCCAATAACAGGACGGTTACTGAGATTAAGAGAGTAGTATTCACGGTCAGACATGATTACTTTAATAAATGTGTGAAAGTGTCCAATAACAGGACGGTCACTGAGATTAAGAGAGTAGTATTCACAGTCAGTCATGATTACTTTAATAAATGTGTGAAAGTGTCCAATAACAGGACGGTTACTGAGATTAAGAGAGTAGTATTCACAGTCAGACATGATTACTTTAATCAATGAGTAAAAGTGTCCAATAACAGGACGGTTACTGAGATTAAGAGAGTAGTATTCACAGTCAGTCATGATTACTTTAATAAATGTGTGAAAGTGTCAAATAACAGGACGGTCACTGAGATTAAGAGAGTAGTATTCACAGTCAGTCATGATTACTTTAATAAATGTGTGAAAGTGTCCAATAACAGGACGGTTACTGAGATTAAGAGAGTAGTGTTTACAGTCAGTCATGATTACTTTAATAAATGTGTGAAAGTGTCCAATAACAGGACGGTCACTGAGATTAAGAGAGTAGTATTCACGGTCAGTCATGATTACTTTAATAAATGAGTGAAAGTGTCCAATAACAGGACGGTTACTGAGATTAAGAGAGTAGTATTCACAGTCAGTCATGATTACTTTAATAAATGAGTGAAAGTGTCAAATAACAGGACGGATACTGAGATTAAGAGAGTAGTATTCACAGTCAGACATGATTACTTTAATAAATGTGTGAAAGTGTCAAATAACAGGACGGTTACTGAGATTAAGAGAGTAGTATTCACAGTCAGTCATGATTACTTTAATAAATGTGTGAAAGTGTCAAATAACAGGACGGTCACTGAGATTAAGAGAGTAGTATTCACAGTCAGACATGATTACTTTAATAAATGAGTGAAAGTGTCAAATAACAGGACGGATACTGAGATTAAGAGAGTAGTATTCACAGTCAGACATGATTACTTTAATAAATGTGTGAAAGTGTCAAATAACAGGACGGTTACTGAGATTAAGAGAGTAGTATTCACAGTCAGACATGATTACTTTAATAAATGTGTGAAAGTGTCCAATAACAGGACGGATACTGAGATTATGAGAGTAGTATTCACAGTCAGACATGATTACTTTAATAAATGTGTGAAAGTGTCCAATAACAGGACGGTTACTGAGATTAAGAGAGTAGTATTCACAGTCAGACATGATTACTTTAATAAATGTGTGAAAGTGTCCAATAACAGGACGGTCACTGAGATTAAGAGAGTAGTATTCACAGTCAGTCATGATTACTTTAATAAATGTGTGAAAGTGTCAAATAACAGGACGGTTACTGAGATTAAGAGAGTAGTATTCACAGTCAGTCATGATTACTTTAATAAATGTGTGAAAGTGTCAAATAACAGGACGGTTACTGAGATTAAGAGAGTAGTATTCACAGTCAGTCATGATTACTTTAATAAATGTGTGAAAGTGTCAAATAACAGGACGGTTACTGAGATTAAGAGAGTAGTATTCACAGTCAGTCATGATTACTTTAATAAATGTGTGAAAGTGTCAAATAACAGGACGGTCACTGAGATTAAGAGAGTAGTGTTTACAGTCAGTCATGATTACTTTAATAAATGTGTGAAAGTGTCCAATAACAGGACGGTCACTGAGATTAAGAGAGTAGTATTCACGGTCAGTCATGATTACTTTAATAAATGAGTGAAAGTGTCCAATAACAGGACGGTTACTGAGATTAAGAGAGTAGTATTCACAGTCAGTCATGATTACTTTAATAAATGAGTGAAAGTGTCAAATAACAGGACGGTCACTGAGATTAAGAGAGTAGTATTCACAGTCAGTCATGATTACTTTAATAAATGTGTGAAAGTGTCAAATAACAGGACGGTTACTGAGATTAAGAGAGTAGTATTCACAGTCAGTCATGATTACTTTAATAAATGAGTGAAAGTGTCAAATAACAGGACGGTCACTGAGATTAAGAGAGTAGTATTCACAGTCAGACATGATTACTTTAATAAATGTGTGAAAGTGTCAAATAACAGGACGGTTACTGAGATTAAGAGAGTAGTATTCACAGTCAGTCATGATTACTTTAATAAATGTGTGAAAGTGTCAAATAACAGGACGGTTACTGAGATTAAGAGAGTAGTATTCAGCTGGTCATGTGATTCTAAAATGGCAGCCCCCATGTGCGGACCCTCTCCATGTAGAATAAAACAGCATTTATACTGGTTACTGGAGCGACTGTGGCTCATAGAATGGGTCGGCTGTCAATCGCAGGGTTGGTGGTTCGATTTCCGGCCCACACGACTCCACATGCCGAAGTGTCCTTGGGCAAGACACTGAACCCCAAGTTGCTCCCAATGGCAGGCTAGCACTTTGCTTGGTGTGAATGTGTGTGTGAATGGGACACAGTGTAAAGCGCTTTCGTAGCCTCTAAGGTTAAAAAAAAGCGCTATATAAGTGCAGACCATTTACCATTACTGATATGAGTGAAGTCTTCATTTTAATGTGAGTGCTCATGATTTCATACAGATATTGCAAAATTACAATTCATGTCTTTTAGGAGTTAAACTTTTTTAATGAGGAAGAAATGACTGCACCTTTAAATAACATAAATTGTCAAAAGCAGCATGATCACTCAGGAAGGTGGCATGCTGCTTCCAAATGTACCAGTACCCTTGGCCCCCATCATGCTGAGTTACTTAAAGGCACCTTCTCCAGACCTTTCTGCATTGGTTCAACTATGCTTTCTCTCTCCTGTGGCACGACAGGAAGTGCATTGCTTTAGCACCATGGGAGAGTTGTCGTCCCACATTGGAACCAGAAAGTAACTGGGTTTGCATATTTACTGACGGCTGTGATTCCGAGGTTCCATTTTTCCCTCTTTACATTTTTACTCCACTGATGTTAGGTTAAGGGATTGGGTTTTGAGTTCATATGCATTCCTCTTCATTGTTATTAATCATTTACAGTTAAAAACAACTCACTTTTGGTGCCCTTCTGTGAGCATTTATTTTTACCATCATTCATGATGGTCACCTGTCATCCCACATGGTTTAGAGATGACTGGGAGTAACGCTTCTGAAGTGAATCATTTGATAAGCTTTCCCAACAACCTCAAATATACTCCATAATTTTTAAATATTGCCTACCAAAAAACAGTTTTCTACATTAATGTATGACTTTAATTACAAAATAATTTTCAATTAAAGGGTCATATATGAGAATGGATTTTTTTCTTTTTTTTTTATCCCTGATCCAGATGGAGAACAAATCTGTTGCCTCCACTTCTGAGACAATCAGTCCATGCATCTTATCACGATTGGGTCTTTTACATGTAAGGGACACCAACATAATGGGCATTTAAATTTCTCAATTTAATTTGAATAAAAATGGTCCATCACAGCTGAACTCTCTCTAGCATTAATACTTTTAAGATGGCATGTTTCCTTTCTGATGGAGCTGGCATGATTAAGAACTTCCTGTAAATCCACAAAAGTAAACTTGGGAAAGGTCTAGATGGAAAATGGAAATTGACAAGATGACAAAAAAAAGTACATCTGAACCACTATAGTTTAGCCTTGGTGAATCAAGTAGCTACAGTACAGTTGGCAGACATTAGGGGTACAACACATCCTTGCCAATCTAGAATCCCTCAATGAGGGTGTTTGTGGGAGCATGGTCGAGAGAGAGAACACACAAGAGCGCTATAATGTCTAACACTCGTTTCTGATTGCTGTAAGCACAGGGGAGAGTGATAAAAAGAGACCACGCTAGAGACGAGCAGAGAGAGTGTTACCTGAGAGAAAAGACTGTTAAAAGTGTGACCTGAGCTGATGTGTATTGCTGAAAAGCCACTTTTAGTTTGTTTAATTAAAGTTGAGTTGAAATCCCAAGTTCCCTGTGTCCTCCTCTCCCTCCCATCATTGAACTGTTAGAATGCATTCAACAGAGCCAGCAACCCTGGACACTTCAGATTCCTATTGTTCCAGTGAGTTGAACTCCTCCGTCCAACAGCTCTGCCTTGTCATGATCGACAAGTGTCATTATTTGAGAGTCCAAGTTGCCGAGCAGTTAAATTATAAGCAGCTGAGTTACATACTGGTCATACCAAGGTGGCTTACATCATTTCTCTACTCACTTGCAAAGCCCATGGCTGTAGTCCAATGCCAGGGTCACAGCTGTTTGGGGGAAACAGAACCACTACTTTATTCAAGAGACTATACTATAAGTTTTTGATCACCTAGCTAGTGGTTCTCAACCCCCCCCCCCCCCCCCCCCCCCCCCCATTTTGGATATCTCCCCAATCAAACACACCTGATTCAACTCATCAGCTTGTTAGTGGAGACTCCAAAACCTGGATTAGGAGTCAGAAAATGGAGCTATACAAAATATGCAGTGTTGGGGGACCTCCAGGAACAGGGTTGGAACCACAGACCTAGACCATACTCAAGAGGCCACCACATGCTGTCAAATGAAAGTCCCTGCTTAGATCAGAAGGAGCTGCCATGCTGTCAAACTGAAGCAAGCACACTTTATAGGCCACTGATTACTGCAACAAGCTGCAGCTGGCAGTAGGGGGTGGGGCCTGAGTGACATAGTCAATGGTATTTTCTACATTGTTTATTAATGGAAAATGACAATATTGTGAATTAATATAAGATGGCTAGTTTGAATGATGCAAACGCAGTTTAAAAAACAAAGCAGTATTCAGCAACAGAGTAGAATACATGAAATGTGCAAATATTATAGTGTAATTAAGTGCCCCCTAAGATTGAAGTCCTAGAATTGCCCCTGATTGTGTGTCAATAAATATATACATAATATTTGTATTTAGACCCCTAGTGAGCAAGCTAAAGGCAACTTTGATGTTTGCATTATCAAACACCAAATGTGATTGGCCTGGATCTTAATATATTTGTTCTCTTAGTCTGTTACTGGTTACTTTGCAGGGCCGGGCTGCTCTGTCTCCTCATTGTCTGGCAATGGTAAAGACCTTTTTGTTAGATTCCAGCTCTGGTTCCTGTGACTGGAAATCTGGAGTGCTTCATTTAAACTGACCTCACAAATGGGGTCGACTTGATTCTGTGTTAAGTTTTACATTTCAGTCATAATAGGCACAGGTCATGCATGGAGACACGACCTGCTATTTTGTAGACTGGGTGATCTGTGCAGTGTCCATTTGCCTCTCTGGAGATGGGGTATCTGTGGGATGCAAGCTAATCTGAAAGTGCTGTGCCTGTGACCTACACATTGGGACACATGGACACTACATAGAATAATATATAATGACAACAATTTTATTCGAAAAGTAAGCATACTGATCTTTTTACTCATTTACAATATTAATAAAATTAATAGTTAGCTTTTAAAAGACTGTTACACTTCAGTATAACCTCCAATTAATGTTTTTTTGCATTTTAATTTACCACTCAATACATTTTTAAAAGCTAGTTTAGGACTATGTTTACTAAATATGTTTTAGGGCAAAGTAGAAAGTAAATACTTTTTCTGAGAAGCTTTATTTTATAATATTAATTAAAAAATACTGAACCAGGAACTAGACTTTTCAAAATAAAAGATATGGAATCAAAACATGAAAAAACGAATCTAAACATGACATATCCCCCCATTAGAGGACAAACGCATATAATATAACATAAATACCAATGTTCTGTAGGGAGCTGGGGGGGTGGGGGGGGTGGGACGGGGGTCTTGAGGCATGACAGGGCGTGGAGCGTGGGATCAAGGTGGAGCCGGGGGGTGTTAGAGCCATGAGAGGCTCGAGGGGCAGAGTCGATGGGGCAGAGGAACAAGGTAGAGTAGGGGCGGGCCTGGACTGTGGAGCAGAGGTTTGGCTGTGAAATGGCATGGAGAAGCCAGGGGCTTGGCTGTGACATGGCATGTAGCAGTCTGGGGCTTAGCTGTGACATGGCATGTAGCAGTCTGGGGCTTAGCTGTGACATGGCATGGAGCAGTCTGGGACATGGCTGTGACATGGAGCAGGCTGAGGCATGGCTGTGACATGGCATGGAGCAGGCTGAGGCGTGGCTGTGACATGGCAGGTTGCAGGCTGTGACATGGCATGGAGCAGGCTGAGGCGTGGCTGTGACATGTCCTGGAGCTGACTCTGGTGTGGCTGTCATGACGTGGAACTTGGACTTGATGGCCATGATGTGGAACTCGAGCTTGGCGGAAATGACGAGGGGCCAAGTCATGGAAGGCAGAGCTGTGGGAGGCTCGAACCTAAGTGTCCTAATTGAGTGAGAAAAGACCTCAGTGGTTGTGGACCTGTACAGAGACTCCGAGACGACCTCCGTGGTCGTGAACATGGACAGAGACTTAGAAATGACCTCCGTGGTCGTGAACATGGGCGGAGACTTGGAAACGACCTCCGTGGTTGTGAACATTGGCAGAGACTTAGACTTGGGAACAACTTCTGTGGTCGTGGGTGCACACAGAGTCTTGGGAGTAACCTCTGTGGTTGTGAACATGAACAGAGTCTCGGGAGCGACCTCTGTAGTTGTGGGCATGGAAAGAGTCTCGAGAATGACCTCTGTGGTCGTAGGCATGGACAGAGTATCGGGAACGACTTCTGTGGTCGTGGGCATGGACAGAGTCTCGGGAACGAACTCTGTGGTCATAAACACAGGCTGAGACTCAGAGAAATTCCTTCTCCTACCCGCAGCTCCAGCAGCCCGGCCCAGACTTAATGCAAGCACAAGCGGCAGTGGATTCCTCAATCTGAGGGTGAGAGCAGAGAGGCCAAAGTTGGCGGTGCAAGCTCTGGGAAAGATGAGGTTGGCAACGCTGTCTCTGGGATGGACGAGGCTGGCAGCCCTGGCTCTGGGACGGAAGAGGCTGGCAACGCTGGCTCTGGGACGGACGAGACTGGCAACGCTGTCTCTAGGATGGACGAGGCTGGCAACGTTGGCTTGTGGGACGGATGAGGCTTCCAACTCGTTGGCTGTGGCAGGTGTGGGCGTTGGCTCATTGGCCATGGCAGGTGTAGGCGCTGGCTCGTTGCCCGTGGCAGGCATGGGCATTGGCTCATCGACAATGATGTGGGACGCTGGCTCATCGACCATGACATTGGATGCTGGCTCGTCGACCATGACGTGGGATGCTTGCTTGGCATCCACCTCCCCCACAGTAAATGCAGAACCAGCAATCCGCAGGGCAATGTCGATACACTGAACCAGACTGAGTAGTTCCGCTCACTCAGTCCGATACGGAAACAGGCTTTGAGGGCTACCTCATTAAAGTCAACCTTGCTGGCCAGAGAGCAGAAGTCCCCGTCATATTCCTCCAGGGATCTATTCCCCTGACATAGGTGCAGGAGCCGAAGTGCTGGGTCCATTATGGGCGGTCTAGTATACTGTAACGATGCTGCTGGCACGTTGGCACTGACAATGATGAAGACAATGACGTGAAGAACCCAAGTGCAATTTTATTAGCAAAAGTGAAATCCAAAAACCCTAATATAACTATAAACGTGGAACATAAACATGAACTTGACTAATAAACTATGACTAGACAAACTTGGCTTGACATAACCTTGATTAGACTTAGCGTAACACATTACCAAACACATTCACATACAATACTAGACCAAGAACAATGGTAAACATAAATACATGACATGGGGGAACATAAACCAATATTCAAACAGAACACTAAACAATATAACAAGACTAATAACCTAAAACCAATGACAAACTAAAACTAATAACAAAGTAATCAAACAATGAACCAATGAAACCAAGACACATGAACATGTAGGGAAACATGAAATCACATGACAAGAACCAGGAACTAGACTTTTCAAAATAAAAGACATGGAATCAAAACATGAAAAAAACAAATCTAAACATGACACGTGGGGGCGTAGTTAAGTGCTGGTTCGCGTAGTGACTCAATCCGGGTGGCGGAGGACAAATCCCAGCTGCCTCCGCATCTGAGACCAACAACCCATGCATCTTATCACATGGCTTGTTTAGCTGAACTCACCATACTCCCGACGGAGAACAAACCACATTATAGCGACCAGGAGGAGGTTGCCCCATGTGACTCTACCCTCCCTAGCAACCGGGCCAATTTGGTTGCTTAGGAGACCAGGCTGGAGTCACTCAGCATGCCTTGGGATTCCAACTAGTGAACTAGCGAACTCCAGGGGTGGTAGCCAGCATCTTTACCACTGAGATACCCAGGCCCCCCTGGCGTGAGAGAGATTTAAGCATGAGCCAGACACCAGAAAGGGAAGAGAGAGTCTGACACATGCAGCAGAGTGTTTGGGGTGTTTGTGTTGTGCTGAAAAAAATTTCTGTTATAATTCAAATAAATTACACATGGATTGTTGAACTGGTGGAGCTGCGGGTAGCTTGGGCATTTCCAGGACTGGTGCCCGTTGATGGAGGTGGGAACATTGGTCCGGATCCCCGAAGTGCCGCAAACCACCCTCATTCGAGCTGGAATGTACTGCAAACCTGTGAGTATTAAGCGGTGAGTTGGGGAAATCAATTATGAAGTTAAACGAATGGATAGAGGTGGGGCATATCAGATTTACCACCTCCATCTCCTGAAACCATGCCATCCCTGTGACATTGACGACAGTGGTTCTGGAGAGGTAGGAGCTCAGACCGGAAGTGAACTTAAAAGCCACCAATGGAGTCACCCCAGTCACTTGCAGAGACCACCTCTCACCGTCACGTTACGGAGGTTAGCAGGTTGCAGAGAGAATTCTCTGATGTGTTCTCACCTCTCCCCTGTCGAACGAATCCCATAGTGCACCATTTCGAAATAAGACCAGAATAACAGCACAGATGGCTGTCGTGTTGAGTGCTGGTTTGTGAATGGAGAGCGAGATCTGGAGATGAGAACAGAGCAAATTATCAACTGTCAATGATTATCTTTAACACCTGTTTCTCATTGCAGTGAGGGCGTGAGAGGGATTTAAGAGCGAGTCAGATGCCAGAGAGGGAAGAGCGAGTCGGACACATGCAGCAGAAGTGTTCGGGGTGACAATACATACTGTATATAAATATACAGTGTGTGTGTGTGTGTGTGTATACACAGTATATATATATATATATATATATATATATATATGTGTGTGTGTATATATATATATATATATATATATATATATATATATATATGTGTGTGTGTGTGTGTGTGTGTGTGTGTGTGTGTGTGTGTGTGTAATTTCAATATATATATATTTATTTTTATAGGGACATACTTCATGATAAAAAAAGCTAATGAACATTTCCACCGTTATTGCTCAGAAAAGGATCACTGAACACACGTTGACTCCATTGTGGGGCATGCTGTCACAGGATTAGTTGAAACATGAAACATGAAACTCTGTCTTAAATAAGTTTACAGTATTTAAAATGTATTATTTGCCAGTTAATGGTTTTTGGCAATATTTCAACAGTATAAAACTATTAATAAAAGAGCCTAAATGGACAGTTAACATACACAAAATATTAAATATCATTATTTTGATTAATAGAAATTGTATAAGTTTATAAAATTAAAACATTAATACATATGTCAGCCTACACTGAACTGACATTTATGGAAAATACTTTAAATTTGCTGTGAGAAGGTTCAACCTTTGTTCATTAGATTGACTCTTTGCGTAATATGCTAGGTGAATGTATTTTGTTTACTTGTTTACCCAACAGCTATAACTTAAGTTGTTTTGAAATTTAGAGGACATAATTCACAAAAATGTCCTTATTCAATTAGGTGTTTAGAAATAAACATACACAACTTTTAGAGATATTTTGCATCAAAGTCTTATAGACCGTTGTAACTGAGACATAGCCCTCTGACAAATAGCCCTGCTCTTCCTATTCGTGGTTTAATCTATCATATTTTTTAAATAAATAAAATGGCCTTTTATGAAGATAACTGCTACTTCATGTGTTAAAGGTAACTTTTTTGTTTTTCATTTGAAGCTTGGATGCAGCATCATTCAAAATCAGTAGTTTTCAATTACAGATGCCAATATAGAAATTCACTATTCACTGTCAGCAATGATTAATTTAATCAGAGAGTGGTGTCAAATAACAGGACAGTTACTGAGATTAAGCTAGTAGTATTCGGCTGGTCATGTGATCTGAACATGTCTGCCCCCATGAGGGGACACTCTCAATGTAAATTTAAACAGTTTTAAAAGTTACTGATATGAATAGAGTCCTCATCTCGTGTGAGGGGGTCATGATTGTATGCATATGTACAATTTATTCATTTTGGAGTAAAACTTTTTCAATGAGGATCAAATGACCTTTAGTGCAACTTTAAATATTAGGCTAGTTAAATCCCTAAATGTTAACCATGACATCTATTTTAGTTCCGTGTCAAACGACCTGCTTTTTACACAACGGCTGATTTAAGTTTGACATATTGTCTTAGATTGTATTTATTTGAAAGGTTTTCAGAGGGAACGCTTTTATTGGTAATCTGTGTCAGCTCCAGGTTTTATTTTGGGCGGTCTCTCGGCGGCGCTGACTTTTATCTATCTCGCCAACAGGGGCTTCTGTGTTAACTGAGGCTAAATAAACACAGATGAACTGTCGAGCACATTCACAAAAAAAAAGTTCTGGCAATGTCTGCCTGACTTCATAAGACTGTTGGAAACCACAGGAGAAGCACGTCACCTCGAAAATCCACTGAGATGGGGTTTTAAACAAGCGAAGCAGACATGTTCCTCCTACAAGACATTTCTGCAGTCATTGAACACTTATTTTAACACTTAACGCTTGTTATTTGTGAATTACCTCTCATCGATATTTTTCCTTTCCTTTTTGTATCGGACTTTTAGTCAGTCTCAGACTGTGTGGAGAGCCGAAATGAAGAATCTGCATCTAATCAATAGTCATTGCAAGATCCTAAATTCGGTGTCTGGAGACAGGAAATTAAAACGGAAAGCCAGAGATCCCGTTAAGTGTGTCAGTGACGGAAATTTACATTACTTTAAATTGTACAAGAACTCGCATCTCGTGGATGAGTCCCTGGGAAATAACAGTGTAAAGGAGTCGCACGATGTGGAAATAATCGCACCGAGGGATGACAGCATCGGACACGATATTTTCAATAGCGCTCTCGATATGAGAATTAACACCGGGATTGCTGGAGACATGTCCGACTCGAAACAGAGGTCCAGCTCCGACAAGACAATTCAAAACAAAATAGCTAAAACAAGCACAGAAGTTTCGGGTTTGAGCAGTCAACAGGTTTTTGTGTTGTCTCAGCGCACAGTCTCGCAGGCGCCTACAGGCAGCGACAGGAGCGAGTCCGCGGAATCACACAGGAAACGCGCGGGAGAGTCGTCTGGCGTCGTCACGGAGATCAAAGCCATTCAGCAGACGCGCAGGCTACTAGCGAACGCGCGAGAGAGGACGCGGGTGCACACCATCAGTGCAGCCTTTGAGGCGCTCAGAAAGCAGGTATTTTGTCACTGCATTACTCCAGTGCAGTATGAAATGCCACTGTCTTCTCTCCTCTGCAGAATAATGTACTCGATTCATACCATAAATCCATAAGGCTCTATCACTGTTAAGCCAACTATAGTAAAACAAATGATATACAGTACAAGATGAAACAAAGTGCAATGACAGTTTGCAAAAAAAGAAAAAAAAAAGAAAGCAATTTAAATGTCTTATTTTATAACTTCTCTTGATTTGAGAAATTTGATTTTTTTTTCCCCCCAATCACAATATGATGTTGATTATTGGATAAAACTTTACATGAATGTTTCCTTTCCTAAGTGTTAATAAAGGGGATCATTGATAACTAATAAGCCGTTTACAAACACATAATATATCATTGATATACAGTTATAACAGCATGAATAAAAATGGAGACTTTCATGCAATACTTGCTTAACAGTTAGCCATTTTACCTCACATACTAATGTTGAATAAGTGTTATTAAGCATTTGTTACATGTAACAAATTCTTAATAACACATCCAACATTAGTAAGCTATTACAATTTACCTAATGTAAAGTGGACACATATGAAGAATTTATTACAGAGTTGACAACATTAGAAACCTATGTACATAATGTTCATCAAGCTTTGTTATAAACTGTGTATAAGCACTTGAAGTGGCACAATTCTAATGACATAATGACAAGGCAAGTGACAACAGAAGTGAGTCCACACGTTACAGAAATGAATGACATAGCCTAATCCCTTCTTTTAATCTCACTTTAATTGTCTATATTTGCCTTGTGACATAAATCATGAGGGCATTTTATGTTTTTGATTACTAAAAGTATTTATTAAGCATTTATAAAATGTGAGGTAAAAAGGGCTCACTATCTGGCAAGTATTGCATAAAAATATTGCATTCATGTTGTTATATCCACACATCACAGATTTAGAATTATATGCCCCTGTATAAACCGTTAACAAAGTGAACATTCATGTAATGAACATTCATGCCATGAACGTATGTGATAATTGTAAGAAAAATTATAGCTGCAAGCAGCGATGACGGGCCCAAGCACCATGGGTCCATTTCCATCCGGTGGCCTTCGGAAAACAATACAAGGTGGACACATGCATTTGGTATTTGACATTATTCTAAACCATTTTGAAGTCTGTTGTAAGAGCCTCACTTCCTGCTGCCAGTTGGTGGCAATATGATCGTGACCCATAATAGCTGCATAAATGTGATCAGCCCCCATTACCAAACATACAGCTGAATTTTCACAAAAATCCTACAATGCACACAGAAGATATAAGGAACTTCCTATTTCAAAGTTTTGCCATAAATGTATTGCTGCGCCATGGCTACACCATTCAAAATATCAAAATTCATTCACAATTTGGCATCTGTGATGTCTTGGCATGATGTTGCAGAAATTTGGTGCCAGTCACATAAATCAGGTGGAGTATTTAAAAGTTCAGTGCCTGCAATAATAATAATAGAAAAAGAAAACATTCAATCCAATCTTGCCGACTTTCTGTTGGGCGAATCTAATTTTGAAAGTTGTCCAACTTGATGAGAACGATATATGTAGAAAGTTTGGTGACTGTAGAAGAAACTGAACCCCCACCACTTTTGTCAAAATGTGGTGCTACAGAGCTCCCCAGCCACACCCATGTGTTAAAATTTGCCCAGGCCTAATGGCTGACAACTCTGACGTGTGTGCAAAATATCATGAAAATTCAAGCATGCAAAGTACCTCAAAAACATGTGAATATACATAAAAGGTAATAATGATATTTAATGTATTGCCATGGCAACACTATTTAAGATATCAAGAATCCCTTCAGAATTTTAAATCTACACTGTCTTGAAATTATTCTAAAAGAATTTGAAACAATTCACGTAAACATAAGAGGGATATTTCAAAGTATGTTAAACATGCCACACTTCCTTCTGCCAGTTGGTTTTGCTACGACCATGATCCACAATAGCCACATTAATGTGATCAGCCCACAATGCCAAACATTTGGCTCAATTTATATGTAAATCACACAATACGCACAGAAGATATCAGACACATTATTTTATCACGTCGGCATGGCAACACCGTTCGATATATCAAAATCTGTTCGCAATTTAGCATCTTCAGTGTCTTGGCATAATGTTGTCTCCAAAAATCCAAAATGGCCAAATTCCTGTTGGACAGACCTAATGACTATAATTATGAAACTTGATGAAAGGAATAATAACAATTAATGCTTTGCCATGGTAACAATATTTAAGATATCAAATATCCCTTTACAGCTGAATTTTCATAAAAATCATACAATGCACTCAGAAGATATAAGGAACTTCCTGCCATATATTTTTTGCTTCGCCATTGGTGACGACATTCAAAATATAAAAAAATCTGTTCACAATTTAGCATCTACAATGTCTTGGCATGATGTTGCACAAATTTGGTGCCAGTCACAATCCCAGTCACTAATAATCTAGTTAATGTACTTAAAAGTAATTAAATTATTTAAAAGTTGTTAATTGTAAACTCAAATTTAAAATCCTTAATACTTCCTTTTGACAAATTAATTAATTACATTAACTAAATACTTTGTTTTCACACAAATCCCAACACTGCTTATTCCATTCAATACAATATTGAAACCTGTAAAATGCACCTGTGGCAGGGCGGAGGGCAGGGCCGGGTCGTGATTCCACACACCTGGCCCCTATTTAGGCTGATGAAGCCTGAGAGGGATAAAGGCGACCGGAGATGGCAGTGTGACAGAGAGAGAGTTACGGGCAGCAGCCCAACACCTGTGTGTATTTGTATTTGTGATAAGTTTATTATTCAAATATTATTTATATTATCAAGCTGGTTCTCACCTCCTGCTTTCCACTGAACTTTGTTACACCCGGGAAGGAGGATGGATGTGCCGTAGTAGAGTCCTCGCCACTACCATCCACCCCAACGGAGCAGCCGCTGCCATCCGCCGGGGGGACGTAGGAATGACCACCGACTGTGAGGGGAGGAGGGGCTCCTAACCGAACACCTGGAGTGGTCAGGGCCGCTGCCAGGGGCGGAGGAGACCCCTACCAGCTGCTGACCCCTTCTGTCCACTGGAAATCGGTGGGGCGTTCCATTTGCTAGGGGCTGGAGGACTGCCTCCTATTCACCCGGGGAGGTGCGGCTGTCATCCACTAGAGGGTGGAGGAGTGGCCGAGGGCCAGGCTATGGCGTATCAGAGAACCGGTGAGAAAATTCTATATTTTTTTTCTTCTCTCTCTCTCTCTCTCTCCCACTGCTGCTCCGCGTTGGCCTTTTCCCTGTCTTTTTAAATATTAGTATTTTAATTTGGTACTATCACTGTTACGGCGTACAAGTACCATTTTTTTGTTGTTGTTGTGTCCCTCACCTTGCCCCCTTCCTGATCCAGGTAGACGGGGATGACCTGCCGGCAGACAGGGCAGAAGGTACCCCCCCCCCCCCCCCAGGGAAAGAGGGGGTGATGTACGTCATGCCGGGGGCTCCCCGGCCTGAGAAAACGAGGGATGAGTGTGGCAGGGTGGAGGGCGGGTGTGTATTTGTCTTTTTGGTTAAGTTAATCATTAATTTATCATTTATATTGTCAAGCCGGTTTTCGCCTCCTCCTTTCCACTGGACTGTGTTACAGCATCTTTCATTCTTTTCCTATTTAAATCATGGTTAGTTTTAGGGTTGGGTAAGGGGGTAGACTATATGGTTAGGTGTAGGTTTGGGTAAGAGGTTGAATTTAGAAAAATCTTATTAACATCATTCATCGGTTCATTTACTTTTCTCTATGGGGTCAAATTTGTACTTTTTTGTACAATCCAACTCATACGATTTCACCATCTCATAATATTATTATGATTTGTCATGGGACCTGGATAGTATCTATTCTCTACCAACTGTACTTTTTGAGGCATTAAATCCTCATAATCATTACACAGGAGTGATTTTTACACCTTTTCTCAGATTGTAATGCTCCAATCCACTCTTCCAGGTACCCTGCTACTCTTATGGGCAGAAGCTTTCCAAGCTGGCTATATTAAGAATAGCTTGCAACTACATACTGTCCCTAGCTCAGCTTGCAGACCTGGACTATACCCCAGACCACCGCAATATGAGCTTCAGAGAGAGTGTGGAGCAGTGCACTCGAACTCTACAGGCCGAGGGACGCTCTAAGAAGAGGAAGGTAAATAGTTGTGGGGAAGATGTTTTCCAGGGTCTAATGAAGGAGCTCTGTATCCTGTGCACAAGGCTCCAAGCACACTACTGATGTGTGGTTACAGTATATGATGAAACCAAGAAACTAGGACTTATTCTCTCATATTTAAATTGGCCATGTATTGTGAGTATTTGCTAGTAATAAAGTCAAGTCATTTTTATTTGTATAGCGCTTTTCACAACACACATCTTTTCAAAGCAGCTTTACAGAAAATCATGCATTAACAAATAATGAAACTGTAATACAAATTAAATAATAATTGTATTAATAATCCCAGTGAGCAAGCTGAAGGCGACTGTGGCAAGGAACACAAAACTCCATTTGATGTTGATTAATGGAGAAAAATAACCTTGGGAGAAACCAGACTCACTGTGGGGGCCAGTTCCCCTCTGGATAAACAACATGAATATAATGCCAATATTAGTTATTTGTGTGCAGTGCAAGTCATGGCTTAAAATGTGTAAACTAAGTAAGTGTTAAGGGACAGTGTTTAAAAAAAGATTTTGTTTGAACTGTAAGATTAATGACCAATGTCTTTGAAGTCCATCCTGGATTAACTGCAGAAGTTCACATAGATACAATTGTCCTTGTTAACTGACTGATGAAGAATTTTGTTGGCAATTAAATGATAGTGTATGTATTCTATTTAAAGATCGTAGTCCATCAATAGACTGAGGTGATGCAGGCAGAGATCAGTGAGGTGCATCGCAGTTCAACTGGCAGATCATTTGGGTGAGGTTCGGTGTGGTCCATCCTAAATCCAAGGTTCAGGAAGTGGCATATGTACAGTTGGAGTTGGCATCAGTTCATTCTCTGAAGTGCATTGTAAAAGATTAAAGTGATGTTTGGCTGGCACCGGCTGCATTTAGTCATCATCATTCAGCGACACGTAGCAGTGGAGTCCAACGCCAAGCAGGAACAGAGTTGGATCTGGCCGGCTCTGGTAATGAAAAAAAAAATAGAATAATATTAGCATAGATAATAATATAATAAAGTTATCTGTAATCATTTTGGGGAAGAAACATACCATCTGAAGTTATAGTATAGCGTAGGTATGCTACAGTACATGTTTGACCACTTCGAGCAGAGCTCAAACCCATGCTTCTCGTGTGAATACTGACATTAGCCCACCAAACTGAATAATTATAGACTGGTTAGAAGAAAGTTAAGACAGAACAGTATTTCATATTCTTAGGCATAATTCTGTCATGCTATCCCTTGCATATTTTCTGTAAGGGATAGAAGTAACCAAGGCACAACATACATTATGTGTATATATACCAATTAGAAGGTATTTCCCCTGTGCCTAAGAATGATCCCATTAAATTCAATTTTGAACTTTTGTCAGAGGCAGGACTGGGTGTTTCACCAGCTACACTGTGAAAGTTTCCTGGGTGAATTAATGGAGTGATTAATGTGTTTTTGTGGGAAGTTTTATGAAAAAGGCATCTGTATATTTAGTCTCAATTTCCAGCAGTGCTCTCCTGTATCTACATGTGTGTTCCCTCCGTAATGTTGATTGTAGTGCTGAATGGCTGGTGTGCTAATTTTTTTTTTTTTTTCAACGAGTTGCTCATCTTCCCTGATCCTCACTTACTTTAGAAAGGTTTTTTGGAGGAAGGTAAGGTTGTTTTAGCACAGGCTTAATCCTTCATCATAAAGAGATATTTCACCCAAAATGGAACATTCTGCAATCATTTACTCACCCTCATGTCGTTCCAAATACGGGATGTCAAAATTGCCAGTACTTCAGTACCTAGTTGACACTGAGAACACGACTTAATCCGGTACCCAATTGCTGTCACACGCTTATTTGAGTGCATGCTCTGTTACACCTTTTACGCCAAAATGCTCGGATTGTCACGTCAGAGCCATAGCTCAACCATGAGCTGAGAAGCGATCAGATGAGTGCTCGTGCTAAACGCGGTCATGTGGCTGTGCTGTGCCACTTGACGATGTGTTTCAATGTGTAAAATGTGCTTCAGATGCGGTATTTATGTAAACACAGTCGAGTGATTGCAAAGAGGTGGAACTGAGCATTAGATTGTCAATTGACCCTTCACTAAGCTCCATCCCCTTGGTTACCATTGCTCACTCTAACAAACTTTAAAGAACTTCTCATACTAATTCATGGGAGACTGCCGTAAATGGCGTGTTTTTAGCAAGATATTCTCAAACAGTATTGATAATATTCTTATGTGTGCTGGAATGAAGAGTGACATTTTAAAGCATATTTATCTGACATTTTTTGTAAAAGAAATGGTTAAACTATACAGTAATTTAATTGAAAATTGTGGAGAATATGAATCAGAATTGAGGCAAATGATCAGTCACTTGAAAAGAGAAAAGCTTCATTTGATGGTGATTACACACCTATAACTTTAGTGAACAGAACTACTCATAATGTCTCAAAACATACTATGATGCTGTGAACTCTTTATTTACTATTCCCTTTACTATAACCTGAATCAATACATAAATGAATGAATGTGAAGTTATTAGCTTTGATTTACCTTGTAGCAAATATAGGTATCCTAACTGATTTTATACAGTACTTTATACATGTTCATTTTAGAATGAGGGCTGACACAGTTTAATCCATAGCATGTACTTCACAGGATTTTATTTTTTTTTTTAAACAACTCAAATACGCACTACTCCTGTAGACTGTTGTTGGAAAAAAGCAAAAGCTTGTCAGAGAAATGGCTGACGGCAGAAATGCTTTTAAGGCAGGGATTAGCAAAGGGTCAATTATGTGTTAATATTAATCAAAC
This sequence comes from Moxostoma hubbsi, assembly GCA_032164185.1. Lineage (NCBI taxonomy): Eukaryota > Metazoa > Chordata > Actinopteri > Cypriniformes > Catostomidae > Moxostoma > Moxostoma hubbsi. Next base: position 38,087,578 of record JAVLUX010000025.1, on the reverse strand, counting down.
AATACTATTGAAAAGAAAACCACTCATTGTTCTTAATTTATGTCCATAGTTTTTTTTATTACTGTTTTTATTTTACTTTATACTTAGTTCCTTATTATACTGTAATTGTTTACCTGAATAATTACTTAAAAGAAATTGCTTACTGGCAGTGTTGGCTGTGATGCATTACTAAGTAATTAATTAGTGTAATTAAATGACTTTTTCATTGAAAAAAGTAAGGGATTACTCTTATTTTTTTGTAATGTAATTAGCTTCTTCTCATATAATTACGTTAAATACTGTATAGACTCTAGAACAATTAGAAAAACAATAAAAACAATAGTGAATTTAATATCAAAATGTAACATCTAATGTAAATTCTTCGGCCAGTTCATGAATAATTCATTCGATATTATATTATTTATTTGAAAGAAATAAAAGAACAGTTTCATGTCTATCCTTGTATTTTTCATCTGGTCGGGTTGATAAGGGTTTTAGAAAGTAATTAGTAATAAGTAATGCAATTACTTTTCAGACAGAGTAATTAGTACAGTAATCTAATTACACTGTAGAAGATGTAATTAGTAGTTAGTATGTAATTACTTTTTTTTAGAGTGACTTACCCAACACTGCTACTGGTGGTGAAAAAAATTCACCATGATTCTAGTCATTCTGCATAACATCTTTTGTGTTCCACGGAATGGAGTTATACGGGTTTGGAACAACACCAGAGTGAGTAAATGATGACAGACTTTTCATTTTTGAGCAAACTTTTCCTAAACAATCCAAAGCATTTTAAGTAATCCACAAAACAACAATAATGTTAGCAAATGTGTTGATGTGGTGTGACAAATCAAACCATTGACTGATAGCTGCTGTAAAACAACATGAATGCGCAACTGTGTACTGTGTACTTCATTTAGACATGAAGTGTCTTCAGAAAGCTCAACAGATTATATGCAAAGGCCACTTTCCACCTCTATGTGAGCTAATACGTTCCTTCAGCAAAGCACATTGAAGAGGAAACGGGTTGAGTGCCCCCCTCCCCTCGTCAGAGCCAGACACCAGATGTTCGCAACACTAGCTGGGAAGTCCTGCTGGCGCCACTCAGGGCAGAGGGCAGAGGGAAGGCACGCGAGCCGGAGCCCAGAGAACTCTCTCGCTCCAGAAATTGGCACATTCCCCAGCGCGCTCTTGGCTGACTCCCCAGTTCTCCCTTAGCCATCTGTTCTAAAAAAACACTTTGAAATAAAAAACACAGATCATCACTCTCGGAGGATACGGCACCAAAGAGCAGCTGTTACAGATACGAGGGGGGAACAGGGGGAGGGTTAGGAGGAGGGGCGCCATCTGAGAAAGAGAAATCCCTTTGTCAAGCAGAGCCAGTGAGTCTGAGGGGAGAAATGTTTTGGCACAGCCAACGATGAAAAGCACTGCGTGAACATGGAAATGTGCGGGATTGTTGCAGTTCTGCAGCATTTGTGATACACTCAGTATTATGTCCATTTACAAACAATTATACCACTATCTTGTCGAATGCCTAGTGCAAATGTTGTCGTTTTAAAGTTTTGTTTGCACTTTTTTAGTTTTTGATTTCTTGCATTAACCCAATTCTGTCATCATTTACTCGCTCTCATGTTGTCCTGAACTCATTTGTCTTTCTTTCTTCCATACAACACAAAAGGAAATATTAAGCAGAATGAGTTTTCCATACTGTACAATGGAAGTGAAAGGTGACCATGGCTACCCCTGGTCCACTTTCATTACAGAATTTCATTTGGGGGTGAACTATGCCTTTAACAAATGACATAATTAAGACAATGATGATTATCTAACTTTTTGTTGTTGTTGTTGTTCACAACAGGAATAAAATGAAGTATTCTGTGGCTTTGAAGAGAGAAGGACCTCAATCCACTATAAAATGAAGACACTATACCCATGAAGAAGCATCCTGCAGTTTAATTAACTAAAATCATGCCATGTGCCAATCACGAATGAATCTATCAAGACTTCATGAATTAATCTTTCTTGAAAATCTCTTCATATAATTATTCATATATTATTCTTCATTCAATGAAATATACTATATACATTGATGTCAATGAAAATGGCAAATAACTACTTTAACATTCATCTGCTGCTTTAGTTTTTGTTAATCTAGGAAACTGAACCGTTATGAGATGTGGTTTAGTCAGCCAGGTTCCATGCCATGTTTTAGGGTACGTTTACACGACAACGATGTACTAAAAACTGAAAAGTTTTTCCTTTGCGTTTTTGAAAAGGTTTGCGTACAGACAATAACGTTGTCAATACGATCCCTGTTCACACGGATCCGCATAAACGACTAAAAACGCTGTATTATGCATGCCAGGCCAATAGTTGGCGATGTCACTTTGTAAAGAGACACTACGCGCCTGTGTATAAGTATTCTTCCTCAGAGCGGTGAATGCAAACTATGAAGATGGTGAAAGCATCGAGCAATTTTGTCTAGACGGACGATGAGGTTGCATACAAGTGACTCTGGAATACTAAGCAACTTGTGATCTCATGTTGGTCTGTTCGCCCTGGAGGTAAGGACGAAGTTCTCGAAGTTCATGCCTATAGACTGAACATGTACAACACGTGCACATGATGTCATCGTTTTCACAAATTTACACTTTGAAACCCGTTTTCAAAGGTTTTTATTTTTCAGGCCCCAAAACGCTGTTGTCGTGTAACGAACAGCCAAAATGCATAAAAAGTTTCGGTTTTTAGTTGAAAACGCTGTCATGTAAACGGCCCCTTATTCTGTATCAGGATCATTTACTATTTAACTTGTAAATGAGGTATCATACAAAGATACATTTACATAACTTTGTTTTGGGTACAGTTCAATCAGAAAAATACGTGTTCATGTAATAAGAGATCGCTAAAAATAAAATGATAAATAAAATAGCAAGCAGTATAGTGGCAAGAAAAAGTATGTGAACCCTTTGGAAATGGCTGGTTTTCTGCATTAATTGGTCATATAATGTTCAATAAAAGTATAGACAAACACAACATGCTTAAGCTAACACCACACAAATAATTATAATATTTCATGTCTTTATTTAACACATCTCATTAAACATTTATTACTCTGTTTACAGTAATAACCTCAACCAAACGTTTCCAGTAGCTGCGGATTAGACCTGCACAATGTTCAGAAGGAATTATTCCCTCCATTCTTCTTTACAGAACTGCTTCAGCTCAACCATATCATTAGGATGTCTGGTGTGAATGGCTCTCTTGAGGTCAGTCCATAGCATCTCTATTGGGTAAAGGTCTGGGCTCCTGGGCCACTCCAAAAGGTGGATTTTCTTTTTTTGAAGCCATTCTGTAGTGGATTTACTTCTATGTTTAGGGTCATTGTCACTCACTTTCTACTGAGCTTCAGCTGGCGCACAGCCACCCTGACATTATCCTGTAGGACAGTGGTTCACACCCTGTTCCTGGAGGCCCCCCACACTTGCATATCCCTTATCTGACATGCCCAGTTCAGGTCGTAGTCTTTACTAGCGAACTAATGAGTTGAATCAGGTGTGTTTGAATAGGGAGATATTCAAAATGTGCAGTGTTGAGGGGTCTCCAGGAACAGGGTTGGGAACCACTGCTGTACGATATCTTGATAAATTTGGGAATTAATTTTCCCCTCAGTGATAGCAAGCAGTCCAGGCCCCGAAGCAGCCCCAAATCATGATACTGCCTCCACTGTACTTCATTATTGGGATGATGTTTTCATGTTGGTTTGCGGTGCCCTTTTTAAGCCATACATAGTGCTGCGTGCTCTTCCCATACAAATCAACCTTATTTTCATCAGTCCACATAACATTTTCCCTGTAGTGTTGTGGATTGTCAAGGTGGCATTTTGCTAACTTCAGGCATGCAGCAATGTTTTTGTTTTTATTTTGTTTTTCTTTCGTGCTGTCCTGCCATGGACACCATGCCTGTTTAATGTTTTCCATATAGTAGACTCATGAACCGAGATGTTAACCAAGCCAGTATCAATGATTCCTTCAAGTCTTTAGCTATCTTTCTAGGGTTCTTTTTTACCTCATTGAGCATTCTGCGGTGTGCCCTTTGAGTCATCTTAGCTGGAGAGCCACTTCTAGGGAGAGTAGCCATAGTACTAAATCATCTCCATTTATAGACAGTTTGTCTAACTGTGGACAGATGCATTCCTAAGCTTTTGGAGATAGCTGTGTAACACTTTCCAGATTTATGCAAAGAAACAATTCTTGATCGTAGGTCTTTTGAGATCTCTTTTTTTATGAAGCATGGTCTACGTCAGCAGATGCTTCTTGTGAATAGCATACTCAAAACATTTCAGTGCTTTTTATAAGTCAAAGTAGCTCTAAACCACACCTCCAATCACGTTTCATTAATTGGATGCCAGGTTTGCCATCTCCTGGCTCTAATTAGCTTTACTTTTTTGGTTAGCTTTTTGTCATTAGCATAGGGGTTCACATACTTTTTTTCAACCTACACTGTGAATGTTTGAATGATGTATTCGATATTTACAATAATACAATCATTTGTGTGTCATTTCTCAAAACAGATTTTTTTTCATTGTTGTAACTTAGACTGAGATTTTAAGACACATTTTTTCATAAATACTGGTAATTCAAAGGGCTCACATATTTTTTCTTGCCACTGTACCTGGCAAAATAAATAAATTGATCCCTCTCTTTACTGGCAACATCTTCTATGTTTGCTTATTTACTCAAAAGTACTTTATCCTATTTTTAAGATTTATGCATTTCAAATTCATAACAAAATTCCATCAAATGGATATTTTTTATGTGTAATGTATAACAAAATTCAATTAATAAAACTATATATATATATATATATATATATATATATATATATATATATATATATATATATATATATATATATATATACTGTATATATTGAGTCTATAAAGTCAAATATATGGATCCCTAATTAAAGATAATCCCAATATGTAATATAATGAAATAAAAATGTTATTCCATCTTTCCAGTTCATGTAATCAAAACATGATTACCAATAGTAACACGTCAGATGTAGTTCAAATATTACCCTAGTTTTGTTTTGTTTAAAAATGTTACCAAATTTTACATTGCTCGATTTTATGGATATAGAATAGCTTTGTATATGTACCATATTTCTTTCACAGAAATATCTCTATAACCTTCAACTTTGGTCATCAAGAGCCATGTTTCAAGAATTTTATTTACAAAGCAAATTCTTAGATTTTGGCCAGCATTAATTGACCATTAGGAGTACATATGTACTAAATACTGCTCTATAATGTCTTATAACCAACCAGTCATGACATCTCGAAATAATTTGTATGAAATGGCTTAATCGTAAGATATCTTATGACTGTACTTGTAAGAAAAGTTTACATTTATTCCCATACAGACCAACCAATCAACAAACTGAATTACAAATCAATAAAATACAGGCATCCAATTTTTCCTAGCCTCCTATTCAATACTCTATTTTAAGAAAGGAAATGTCAGTTAACTAATTTGACTACTCATTGCTTATGCATTACAAATGACTGATGCGCCAATAACCTGTAATACGATTTCCTCGTGTAGTTCTGAACGTCAATGTTTTCTTTCTTCCAGGGTACACAAAAGATTTGTTCCTATTAAAATTTTGGTTTGGTTTAGGGTGTGAGCAGGGGGTTAGACTTTATGATTAGGTTTAGGTTGGGGGTTAATATTGTTTGTTGGTTTATTTTTCACTATTAGTGTTAAAGTTGTATGTTTTAGTATGTATTTCTTCTGATTTCCCCATCTTCTACTGTTATTATGACTTGTCATGAGACAGGGTTGCTTATAAAACATTATCTGCAAACAAGAAATTTGAAACATCTCTCTGAAAAATAAAATCTAATGCTCTAATGCATTTCACACAAACTACAAAGCAAATTACAATCAAATTGCAGAACTGTATATTATACATAGTTTTCAGAATTGTGTTTGTTCTTTTGTATTTGAATAAGATGCAAAATGGACCAGACCGATTTATCACCTTTAACTTTTGAGCCAGGCTTTTAACCCCATGTTGTTCTAGAGAGATTGTCCCTTTATTAAGCATACAGTAATTTACTTTGGATAAACCATCTATTAAAACAACTATATTATGTATTTGAAGAAGAGGAAGCCTCCTCGCACTGTTCTTCCTCATCAGTAGACCTACTTGCTCCACTACATGAAGAAACATCCAGTTCCACGTAGTGAATCACCAGATCCTCCTATCCACTCGTTCTCTGAAACTGCACATCATTTGGTTTGAGAGTGAATAACAATTTAGATTTCATTCTGTTACTATCACACGAAGTGATAAAATGGCTTTAAAAGACATGGTGCCTGGGTATATATACATATGTAGTGTGTCCAGGAAAGGGTTAAGGGGAGGTGATATGAAGGCCCAGGATTCACAGGAATAATCCAAAAATGTGTTTTATTGTGATCAGTGGTAAGGGTGCTCATTTCTACACAAAGTGCAAAAAATAGAAAAATAATTACATATATACATTACATATGTATGTATGCATATATATATATATATATATATATATATACACACACATATATATACATATGTGTGTAATATATGTAATTATTTTTCTATTTTTTGCACTATGTATAAATGACACAATACACAAAATACAATAATAAGACAACAACAATAAGACTGATGGCACTAAACATAGTTATTTAATGTTATGATCTGGCCATAACAAGACTTCTTCCAAGTAAATCATTGAGCACCATTGAAGTATCAACCTAACAAGGTCTAAATCACGTCTGAGATATTTAATGGCGTATATGATGTAACCAAATCAAAACCATTTTGATTGGGCTTTAAGTGTACACGTTAATCTTTAAACATTAGAAAGCATCTGTGTTATTTCATTTGCAAATATAAATACATTAAAATACTCTCTGCACACAGGAAGACTGAAGATTGTTTATGCCAGCTGGTCTTAACCAGAGTTCATTCAGCTCATTTCAGTTCCTCAAACAGTTTCGGAAGCCAGAGAAGAAACATTAGTATCCTGTGTAAACACTTCTGTGGAAATCATATATGTCAGCTAGATATAAAACCACTCAGTATTACTCGTCAAATCTGGTGTGGGACAGTTTTTTGTTTGGGACCTCCCATCAAGATGCAGCCCAAAGATAAAAAATATTTTTTTTTCACTAGCACCTCTACTGTTGAATGTATTTTGTGAAATTGCTCCATCTGTTGGAAGACTACATGAATTATTGTTAAAAATAAATAAATAAAAAAAGATGTAGAGTGAGCCTTAAAGGTGTCATGAATTGCATTTTTATTTTAGAATGTTCCTTGAGGTTTAATGTTAGTGTGATTTATTTTATTTTTTTTGTATTTTATTTTTATTTTTTTTAAAAAGTAGTCATAATTTAGGAATTATTGGTCATTTTCTATCCAGTTTTCTCTGGTTCAAATGCTCAGTTTTTTGGGGGGTGTGTTCTTGAAGACTTCAGTGTAAACACCCACTGTTGTGATTGGTTAACATCTTTGCATGTGGATAAGTGTAAACGCCCCACCATTTCGTGCATGTGGGGTTGTTTTGAAAACTTATGATGGTTAAATAAATGACAACTGGAGGAATTCATCCATACATGTTTGATCCAGAGTCTGATCCCGAATTAAGCCCCTCCACAAACACCATGGATACTACAGTACAGGACAATATATGTTATGTCATGAAAATAAATATATGTATGCTGCTTAGAGATTGTTGTGATTGTTAAAACTGAAACATGAGCATCTAACATCACTAGGATCAAATCAAAAAGTACACATCTAACAGTCTGTAACATATGAAGCAAAACTATTGACATGGATACTCACACTTGTTTGTTGCGACATCACTGTCTGGTCCAATGTAGTTGGCACTGCATCAACTCTTAATTTAATTATCTCTGCAATGCCTGCTTCGAACTGTGTCTTGTTTGTGAAAGAATCATCGGTAAAATGAAGCGAGCAACAAACACGTTCTTACAAACGCAATCCGGGACTTCATTAAAAATAAACTTCAGCCACTCTTTCTTAATGTTGGGATCAAGAACAAGGTCTTGACATCTTATGGGGTTTTTCCACTGCACGGTACAACTCGACTCTGCTCGCTTTTTTGGGGGGTTTCCACTGTGGATAGTGCCTGGTACCTGATAGAGATAGAGGTAGAGATACCACCTCGGTAGATGTTCCAAGCGAGCCGAGCCGATACTAAATGTGATGTCAAAATCCTGCAGATCACTGATTGGTCAGGGAGAATCATCACTTCCAGCGTCACTGGATTTCCAACACGCAACATCAACCCGCTAGTTTTAAAGTTAGTAACAGCGATAATGGTATCATTTGTTCACGCGACTTTCGAATTGTGAAAAAAAGAAATGGCTGTGCAAAAACCACGCCATGGCATAAACGAGGTGCAGACGGTCCACTCGTTAGCGATGAGCGAAACGAAAAAGCCTCTCAGAAGTGTCTCAGCTGTTGGCCGCTGTCTGCGGACCTACCAACATTGTAGGGAAAAGTAAAAAAAAAATGTAAAAGCCATCAACGAAAAGTGGAAGTGGAAAATATGTAAGTTGACCAATTGGACGCTATCTATACCAGCAAGCAATGAGAGGGAGAGTGCCCTGGACTCGATGGAGGATGGTACATTTTGTTAAGTTAACTCTATACTCTGCTTGAAAGCTTCACTTTATTAAGTTGACCAGCAACTGGAAGCCTGCTTCTAAAACAACCAGGCCAATTTAACTGTTACACTTGTGTAAAATCAACAGGCAACAACTGCTTTATGCAGCACAATGAGCTAGTAGCTAACAGCTAGCGGATGTGTTATTGTTTTGGTCAGTTTGTGTCATGTTTAAGATGATGTAACAGCAGTAAAGGTGGCTCAACTATGACGATCAGCCTATAATCCCACCCACGTTTAGATGTCACTAAACTGCAGTGGAAATGCAAGCTCAGAAAAGTAAAGTGAATAGAATTGAGGTGAGTCGAACCGTAACGTGCAGTGGAAAAGTGCCATTAGTGGCCATCGTGACAAAAATAATTTCACCACTCTACTCTAATGGTAAGACCGGTGGGCGGGCCTAAGCAGTGTCGACGATAAAGTAGACGTTGATCTGTTTATGCAGAGGCTGGCCTGTGCTGATGTAATACCACACTATGACGTATTAGTGAGGAGGAGTCATTTTGTCACCTTGGTTTCAATGAAGCCTTTTTTTGGACTAACGAAGGAGTTTTCGGTTCTGAAAGTTACAGTATGTTTTTAAAGTGCAATGAACACTTATGTGTCAAAATATCATGGTAAGTTTGATTTTTCCAATTCATGACCCCTTTAAAGTAAAACATGAATGTAAAATATGAATATATAATATGTTCCGACAATTCGAGCAGATTTGGCAAAGCAAATACTTGGTCTAATACTTTTCAAATACAGCTGATTTTCTGTAAAGCTGAATAAATCATTCTTATTAAATGTAATGTCCAGCATCCAGGAGCGGGTTTCCAATTTCTGAGGCCCCAAGCAACCAAATAACCCAGGGCACCATTTTGAAAAAAAAAAATGACAATAAATTTTTAATCATAATTTTAAATTCTTTCTATCAGCCATTTTAGCGAAGTACATTCAAAATGTTTAATAAAATACAAATCTCTCCCATTCTCTTAGGGCCATCTACTGCGCCTATACAGGCGATCAGCTGGCCCCTCGGTCCTTTGATCTTTTCTACAAAATACAAGGAAAAACTTAATGCAATCTTATCTGCTGTGTGGAGAGGAAAACCTGTTGTGCAGTATAACTGTTCTTGACAGGAAACTCTTTCACAACCTCGCTGCACCGGCGGTCACCTGTAAGGCATAGATAGGGCTAGTTCTCGTCCGTCACTGTTACCTTCCTCTGGTGCTTCCTTCACATGGCTTGTGTGTATCCACTGTTGCTGAAGATCCATCAGCAAACCGGTCCTAGTTACTGCCATCACAGTGGTGGGGCCCAGATAGTTTGGTTCTCCTAGCTTGGTTGGTTTCAGGCTCTTCACGAGCACCTTTTGGTTTGGGACAAATGGGTGAGTTGGCTTTTCTGTGGGCATAGGCAGAGAGAGAGAGACATTACCATTCAATGTTTTAATTAGGGCATCTACGTATTCCACAATCACCACCTCCATGTCACCTGTAGAGAGAAAGCCAGTGTGGCCTCTGACCCACAGGGTCGGGAAAGGCCTACCCATTAGTATCTCGAAAGGACAAAATTTAGTTGTACTGGATGAAGTCATCCTGAGTTCCGTAAGAACTGCAGGTAGCACATCAACCCAGATCCTACCTGTTTCAGTACATACCTTATTGAGTCTTTCTTTCAAGGTTTTGTTTGTTCTTTCCACAACGCCCACTTACTGCGGTGGTCTGGAATGTTAAAATGCCAGTTAATGTTTAATTCCTTTGCCAGTAACTGTGTTACTTTTGATGCGAATGGTGTGCCATTATCGACTTTCCAAATCTGGGAATTATTTCTTTGGCTAACACCTTTACAACTGTTTTGGCATTTTCTCATGCGCACAGGAAAGCTTCTTGTCCATTTTGAAAATCTGTCTACTATCACCAATAGTAGTTTATTGTTCCTAGATGGTGGCATGTGCGTAAAATCGATTTGTAAGTGTTGAAATGGCAACTCTGGGTGTGGCAATGACTCATGTTTGGTTGTGTTGTGTCTGTTGTTTTGAGCACAAGTGAGGCATGCTTCTAGTAATAGATTACGATTTTTGAGTATGTTGGCTATGCAATAGGTTTGATTGATTGATTGTATAATTTTTTCTTGGATACATGTGATATCCCATGATAATGACGAGTTAGAATTACTATAGCAGTTTTGGTAAGGCCAGCCGGCCCTGTTTAAGTCTAATTAATCCTAACTGATCAAGTTTCGCCTCACTTGAGGACCAATGTTTCAGATCTCCTTCAGTCAGATTTGCTTGCAATATTTTTATATCTATGTTGGTAGTTAGACAGCTAGTCATCATATGTATGTCTGTGCTCATTTCACCATTTGGGCTAACTACAACTTCCTTTGCAGCCCATTTAGCTATCTCACCTTAAAGCCTGTTTCGTCTCACTTCTTCTGTCCCCCATGACGCATGACCTGCTACTTTTATGACAGCCAATTTGTCAGACAGCTGTGCTGCTGCCAATAGTTCTGAAACCAAATTATGATGGGAGATTGGTTTCCTTTCTGCTGCTTTGAAATCTCTTTCCTTCCACAGTTTAGCAAAATCGTGTACCACACCATAAGCATATTTGGAGTCAGGTTAATAGTCTTACCTTTTGCCAACTGACATGCTCTAATCAGGGAGAAAAGCTCTGCTGCCTGTGCTGATTTGCAGGGAAACTAATAAGCTTCAATTATCCGATTTGGTAATTCTCTAACTGAATAGCCACACCAATAGACAGTCATTCGGTTTTGAACAGGACCCATCGATATACCAATGATCCCCCTCCTGCAGGATTTTGAGGCTGTAACACGGTCTGTGCATTCATGGTCATCTGGTGCAAATGCCCCCTTCGTTAGCATTTTGTGCAGGGCCAAAGTTGGACCATGAATGACAGAGGTGGGTTTGATTGTCAAATTTGCAGTAGAACATAGTATTGCTTCATAGCCTGAATGACTTTGAGCTGTCATGTGTAGTGTTGTGCACGATAGCACCCACCTGGTGTGAAGTGTGTACTACCAGTGGATGCAAGAGAACAATTCGCTCTGCGTCCTGTACCATCATTGCTTTTCCAGCCACTGCTCGCAGACAACCAGGGAAGCCCTTTGCAACCTAATCCAGAATTTTAAATAAATACGCCACTGGGCAGTAAGAACCCCTGTGCTCCTGGGCAAGGATTGCAGCAGCAGTCCCCTTAGTCTCGTGCATGTACAGATGGAAAGGTTTGCTGTAGTCTGGAATACTCAGCGCTGGTGGTTTCCCCAAGGCATTACTTCAGATGTTTAAATGCCAAGTCCATTTCTGTTTCCATTGGATTGCATCATCATTGTTCAGTTTGCTAAATTGTCTTGTCTTGACATGCATACAGTCCCCTTTGTTGGCACATGTTCAAGGTATTCAACCTTTTGTTTGACCCACTGTAGCTTCAATTAACAATCAATGCTTTTCTGCAATCCGCAGTAACTATGATGTTGTCGTCATACTGCAACAGGCATGTGTCAGGTGGCAGTTTCACATCCTGTAATGTACTGTGCACAACAGCTGAGAAGACAGCCGGTGAATCTCTGTACCCCTGTGGCAATATCGTTTATTTATTTTGTTGGCCCCTGTAGGTGAATGCGAACAATGGCTGGGTCACAGGCGAAACAGGTACACTGAAAAATGTCTTTTTCTGTCGAACATAAATCAATTACAGTAAAATGACCATGTCAAATCAAATCACTTTATTGACACACGACCATGTACACAAGTGCAACAGTGGGTGAAAATAAAGAGTATATAAAATATATATACTCCAGTGTGAGATAATAGGTTATAGATGAATAAAGTGCAGTGCTAATTATTGATCATGAGAGATCAAGTGTTCAAAAGTCTTATTGCTTGAGGGAAGAAGCTGTCATGTAGTCAGCAGATGCAGGTCCTGATGCTGCGATACCGCCTGCCTGATGGAAGCAGTGAAAGCAGCCCATGACGCGGGTGGCTGGAGTCTCTGATGATCCTCCGATCTTTTTTCACACACACCGCGTGTTATATATGTCCTGGAGGGAGGGAAGCTCACCTCCAATGATGTTTCTGGCAGTTCGTCAACAACCCTTTGCAGGGCTTTGCGGTTGTGGGCGGTGCTATTGCCGTACCAGGCGGTGATGCAGCCAGTCAGGATGCTCTTGTTGATGGTATTGAATTAATAACAGTTTATACATCTGGGACTATTGGAGAAAGTGGTTCAATTAGCCTTTCTCTCTGGGTTGATTAGTGTGTTATATGAGTGTGTGGGTATTAAAATACCTTGCTTGAGGCACTGCTGTATAATTGGACGAATTCCTTTCTCTTTTTCTGCAGACAGAGGGTATTGCTTGGAGTATATTGGTGTGGTACTAATGAGCTTTTCTTTGTAAGGTATCATATTATAAATCATACCTGCTTCATCTTTGTTTGCTGCCCATAAATCTGGGTTCACCATTTCTGGCACAGGGACAGGCTGTGCTGGTGCTTGTGTGTGCTCCACTGGGGATCAAACTGCTGTGGATTGTGAATAAACTGATGGGAACAATAATTGCAAAGAGTTATCTTTGAACACTATCTGTGCTCCAATTTTGTGCATGAGGTCACATCAGAGAAGACAGAAGGGTTACTCTGGTAGAATAAAAAATCGTGTAATTTAAAAAATGTTGGATCGTCTGGTGATGTTACATGTAATTTAGGTGTTATCTGACATGTTGCAGGGACGCCCGTAAGTCCTACAGAGTTTAAGGTGCGCCCCGTCACCGGCCCCTCATAACAATGTGCTGTTAAAGTACTTTTTGTAGCCCCTGTATCAACCAAGAATGTATATGGTTTGTGATCAATTTTCAACACTATAAATGGCATTTTTTCTTGTGAAAAGGTTGTTACAGGCAGCACATAGTTATTAGGAGCATTCTGTAGGCAGCCGTATTTGTGGCTGCCATTCAGTGGGGTAGTTGGAGATTTTACGCTGTGAGGGACCTGGTTGTTTAGTGTTATGTGACTCGGTTTGCTGTCCCCTTTGCCCATTGTTTCCGTTTCTTCCATTTCTTTTACGGCAGTCACATCTTAAATGTCCGGGTATCCCACAGTAATAGCAAACACGTGTTTCCTTTTGCCCGTTGCTGTATTTTTGGTTATTTGTTGGTTTTTGCTGAGAACCTTGGAACATTAATGCTGCGGTTTGTTTTGGTTTTGTTTCAATTTGATTATCGAATGCCCCTGCAGTACTTCATTCCCTCAATCGTATTCCAAATTGGTCAATGGACATTCCTGTCATTCCAGTGGTTGTTACCCATATTAAGGAGGATACGCTGTTGTCCATGTTATTTAAACATGTATTGATGAAAAGCGTGGTATGTTCACGGTCCACCGGGAGAGCGGATTGATCAAGCCATGCCTTTTTGAAGTGAGCGTAAAACGTGCATGGGCACTCTCCGGGTGCTTGTTTTGTGCTAGCAGCATGCGTAATATCTTGTTTTGAAACTGCTAGGGTGGTACTTTAACATTCATCTATAATTTACATTATTACAGTTAACATTTTCATCAGTGATATGCAGTATTAAACAGAATAACAATAGGAATTGTATGATCGTGATCACAATTTTATGGTCATGCATAATATAATTAACTCGAAAGTAATGGTTTTATTAAAAAATGTTGATATAACGGGTACATTTAAAAAAAATCCTTTTACATCTTTTATTCATTGCACATTGGCATTGTGCTGAAAACCAGGGGCCGTCTGGTCTGCAACTGTGCCAAGAGCAGTTTTTCCGTTCTATACCAGTTTCATTTGTTTTCTCAAATTTAATCCTATATTTCAGCACTTTAAATATATAACCTTTTTACAGTTTTAACATAATAAATGGCAGATTAGCAAGGCAACGAATGCAGACTATAATTTATTTCCCTAGGACTGTATCCGTCCTCTTCCCACCTTAGTGAGGATATGTTAAACTGTAACAGTAAATCTGAGGTATTTTACCTCTTTTCTGTATCTCACAGAGCTAGAGCTCCCTTTCCAGGGGCACACTGATGCAGAGAAACCCTTTTCTAAAATTTTTAATCATGTATAATGAACTGAAATACCACAGTATTACTGTTTTCATGCTTGTCAGGATATTTGTTGCTCTTGCCATTCTTTTCTCTGCCTTCTCTAGTTTTCTTCTTGGTCCTTCCCACTTTCCTTTGACCACCATGTTCCCATAAGGTTCTAGCTTTGGTTAATTATGCTCTTTTCAAATTGTATAATTTTTACTCACACTTCCCCAGCGGGCGCGTATTCGGAGTCTTTGTGTAAGAGCTCTTTTAGTTGCCAGTCATTCATGATTTTAAGCATTTTTGTTATAATCTTTTTCCTGTTTTCGGGGTCTATCATTGTCGCTATTCTATCCAGTGTTTTGCTTTTACTTCAGACATGGTAAGTTGTTTGGCACTCCCGTTCTCGTTCACCTTCTCTACCATTTTTTATTTATTTTTTTCTCCCAATAGCTCTGGAAGTTCAGTACTTTAATTCAGCCGGGAACTCGAACGGGTTTTTGAGTATCAGTTGTAAGAAAAATCTCACTATTTAGGGTCCCTTCCTCAGATAATATGAGGGGAGCCAGAAGATTACTTCTCCTATCTGGTGTCCCCAGATTCACACTATTTGAGTGTCCTGTGTATTCCCTCCCTGTCAAACAGTAGATTTTAAGCATGTTAAATCCCTCTTTAAGCAGCCAAGCTTCTACTCACAAGTGAGCGGACAGTCATAAATTTAGATTATTTAAATTAACCACACTCTTCTGTTAGTCTTTTTATAATTCCTCCCACATTTCACTTCCCTACCTGTGGCCAGTCAGTTTGAGTCAGAGCTCACCCGAACAACTGACTCAATCTGTCGCAACCCTTGAGTTTGTTTACACCATTAGGTTACTGCTCTCTGGATTTATTGTGACAGAGACACCCCAAGTTTAAAACACACTGCTTAGTGAACGTAAACAACACAATGTCCCTACAAATCTTTTTAATTTAATCTATATTATTACTAAGTGTGTTCAAGGAGACTGGAACTCAGCGTCCCGGGACTAAGTGGCACTCATCAGACACTCCACCCTTAATCCGGTCCTTGCTCCACTGTTCCAAACAGGCCTTCCCAAGGTCTTTGTCTCCGTGAACCACTCTGCCCTTTAAAGCAGGCCTCCCAGAGGTCTTATAATTACACTATTTATTCCAGTAAAACTGGGCCTCCCAGAGGTCTTCAAAAACACGTTGCATGCATACAAATAATTTAATGTACTTATTCTTTCTTATACATATACATATTTTTTTTTCAAATGTAGTTACTTACAAAGCAACGTTGGTTGACACCCACACCTAAATAAAATACTATCTAAACTATGCAGATTTTGATTTAACAGGCTCTGCTCAGCTTTTTTAATGGGCCCATGTATGGGTATTGATCAGCCACCGCTTCCTGATGTCGTTTTCAATCGCTCCTCATCACAAATGCTGTTGTGTTCATTTTTGAGGAGACACAGTCGAGTTTTTCAAGTTTTAAAATGTTGTATTTATTAACAAGAAAGAATAAGTACAGAAACCATTCGCCCAGCTGGGGAATCTTGTCTGCTTCACCAATAAGCTCCGCTCGAAAAAGATCCCATTTCTCCCGTTACCTTCTTTTCTACTTTTCTGACCCAGGGTGTATTCCTTTGTTCTCGTTTTTACTCATTTTGATTGGTTTATATTTGTTGCAGGGGCATCTCCAATATATTAAGTGATAGGTTTCAATCATTCTATTGGTTTGTTTTTATCAGCTCCCTGCCAAGAGAACTTCCTGTCGTAGAGACTGTTTCTAGGTTCCGCCCACATCCTGTATCAGAAATGCAGCTGCAGTTTATCACGTCTTCACATTCAATGATAATTTTAATGTTTCAGTTTTACTGCATATTTTTTAGTTCGTAACATACATCAATCATCATTTGTTTGGAGGAATACATTGCTTAAGATTGTCACACACATATATAGTGTTTAAGATTGTAACACAACAGAAAACGGAGAAAAATACGTTGTGTGAATGTCCCCTCATCCGTTTGCGGATATGTGTGAGTGAGCACACGTGAGCGAAACATGTTTCAAGAAGGCCTGTATATTATTTTCATAATTTACAAACCCGAACCCAAAGTCCTAATGACCCGAACCCGGCGGCTTAGTGAAACGCTCTGAGACCGCAGACAACAGCATATTCACTACGCAGAACAACATGTCACCCCTCAAGCAGTTTTTGCAGAGCTTTCATGCTCGGCCTTGCGTGATGGTTAAAACCGCTACTGCCAGCATAATCCCATCACTGCCAACCATGTTTAAATAAAATGTTGCATAATAAATTCTGAACCGGTGTACAGATTATCATTGTCCCATGTCTGTCAAACATGTTGAGTGGTCCAAACTTCATCTGCAGCATGAAATTTTTAGGATTACATTTAGCTGCATAGAAGGTTATAGGATGCTCCCTTGCTCCTTATTTAGTGAATGACTTAACCTCCAGTGTGCTGTCTGTCTTCACTGGTCAGTTGAAGAGTTTGAAATACACCTTTTTCAACTCCATATAGAGTCTCTGAAAGCAAACATTTTCAGCTTTTGGAAGAACCCATTTATTCTTAATGTGAAAATGTACAGTACATTTATAGGAATGCATTAAATAATGTTAATGAGTAGAATCGTATTGCACAGAGATGAAAAAAATTAAATAGGCCAAAAACATGTGAAAATTAAGCGAAATGACCCACATATGTGTTAGTTGAAAGTTATTTTTTTTTTTAAAAACATGTTTTTTCTACTTTTGAGGAAATGCAGTATGAGTTTCCACATAAAGTTGAAGTCAGAAGTTTAGATACACTTAGGTTGAAGTCACTGAAACTCATTTTTAATCAATCCACAGATTTAATATTAGAAAACTATAGATTTGGCAAGTCGTTTAGCACATCTACTTTGTGGCATGGCATGAGTCATTTTTCCAACAATTGTTTACAGACAGGTTATTTCTCTTTTAATTGACATATCACAATTCCAGTGAGTCAGAAGTTTACATACACGAAGTTAACTGTGCCTTTTAAGAAGCTTGGAAAATTCCAGTAAATAATGTCATGCCTTTAGACAATTAGCTTCTATAGGAGGTGCACTGAATTGGAGGTGTACCTTTGGATGTATTTTAAGGCCTACCTTCAAATTCAGTGCCTCTTTGCTTGACATCATGGGAAAATCAAAATAAATCAGCCAAAAAAAAATCAGAAAAAAGTTGTGGACCTCCACAAGTCTGGTTCAAGTCTGGAAGCAATTTCCAAATGCCTGAAGGTACCATATTCATCTGTACAAACAATAGTACGCAAGTCTAAACATCATGGGACCACGCAGCCACCATACCGCTTAGGAATGGGATGCATTCTGTCTCCTAGAGATTAATGTAGTTTAGTATGAAAAGTGCAAATCAATCTCATAACAACAAAGGACCTTGAGAAGATGCTGGAGGAAACAGGTTGACAAGTATCTATATCCACAGTAAAATGAGTCCTATTGTAATAGATGCTGTGCGTGTAGATGCACTGGTGTGTTAACTAGTTATCTTCAACCTCGGTCAGAAGGTTTATATCAGGGAGCAAAGAAGAACAGTTCCACAACAGCCTCTGTTCCGAAGCATAATTTGTTTCTCTTTATCTGTTTGTATGTGACTGAATGTGGTCTCTGAAATGACATAAAGAATAATAATGAACAATATATTCAATAAACTAAACAAATCTTATACTGCTTGAATGTACATTGCAATGAATAAGTCTAAATAATGAATATATATAATTTATGTAATGCAGAGTCAAATGTACCCAAATGGCCACAAGGTGGAGCACTTAAGCAATGGAATGTATTTTAACTTTACAAGGTATCATAATAAACATTCATTCTTAATTAATCATCATATATTGTCTACAACAATGCTTAAACAGTTACATACAATGATGATACCAGTGCAAATATCACAGAATTTAATAGCTTGTTACTATTGCAATGGCATATTTTGAGCAGTGATGAGAAGATCTGTTCAGCTATAAATTAATTTGAAAACTTAGATCGTAGAACACATAACTAATTATATCACAAGGAATATGCATGTATATAACTTAGAAGCATATTAAAGTTAATAGTCAAAAACGCACATACATCCAAACAAACTGTATGATCTGTCTCATTGCAACAATAAAACACTCTAGAGAAGACGAAACTTTACAGGGCATGTCCGTAGCCCCACCCACCTATGATGTCATGAAATCAACAGGGAGTTTTATACACCTATATGGACATAACTTGAAAGGCTGCTCAGCCAGGAAGCCAATGATCTAAAACTGCCATAAAAAAGCCAGACTGCCATAATGACCATCATTATGTTTGGAGGAAAAAGGGTGAGGCTTGCAAGCCGAAGATCACCATCCCAACCGTGGAGCATGGGGGTGGCAGCATCATGTTGTGGGGGTGCTTTGATGCACGAGGGACTGGTGCACTTCACAAAATAAATGGCATCATGAGGAAGGAAAATATGTTGATATTTTGAAGCAACATCAAGACATCAACCATGAAGTTAAAGCTTGGTCACAAATGAGTCTTCCAAATGGACAATGACCCCAAGCATACCTCCAACTTTGTGGGCAGAACTCAAAAAGCATGTGCGAGCAAGGAGGCCTACAAACCTGACTCAATTACACCAGTTCTGTCTGGAGGTAATGCTGCCAAATACTAACAAAGTGTATGTAAACTTCTGACCCACTGGGAATGTGATGAAAGAAATAAAAGCTGAAATAAATCATTCTCTACTATTAGTCTGACATTTCACATTCTTTTTTTCTTCTTTTTTCACCCCAATGTAATCCCTGTGGTGTCGTAGTGCCTCACCTCAATCTGGGTGGCGGAGGATGAATCTCAGTTGCCTCCGCGTCTGTTACCGTCAATTCTCGCAACTTATCACGTGCCTTGTTGAACACAGTGCTTGTGGAAGCTTCCGCTATTCTCCACGGCATCCACGCACAACTCGCCAAGCACCCCACCGAGAGTGTACCACATTATAGTGACCAGGAGGAGGTTATCTCATGTGACTCTACACTCCCTAGCAACCGGGCCAATTTGGATTCTTAGGAGACCTGGCTGGAGTCACTCAGCACGTCCTGGATTCAAACTCGTGACTCCAATGGATGTAGTCAGCGTCAATACTCGCTGAGCTACCCATGCCCCCGACATTTCACATTCTTAAAATAGTGATCCTAACTGACATAAGACAGGAAATGTTTTCTCCGATTAAATGTCAAGAATTGTGAAAAACAGAGTTTAAATGTATTTGGCTAAGGTTTATGTAAACTTCTGACCAACTGTATATGGACACATGTTTATCATGGCGTTGACTTTTTTAATGTGGCATATTATTTTATACTCTTTACAACGAAACAGGTTTCAATGGAAAAAACATAAAAAGGTTTCTTATCAGAGGCGCTTTTGTTGGTGCTGTGTCCATAGAAGCACTTCAAGGAAATTGACGTCATGTTGTTGCATCACATGACTCAACGTGCCCATAGTTGAAGAAACACCCAGGCATAAATCAGACAAGGAATATTGTGAAAGATTTTTGGGGGTTTAAGCATGTGACTGTCTTGGACATTATGTACTGTATATCTGAGAAAATGGAAAACAGAGAGCAGCCACGGTCGAATTTGTCTACTTTATGTGCTTAGAACCAATCAAAACAAAGTAAACAAGTATAATGGGAGTTCCTCTTGTGTCAGTTTTAGGAATTTCCATGAAAATATTCAGTCATTCTGATATTACAAATTACATGAACAATTACATAAACAGAATAAATACAAACATACTTCACAGTACTGGAAAAAGTGTTTATTATAAATGATGCAAGCCCGTGTGTGAAACTTGAGTAAAATTGTTAGAATCAGTTCAGAATCTCAATTAATCAAATTCAATTATTGTCAAAGTCTCAATAAATAAATGGACATGATTTTTTATTTTGGCAAAACATCTTGTTAAAACAAAAGACATTAAAATAAAAAAATACAAGTTTAAGATTACCTAAATATACATCTTTAGTATCTTTTTAAATATTAATTTTTATTTCACTTAAAGCGCTATGGTTAATAAAATTAAATAAAATACTTATTAGCATTATTTTTTCGAGACCCTGTGAAATCAAAATGAAAGTTCATATCTATTAGCTTTAGGGTCATCTATATTCCAGTGTACTTCTAAAAGGTTGACAAAAGCAATTTTCAGAAGATATAAGCAATCTCGCTCTTTCGGCTTGAAAGACACAGTCAAATCATAACGTCAATCTGTACTAGAAAACTTTGTCCAATCAAATGCGTTCTAGAACGAGAAGGCACCCGTCCCATTAATCTGCTCATCACACATGGCTGTTTTCACCTGTGCTGATGGTTCTGCACAGGTGAACCATCAAAGAGAGCACAATCCATGTGGTGGGGTCCTTCCAAAAAGAATTTCCAATAATAATAGCTGTAATAGTTGTGATTGACTATTATTTTTTTTTTAGCCCCCTGAAGCCCTCAGATGGAGGGTCTTTGAAGGGAATAGGGCATAGGGACCATCACTTCTGATTGGAACATGCTTGCAGGAGTTAGACGCAATGAAGGTGTCTGAAGTTTATCCACCTTTTTCCTGGGGGTCTTACTGAAGAAATGTTTGTGGGTGAGACTTCTGCCAAAAGTTGTTCTATAGCATTCCCCAGCTCTGGCTGCAGTCATTTTTTACTCTGTTTACAGCTGGCAGTAAGATGATCCAATCGCAAATGTCAGAGCTTAATATAATTTTAAACAGGGTGTGAAATGTTTTGATTGGATCACAAAAAACACACATAGAGGTAGTCAAAAACCACATCACATTTGAGGTTTAAAACACTGTCCTGATGGCAGCGAAGCAGCACCTCTCACCAGTCAATCACCCGCAGGACAAATGTTTAAACTTATTTGTGGATTTAAAATGAAATAACCATACGATCGGAAAACTTGAAAAAGCGATTACATACCCAAGTATAAGAACTTCACAGCTCTTCCTCAGTGTGTCTGTCTGATTTCAACATGCAGGGTGATAAGATTACAAGCACACACATCTGAAGCTGAACTAACACAGGTACTCCACTGAAACAACCGATAACTTTACTTGAAATGTTGCATTTGTGCTTAGATTAAATCTCAACTGCATCTGGGAGAAACAGCGTGCCGGTTTTGTTCACGCTTTCTTTGTCTTTATGGCTTTTATGCAGTTTATTTTCATTCAGTAACACTGATATAGTGATTTATGTATCTCCTCCCAAAATCATACACATAATAAAAATGGAAAGAGGAATGTGTGTGAGTGTAAGTGTGATTGCGCTTATTGGCCATTTAAAAAAATGGCACGAGCTGTTAAAGTCCTGCCCCAACTTCATTTTTCACTACAAAATACGTCAACAGTGTAAAGTAAGCTGTACTTTTCAAGGTACTTCACAGGAATTTAAGATATGCATACACCTTTCCCCATGCACTATAGTCAGACCTTGGTCCATAAAAATTGTCTGTCAGTGCCGGATGCATTTATCTTGAACAGAAGTTGCAGTGTATTCCACCTGTTAGGTCAGTAATGGTGCCTGAAGCTGTGAGATGTTTGAGGAAAACTTTCTCAGTCTGAACATCATGCATGGCTTCCTTTAGCATGGCGGTCATGGGTAGGTCATCGAAGTAATGAAGAGGAGCCTCTTTCTGGGTGAGGTTATAGCCAAAGCCTGCAAAACTGACCTCATCACATATGTATGTGGCCAGGTTGAGAGCCGATATGCCTAATGTAGGGACATTCTGGAGAGGAAACAGAAACATGAAAACATTTTTAAAATATACAGTATATAACGAAATACCAGGTCACACTTTTTACTCCAGTGAATATTTCTCAGAGTTTGTTTATTTCTAAAAGTCCATTTCTGTTTAGCCACATATTTTTAAGTCTTGACTACAAAAAATTTCTAAACATTTTCCTGGTAATTCCCTGTACACATGTTGAGCTTTTGTGACTTTCCCCGGTCACTCTACCATCAAAATCTACACCTTCAAAAATATGTCTATACATTAAACAGCCCTGTAACGAGTTTCACAGCATGGGCAAGGAGGCGACAACCTTTTGGCCGTCCTTCCCCATCTCCTGGGAAACTAAGAGAGAGATGAGAGAGAGAGAAAAAGTGGCTCGCCGGTCCCTGGACCCACTGTCGCCTGGTCCTCTGACAGCTGGTTGGCGGTCCTCTGCGAAGCTGGGCGATGGGACTGGACATCATTTCATGGCGGACAGCAGCAGCAGGCTCCTCTACTTCCCAGCAGATGTCAGCAGCTCCTCCGCCTCCTGGCGGCCAGCATCGAGCTCCTCCACCCCCTGGCGGAACGGCAGCGGCATCTCGTCTCCTGGCAAACTGCTCCAATACAGCCGTACCATACCTCCTCAGCGGCGAAGGCTCTCCAACAGCGCATCCCTCCTCCCTCCTGGGTTTCGGCACCAATGTAAAGGGTAAGGATGGGCAAGGAGGCGGCAGGAACCGGCTGAGCAGTCAACAAAACTTTTAATGACAGAACATAACTCAAACATAACATAAAAGTGCTTTGCAGCAAACAAAACAAAGATGCACAAACACAACACGTGCATCTCTCTCTCTCTCTCTCTCGTCCTGACCCCCATCTCTCTTTTCCGCTGATTAGACAACTCGGTGCCAGGCATGCGTCATCACGGCCCAGCCACACCCTCCTCATAACAAGCCCATTATATGTTTTAAGAAATGTAAAAATGTAAAACAATTATGATGCACAAAATGAAACAACAATAATAGAAACAGTAACATACAAAAATAACAAAATATAGTTTGGCATTTACATTTTTACATTTAGTTATTTAGCAGATGCTTTCATCCAAAACAACTTATAAAAGAGGAACAAAAAGCTATTGACTGATGCGGGCATGTGTGAAATCAGCAAAAAAAAAAACGAATTGCCAAGCAGTGTTTTTGTTTCAAATGTAGGCATGACCAAAAAAAATGTAGTAACTACTGCCTTAACATTTGTCAGTTGTGGTTTGATGATGTTTGCTTGTTTACCCAAAAGCTATTACAAAAACAATAATGAAAATTTACTTTGGACAAATTTTACAAACATTTTTCTAATTTGAACAAACACACAAAACCTCTGCTAGAGAAAACACAAATTAGACTTTGACTCCAAATCTTATCGTTACCGATATATATAGCCCTTGTGAAAACTTCCTCAAAAATCTAGCCCCAGTATGGAGTCAAAAGTCCACTTGTGAAAATGCATCCATTTTGCACTGCTTTATAATTTAATGTAAAATAAATAAATAAATAAATGCAAATCATCAGAGTAGCGATTTTAGCAAAAGCTTGAGAAATTTGTGTGAATATCATCATGTATTCAGTATGCATCCCTCTGCCTTTAATGGCAGCATAAACTACCATGGACTCCAAAAGATGTTTAAAACCTAAATATCATGCGATTCAGCATAACTTGAGAATATTCCAAAGAGCATGTTTAATGGAAGCAAAGAAAAATGACCTTCTCTGCAAGGTTGCATTGTCAATGTCACAAATTTGCTTATTTTATTATTGACCAAGAAATACTGCACACTCTTACCCATTTCTTCTAGAAGTCGACTGATATTGGATTTTTGCCAACACCGATAACTAAGCTGGTAGATAAGTCCAATAACCAATTAAACCAAATAATTAGATTTTTTTTAAATTAGTTTATTGACTATTAAATCAGACTATAAAATCGACCTCTAATTTCTTTTCATTATGCATCTAACAATTATTTTTGATTTTACATGCACTGTAACTGATTTTTGTAATTTGAATGGTATTTTACTGTAATACGTACAGCAAGATACTGTAAAATGTGTATACTGTACATTACTGTAAATAGCAAAGGATTATGGGAAAATATATGGTCATTATTGTAATTCTACAGTAGTAATTCTGTACTGTAAATCCATTTACAGTTGTGAACCTGCCCACAAAAAACTGACCAATGGCAATGGAGATTTCTTTTCAAATATTGTTTTCTGTACTGTTTGGTGAAACTGAGATAAAGGACAACTGAGAAGGAAATTTTACAATGGTGATTCATCAAAAAGGTTAGTATATTGTTTGTATTATTATATTTTATTATATAAAACGGTGACATTTTCAAATGTATTGATTTGTAATGTTAAAAGCATACTAACGTGCATCACCTGATTAAAGAGTGTTTTATTAACAGTATCTTTTTGTCTTTTGGCGCCTGTTTTTTTGGCTGTTGGCTAGGAGTTGTCGGTGACTGCCGTCATAACGATGATATTATCAACTGGTGAATAAGTTAATATCAAATAAATTAGCTGAAGAAACCCTTAGTTAAACAGAGAAACACAACGTCTGTGTGTTCATCTGCCGCTTTAACGTTAGCTAACCAGGAGGAGGAGTGTTTAACTTAACGCAAATAGCTAATGTGAAATACTAAAGCGTGTTAGGCAACACCGATGTTCAAGCAGAGTTTATTATTATTATTATTTTATGAGACAGTATTTTCAAGTGCATCTTTTTTTCTTTTTTCAATGGCGTGGTCTGGATCGTGTTCGAGTCCCAGATTGGTGTCTTTTGTCTTTTCTGGTGTTTACCATCATAACATCAAGTTAAGCAGACAAACAAAAGATAAAGAAACTGGTGCTTAAACCAATGTTATTTGAATTTAATATTAAATCAGCAGCCTCACATAACATTGTTTCGTGGTTGATATTCATTGAGCAACTAGTTAGTGGTTACTGTTAAAATTACTGCGCTATTGTATGTGTGAACCTCGTTCACACATACCTCTCTGTTTGTGTGAATGCTTTCTAGGTTTTACCACCATATCAAAATAGGATCCTGGCTAATTCTAGATTTGCCAACTTGACCTTCGTCTATGATTACCACAATGACGTACTTCAGAGAGAGGGAGGATTCACTCTTTCTTCTGGCTGATGTAAGTATTTTAATTTGAACAGCTGTTTCTGGAGAATATTGATTGTAATTAGGATCATAGTTTGATATTTTAAATAATTCCTGTTTTGTATACATGTGTCATGCATTTGAGGGTCCATTTTATTTGCATCATTCAAAAATCTAACTTTACAGGTAATAAGCCTGATATAGAATTTAACTGTAAATTGCAAGATAGGCAGACATAATTGAGCTGGTCAAGGGGTTGTATCACAAGTTATAACACATAGTGACATATAAGCATAACCTTTATAGAGGAGCCTATTTTATTGTAAAGTATTAAAAAGAAAGTATTGTAAAGAAAGACACAAGTATGTTCTCTATATATTTAAAGAATTTCTTCCCACTTTTTTTGTAATTGCTGCACTTAGGTCACTGCAACTCCAGCAGATGTAGAGAGAAGCTTCTCTGTTCCCAGCATCCCAAGTTGATTGGACTTGGTAAGGCTATGAAAATGGTTTAATTAATTGATACTATGGCTGAGATTATCATCAGATGGTGGGTCTGTACAACACCAGCTTTAAGCTCTTACGCATAGACTGAAGCTGCTGTGATGGTGTTTGTTACAGAAGATTCTGTTCTCCAAGCAAAAACATGGATGCTAACTATGGAGGGCAGAGTCATCATCCAGCCGCAGAAGCTAACAGATTTTTCATCAGCATTAGTTGTCCTGTTTGGCTGCTACTATGTATTCAATGTGCAGTACCAGGAAGAGGCGGCCAGTACACTGGAGTTTATTCAGAGGTTCGTACATCATTAAATAATTCAAAAGCAGTATAACACCAATTGTTATGTGACAGTATGACAACAAATTGTGCCGAATTTATATTCCTAATTTGGGTTAGGGTCAATTTACTTTCATATACATAGGCCTATTATTAATCAAATATAACATAAATCCTGTGTTAGCACATTGAGATCAATGAAAAAATACTGTGGTCAAATTCCTTGTATGTGTACAAATACTTGGCCATTAAATGTGATTCTGATTCTCATTTTGATATTAACCGTCAGTGTAGTAGATGAGGGATGTGAAGTGTGTTAGTGGGACAGTGATTTTGTTGTAATGCCAACCTGTCTAGGCTGAAAAAGGGCAGCTCAGTGGTAAGCATTGTTGCCTCGAAGTAAGAACAACCTGGGTATGCATCTGCTGGCCAGCTAGTGCCTTTCTTTGAGTTTCCTCCCATTGCTATACTTTTGTACCACATGTATGTTAGGTTCATTAGTGAGTCTAATGTATCTTTTTATAGATTTTTTAAAATTGATTTTTTTTTTTTTCAAATGAGGGTTGCAGCATAAAGTAACCCAAAATGTATTTTGTTGTAATGGAGATTCAGTGATGTGAATGTCATGGATCAACTAATTATGTACTTTACCTGTAGGTATTCAGTACATATTGCTTTTATTGGCACCAAAGTGCATGCATATCATCAGAGAGATTGTTGACTTTTATTGGCAAAATTACTAAACAAGTAACAACAAACTGATTATTTATTGCATTTTATTTTGGCTTGTATCACTTTGAAAATGTGTACGTTTTAGCTATGTTACATTACAGATACATAGGAACTTGTTTTACTAAGTAAATGTTAAAAAAAGACAATAAATGTAAAATTATATGCATGAGTAATTGTGATTTTTTTTTGCTACAATGAGATTTTCTTACAGGTGGAAAATTTGAATACAAAACAAATTCAAATGAAATCTTAACTAAATAAAATTAATTCAATGAATTATAAATGAAAATAAAGTAATATTACCGTAAATGAAAATACAGTAATATTACTGTAAATAATTTTACAGTATCTTACTGGCATCCAGCAAACTTTTTACAGTGTGGATAAGATGTATCATCGGCTTTTGAACAACTCGAAGTCTAGTCCAGCTCGAGTACAAGCTATCATAATATCAATAGGGGAAATACTTAAATACTAAGAAATTCTGAAATGTATTGGGTTGGACGATATGGCTAGAGCAAAATATATTCAGCCTATTGACGAAATTCAGTATAACATTTTTGTTGGCTTTTTTCCTGTCTTTGAGAACTGTACATTTCATCAGGTGGCCATCCCTGCATGAATGCAACATCTATGAAGTTATTTTTGGAGCAAAACAACTGAGTGCCTGTGACAGTGGAATTTGTAGTTGTAGAGATTAGAACACAACAGTTACACCTTCTCAAATTCTTCATTGCAGGTGCACAAATCCTTTTCTACGAATCACAAATTAAGAAACTCGTACGCTCACATTTTCATTTCAACATAGAAAACATTTCCTGTCTTAGGTCAGTTAGGATCACAACATTATTTTAAGAATGTGAAATGTCAGAATAATAGCAGAGAGAATGATTTATTTCAGCTTTTATTTCTTTCATCACATTCCCAGTGGGTCAGAAGTTTACACACACTTTGTTTGGTATCATTGCCTTTAAATTGTTTAATTTGGGTCAAATGTTTTGTGTAATCTTCCACAAGCTTCTCACAATAAGTTGCTGGAATTTTGGCCCGTTCCTCCAGACAGAACTGCTGTAACTGAGTCAGGTTTGTAGGTCCCCTTGCTTGCACACACTTTTCAGTTGGATTGATGGAATCTTTGAGATGGTCACTCCAATACCTTGACTTTGATGTCCTTATGCCATTTTGCCACAACTTTGGAGGTATGCTTGGGGTCATTGTCCATTTGGAAGATCCATTTGTGACTGAGCTTTAACTTCCTGGCTGATGTGTTAAGATTTTGCTCCAATATATCCACATAATTTCCCTTCCTCATGATGTCATCTATTTTGTGAAGTGCACCAGTCCCTCCTGCAGCAAAACACCCTCACAACATGATGCTGCCACTCCCTTTTTCCTCCAAACATAACAATGTTATGTATATGTATAAAAGTAAGTTACAAAGTTACTTTTACAAAAAGTAAGATCTTTGTCCCAATGTGCACTTGCAAACTGTAGTCTGTCTTTTTTAATGGCAGTTTTGGAGCAGTGGCTTCTTCCTTGCTGAGCAGCATTTCAAGTTATGTTGATATAGGACTCGTTTTACTGTGGATATAGATACTTGTCTACTTGTTTCCCATTGCATCTTCACAAGGTCCTTTGCTGTCGATCTGGGATATATTTGCACTTTTTGCTCCAAACCATGTTCATCTCTCGGAGACAGAATGCGTCTCCTTCCTGAGCGGTATGATGGCTGCATGGTTCCATGGTGTTTATACTTGTGTACTATAGTTTGTACAGATGAATGTGGTACCTTCAGGCATTTGGAAATTGCTACCAAGGATGAACCAGACTTGTGGAGGTCCACAACTTTTTTCCTGAGGTCTTGGCTGATTTCTTTTGATTTTCCCATGATGTCAAGCAAAGATGCACGGAGTTTGAAGGTAGGCCTTAAAATCCATCAGAAGCTAATTGGCTAATTGTCTAAAGGCTTGACATAATTTTCTGGAGTTTTACAAGCTGCTTAAAGGCACAGTTAACTTAGTGTATGTAAACTTCTGACTCACTGGAATTGTGATATTGTCAATTAAAAGTAAAACAATCTGTCTAAACAATTGTTGGAAAAATTAATCATGCCATGCACAAAGTAGATGTGCTAAATGACTTGGCAAAATTATAGTTTGCTAATATGAAATCTGTAGAGTGGTTAAAAAAGTAGTTTTAATGACTTCAACCTATGTGTAAGTAAACTTCTGATTTCAACTGTAAATATGCACAAGTTTATATGTTATTATTTGTATAAAGCCATTAACGCATTCATTCAATTTGTCATTATAACTTTTTATAATGTTCTGTGTGATTTTAAAAACTGTCTCACACAGTCACAAAGCACAAGTCTCTCTGAGTTCAAACAATTTCAACTTTAAACCCTTTGCCACTAATCTTTCTAAGCACCAGCTAATGATTACTGGACAATTCAAATCAAGTATCATCATGTTGTCAGTGCCAGCGCTAAAAGCAAAACAAGACATTGGCCATGTTTATAATGGCATACTACCTGATGTCAGAAGCAGTAGGTTAGAATGGGTAGTATGTTTCCGAAGTCACCCGTTTTCTTCAGCGCTTTTCATTTTGAGTTCAAAGCATCGCTTAAAACTAGATAACAAGTGGAAAGTTGCATCTTGCCAGCTGATTAATACTGTGGTGGATGTGGGTTAGGAGATTGAATGCCCATTGCAACAAATACTCAACCTTTGTGGACAAGTTCTTTCATTTAGTCAACCTCTCACTTAGACTATGTGAAACATTTGCCCTGCATCCCAATCCGTACCATATCCACCCCAAACAGTATTCAATATTAGAATTTGAGTGTCCCAAATCATAGCATGTTGAAATTGGTGTACCAAAATTGCCTGGATTCTCTACGGTTTTCATTAGATTTTCCAAGTGTGGATCCGTGAACACTTTTCCGGGTAATATTGCTAACATTCCCTTGCTCGAGGCAAGAGAAGATTGACCATTTGCTTCAGAACAACAATTGTCATATGTGAAATACTACAATTGTCATATGTGAAATACTACGAATATTGCGGTGAGACTGATGGCGTATCATCATTTCATCGTTTCAACAACATAAACCATTACGTAAATTTGGTTGAAAGCTTGGACAGTTTTCCCTTTGATTTCTTTCAATGTTTAAGCCTTGTGGGTACAGTTTTTTACAGAAGTAAGTGACAATGTAGTCACTTACTAATCAGCTCATTAACTTGCAATCGATCAAGCAGCTCCATTTACAATCAGAAGAGTGTACGATTGATTAATAATCCTTATCTTACCATCATTAATTATTTTATGGCCATCTACTTTATTTGCACTTCATGCTCTTGTGTGTTCTTAAATTTATTTATTTTTTTAAATAATCTTTAAGGAAATGTGTCAGCTCCATATCAATGAAAAATGGGATTATTACAAACAGAAAATGAACCAAATGCACACAATTGTCTGTTCTCATTTATTTTTGTAATTTATTGCATCACTGAAATATAGCGGAGATCACATTCTCTTTCAATGGAGTGTTGTAATGATGTTAATAGTAATGTGTCGCTGCCAAAGAAAAAAATTAAATAAAGTGATCCAGCACAATGTCATTCAAGTGTTCTGTCTTTTCGACCTGATATAAGATTCAAGTTAAATAGATAATCAAATATTTTTACTTTAGTTGAAGATGAATCATAAGATCACATTTTTAACTTTAAATATAACTGTTATCCACATTATATTTAATCTGCAACACATTGATGACATCAAATATTGAATAGAGATAACGATAGAAAAAGAGATAAGTTTGGTTTGCATTAACTACACTTTACTGCATTCATCATCAAAACATCAGCGGATCACCACACGAAACGATGACAGAACTTCAACAATGGACTGTTTCTTCTCCAATATGGTAGAAAGCATTGTAGGGTATCGTATATCAAATGCAATTAAGAAAAATTAATGAATCCAGTAAAAATGAAATGAGGAACTTGCTTTTCATAATAACTGTAACAGGATGATTGACAGGTAGGTTTATGGTGACAGCATACACATAATGCGACTAATAGGTCTTTGCTTCCAAGACGTGATTTTATGATGCGACACCATGTCCCAGTACTTACACTACACACACAAAATTAGACACTTTTCAATCATAAAAAGT
Organism: Moxostoma hubbsi; assembly: GCA_032164185.1. Classification (NCBI taxonomy): domain Eukaryota; kingdom Metazoa; phylum Chordata; class Actinopteri; order Cypriniformes; family Catostomidae; genus Moxostoma; species Moxostoma hubbsi. The sequence goes on along the minus strand of JAVLUX010000025.1, from coordinate 38,056,117 downwards.
GTACACACTTTAAAGGCATATTATCAGTAGGTGAATTGGGACGCAGCATGACAGTGTTACCTGAATTGGTGCTATTTTAGTGTATTTCTATCTTTAAACTATAGAATTTGTTAGGAAATGTTAAGAAAAATTGCATCATTTTCTTTTCTTTTCTTTTCTTTCCCAAGAAGGAGATCACTTCTTTTTAACAGAAAAGAAGTATATATAGATTACATTTCCAGCACTTTCAAAATCTGTGATTATTCATGATTAACTATGAACAATCATGCGATTATTCGCAATTAAATATTTTAATCGACTGACAGCACCATTCATAATTCAGATCCAGATGTGATGTTTAACAAAGTGCAAAGTCAACTCTTGCACTCTTTTTATTGTGGAATTTATTAATCTTTGAAGCCTGACAAGTGAAATATTAACACAGTCATTCATAGAAATACGAACACTAGTGGAGAACTTTATTGCATTTCATATACAATAACCTACAATGCTTCAAAAAATAATGAATGATTCATAGTAAAATTTAAACGTGGAACGTGCTTGTCATGTTAACTGTAACAGGATGATGGACCGGTCGCTGTACAGTAACTGGATGAACATGATGTGACTGAGGGGTCTTTGGTTTTTAAGACACGATTTTATAACAAGACAGCATGTGCCAATACTTGCACACTTTAACAGGAAGAAAAATGTAAGGCCAATGCCAAGATGTCTGATAGCCTAATAGTTGGGGGCCTTAAGCACATAAATAGGTCATTTTGCGCAAATTCATCTAAAAGCGCCAAATTTGGCACAGATGTAGCTCAGGTCATACCGAAATGATTTAGCTAGGGTGCCGGAGCCAGCGACCCTCGGGGCCAAGATGGCGTCCAAATCCAATATGGCCGCTGCCCAAAAAGGGTTCTGGCTATAACTTTTGAACCACATGAGTTACAAATACAAACTTGATATGTTTTTCAGCTTAATTGATCATGAGAAACACATAGGAATGTTTATATTTATGACCCAGTATATCTGGACCCCTTGACCCTCCAATTCCAATATGGCCGCTGTCCAAAAAAGCAGTTTGGGCTGTAGTATGGGGCCTTACACCCCATTGTTCGCGCAAATTCATTTAGAAGCACCAAATTTGGCACAGATAGAGCTGAGGGCATAATGAAATGATTTAGCCAGGGCGCCCGAGCCAATGGTCCCTGAGACCAAGAAGGCGGCCAAATACAATATGGCCACCGCCTGAAAGGGATTCGGCTATAGCTTTTGAGCCAGATGAGATACAAATACAAACTTGATGTCTATTTTACCTTTTTTGACCATGGGAAACCCATAGGAATACTTACATTTATGATTGGGTATATCAGGACCCCTCAAAATCCATAAATTCAATATGGCCGCTGTCCGAAAAAGGGTTTTGGCTACAAATTTTGAGCCAAATGAAAACTTAATGTCTATTTAATTTTTTTACTATGACAAACACACGGGAATGCTTACATTTGTGATTGCCTATGTTTATACCCCACATTTGCATTTACAAGAAAGCAACTACCTGATCATTCATACTTTCCAAATATTCCCACCAATTTTCTAATTGATAATGTAGGGAAGGCATATATAAGGGAGAGTCAGAATTCCAGCATAGATTTGGGCAATACTGAGCAAATATTGAGAATGGACATCAACGGTGAAAGATGAAGATGACCAATGTGACCACCCTGCATGTTTGGGTCACGAACGTGTTTGGCTATTTCTATGTATATTGTTTTGTATTTGTATATGTCTCTTTCAATTTATATACAGTATATATATGTTTTATTTAAATTACTTTAATTATAATGAGTTTGCATTGAACAGTTCAGTTGTATTTTCTGAATTCTGAGTGGCAGTTGAGAGTTGCCATGATGACTGTGGCACATCCTCAGACAACACAGGGAGGACCACTGGAATAACACACAGTTTTGTCTCTCTCACTCTCATTTATTACTTGACGATGGAATGGAGGGAATTGACCACTGCTAGAAGTTGTGTCACCAATATGGCCTCTACCTCTGATAGTTATGTTACTAGCAGCAACATCAACTGGGACTTATGCTGCCTATGCCAACAAGAAGCTAATGAACCACTGCAAACACCCAAAGAGGAAGGATGATTTTCATTAGAAAGAACTAAGATCTAAAAGGTTTCCTCGATGTTGCTAATGTTCTCCCTTCTTGTGTGAATGTAACTATTGATCAGCTGAATAATGGATCAGGTATCACAGAAACACTAAAAACACACAATGCTAAGTATCATAAATGCTGTAGAAGCTACTGCAGTAGTTCTCGTGTTAAAAGCTTGCGAAATGATGATGATGCCCGCCTTTAGTGAGTCCAAAAAACTTAGATCATGTCAGCCTAAAGCAGGTGGTAGGCTTATTCATTGTGTGATATGTGAGGGGAAGGATACAGATTACTTTCACAAGGCAGTAACAGATAATGTTGATTCTAATCTGAAGTCCTGGGCAGAAACCAGTAAAAACTTTAAGCTTCTTGGAAGACTCCTTACCCAAGCATCCGATGTGCACGCAGCAGACGTTTACTATCACACCAAATGCTACGTTAGATTGCTTGATACAGCAAGGCGGCAATCTCAGGGCACTTCCAGGGTATCAGAGGGGGAAGCATCTTCCAATGAGTGGGGGACAACGTTTGACCATCTAACCATTGCACAAATAGTTGCCCTAGTTGAGCATTCAAATAATCCTTTTACAATTTCCTATTTACGACAACTCTACAGGGACCTTATGGAAGACCGCGGGCATTCATGTCTTTATTATGAGCCCCACACAACACGGTTTAAGGAATACCTCCCTGATAGCCATCTCCCTGACTGGACAGAGTACCGGAAAGGCAAGGACACATATATCGCAAGCAAGGAACAAGTGTCTGAGAGAGTAGTTACTGCTCACGATTCCAACCACATAAACCAGGATGAAGCATTGCTGTTAATGAGGGGTGCCTTGATCTTACACAAGTATTGCTTACAGCCAGGCTACATATTCGATGGTTCTTTCCCATCCAACTGTCTAACAACGTCTGTTGCTGAACCCTTACGAGTGTTCAATGACATCATACTTCAGGGACCAGCGCTCCTCAAACCCAGTGCAGCAAATATAGAGGATGCCAAGCTGAAACGGAGAACGAAAATAGCATGCCTCATCACCCAATGTCAGAAGTACAATGCATATATCGGCAACAGACACCTCTCCAAGACTGATGCAATTCGCCATAGCAAGGACCAAGAGATGCCATTTCCACTTTATTGTGGCCTCAAATTGCATGGAAGTGGATGCCGGAAAGGGGACATCGATGAAGCACATGCACAAGGGCTCTCGGTGTCGTATAAACGAATCATGGAAGTGAAGCAGTCACTGGCACGCGCAGTATGTAAACAACACAATGAAGACGGCATTTTTCTTCCTACTAATCTTCGTCAACATGTCTTTACCACTTATGATGTTGACAACCTTGATGGCCAGAGCAAAGGAAACTTCTCACAGGACGAGTTCCTTGGAACTGCACTGAGTGCTACAAATCACCTCTCTCGTGGTAATCTGGGACTTAAGCGTCCTCAAATAAAGGTAGACTCTGAAGATTCAACCACACCCAAACTTCCAGACTCATATACACTTGTGAAGCCAGCAGAACTCAATAAAGGAGATATAATGGCACCTAGACGTGGCAGTGGTCCTATCCGACCATCGCATGATCTTGTGCATGGAGCCAAAGTGAAAGATGAGAGTTGGTTGTTGCATGGAAAAGGCATACTTGATCAGGATACATTAGGTGAAAAGGATGTTATTACATGGTCAGGTTTTAACTCACACCTTTTGAATGATGACACAGTGAAACCCCGTGCTGAGATAGGAGTGTATCCCCTATTCCCAGACAAAGCAGCCTCTGCATCCATGATGAAGCATGCAATGGAGCTAGCACAGGAAGGCACATCATTCCTGAATCCCGGCCAGATTGCTGTCCTTGGTGCTGATCAACCATTGTATGCCATAGCAAAGCAGCTCCAATGGCAATATCCTGAGACACTTGGTGAAGATAAGCTCATCTTGATGATGGGAGCATTACATATCGAAGACAAAGCTCATCTTATGATGGGGAAGTTGCTCCGTGATTCATGTTGGACCACCATCCTTTCCCAGGCACAGGTCCTGACTACAGGACGTGCTCAGTCTGTCCTCAATGAGCACCATATCAAACGAACACGGTACTCCCACCAGGTCACTCTAATGTCTCTTTATATTCTCAAGCAGAAAGCATACACTACCTACTGTGCAGATCTTCTAGACCCACCGGAAACATTTGAAATGTGGGATCAACGATCTCAAGCCGAGTTCCCACAGTTCAAGTATTGGTCTACCATCATGGAGGTGGAGTTCCTACTCTGTCGATTCATTCGGTCACTTTGGGAAGGAAACTTTCAGCTTTATGTTCAAGTTTGTGATGAACTCTGTGCTTGGTTTCATGTGATGGATCACACAAACTATGCCCGTTGGTTACCCATCCATGTACGAGACATGGTTGAGCTGCCTGAAAAACATCCTTCCATTTATGAAGAGTTCATGAAGGGGAACTTCGTAATGCAGTGGTCAGAGCACAAGTTCAGCTTGATTGCAAAAGATCAGTCCCATGAGCAGTCAAACAAAATCCTGCAATCCTGTGGTGGTGCAGCTGGACTCTATGAAAACACTGAAGCCCTCACGCTCTTCATGCTGGCAGGGCCTGACTGTGCCAGATTAGTACAAGAGTTTCAAGCTGTGTATGATAGCAGCTCATCATCATCATCAACATCTCATCAAGAAGAGGCACACAGCTTAAGAGTCATGTTCAGGAAGGATGTCAAATCCTTTACCGAGGTTATGGAAACTCATGGAAATCCCTTCTTATCAGCGAATCATGACCTCATAGCACTCGACACCCAAGATATTATAGAAAGAGAAGTGGCTGATTCACTCACTACTGCTCACCAAGTTGGTATAGCCCTACATGCTGCCTATGTAGAGCAGCGACTTGACAAGGTCACCAAGCCTGTATCAGATATGATCCCTTGGGCAAATATACTGACATTTGCCAATCGACCCGACACAAAAGCCAAGCACAAAACAAAAAATGGGATTCACAAGCAAAACATGACACTCGTCACACAACTGTTCCTTTCCCTTCAGTACAGGCCTGATGCAGACATGGCAGAATTCTTCAGGTTCGAAAATCAAAGGGAGCCACCCAGCATTTCCAACCAGGGGCGTTTACATTTGTAGCCAAAACCCTTTTTCGGACAGCGGCCATATTGAATTTATGGAATTTGGGGGGGTCCTGATATACCCAATCATAAATGTAAGTATTCCTATGGGTTTCCCATGGTCAAAAAAGGAAAATAGACATCAAGTTTGTATTTGTATCTCATCTGGCTCAAAAGCTATAGCTGAATCCCTTTCAGGCAGTGGCCATATTGGATTTGGCCACCACCTTGGTCTCAGGGACCATTGGCTCGGGCGCCTGGCTAAATCATTTCATTATGCCCTCAGCTCTATCTGTGCCAAATTTGGTGCTTCTAGATGAATTTGCGCGAACAATGGGGTGTAAGGCCCCATACTACAGCCCAAACTGCTTTTTTGGACAGCGGCCATATTGGAATTGGAGGATCAAGGGGTCCAGATATACTGGGTCATAAATATAAACATTCCTATGTGTTTCTCATGATCAATTAAGCTGAAAAACATATCAAGTTTGTATTTGTAACTCATGTGGTTCAAAAGTTATAGCCGGAACCCTTTTCGGGCAGTGGCCATATTGGATTTGGCCGCCATCTTGGCCCCGAGGGTCGCTGGCTCCGGCGCCCTAACTAAATCATTTCAGTATGACCTGTGCTACATCTGTGCCAAATTTGGCGCTTTTAGATGAATTTGCGCGAAAATGTGCTTAAGGCCCCCAACTATAACACACATCAATTCATGGAATAACAAAGAAACGTCTACCTCAGACAACATCTGAACTCTCACAAAAGCTGAAATCACATTTGCATTGTTTTACAAAGCTGAAATCTTCACCTGAATATCACCACAGTGATAAATTGCACATTACCTTGCTGCCTCCTCTTCTCTCTCTCCCTCCCTCTCCCTCCCAACAGCTCAGGACAAAGATTTATGTGTAAAAATATAACAAATACCATGAAAACAAAGAATGCAATTGTATGTGTTTGATATCATTTAAGAGGTCTCTGTACGACTGGTATAATGGCCTCTTTCCCACGTTGTTAAAACTAATGGTGACAAAGTTATACAGTCTTTGCAAAATACTGCATAATTCTGGAGGTCTATTCCCGTCTTTGACCAGCAATTAAAATTATCTCCTGAATGTTAATAAGGTTAAATCCCAGGAAGCAAAGAACCCCTTCACCCACAAATTCTCACTGTTCAAAGGGTAATACTATTTGGTACACAATGTTTTCTGTCTGGATATTTAAGGAAGGTTGGCAAGGAGCTCTGGGAATCTGTAGTCAGATATCCCGCACAATTGCTGTGTGTCATTTTCTATTGCCAGGTATGCTTCTTTGACTTGTCTTTTATTTTTAGAAATGCTTGTTTATTCTGATCAGGGGTGAAATTGGCTTTGATGCTTTTGATTCAGAATCATCAATAACTTAAAAAGATTCAATTAAAAGAATGATCAGAAATCAATTAGCTGAAAATCCAGATTAGAGGTTCAATTTAAATTGGAGTCAGATTAATATAAAATTGTAAATATAATATAAAATGAAATTACTAACGGAGTCAACTGATAAAGTGCAAATTAATAATAAGTGTTTTTGTTTCAGTGCTCAGAAAAGACAGAACAATGCAGAAACCTTCAGCCATTTTCATTGGAATCCGACATTGGACCAATAGATTTGGCTACCATTTTCTACAAAAGTATATATAGAGTGAATTTCCAACACTTTCAAAATTTGAAAATTTGATTATTCATTATTAACTATGAAAAACAATGTGATTATCCGCAATTACATGTTTTAATCAACTGACAGCCCTATTTATAAATCAGACCCAATAGGATGTTTAACAAAGTGCAAAGTAATTGGTATATTGGAATTTATTCATCATTGAAGCCTGACAAGTAAAATATTAACCACGGGCATAACACAATCATTCATAGAAATACAAACACCAGTGGAGAACTCTGCACAGGCCTGCAGCATCTCTACACATGCTTACAACCATAAAATAAAGTATGGAAAAAGTTGTTCTATTATTTAATTTAAGTTTAAAATTTATAGTATTGGTGTAGCTCTTATCCCTTATTCTATGACATGAGCGTCATCCATACTGCTTTTTCACTTTGTGATGCCATATTGCTACCTGTTGGAAAATGTAGTTTGTTACTGAAAAAGCTACACTATTGTGAAAACATCTGAGCTACTGTCATGCTACTGAAAACTTTAGTTAAGGTAGTAGCGTCGCAACTTTTAGTTGTTACTTCCCAACACTAATACCTATAAACAGAACAGGAAGCTCACCTGGTCCCATCCCCACAGGCGTTGCCTGGGCATGGAGTAATGGAGCAGATCAAGGGCTGTTTCCATGATGACCTCAGGATTCAGAAGACGAAACTGTGAGAGCTCAACAGGAATATTCACTGGCACCTGCTGCCAGAAAAACAGCCAGTCCCACAGCGACTGGAAACATGTAGTCAAGTGTTCAAACTTTGCAGTGTTTAGCCATTCTGAACAAGATAAGAAAAGTTCAATGAAAAGTAAAATAATAATAAAACGCTACAAACACTCACAACTGTTGTTTTGGTGATCATTGCTTGAAGCCAGTGGAAGTCAACAGACTTGTAGATCACAGCCACAAACTTCAGATCTGGGTCGACATCTTCCCAAACCTTTGGGCAGCCTTCAGGATAACTCATTCTGATTGAGGTGCGATTCCCAACATCTGCACTGTAATCTTGCACAGGACCGCTGTTCAACCTGTAGAGGATCAAGTATCTTCAGTTTTAAATATTTACAATCAAATGTTCAACAGGTATACAGCAAATTTGGTTATGTACACACTGACAGCAGCTAAATACAGCTAGCACACCCAGTTTAAGTTCTTAAACAAACAAAAAGTCTGTTTATTCACAGGAGCGACAGCTGCATTTATATTAGATCCACATGTCTGTGTGTACAGAATGCAAATGAAAGCAAATTTTTAATACAATGGTATTACTTGGAGTCAGACTTGCGCATCTTGAAAAATGTAATACCATATCTCTCCACCATAGTTTCTCCCATCAGTCCTGTGGTCTCAAAGCAACCCATACATTAACGTACAGAGAGAGCACGCTGTTTAACAGCAGCCACTTAACAAGAAATGCAAAGCATAACACCTCTGATGGCAGTTACAGTAAGTCAACATTGTTGGATGTTAATACATCTTAAAGAGTCATTAATTATAGTTTTGTCAATAATATCCAATACCAAAGGGGTTAAACTGGTGGCATCCTATTGCAAGCCCATTTGACATTTAATCATATGCAGGATATGAATCGTTCATATCTACAATATTCAGTTTCACTAGTAAAAATGCTAATTCTTGGTATTAGTGAGAAGATTTGCACTAGTAAACTCATTCATTCTAAATATAAAAAATAAAGCTATTACCTGTGGATCCACCCACGGGTCCAAATGGGGGTGCTATTTCACGATAAATTTTTAAGCTTAAAACGTTAAAGTCTCGGTATATATAAGTCAGGCATATGAACTATCATTTGAAATCTGAACTTTTCAGAGATAACCATCACTTATGCATTTATTTTATTTAGAATAACAAAATAAGGCCTCAAAATATTTGTGTTGTCCTGGGTGTGATATGCCATAGCGATGGCATCAATGACCCAGTGAGCAATCCTCTGTTTGGAGACAGCGCTTCCTTTCCGCTGCCCACCAAAGCAGACAAAGAGCTGCCCGGAGCTTCTAAATCTCTCTGTGTGTGATCCAAGTAGATGCGTAAAGCACGCACCGGACACAGCAACGGTAAGGCTGGGTCTGCCTCCTCTTGGGGCAGCGCTTGCAGGTGCACCACCTGAACCCTGATGGGAACCTTTGGCACATAGCCCGGTCGGGGTCTCAGGATCACGTGAGAGTAAACCGGACCAAACTCCAGGCATGGTTCGCTGACAGAGAACATCTGCAGGTCCCCTACCGTCTTGATGGAGGTGAGCGCCATCAGGAGGGCAGTCTTCAAAGAGAGTGCCTTCAACTGACTCTAGGGGTTCAAATGTATCGCCCTGTAGGCCCCGAAGGACCACAGAGGGAATGAGGCGCGGTCTTTTGGGGTTAACCTCCTTGTGCCTCTCAGGAACCTGACAATCAAGTCGTACTTCCCCAAATACTTAGTCATCTGCATCGTAATGTGCCGGTGGAGGGGGACAGCCGACCCTCCAGCCTCTCCTGCAGAAAGGAAAGCACTGATCCGACTGGGGGTCTTCGCTTCGGGATTCACAAGAAGCGAACAGGTCCACCTGCGCTTGACCGAATCAACTCCAAATCATCTGGACCACCTGAGGGTGGAGTCTCCACTCTCCCCTGAGTGGGACCAGCCGTGACAACACGTCCACTGTGCTGTTGAGTTTGCCCGGGATATGAGTGGCCCACAACGACTTGAGTCACTGGTGACTCCAGAGGAGGAGACGTCGGGCAAGTTGCGACATACGACCAGAGCGTAGGCCACCTTGATGGTTGATGTACACAATCGTCGCTGTGTTGTCCGTCCGGACCAACATGTGCATGCCCCGGATCAATGGCAAGAGATGTTCTCGACTTTCACCGCAGAGAAGCGGGCGCTGTTGAACCTGGGCGAGCACCTGGCAAACTGAATTGCATAGCCGAGTCGGACAGTCCTGATCAGCCATGGTGATGGGTTGGGGAGCGCCAGTCACTGCCCCAAGCTCCGAGCGAGGGGTACCATGGGAACAACCATGTCAGACGTACCGGTGGGCTGGGCCTCACGACGGGGCGGAGCCTGAGGTGCCACTTGTGGCCGTGCTGAGTCCAGGGATATCAAAGCAATAATCTGGCTCCTTGCAACCACCCCCGGAACAGCCTGGGATGGGGGAGGAAGTAGTTAGTCCTCGTAACCCATAGAGGCCATCACATTGGGGGATTTGTGCCACAGCTGGGCACATGAGGGCGGGAGACCCACCTCCGTGGCACTGAACCTGCCAGAGAGAAATGGTGCCTGGCGGTCATGATAACAATGGCTGTGGACACCCAGTGTGGGGCACAGGAAGTTTGGAAACTGCTCTTTTCTTGAGAAAGTGGGTACTACAGCCAGCTGAGTGTGCGGCGAAAAAGAAAACGAAAATAAGGATTCTCCGCCCAGCCCTCCACAGGGGTACAGAGTGGTCTTCTTACCAGCTCCTGAAGTGCAGGTTCCTGTCTTCCTTGGCTTCCTTACCTCAGGAGTACGGAGTCAGGTTTGTAGGCCTCGATGCTCGCACATGCTTTTTAAGTTCTGCCCATAAATGTTCTATCGGATTGAGGTCAGGGCTTTGTGATGGCCACCTTTACTTTGTTGTCCTAAAGCCATTTTGCTACAACTTTGGAGTTTTAACTTCCTGGCTGATTCCAAAATGGATTAAATTAATTATTTTCCTCAAAATTCTACAAACAATACCCCATAATGACAACGTGAAAGAAGTTTGTTTGAAATCTTGGCAAATTTATTACAAATACTTTTTTTTTTTTTTTTTAAATCACATGTACATAAGTATTCACAGCCTTTGCCATGACACTCAAAATGTAGCTCAGGTGCATCCTGTTTCCACTGATCATCCTTGTGATGTTTCTACAACTTCATTGGAGTCCACCTGTGGTAAATTCAGTTGATTGGACATGATTTAGAAGGCACACACCTGCCTATATAAGGTCCCACAGTTAACAGTGCATGTCAGAGCACAAACCAAGCCATGAAGTCCAAGGAATTGTCTCTAGACCTCCGAGACAGGATTGTTTCGAAGCACAGATCTGGGGAAGGTTACAGAAAAATGTATTTAGCATTGAAGGTCCCAATGAGCACAGTGGCCTCCATCATCCGTAAATGGAAGATTGGAAGCACGAGGACTCTTCCTAAAGTTGGCCGCCCAGCCAAACTGAGCGATCGGGGGAGAAGGGCCTTAGTCAGGGAGGTGAAAAAAGAACCCAATGTTCACTCTGACAGAGCTCCAGCATTTCTCTGTGGGGAGAGGATACATTTCCAGAAGAACAACCATCTCTGCAGCACTCCACCAATCAGGCCTGTATGGTAGAGTGGCCAGACAGAAGCCAATCCTCAGTAAAAGGCACATGACAGCCCACCTGGAGTTTGCCAAAAGGCACCTGAAGGACTCTCAGATCATGAGAAACAAAATTATTTGGTCTGATGAAACAAAGATTAATCTCTTTGGCCTGAATGGCAAGCGTCATGTCCGAAGGAAACCAGGCACCACTCATCACCTGGCCAATACCATCTCTACAGTGAAGCATGGTGGTGGCAGCATCATGCTGTGGGGATTTTTTTTCAGCGGCAAGAACTGGGAGACACATCAGGATCGAGGGAAAGATGAATGCAGCAATGTACAGAGACATCCTTGATGAAAACCTGCTTCAGAGCGCTCTGGACCTCAGACTGGGGTGTAGGTTCATCGTCCAACAGGACAACGACCCTAAGCACACAGCCAAGATAACAAAGGAGTGGCTACGGGACAACTCTGTGAATGTCCTTCAGTGGCCCAACCAGAGCCCAGACTTGAACCTGATTGAACATCTCTGGAGAGAACTGAAAATGGCTGTGCACCGATGCTCCCCATCCAACCTGATGGAGCTTGAGAGGTCCTGCAAAGAAGAATGGGAGAATTTGCCCAAAAATAGGTGTGCCAAGCTTGTAGCAGCATACACAAAAATACTTGAGGCTGTAATTGGTGCCAAATGTGCTTCAACAAAGTATTGAGCAAAGGAGGTGAATACTTATGTATGTTTTTTTTTTTAGTTTTTTTTTTTATTTTTAATAAATTTGCAAAGATTTCAAACAATCTAATTTCACATTGTCATTATGGGGTATTGTTTGTAGAATTGAGGAAAAAATTCATTTAATCAATTTTGGAATAAGGCTGTGTGGAAAAAGTGAAGCGCTGTGAATACTTTCCGGATGCACTGTAAATTTTTGTTTCATTAAACCAGAAGACATTTCTCCGAAAAGTAATATCTTTGTCCCCATGTGCACATGCAAACTGTAGTCTGGCATTTTTCTGGCAGTTTTGGAGCAGTGTCTTCCTTGCTGAGCAGCATTTCGGTTTATGTCGATATAGGACTCATTTTACTGTGGATATAGATACTTGTCTACTTGTTTCCTCCAGCACGTTCACAAGGTCCTTTGCTGTTGTTCTGGGATTGATTTGCACTTTTTCACCAAGCTACATTCATCCCTAGGGGACAGAATGCGTCTCCTTCCTGAGCGGTATGATGGCTGCATGGTTCCATGGTGTACATACTTGCATACTATTGTTTGTAAGGATGAACGTGATACCTTCAGGCATTTGGAAATTGCTCCCAAGTGTGAACCAGACTTGTGGAGGTCCACAAATTGTTTCTGAGGTCATGGCTGATTTCTTTTGATTTTCCCATGACGTCAAGCAAAGAGGCACAGAGTTTGAAGGTAGGCCTTAAAATAAATCCACAGATACACCTCCAATTTACTTCCTATCAGAAGCTAATTGTCTAAAGGCTTGACATCATTTATAAGGTTGGACGGGGCACTGATGATGCTATTAACTGCATCACTCATTTGGTGAATAGTCATTTAGAAGATTCCCAGGCATATGCTCGTTTACTTTTTATAGATTTTAGCTCAGCATTTAAGCTTCAACCCAATATACTGATGAAGAAGTTGATAGAGCTAGAAGTGAACCCATTCTGCATTAAGTGGTTTTATTCTTTTTTAACTAATCGTACACAACAAGTCAGAGTTAATCATTTCTATTCTGAGACGAAAACTACTAATATAGGGGCCCCCGCAGGGCTGCGTTAGCTCACCCTTTTTATTTTCACTATACACTAATGAGTGTGTCTCTAGTCAGGATGATACATATTTCATCAAATTCTCTGACGACACAGCAATATTGAGCTTACTGAATAAGACAACAAATCCCTTGCAGTATTTTTCTGATGTTGACAGATTTGTCAGTTGGTGTGACACTAATTCCTTGGTTTTAAATGAAAGGAAGACTGTTGAAATGATTTTTGATCCCAGATCTGTGGGAGACCATAGCCCTGTAAAAATACATGGTAATATTATTGAACAGGTTTCTTCATATAAATACTTAGGAGTTTATATGGACAATTTACTATGCTGGTCTTCTCACATCGACAATCTTTGTTCCAGACTGCAGCAGAGGTTATACTTCCTGCTAAGGCTAAAAATGTTTGGAGTAAACCAGAGGATTTTGTTTCTATTTTATCAGTCCGTTTTTGAAAGCTTAATTAGATACTGTATTACTGCATGGTATGGAAATCTGACTGTTCAATCTAAATCAAAACTAGCACGCCTGGTACATTCAGCTCAAAAAAAATCACAGGGGGGGAGGAAAAACGAACCATACAAGAACTGTACAAGGCATCTATTTCAAGGCAAGCTAAAAGAATTGTCTCTGATGATACTCATATTTTATATAAGTATTTTAATTTGCTACCATCAGGGAGAAGATTCAGGGTCTTGTTGTGCAAGTCTAATCATTATAAAAACTCCTTTGTTCCAACTGCGATCAAAATTTTAAATAGAGATTTTTCCATTTAATTGATGTAGTATGCTGCTAGTTTTTTATATATAATTTATTGAATTGTGCTATTGCTTATTATTGCATGTTATTGTATGTATTGTGTTGTGTGTGACTGATGTTGTTGTGCACTGGCCGTGTGTCATGTTGTCCAAGACAAATTTCCCAGGAATGGGACAATAAAGTATAATAATAATAATTTTCTGGAATTTTCCAAGCTGCTTAAAGGCACAGTTAACTTATTGTATGTAAACTTCTGACCCACTGGAATTGTGATATTGTCAATGAAAAGTGAAACAACCTGTCTGTAATCAATTGTAGGAAAAATTACTTGTCATGCACAAAGTAGATGTGCTAAACGACTTGCCAAAGCTATAGTTTGCAAATTTTAAATCTGTGGAGAGGTTTATGTAATCTTCTGACTTCAACTGTGTTTGTGTGTGTGTGTATATATATATATATATATATATATATATACACACACACACACACACACACACACACACACACTACATATATAATGTTTTATATTTATATAATTTTAGCTTTATTGCTTAGCCCTGTGGCCCTTCAGCTACAACCGCATTCTGTAAATCTCAAAATGAGTAGCATGCTCTCACCTTATGATGACATCAAACTGATTCAAAAGAGGTCCAAGCCCCAATCCTTTGAGTATCCCTCCATTTCCGATCACTACACATCGATGACAGTCTCGCCCTCCAAATCTCTCCTTTGATGAAGCAGGTAAGAGGCTCAAGATTTCTTGAAGCTTGTTCTGCATATGCAGGAAACCAAACGGTGGAGGAAATTTAAATATTTGTTTATTAATATTTAACAGAGTTTTCTTGTCCAAAAAGGGCTCAGTCACTGGTGTGGAGCTTAAATGCTCCGATTCCATTTTCTGTCGGGCAAAAGAAGGTCTGCATTCTTTGGCCAGCACCTCTTGGACATACGAATGAACACGCTGTGAGAGAAAATATATTGATTGAAGAATTTCAATGAATTATTTCAAAATCCATAAAAACAGTTATCTTTATGAAATAGAGTAGCAGTAGTAATTTGTAAAGTCCTCCTAAAGCAATAGTTCACCCCCAAAAAGAGAATTCTGCCATTACCTACCTTCATGTTATTCCAAACCTGTAAGCTAGGGATGGGCAATATATGACCAAAGTCTTATATCACGATATGAGTCATTTTATATCATGATAATGACATATCACTATATTGTAAAGTTTATTTCTGGAACTCTAGTTAGTGAATTAAATACTTTATAAATGAAAAATACTTCCTCTTATATAATTTTCTCTTTATTTGGAACTGGACAATGTGAAAGTAAAATAAATAAATAAATAAAAATCAACTTGTTTTTAAAAAAAATCAACCTTACCAAAATGCTACATTTCACATTATGCCACATTCCAGTCTGATATGTTGTTGACCAATATTCTTATAAAAATCTTTACTCAAGAACCTCAAGATCTTCTCAAATTATATGACAAAGAAAATAAAAAATAAATATCACTTCTTGCAAAAAAATAAAAAAAACAAATGAATGCGGAGGTTCATCTTTTGGGTTTGATAATATTCTTTTGCATGCTTCATTTTGAGGTGGTAATACAGACTGCTTGTATAACAAGTGATTATCATCGTGCAACAGTTTACAGATTATATATTTCTATTCTGGGCCAGATTTTGTGAAACCCACACCACAGCTGTTGCATCCATTTTAATAACGAGCTCTACTTCATGTAGTTATCTTTCTCCATTTGGATTTTCCTGGGTCAAAAATAACTGAGTAGCATGAGTGATGCCTCTCTGCACCCTCCTGTCTGTGGAGCACAAATATCAGGAAGTCTGCTGGACTCGTGCCCAATACGTGCGACACATTCATGTGAAACACAAATGTACGTGTTAGATGAGAAGAATACTTAGCACTTTTGAAGTGTCAAATGCAAGATGAATGTCACTGAATTTGCATGTGCAGCTGCAGAAAAATGCCAAAAAACCCCTGTCCGTTTCTTCAATTCTCTCAGTCTCACAAAAAGCCCTGCCACTGATAGATAACCCCACTCTGTGATAGTGTGCAGCATCATTCCACAGTCACAAGGGCTTCTATGCCCCATTCTTGGGTATCTGAATCTAAAGAAATATAAAAAATATTTAATTTTAATGTAAAAATATTACAACAAATACTGGACTGCTGTCACTATGCTTCAGAACAAACAGATGATCTTTTAACATTCATTTTCAATTGATAAACGGTAAAAGACAGTAAAATTGTTAAAAGAGCCCGCAGACCCCACTGCTTTGGCCGTCTCTGGACCCCATGTGCAGTTTTGTAGAGACTATTTTGACTGTTTAGAATTTATTTTTTCTTCTTTTCTTCCATCAACTTTGAAATAAAAAAAGAAAGTGCAATGTGTTAATGTATATTGTGATAAATATCGATATCGAACAATATGAAAAAGAATATCGTGATAACAATTTTGGCCATATTGCCCAGCCCTAGTACTGTATGTATATTTTTTGTCTAGATCATATAACAGGGTAAAGATATTTATATTAAATATCAAACAAAGCTACATACCATCTTAACACAGAATGTCACATCAAAAATTGGTAAGCTGGAATGTACGAGGCATTAATTCACCAGCTAAAAGATCCAAAATTTTAAACCACCTTAAACTTAATGCAGATGTGTTTATTGCAAGGAACTCACCTTTTGAAACCAGAACACAAGAAATTAACAAATACACAATTAACACACATATATTCTGCATCCTATAACTCAAAGAAAAGTGGTGTAGCAATATTAATCAATAAAACCATAACAGTTTTTAATCATTCAACCATATATATATATATAACCATGGATATGTGATCCAGAAGGACGATATGTTATCATCAACATAACCTTAAACAATAAAATACTGACCATTGCTAATATCTATGGACCAAACACGGATGACCTCCAATTTTTCCATAATTTTTTCTCTTCAATAGCCAACCTCTCCCAATCAGCTATCATAATTGGAGGAGACTTTAATAGTAATTGATCCAACACAAGACAAAATCAAATATGCCATCACATTTTAAACTGTTGCAATCTACAGAAACCATCAAACAATATACGACTGACCTTGGTCTTGGTGATAGCTTGAGACTTACAAACCCAAACTCAGAATACACCCATTTCTCAGCAGTTCATAAATCATATTTGAATATTGATTAATTCTTAACAAGCAATTCCCTCATTCCAGACATCTCAAATACAAAAATAAACCCTATCATTATCTCTGACCATGCACTAATCACTATAACTATTGATAACAGGAACACTATAAAAATAATCTTTAATGAAGACTTTTCATTCAAACTTCCTTCATGGAAACAAACAACACACCAGACAACTCTTTGGGAGACAGCTAAAGTTGTATTAAAAGGAAAAATCATATCATCGTCTACATACAAACATAAAAAAGGAACAAAAACTAGAAAAAGAATTAGAAAATAAAACACACTTTACACAATATTTACTCTAATAATCCCAATGAACAGACTTTAAAGGAGATAAATAAAACAAAGTGACTATGAAGATATTACAAATAAAAGGATAGGATTTCAAAAACAATAATATACACATTTTGAACATAATGACAAATCAGGTAAATACCTTGCTAATTTACTCAAACGTGACAAAAAACAAAACAAAAAAACAACACTTATCCTGGTAATTAAGAACCCAGAAGGAAAGACACTCCACACCTTATAAGACATCAATGACACTTTTCGTACATTTTATAATCATCATTACAATAACGACAAAGAACCAAAAATTAAAGACACTAATTTGTTCCATAATAATATAATTCTACCCAGTCTAACCATAACCCAAAGTGGATCATTAGAAGAATCTATATCAGAAATTGAATATGAACAGGCTCTCGACTCGCTATCAAAAATAAAGCTGCATTATACCCACCAGAATACTACAACCACTTCTGGTCAACTGTATCACCATTATTCTTCAAATGATGTCAGAAATTAAAAATACTTCTATCCCATCTCACATGAACACAGCACTAATTTCGGTTCTACTTAAACCAAACAAAGACCCAACATTATGCACTAGTTATCACCCATTATCCCTCATCAATACTGATTTAAAAATAATTAGTAAAGCTCTGGTCACACGTCTTGAATCATTAAGTTCATCTCTCATCCATCCAGACCAAACAGGTTTCATCAAAGGACGCCACTCATCAAACAATACCAGATGATTATTCAACACAATGAACCTATGTAAACAAAACAAAGACAACAATCGTATCACTGGACGCAGAAAAGGAATTTGATAAAGTCAGTTGGTACTTCCAACTTCACTGGATTAAAACATTATATAATACACCACTAGTATCTATTATAACAAATGGCATAATATCATCATAATTCCAGCTTCAGCGAGGGACTTGACAAGGGTGCCCCTTATCACCATTACACTTCGCTCTATTTATAGAACCTCTAGCCACTGCAACATGACAGAATAATAGGCGTTTTATCACACATAGCCAATCATAACATTTCTTTATTATGCAGATGACATATTACTGTTTGTACAAAATCCTAAAACATCACTTCCAAAAATAATTAAACTCAACAAATATTCTACATATCAGACTACTCCATTAACTGGACCAAATCAACAATTTTACCATTGAACATGAAACCATATGACACGAGCATACAGGACACACCATTCACAATAAATAATATTACTTACTTAGAAATAAACATATCCCAGAACATCACTGACTTGTTTAACCTCAATTTCATTCCACTGTTGAAAATAATAGAAGATGAATTAACTCGATGGATGAACCTACCACTTTCCATTATAGGTCATATTGTAAAGGTTACATTGTGTATACTACCAAATGTTCTTTATCTATTCACCATGACTCCAGTACAACCAACTAAGAAATGGTTTACATCATTAAATCAAACAATTAACAAATTTTACTGGAAAAAAGAATGCTAAAATAAGTTTACAAACACTTCAAAAAATAAAGCTCAAGGTGGTCTAGTAGCACCACATTTTTAACACTTTTGCTTATCATTTCATCTACAATACTTTTGCAAATGGATCAAATGTGAGTTTCCAAAACCCATGGCTAGAATTCGAACAAGCAGAATGTAAAGAAATAACCATATCTGATCTCCCATAACTCACAAAAAAATATCAAATAGCAAAATCTTTTTAAAACTATATGACGTTTAAAACAACTCACTGCTTGGTGGCAAATTAATACATTTACAAACCATGAGCTCACACCACACATCAACTCACCTATATGGCATAATCCTGATTTTACTATCAAATAAATTCTGCTTAACAATATTAAATGGAAAGAGAAAGGCATCACGCATCTACATCATCTGTTTACTGGCAACACCTTCATTCAATTTACATAATTAATACAGAAATTTAACTTAGGAAAAGAACATTATTACTACTACCTACAAATTAGGAATTCTATTAAAAACCACAATTGGAAACAAAGATATTGCACAACCTCCCCCAATTCTAAAATGTATCACCACAATTAGAAACTCAGTAAAGACACTTATTAAACTATACACTTTAATATTATCTATAGATACTTATAGCAGCACCAGTTAAACAATAGGAAAAAGATCTCTATATCAACACCAACGAGGAGTTCTGGAAAACAGTTTGCAGAAATACTTTTATTTAAGTACAAACACAAATATCCAGTTAATTCAGTATAAAATTGTCCACAGAACACAGCGTAAGATGTTTAAAATGGGACGAGTAACTTCAGACAGATGTACTAACTGCAATTTAAATACACCAGACAATTACTTTCATGCACTCTGGTTATGCCCACCTGTTCATCAGTTCAGGACAGATGTCATTAATAAACTATTAGATTTCTTGAAAATTACAATCCCTGCCCTCCCATTACTATGCCTTTGCGGTGACACATCTCAAATGAACCCCCCTCTTGAACATCCAACTCTTCTGCTCTAGCTATCGCCAAGAAAACAATATTACTCAATTGGAAAAATAAAAGACATATCAATTACACAATGACTACATCTATTAAGGGACCATATCATTAAAGAGAAACATACATCAGCAATTAAAAATCAATTATACAAATTTAATACAATCTTCAGCCCACTGCTCACACCCTTAAATATTGATTAAAACCAGCGGGTGAGTTGATGCCTCAATTAAGTTCTATAATACACAAATACAAACCATTTCTATAATAGATATATAATGCCGGAGTATTACATAATATACTTCTCTACATTTAGTTGTAGATTGATGTAATTTATATATATTTTAATGTTCTATATGCTATACTTTATTTTGTATATATGTAAAATTTGCATGTAATTGTTATTGACATTGTTATTATTGTTATTGTTGGTGGTAGTAGTATTGATATTATTACAGAAAAAAATAGTCCTCCTTCGTTCTCCGTTCCCTTATAAAATCTAATCCCAAAAACATTATAAATAAACTCTTATAATTTATATTATTATTTTATTAGCTGTCTGGGTCTGGCGGCTGATTGTTTCAAATTGTATTTATCACTCAATGAGTTTATATCCATATTTTGTTTTCACTCTCCAAATCACCAGAAAAATTTAATTAATGATGATTACTATTATATCACATTAAATTTACCTATTGCTTAAACATTTTACTGTACATATATATATGTATGTACACTATTATATCTATACATCTATATATTTAGTTGTTCCTTTTATTAATATTATTTTCTTTTTTATATACGTGTGTGTTTTTTTTGTTTTTATATATATGTGTGTGTCATTTACTGGTATTGTATGGACCTACAGAGCTGAAATGTTCTTCTAAAAATCTTTGTTTGGGTTCTGCAGAAGAAAGTCATAAACATATGGGATGGCATGAGGGAGAGAATTTTCCTTTTTGGGTGAACCATCCCTTTAAAGCTATAAAGCAAAAGCAAGATTCATTCAGATAGTTAATGTGCTATGGTGACGACTTTGAGGAGGATATATTCCACAGTATGCTGTCTCATAGGCCTCTTTTGTTGTTCCTGTTTTGTTTTGAAAGAGTCACAAATGTATTATCAACCGTGGATAACATCTTTTTCCCACATCATTTGATAGGAATACTAAAAATTAACACATTTTTGTAATTAAATTTGATTAGAAATGTAAAATAACCATATTTAGCTATTTTTTGTCAGATGAGACACAAATCAGGCCAAAGGCTTGAAGTTTTGAGTTATTTTATCAGACAATGTATGTCATCCTGATTTTTTAAAAACACTTTCATAATTACAAAACTAACTTTTGTTCTCTGCAAAGAATGCAAATAACCACAGACCAATCCAGCATGCAAAGTTAGTTGTGTTCGTAATAAATCCCTTACACAGTAAACGCATGGACATGTAGGTAGTTTTGATTATTGGGGGTACCTCCCCCCCTGGAATCTATGCCCATGGGTTTGAATATCTTCTGAATGCTGGGTCCCTACAGGCATCATAAAATGAAAATCAGACTTACAATGTAAAAATTAAACTTACCTCTCGAAAGACGGGATCTACTGACAGATTAACGGTCTTTGGGTTGGTATTAAATATAGGCATTTTTAGAAGTGCAAGTAAAAGCAATGCCAGGCTCAGCAGAGGAACTAGCAGTTTTCTGTTGGAATATAAAGGTCAATTACTTGTTGTTTTACAGGCATTATTTTATACAGGTTTCATTTCATTTTGTCTACCTGGGAAAACAATGCCACAGTTTGACAGCTCTCCTCATTGTACCCAAGCAGCAGGTCTTCTCTGTGCTTCTGATGCATGAAACAACACGCTCTTTTCTGAAAAACACTGTTCATTTCAAGAGTCCGCGTGAAAACAATAATGCAACAGTATAACAGTATAACAGTACTGATGCCGCTACAAAAAAAGTCCATGCAAGATAGCCATCCAATATTTTCACATTCGTTGTTTTTGGTTCACTGGGACTATAATATTTATTAAGAATATCACATTTTATAAAGTTGCATATATATATGTATATCGTTCGCACTCAATCCCCATGAGCAACAATGATGCCGCGACTGACCTCATATACACAATGTAGGCTACATGTAACATGATTGTATGTTATTAGGCTGCTCTCGTTTACACCATTCCGAACACATTTAATGTACAATTGCAACAAAAAATAATTCACACTTACCTCTAGTTTTGTCCTCTCGGTAAGGGTCTGAATACTGAGTAAATTAATGATTCGCAGAATTAAATATTGTCACTGTTTCCGAGACATTTTTTTCTGTTCTACCATTTACATCAGCGTCGGAATTGTCGGACACGCGACGATGCACAATAAAAGACTACATAAAATCGTACTCTTTTGAAATGTTTGAACATAAACCCATCATGCACATATTTAGCCCTGTAGTCGGTCTCATTATGCAATAATCACAATAATCGAAGCAGGTACACGTTTCCAGCTGTAACGAAGGCAAGGCCTAACTATGCGACGTCTGTGGTCGATTTCAGAATGGCATCCTGCCATATTACTCCTACTGGGTCTGCCATATACAGAGAAGGCAGAACGGGTATGTGTAGTATGCCATTCCGATCTCAGCCTGTAAATGTTCTTCTTTGTCTTATTGTGGTTGGCAAAAAAACACAAGGTGCATTTCCACCACTGACTGATCTGCAGTGTGAAACTGGAAGGAGAAAAAAGGTTAAAAGAGCCCCAATCTGTAGGCCTATCTACTTCTTTTTCTTCTTTTCTTTAAATGGTGGACTGGAATCATGAGCACATGCCGCCACCTACTGTTAATTTTAATGCTTCGTATTCCATGCCTTTCTCTTAATCCCTACAAAAAAACAAAAACAAAAATACTCGTTTACCCCAAGTCTAGAGCCATCATGACCCAGATGTTCAGCTCCTCCAGCTTCCACACTCCAGAGACCCTCTGGATCCAGACTGACGCATTACAACACAAACCTGTTCTTTGATATATTTCAATTCTATCACTCAAACCTGATATATATATATATATATATATATATATATATATATATATATGAAGTGTACATGTAATAAAGTAAACCCCATTATCCTAACCTATCTCTACTAACCTCTATTTATAATAGATACTCCAACTCCCTATCTTTATATCCATTATTGTTTAAATATTCTATTAATTCCCTTCTCTCCCATATATACCTTCTGTAATCAAATATAACATGCTCTACAGTTTCTTTATCTCTACAATATTCACATAAATCATTTCCTTGGATTCCTATTAAAGCCAATGAAGAGTTCAATCCTGCATGGCCAAGCCTTAATCTAGTTATTATAACCTCCTCCTTCCTGTTTCTGCCACATATCATTTATCTTCATTTCTACCTGCTATTTTATTTTATATAAATGTCTTCCCTTCTTGTCCTTATCCCATATTTCTTGCTACTCTTTCTTAATATTTTTCTTAATAATAGATTTGATTTACCCCTTACCTAGTGGTACTAATGTCCTCTTCATTTCTTTTTAAAGCCTTCTTCGCTAACTCATCAGCAGCTTCATTTCCATGAATCCCTTTATGTGCTGGTACCCTACCCAACAGAATCCCACTGTCCTCCTTTCATTTGAATACGATACAAGAGCATGAATATTTCATTTATAAAATGTTCTCTGGATGATCTTCGGGTAGCTAGATGTTAATACTGATTTACATTAGATGTTATCATGCCCATTTCCTCCCAATCCCTTATCTTTTCTAATATCTCCAGATCAATTTTAACCTCAGGAAAAGTCCATGCCGGTACCTCTCCCCATACAGGTGACATATGACACTCAGTCTCTGTAATCTGATAGTTTTCTGTTAAGGGGCTAACGCTCCATCCAAATCCCCTTTCTTTTTTGTTTACATATTCCCAACAGTTATTTAATACCTCAGTAGCAATGTGATTTCCAACATAACTCTTCATATATTTGCAGTATATCACTGATAATGGCAACTTCAGTGGCATTTCATTTGCCTGAACCAGTAGAGCATTAATTGGTGTTGATTTTACTGTTCCTAAGCATATCCTAAGAGCTCCATACTGTACTTTATCCAGTCGCTTTAATAATGTTATTGATGCGGCACCATATATCATACAGCCATAATCCAACACAGATCTAATCATAGCTTGATTTATGATCAACAATCCTATTCTTTCTTCTCCCCACTCTTTGCCAGCTATTGCCCTCATCACATTTAAGCACTTTCTACATTTATTATCAATTTCATCTATATGTTTTTCCCATGTATATCTGCTATCAAACCAGACACCTAGATATTTCAATGTTTTCACTCGTTCTAAAGCTTTATCATATAATATTAATTCATAATGTTCTGGGATTTCTCTTTTGTGAGTATATAACATACAACATGCTTTACTTGTTGACATTTTAGATCTCCAGTCTATAGTCCACTGTTCCACCTTTTTATGGCTGCCTACGTGCGTGCAAGAGATAACCTGTGAGATGTTTCGACCCCTCTGGCGCCATCATCTCCATATAATGCAAATCCTACACCAGGGCCTACCTTTCCAAATATATCATTAATCATAACATTAAAAAAACAGATGACTGGCTTGAACCCACCTTAACTACAAACCTTCTTTCAAATAAAATTGTAACAACCAATTATACATTCTACCTGCTATTCCCATTCTATCAGCTTTTATTAGCAATCCTTCTCTCCATACCGTATCATATGCCTTTTCAATATCAAAATATACCACAGCCATGATTTCTTTCATACTCATTGATTTTCTATATCATGTCTTATTTTTACTAAAGCATCTATTGTCGATCTTCCACCCCTGAACCCACATTGATATTTATTATATTTTCCTTTTATTTCTAGATCATAAGACTAACATTTACATATTTGAGGTTAACACTATTGGACTATAACTTCCGGGTAAATTTGGATCTTTCCCTGGCTTTACAATCTGTATTACTACTGCCTGTTTCCATGTTTTTGGAATTACTCCTTCTTTCCAGATCTTATTATACAATTTAAGTATCAAATTGAATGACTTATCAGATAAATGCTTGAACTTAAATGATGCTTATCACAGCTTTGCAATGAATCTCTTAATTCTGTAATTGTGAATTCACCACTATCATATTTGGAAGTTGTACACACAATCCTCTATTATAATCCAAAAAAATCCTAGATTTCAAAAAATCATTAATACATTTGTTATTACGTTTACTGTAATGTAGGCTAAATTACCTTCATTAATTACTAGATTTGGTAAAGTTGGTTAAAGTCTTGTTCTCGCATACATCAATGTGTTTTGGATTAACTGTAATAATGGTAATGGTGTTGATTTACACATTTTATAATATTCTCTTTAAGTGCGGTTCAGATTATACTTGAGCAAAAAGGCAATACGTTCCAAGAAGTTACCATTATCATCTAATATATCATTCACAAACACAATACCTGTCTCATACCAATCACTTTTAAATAATGATGTCCTATTAATTGTAATGACCCTGTTATTCCATAGGGTGGATCCATGGGGAGAAAAGTTGTGGTTAAATATAATATTACCGTATTGGAGAAGTTGTTTGTGGAAGTTTGATAATTTAATAGGAATCTTAGTTACCACAAAATTACATTTTAAAAGAAATTCAAGCCCACCTATTTAATTAAATAGAATAATCTAGGTATGCGAAAGCACATAGAGTATTTACTTCAACCATTTACTCTTAAATGCCCCAAACATTGATTCAAAGTCCAAGGTGTTGATACCACCCTTATCATACACTTTCACTAACTGATTTCCTAATATAATGGGTTTTATTTTTCCAAAGGAGGGAACTGGGAAGATTGGGAATCGGATGATGGCAATAAAGAGGTTATGGGTTCTTTCTAAATTTCTCCTTAATTTTTTGTAGCTGTAAGATGTTTTGTGCGTTTATATATATGTGTGTGTTTTCTCTCTTTGATAATAACTGAAAATAGGTGGAAATACAGAATGCAGCAAGGTGTTTATAGTGAACCTGTTTAGAGGTACCCTGAACCCAGGTCCATCTAACGTTAATGTTGAAGGGAACGTTAGTGTTTCACAAAAAGGTAAGTGTAGATAGCTAGATGACAGATAGTTCCCAGCTTGTAAGTGGGGTCCATCCACCATCCGCTACTCATCAACCTCTACATGAATCATTATGTAGATGAAATGCAGGCTCAGAGAGGAATCCAGTCAGGCCCTAGGACCCAATTGGGGCTGGGAAAGCACCAGCAGAATATGGCCAGGTTAGAAAATCAAGAGTACATTAAGATTCTTATTACACGGCTCTCTGAAATGTTTGATTCTGATTTGTCAGTCGCAACAATGTATGACCTATAATAATCGTTCCGCTTTCTGACTGTCCTCGTCCAGCAAAAGCCAATCACGAGAGATTCGCCGAGATGCAGCCAATCAATACAGGATTGTGTCAGCAGCCAATAGCATTTGTTAACAGAAAGGATTGGGCCCCGCCCACGCGTGTATTGCATTTACATTAATCTCAGTATGCAAAATGTGAAGATATGTTTCGTATCGCTGAACTTATACAGTATATGTTTGTATGTTCTTTGCACACATAAAAAAACAGTCACTTTTCAGAGACTTATGGCATGCTGCTGGAGCATCCAAATGTTTGGATTTTCAAAGCATGACTATAGTTATTCCATGAGGTTTACTTTATCCACCATTACAGCAGTAATATCTCTCACATATGAACTGGAATGCTGAACAAGTACAGAACAGGACATAGGATCAATTCTAATGTTGTTATGTTTTATTTATTACTGAACTCAAAGTAAAACAGCAAGTTAATAATACATAGAAAGTATGAGTAACTACTGTACTATGGATGTTTAGAAATCAATACATTAAAGGGATGGTTAATCTAAAATGAAAATTGTGTTATCATTTACTTGTGAAAGTGAATAGTGACTGGTTGTCAGTCACTAACATCTCCTTTTGTATTTCACTGAAGAAAGAAAGTCGTATGTGTTTGGAATAGCATTAGGGTGAGAAAATAATGACAGAACAATTTTTTTGGTGAACTATTCTTTTAACACAACCCCAGTGCATAGTATGCAACAACAGTAAGCACACAGACACTGCCTAGGCAAAAACATTTGCTAATAACAATTTATACATAAACAATAATCCCAATGAATTTACTATTGACTTGAAGTGATTTTATAATGATATTTAACCTGGGGACATGAAATGTTATTCTCAAACACAAACTAGAAACACTCTTTCAATTAGACAATTTTTTAAATTGAAAATGAAATGATTTTTGTATGTAATATATACCCTTTTAGTTAGATATCACTGGTTAGGGTCTGGGCAGCCTGTCAGACATTAGACAGGGTAACTTTCTCCAGTTGGCTCCATCAGTTGATGTGTGGAGAGAATGGAGTTTAAGTGAGGTAGAGTGTACACAACAATATGATCAGACAGTTACTGTACTGCACGATAATTCAAATTTGTTCACACTCAACTCAAACTTGGTTTTAAAAGTGTTTTAATAACTGTTGAACATGTCCATATGGTCATGAATACATTGATTTCTGTAAGACATTCTGTGATGGCTTGGATTACTGACAGTCTCCATTGATATTATTTGAACTCTATATAACTTTTCATACAAGGATATATGACTAAACAAGTAGAGTTAAAATAGCTCATACTAAGTTAACACTGAACTCAGATCTGTTAAGAGGAACATTGTTTAAATTAACTATTGCCCACTGAATTATGTTGCTTTATAAATATACTTTTAATAAACAGAATGCCATTAACTAGATGGCATTGTCAATATATGTTTACAATACCCACTGATTTTATTTTGGCTCATAACATTTAGTTTATTTACATACATATACATATGGGGTTCAAAAGTCTAAGTCAACTTGTGACAACCTTTTGTATACTATTTGATTAGTGACCTGAAATTGTTGTTGATTTATTTTATGTCATAACTTTGTTTCTTTCTAGGTTCAAATACGATTTCAAATCCCAGATTTTCAATGTCAGCTCAGATTTTTGAACCCACACTGTATACATGTGTTTCTTCAACTTCAGGTAATTTCCTGTCCCTGGGGTTGATCTTCAAAAAAGATTTAAACTTTTCTCATTTTGTTATATGAGGGTTTTATTAAAACTGAATTAGAAACGTTTTTTACCATGCTTTTACCATCTATTTTTTGTAATTTAGAAATGCTTTGAATAGAATTGACTGTTTTAGCCTTGCCCCAGACACAGACTTTTAAAATTAAACTATGAAAATCCCTTTTAAAAATGCAAATTATTACATGCTTAAAACTATAATAGTCTAAACACAATGTGAAAACATAAACCATTTTAATATATATTGTGTGAAAATGATCTCTATGATTTTTTTGTCCCACAGTTGTGCCGGCATTTCCAACACACCAAACAATTTTGCTCCAATTTTTTTCTTTCAAAAGTTAGTGTTAAAAAGTTGTTAAAGCAATAGTTCACCCAAAACTGAACATTCTCTCATCATTTACTCACTCTCATGCCATCCCAGATGTGTATGACTTTCTTCTGCAGAACACAAATTAAGATTTTTAGAAGAATATCTCTGGAATATATGGAGCTCTGTAGGTCCATACAATGCAAGTGAATGGTGACCAAAATGTTGACCCTCCAAAAAGAATGTAAAGTCTCTGTAGAGATATGATAGGGTTAGTGGGTTGAGAAACAGATCAATATTTCAGTCCAAATTTGCTAGAAATTCTTCTCCCTACCCAGTAGGGGGCATATGCACTAAGAATGTGAATGTGAAAGGGGAGATTGACTGAGCAGGGAGGAGAATTTATAGTAAAAATTGACTAAAATATTGATCTGTTTCTCACCCACACCTACAGTATGAAATATCTTCTGAAGACATTGATTTAATCGTATGGATTACTTTTATGCTGATTTAGATGATTTTTGGAAATTCAAACTTCTTGCACCCATTCACTTGCATTGTATTGATTAAAAGAGTTGAGAAATTCTTCATTTGTGAATAGAAAATGTCATACACATCCGGGATGGCATAAGGGTAGGGTAGAGTAAATTCTAAAATATTTCTACTGAACTATTCCTTTAACCAAGTCGACAAAAGTGTCAGTGAAGAGCATGCTTGAGATTAAATTTGAAACAAAGAAAATTAGTGAAGTAAATATCACTTGTGACCAGAATAATTGAATCAGGTGTCATTTGTAAGCAAGCTGTTATTTTGTGTGAAAATATTATTGTGGCAGGACGGAGGGCGGGTGGGGCCGGGTCATGACGATACACACCCGGTCCCGTATCAGGCTAATCAAGCCTTCGAGAGGGATAAAGGCCGGTGGCAGATGGTGGTGCGAGGAGAGAGAGATCATTTACGGACATGTCCATCATGTGTGTGTGTTTGTACTTTGTTTTAAGTTTATTATTAAAATATTATTTGTATTGTCAAGCCGGTTCTCGCCTCCTCCTTTCCATTGAACTATGTTACACTGGTGCCGAAATCCGGGAAGGAGGAGGGATATGCCGTAGTAGAGTTCTCGCCACTACCGTCCACCCCAACGTAGCAGCCGCGGCCATCTGCCGGGGGACGAGGAGCCCAGCCACCTGGAAGCGGAGGAATGGCCGCCGACCGCGAGGGGAGAAGGGGCTCCTAGCCGACCACCCGGAGCGGTCAGGGCCGCTGCCAGGGGCGGAGGAGTCCCCTACCAGCTGCTGAAATGCGGTGGGGTCGGAGACTGCCGACCGCGAGCGGGGAGGGGCTCGCGACCGACCGCCTGAAGCGGGAGAACCGCTGTCAGGGGCGAGGGAGACCCCTTCGGCTCCCCGAGAACGCGGCAGGGCATTCCGTCCGCCAGGGGCTGGAGGACTGCCTCTGATCCGCCCGGAGAGGCGCGGCTGTCGTCCGTTAGAGGGTGGAGGAGTGGCCGAGGAACAAGCTACCACATATCGGAGAACTGGCAAGAAGGTTTTTTTTTATTTATCTCTCTCTCCTTTGAGATGTGCTGGAATCGACACTGTTGTGGGAATTTTAGAATCCACAGTTCTAAAAGTGCCCGAAATTGAAGAAACACCCATTTACAGGTATGCAATGTATATTAACAAGCAGTCTTGTGGCAACTTAAAAGCTTTGCATTTGAGTCTCATTCTTAAAAAACAAATGTCTGACCATCTCAATAATCTATAACACTATGCATGTTGGGCAATGACGCTATAATCATACCTGCTGATTGTCTATACTTTCCTGACTAATTTTGCCAGTCTTTATATCATCGTTTTGTACCACATCACGTCCTCTATGCTCAGTAGTGGCTACAAATGTGACAGTAATCTCTTCCTCAGTTCTTACCACAGAAAATCTAGAGCTGTCTCGAACATTCCCTGTGGTTTTTGTACTTAATTTGTCTTGTGAATTCATATCTAAAGATGCTTCATCAGCCCTTTCCTTCTCTGGGCTGGTCTCTAATTTATTGACAGAACCTTTAATTGAATTCACATCAGTGTCAATAAGAGACACAGCGACAGAGCTCAAGCACTCTTCTAGAGATACTGACAGCTGTTCAGCAGTGCTTGGCCCTTCCTTGTCCTCTTCAACCCTTTCCTTGGTCCCCACTGGACTGCTGCCCTTATAGAAGCCAAGCAGTGTGACGCTTTTCTTACGTTTTCCTGGGTTTGGAACCTTGCCGTTTGTTCCTCCATTGTCTTTGAACATGTTGCGGATGTTGTATTCTTCCTGAGGCTTTTTTGAGGTATCTTTGAACCCCGCCCTGCCGTCTGACAGCGTGGTGTCATTGGATGTGTCTCCTGGTTTAGTGGCAGGCAGATTGATCGAACCTTGAAGGCTGTTCTTCTTCTCCGTGTGGGTGACACGAAATCTGTGAATTTAGGGAAGTATAATGCTGGAGTTTAGCTTATAATGTGTAGATATTGCAAATAAACCGTTTAAGACATTTGAAGGATGCCAAATCTCTGAAAGATTTAGCATGTGAATGTGGGTCAGACATATTGATAGGATATTGGTCTTGGCAGACTAGATCTGCTACGCTGCTGCTGCAGAGCAAATACGGAGACTTGCTACTGCTTGAAAAACACATGCATACTGAGTTAGCATGTGGACATGCTGCTACTGGTGCACAATGAGACAAAACACAAGACACTGAGCACATGTTACATGCTGCAGCACAAACAGACATAAACAATCCCCATGTAGAAGATCCAGACAAGTGGAGCTGAGGTAGAGTTGGGTTTCAGAAAAAAACTCTTGTAGCTGATAGTGGAGGAAAAGCAGTCAACAAGTGTGCAGCATGTACATTATATGTAAACTGCTTACATATTCTCAAGGATCTAAACTACAGTACAAGATAGTTAAGGTACTTCCAAGTGTTATTTCATACGCTAGTTTTGATGACTTTAATATTCTTCTAAAATGGGGAAAATAGTAATAATAAACAATGAGGTGTATACAAATTATGAGTCTCACCTGCCCACAGAAAACACAGTCATCTCCCCCGGCCGGGCTTTGCTTCTAGCCACACGGCTTCTGCGTCGTGTTCTTAATAGATGTCCTTGCATACAGTGAACACAGGTGCTGATTTCTCCTCCCAGATGAACTGTATGGTGGTGAAGGGGAAGACCTACACTGTCCTTGCGACGTAAACTGCTTAGAAAGAAAGCCCAATTCAGTGGCCTCAAAAAGAGTTCACAATATCAGACTGTCGTTTCCATGAAATAAAAATGTACACTTTCTGATTCTCTAGTAAGTCTTGCACACCCACAGACTGCCCAAGCTCTGTTCACTGACTGTGTTATGCAAATTGCACACACAAAAAATGGAAATTTTCCTTAATCTAGTAAAGTCTAATCTGATTGGCTGGGTTAACACAATTTCTGTTATTTTTAATCAGTTGTGTTGTTGCAATGAGCACTTTTGGAAGCATACACAGTAGTGCAACAGTTCAAAAAGTTACTTTCCATTAATGTCATTTTAGCTAAGCAATATGTAAAATTTGACCTAAACTTTTCTGGTGCTCATAAAAGCCTCTATTCCTTTATTACCTGTGTATTCATTTGGATTTCAATATGTTACCATTAATTATATGTGTGATGTGTGAATGTGTAGATTATACAGTATGTAAATGTTTACAGCACACAATAACTTTACCGTGGATCGTGAAGTTCACAGACATTTTGGCCACCCAACATGTCTTTGAAGGCATCCATATTGGCTGCAACACAAACAAAAAAGTTTCATCAATCATTTAAGTGTCAAATAACATTTAATACATTTATACATTATTAAATACATTATTTCAGAAATTAGTGATAAAAATATACATGATGAAAACAATAGTACAAATTGTCCTTTTAATTACACAATAGAACAAACTTAAACAGAGGAAGAAAATATCTTCACCTTCATTCTCAATTATGCATTTCAGAATTTGTTCCACAGTGTCTTGACTGTCTTCTGATTCATCTGAGGAAAAAAGTGGGGAAATAATTTTCTACTTTTATATTATATTTAAACAAGATAATGATAACCATGTACTTATAAATTAAATAATGAACTGAATTTAAATACTCAAAATTAACAATTAACAAATCAGTCTGGGCTGTTTCCCATTAACAGTCATCTTAGCAGTTAAGAGTGATTTTACGCTAGTTTTTTTTTACATGCGTTTCCAAAAACTGCACTTAACATGATAACATGCTGATTTTTACATATTGTACAAGCTGGCTATTTCGTATGATTTTGTTCATATAAATTTGTACGATTTCGTAAAGTGCAAATGCCCGAATGTCTAAGGCGGAAGAAAGCGAGAGTTCCGTGCTAAGGACATTCTTATTGATATTATGCCCTTACCCAAACCTCTTATCTAAACCTAATCGATCAGTAGATTGTGTAAAAAAAAGGAAGCTGTTGTGTGTGACAGAAGTAAGTAATTGTCGTGTATTAGATGCAAATGATGTCCAGCGAGGTAATTGGCTGTGAGTGCAGTCGTATGATATTTGCCGTAAGAGCGTGTTAAACATGAACGTGCAAAGATGCACTTTAAGTGCTACTTAAGATAGTCACCATC
This sequence comes from Moxostoma hubbsi, assembly GCA_032164185.1. Lineage (NCBI taxonomy): Eukaryota > Metazoa > Chordata > Actinopteri > Cypriniformes > Catostomidae > Moxostoma > Moxostoma hubbsi. The sequence goes on along the minus strand of JAVLUX010000025.1, from coordinate 38,023,084 downwards.
CATGTGACCATGCTGAAATGGGACCGTATAGTGATGCTCATCAATGTATTTTTATTATATTTGTGCATAACTTTACAATCATTTGTAATTTACCTCACTAAAATTTGTTTTCAAATATTTTCTTAAATATTCAACCAATTAACTACATATTTGCAATCATTTTGTGCAGAACAATCATTTCTTTCATATAATCTACTTCTATAATCAGGTGTGCATTTGTAAAAAAAAAAAATCACAAATTCCTCTCGATATAGAAGCTTCCAAGAATTAGTGAAGTCAACTCCCCAACTCACCATGTGAACTAAAAGGGCCCTTGCCAAAGTTCTTAATATTCTACATCAAGAGTAGCATTACACACTATCACATAAAATATGTTTTGAATAAAGGAATAACACAGTACATTTTTATATATTTACAAACAAATGCCCTCATAAACATAAAATACCCTGAAAATTATATCCATATTGCAATTATTGGCCCCTTTATGGAAAAGTCAATTTTTGAACATGCAGTAAGTAACAAATGTTATACTGGGTAAGAGCTTGTTACTTTTAATGCCTAATTGTAATTTAGCATTTACATTTTTTTATGTCCATTCAGTGTCACTGAAGCACAAGCAGTTTAAGGTGTGATACATCACAATAATCAGAATGTAAAATTTTCCGTTCTCTTACGACTCAGTACACTTGACATGCGTGCTAACAAATATGGGAAACAGCATCCCATCACACCGCACTACACTTCCAGAGAGGAAATATGACGCCCAGTCCCATGGGACGGCAACCAACATGAGTATGCCGCAAGTAAGTAACTCTCATGTTGGGCCAAAAGTGTAACACTCAGAATGAATATATGACCTATAGTCCTATGAATTAACCCCTTCGTGAACCAAGTTGGGAAGGGAGTATATTTTTAAAGAAAGTGCTTGTGACTTTATGGTAAATTGCAACAGCCTGAATGCAGACGGTTGTGTAAAATGATGGGGAGCCCGTACTTAAAGGGAAGGGCATTAGTATATGTTTGGCAAACAAAATAGCAAGCACTCTAAACAGTGAGGACTTGTGAAGAGAGATATGTTGCGTCTAGTTTGTAAAACCTTGGTAATGTGTTTTGAGATGACCATCCTGCTACAAAAGATATGTCTTGTTAAGACACACTGTTCGTCCATGCCCATGAGGAGGCTATGCCTCTAGTAGAGTGTGATTTAACACCAATTGGGCAGATCTTACCCTGTGACTCATAAGCCAGGGAAATCGCATCAATGATCCAGTGAGAAAGTCATGTAGTGATGTCTTTTTTTCTGAATAACACTTTTTATTGATTCAATTGAAACAGAAAAGAAAAACATATATTCACAGAATCAACTTTTAACCCCCATTATTCCCCTTCCCCCTCCCAATCCCCAACCGCACCCTGTTCCCCAACAAACATCCCTGTGTTCAAAGCCAAATTACACAATCACACACACACACACACATATATATATATATATATATATATATATATATATATATATATATATATATATATATATATATATATACACATGCACGCTACCTGTCAAAAGTTTTGAACACTTACTCATTCTTTATTATAATTTTTTTCACATTTTAGAATAATAGTAAAGTCATCAAAACTATGGAATAACATTCAGCTTTCCAAACAGGTGATGAGGAATGATTGTGTTGAATGCTGAGCTGAAGTCAATGAACAGCATTCGAACGTATGTGTCCTTTTTATCCAGGTGGGTGAGGGCCAGATGGAGGGTGGCGGCAATGGCGTCATCTGTTGAATGGTTGGGATGATGCGCAAACTGCAGTGGGTCTAGTGAGGGGGGAAGCTGGATATTGATATGCCTTATGACGAGCCTCTCGAAGTACTTCATGATGATGGGTGTGAGTGCAACTACCATCCCGGTAGTCGCTGAGGCAGGCCACAGAAGACTTATTTGGCATTGGGACGATGGTGGTGGCTTTGAAGCACCGTTGGAATGACGGTGCTGCTCAGAGAGATGTTGAGACATGTACCAAGATGAGACATGTACCAAGATGATCCAAGATGGCAGCAGCTGCTCCGGAACCAAAATGGTGCTATTTTTCAATAATTTCACTATTTTTGTTTCTTAACCCTACTTTTATGACACATGGACATCGAAGAAACTGGTGTTTGTGTTTACCATCGCCAGACACTGCTCAAATAAATGAATCATGCAACAACCATGCTGCATGATGATCTGCAGGAGAAACTACACGACCTCGGCTTGCTGCGGAGACCATGCTTCCAGTCCGAGGCATCGCCTGATGCCGGTGGCTGGAGATGTCGTAAATGGTGTGCGAGGAAGCGGAAGCGCAGTAAGAGGGCGGGGGTCCATGCTAGGCTAAAAACAAACCCTAGTTGGCCCGACTCTCCCGTCTATCCTGTTCTAAAATGTTTGCTCCCTGGACAATAATCTGGACTACATCTGACTCCAGCAGACTACGTGGCATGAGTTTAGAGACTGCTGCGTCTTTAATTTCACAGAGACGTGGCTCAGCGTCAGAGTTCCGGACGCCGCCATTCAGCTACATGGGCTCGCTTCGTTTTGTGCCGACAGAAATGCAGCTCTGTGCGGTAAGACTCACGGTGATGGCTTGTGTGTTTACATCAACATGGAATGGTCCAAGAACTCTAGACTCTAGCTACTGCTCATCGCTGGTGGAGTTTGTGACTGTTAGATACAAACCTTTTTATTTACCATGGGAATTCACGCCGGAGTTTACATTCCCCCCCGATGCTAATGCTAAGGAAGCGCTCTGTAAACTGTATGGAGCTATTAGCGAACTGCAGAAAACTCACCCTGATGGACTGTTTATTGCCGCCGGAGATTTTAACCATGTGAATCTCAAGACAGAGCTCCCTAAAGTCTATCGGTATGTGGACGAGAGGAGCGAACATGCTGGATCTTGTTTACACAAGGCACGTACTGTGTGGAGCCCGACACCACCTTGGCTACTCAGACCACATCTCTGTTATGCTAATCCCAGTATACAGACCACTCTTCAGGCGCAAAAAAATACTTCAGAAGCAGGTGAAAACCTGGTCAGT